>CM070502.1:46346038-46946038 GCA_036346375.1 Guadua angustifolia | reverse complement strand
TGCCACTTCTTGTATTTCAGCCATCTCGCAGCTCTCTCTATCGCATGCGAAAGACTGCCTGACGTTGCCGTGGACCGAGATAATTCCCTTCAGCCCGAGCATCTTCAGTACGAGGTAAGTGTATTGGGGCACGGCCATGAACCTGGCTAGGCCTGGCCTTCCCAAGATGGCATGGTATGCCGTCTCGAAATCAGCCACCTCAAAGTTAAGATATTCCGTCTGGTAATTTTCTTTGGTTTCGAACGTGATCGGCAAAGTGATCTGCCCGAGTGGAACTGAAGACATCCCAGGGATTACCCCATGAAACGGTGATGAGCCCCTGTTTAGCTCCGAGCGGGAAATCTTCATGTCGTCGAAAGTTTTGGAGAAGAGGACGTTGAGTCCGCTCCCTCCGTCAACCAGCACCCTCTTGAGTTTAACGATGCGAATCACAGGGTCCAAAACAAGAGGATATCTACCTGGATATGGGATGTGATCTGGATGATCCGAGTGGTCAAAGGTAATCGGGACTTCAGACCATCTGAGGTATTGGGGAGTTGCCGGCATAACCACGCATTGATGTCCCGAGTGGAAAGCTTTTGCTTTTGCTTGGACTCATAAGTAGCCGAGCCCCCGAATATGTAGTTTAGCTCACGCTCCGTCTTCCGGTAGTCGCCCTCATCATCTTCAGTGGGATCTTGCTTCTTCTTTGCTTCACCCTTGGCCGACCGCTTGTTGCACTCCTTTGCGAACCTTCTCAAAGTGAAGCAATCCTTCGCAGCATGTTTCCCCTTAGGATGGAAAGGGCAAGTTGTATCCATTACCGTGTCGTAATCATCCATCCGTGGCGCATGAGGTCAGCCTCGCTCGGCCACCGCCACCAGTTCTTCGGGCTTTCGTTTCTTATCCCGCTGCCTGGAGTACTCGGCGTGATCCTTCTTGACCTTATGCCGTGGGCGATCGTCTTGACGCTCGGCTAAGACATCCGAGGCTGTTGCGTAACGGTCTGCCAATTCAAACATTTCTCTTACCGTAGTCGGCAGCTTCTGGGAATCTTCTTAATCAAGTCGGGGTCGTTGACGCCTTTCTGGAATGCCGCAATGACCGCAGCTTCCGAGATATCCCGGATCGTATTCTTCTTCTGCATGAAGCGGCGAATAAATTCTCGGAGAGTCTCGCTCTTCCTCTGATGAAGTTGGTACAGGTCCCACTGAGTCCTAGGCCTTTCATAAATGCCCTGGAAGTTGGTGATGAACTGCTCGCAAAGATCTCTCTAGGAATCTATAGAATTCGCTGGAAGTCCTGTGAGTCAGGCTTGAGCCGAAGGGGTAAGCGTGATCGGCAAATAATTGGCCATTACGTTGTGATCGCCCCCGGCTGCCTTGATTGCAAGGGAATAAACTTGCAGCCAAGCTTCTGGATCTCTTTCTCCATCGAATTTGGTGATGCCTTTGGGATTGAAACCTTCAGGCCAAACCACTCGGCGAAGCCGGGGAGTGAAGGCACGAATCCCATCAATAGGCCCATCGCTGCGTCGGCGTGGGGAGCGTCGAGAAGGTGATCTGACTCGGTAGTCCTCGCTATCACCCTTGTCGCGGTGGTGTAGGTTTCTGCTGTCGTCCCGGCTGTCATGGTGGATGCCGAAACGTTCGTAGTCATCTTTGCGCCGACGGCACTCTTCATCCTCGCGCTCTCGTCGTTTGGCATTCAAGTCCAAGCAAAGGTCTCGACTGATGCTTTGTCGAGCGTCTTCACCCCGACGAAGCTCATGTCGGCCGTGCGTGGACCGACTGCAGGCAGTATCGCTACTCGCAGTCTGAGTGGCTACACGGGCACGAGAGCATTCCTTCTCCGCTGGTTCTTCCTGGTGATGTTGAATTGCGGCTGCTGTCACCATGGCCTTAACCTGTGCCACGATCGGAGCAGCTGGGCTATCGGGACCGAGCATTGGTCCCAATGTGTCGAGAAGTGTCTTCGATGCGACGATATTCTGCTAAGGAGTATGAAAAACTGATTGGTTCCCCATCTTCGTCTGCAGGATGTCTTCGTTAACATTGTGGCCCCTGGCTTGGAGAGACTTCGCGCGGGTTTCTTGTGCCTCACGACGAAGGTGCTCTACCTCTGTGGCATCTGCGGCATCTTTCTGTTGCTAGGATTCAGTCCGTGGGTCTTCGATCACGAAGATGCCGCGAAAGCTTTGAGAACCTCCTGCCCTGCTCTCTGAGTCAGAAGAACAATAAAACAGATTGGGCTGACCTTTAGATCCGAGTGGTTTTCTGGCGCCTCTCACCACTCGGGACTTGTCCCTGACCGAATCTCGTCCAGATCGAAGGGCAGGCTCCTGGCTTACTGTCCGGGGACAGATGGCCACGCCTGTCCCTTATCCGAGTGGCTGCCCGGCTAGGAGAGCGATGGAATCTCTTCCAGATTGGATATGGTCCAAATCCGAAAGGATAAGCTTGCCAAGATTGTCGGCGATGAAGTCCAGGCTTCCGAAACAGAACGCCTAGGCGGGAGCGAAGGTGGCCATGACTTCGCTGGGGATTGACATCAAGCTTGATGAGATTGATCTTAACGCAGCCCCCACTTGGTGCGTCAACTGTTGACGTTTGTTGTCGGCAATAATGAAAACGGGGCTAGGCGTCGGATCCAAACTCGATGGTAACACAAGACACAAGAATTATACAGGTTCGGGCTCTCGCGGAGGAGATAATACCCAAGTCCTGTGCTTTGGGATTATATGTGTCTAGCTTATTTGCTAATGAGATGAGATTGTTCTGATGTTCCCCTGCACCCCCTTATATAGCAGAGAGGCGCGGGTTACATACGAGAGCCCTGATCGGATACAGAGTAGGAATCATATCTCATGTACATATCCGTTTGGGTAACGGCCTAGATTACGATTGTATCCTACCTAATCTGGATCAGTTGCTATCTTCAGGGCTTCCTTGTTTCGCACGTTCGGCGCACCCCTGGTAACTTCTATTTCCTTGCGGCCGACCCGGTCTTTTCTAGTTGGGCCTCGTAGGCCTGCATTGCAGATACCCGTGGCGTGTATACTTCACAGTACCCTTGTTTTGTTTAGTTGAAGTCAAAAGATTTGCAAGCTACTACACTATATAATTAGGTTATTCAATATCATTATCAATGTTAAAAATGTATGTTTCCTATCTAGTGAATTGGAAGCTCTAAATCAAGGAAGAAGTTAGGTATCGATCGAGAGTACATATTTTAGATATCTTGGAACCATTCCTCTATTTTGCAAAGGTAATATTAATTAAAATGATGTCTCAATATTTCAAATAGCTAGCTAGATGTCGCTCCAGTTTTTCCATAATTTATTATGAAAGTTTACATACAGATGGACCGTGAGGAATGGATGTATCAGAAAAGCCTTGTGAGTGCTGAATTTCAGAGGGGTGTTAAGAAGTTCAAAAAAATTACAGAAGAGGACATGGTGAGGAGGGGTGTAAACTTCACATTAAGGACCACCTGATTTGTCCTTGCATTGGTTGCACCAATCTGAGGAGATTTAAGAACTCAGCTCAAATTAAGGACTACCTGATTAAACGTGGCTTCATGAGAAATTACATGTGCTGGATCGATCCATCATGGGGAGATAGCTAGTTCCCTTTCAGTATGCAACGAAGACACGGTGGAACCGGATGACAAGTTGTAGCTTGATATATTTGAGGAGGACAATTTAGAGCAAATGTTGCGGGATGCAGAGGGTAATTACATGGAAAGAGAGTTTGAAAAGTTTAAAAGATTCATAGAAGATGATGCCAAACCACTATTCTCAGGTTGCAAAGCGGAATACACCAAGCTGGGTTCAGTCCTTGCATTATTTGAACTGAAAACAAAACATTGTTGGACAGATACAAGTTTCAATGCACTTTTTGTTCTGCTCTCGGATCTTCTTTCGGACAGAAACGAGTTGCCAATAAGCATTTATGAAGTGAAGAAGCTCTATATCCCATGGGAATGGAAATAGAAAGGATACATGCATATCTGAATGATTGCATCTTGTACCGTAATGCGCATAAGGTGTTGCTAGTTTGTCCAATATGCGGTGCGCCCTGGTACAAACAAAAGGAGAAGTGTAACGACAAGAAGCGTAAGAGCTAGGGGCGACGACGGTGAAGATGTCCCTAAAGGTGCACCGGCCAAGGTATTGTAGTACTTGCCCATCATTCCCTGTCTGGAGATGTTATTTGTAAATCTCAGAAAGGCAAAATTGTTGCATTGGCATTATGAGTCTATCTCGAAAGGAAGATGGTAAACTAAGACACCCTACTGATTCGGCTCAATGGAGAAACATCGATTGGAAACATGAGGAGTTTGATGCTAAAATGAGGAACATAAGATTTGGGTTGAATACCAATTGAATAAATCCGTTTGGTAACATGAGCACTCATCACAGCACTTGGCTCCTTGGTTGTGTATCTACAATCTCCCTCCTTGGTTGTGCATGAAGCAGAAGTATATCATGATGTCGTTGCTAATCATGGGATCCAAATAGCCGGGAAATGATATTGATATGTACCTTGCTTCACTCATCGAGGATTTAGTAAAATTGCGGAGCGAGGGGGTCATGGTGTGGGATGCGTACAAAAGAGAGCATTTCACCCTACGGGCTATAATATTTTCCATCATAAATGATTTCCCAGCCCTTGGTAATTTAGTGGGCTATAATATGAAAGAAGCCAAAGCGTGTCTTATTTGTGCCGAATTCCAAGAAAACTATATATATGGATCACCGTAGGTTTCTACCATGAACTCATCGAAACTATAAGATGGATGACAAATTTGATGGGAAGAGGGAAGTTCGTTCGGACCCGCAGCCTATGAGTGGAAGGCAAGTATATTCACGTGTGAAGGATATCGATGCAGCGTACAGAAGGAGCTATAAATCTATTCGTCCTAGGACCATTTGGAAGAAGAGGTCGATATTTTAGGACATATCATACTGGAAGGAGTTAGATGTCTGGTATTGTATTGATGTCATGCACGTTGAGAAGAATGTCTACGACAATTTGGTTGGCATCCTACTAAACATACCTGGGAAGACCAAGGATGGTGTGAATGCTCATCGCGACATAGCCTACATGGAAATCAGGCTAAGGCTCGTAGTGATAGAGGAAGATGGAAAAAGTCCGTACATCTCCGCTGCATGCTACACCCTATCCAAGAAGGAGAAAGAAGATCTCTGCAATTGTCTTCAAGGTATTAAAGTTCCATCTAGCTACTCCGCGAATATTAAGAAGCTTGTGTCCATGGATGATTCGAAGTTGCTGGGCATGAAGTCCAACGAGTGCCATGTCTTGATGGCCTTAATGATCCCAGTTGCAATTCGAAATATTCTGCCAGAGGATATCAGGTTGGAAATCATGAAGATGTGTTACTTCTTCAATGCAATCTCCTGCAAAGTTATTGACTCCGATGTGTTAGACAACATAGAGAGTGAGGTGGTGTAGACTCTATGTCGGCTTGAGATGCATTTCCCACCATCGTTCTTCAACGTCATGGTCCACCTTGTTGTTTACCTTATCAGAGAGATTAAGATATGTGGACCCGCATTCCTATGTTACATGTATCCGTTCAAGAGGTACATGGGTATATTAAAGTCCTATATGAGGAATCAGTTGAAGCCTGAGGGTAGTATTGTAGAAGGTTATGGGACTGAAGAGGTTATTGAGTTCTGCTTAGACTATCTCGGGAAAAGACAAGCAATCGGTGTTCCTGTATCTCGCTCTGAGGGCAAACTTGCTAGCAAAGGAACTATTGGATCAAAACTAATGAGGCCATGATTTGATATGTATTGCAAGCGCATTTGACAGTCGTACAGAACAGCGTAGAAGTTCATCCATACATCGAGCAGCACAAGTTGATATTACGGGAAGAGAATCCACAAATGGATGAGCTTTGCATCGCACAAGAACCCAATGATCGATTCCTCACATGGTTCAAAGAAAAAGCAGAGGTCTCCTTTAGTGAGAATGTCAAATGGTTGGCTAACAGACCAAGATTTAATGTATAGACATGGCAGGATACGATATTAATGGCTACACCTTTTACACTGAGAGTTAAGATACCAAGAGTACTAGCCAAAATAGTGGTGTGAGTGTAGATGCTTTTTCTGATGATCATCACTCGAAAAGAGTCTCCTCAATCACAATGAACTTTGGGAGCTCGATTATGGAATCATCGAAAAAATTTGGGAGCTCGATTATAGAATATACCAAGTTCTATTATTCCGATGTAAGTGGGTGGGACTTCCACATGGAGTCAAGGTTGACAAGAGAGGCTTTAATATTGTGGATCTCAGTAAACTCGCCTAGAAAGATAACCCGTTCCTCCTGGCGAAGCAAACAACTCAAGTCTTCTACGTGCGTGATCCAGCCAATCCGAGGTTGCACGTCGTTCTTCACAGCAAGAGGCGGATCATAGAAGTTAACAATGCCATGGATGAAGAAGATTACAACCAATTTGATGAAATACCCCTATTTGCGGATGGGGCCTGTCTTAGCAAGGACAATGACACAAATGGGACCAATTACATGCGAGTAGATCATCAAGAAGGGTTGTATTGTAAATAAATATACTATTTAAATATTTGTTGCTAATATCATTGTTCCATTGTATGTGTAAAATATTGTGCAACGCTTTCGGAGTAAAATGCAAGTTGAATTGCTACTTTTTGAGGCTTTCATGGAAATTCAATATCTCTATATGCCTGAATAGCACATTGTCACATATATTTGTAAGAAAATTCCTTTGGATAAAATTCTTTTTGGGAAAGCTTGTAACTAGTCGAAAGTTCATTTCCAGAAATTTTCAAACAATTCAGGCTAAATTTGAAAAACTTTTGACTTTTTTACTCTTACAGAAAATTCAAGCCTACGAACTAAAATTTGGCATATTTCTTGAATGGGGAATTTTTTTCAAAAATTCTTTATGGAAAAGCTTAGGAGTGTGCCAAAGTATGTTTCTGCAAAATTTCAAATAATTTCAACTATATATGACAAAGTTATGACTTTTTCTCTCTTTAATGAAATGTTGACACCTGGAAAGCATAATATTTTAGTATGGTTCACTATGTTGATGAAGTGCAAGGCCACTTCTTTAGTTTTTTTCATTTGATTTTGCAGCAAACAACTTGTAAGAAATGCAATTTCTCTTGATCCTATATTAGAGGTTATTTTCAGCATATTACTTTCAGCATATTACATGTGTTTATTTTTTGGCATATTACTTTTATTTTTTATCTCAGCATGATGTTTTTGCAAAATTTCAAATAATTTCAACTGTATATAACAAAGTTATGGTCTTTTCTCTCTGTGATGAAATGTTGACACCTTGAAAGCATATTATTTTAGTATGGTTCACTATGTCAATGAAGTGCAAGGCCACTTCTTCAATTTTTTCATGTGATTTTGCAACAAACAACTTGTACAAAATGTAATTTTTCTTGATCCTATGTTAGAGTTTATTTTCAGCATATTACTTTCGGCTTCTTACATGTGTTTATTTTTGGCATATTGCTTTTATTTTTTTATCTCATAATGATGTTAGAATTCAGACTGCGCTATATCAAATCATTTCTAGAAATTTTCAAAAAACTTAGACTTTATTTGAGAAAGTTTTGACTTTTCTATTCTTTAAGCAAAAATTATGCCTACGAAATGAATTTTGGCCTATTTTTCAATTCTAACCCTTTTTTGCAAAATTCTTTTTTGGAAAAGATTTGGTATCTCAAAGTATGCATCTACAAAATTTCAAATAATTTCAACTATATTTGCAAAAGTTATGTCATTTTCACTCTTTGATCTAATTCTGAAAATTCAGACTTCATGGTTTGTCTAGAAAACTAATAGTGCGGTGAACTACATTTGTGTCAGTTTTTCTTGAAAATCGATAGTGATAATAAATTAGTGTCGGTTTTATTAAAAAACCAATAATGATATTTATCTTAGTTGTGTCAGTTTTCCTAGAAAACCGATAGTGATGGTTTGTGATTTGTGTTAGATTTTCTTGAAAACTGATAGTGATAGTTACAGGTCATATGGCTATACAAATTGCTTTGTGAGAAAGTATTTGTCAGTTTTGTGAGAAAAAATGATAGAGATAAATTTTATCAGTGTCATTTTTTGGCGAAAACCGATATAGACAAATTTTATTAGCGTCGATTTTTCAAAACAGACCGATAGAGATAATCATGTATAAGCGTCAGTTTTTTTGGAAAAACCGATAGAGAAAAAATATATCTGAGTGGGTTTTTGAGGGAGACCGATAGAGATAAGGATATATCAGTGTCGATTTATTCTAAGAACTGATACAGATTTATTTCTCATTTGTATCATGTTAATATGTGAACCAATATTGATTTGTTATTTTCATTTCTATCGGTTTCCTAACTGAACTAACACTGATTTGTTGTTTTATTTGTATCGAGGCTCTATAAAAGCTGATACAGATGTATGTTTTTAGTATTAGTTTTTGTTTCAACCGATTGTGTTCAAACCGATTAATATAGCTTATTAATTACATTCCCCTGCCGCTCAATATTTGCTCCCACTAACTCTTGCGTGCGCTTCCACTCAGGCGACAAACCCTAGCGACTCCACCAAGCGAGGCCACACCGTCAATCGCCTAACCCACACCCCCAGTCGCCTAGCCCACACCGCCAGTTGGCTCCCCCTCCCTTGAGTGACCCCCTAGGTCACCTAGCCTACACCGTCGATCGGCTCCCTCCTCCGCCGGGTGACCCCCCACCACTGGTCGGCTCCCCCGTCTGCCTCGGCCTCCTTCCACGATCGGCCGCGAGCTCTCCCCACTGCTGCCTCTAAGCACCCATTCACAGTAAGGGTGCTCCCATTTATTTCTTCAATTTTCTTCTTGCTTCTTATTGTGTTAGCAAGTATTCTTCAAAACATATGTTTTATTTACAATACACAATTCGAGGATCTAAGCTCTAGCCAAACTTAGCTGGATTAGATTACCAAACATAATTGGATTAAAATCAACTTCCCTCAGCCATAACTCAGACAAATTAATATACTTATTTAGTAATTTTTCATGTCTATCTTTGTTTTATGATCAACAAATCAGATGATATTTTCCTTGTTCTTGTTAGTTTCGAGTGCATCATCTCCAACTGGTATTAAACTATTTTCTTTTGCCATAATGTTCACCTTCTATTATCAACAAACTACATTACATGGGCCTCATTGATATCATACTTTATTCAATACAATAAGAAGCATAACCAAACAAAAAGGGAGAACAAAAAGTAGAGAAGGTTAATGATCTAGTTATATGAAACACAAAGCTGCGTGCTCCATACATAACCTACATGATCCTCATTGCCCAATGTTGTTTAACACTACATCCATGATCAGATACATACGCAAACAGAAGCACACATAAGAAGCAACAGAACAGAATGCAAGTGAAGATTTTCAAGTTAAATACTCTAAAGAAGGATAGAGATTCATTTGTGGCGGTAGACTTTAAACCGGTTTGCTATGATCCTCACTAGAAGAATGAAATGAAAATGGCAGTATAAGGAGGTAACTTGTAGGATTTCTACCAACATATAGCCTTTGTTTCTTTGTTTTAGAAGAAAAGGTTTGCTTGGTAGTAAGCAAACATACTTGTATATATATTGATGATATATTCATATGGGTGATTGGGTTCTAGTGTTTTCCCAGCCTATTGTTCCCATTGTCTTGCAAGTATTGTTGCTATTGCACTGGTACATTAATGCTCAATTGTTGTGTTGTTGAAGATATGTATTTAACTGTGGACTTCTTAGGTGCATATAAGTATGAGTTTTGTTGAGTTAAATACTCTTTTCACTTACTATCTTATGGGTACAATTATTCACTTGCCAGTCTTGTGGATACAATGATTCACTTGTCATATGGAATGGGCTTTTCAGTTATAATTGCATATTACTTTTGTTTCTTATATCAGCAAATGTTAAAGTTTAAGTTGCGTAATCTACATCTCCTGTTCGAGAGTGCTTATTTATAAATATACTGGAATGACATATTTATAAGCAAGTAGTCTCGAATTGTCCATGTTTTTTGGATAGTTCGAGGATATGTTGTTCGAGCAAGTTCCTGAGCTATTGTACAACTCCAGAGTAGATTTTGGTAACATCTCCCTGGTGTTCTCCAGATACAAACCCCTCTTGACCTGTTGTCGAGACGTGTATCTGGAGAACAGCGGGGAGATGCTGTCGAAATTTTCTCTCGAGTTGTAGGTTAGGAACTTGCCTGAACCACATATCCTCAAATGGGATTAGGATCTAACCTATTTAGAGATTAGGAGTTATTGTTGGTACGTACTTAGTTAGTCAATAGATAGACTTTTCTTCAACATCATCCGTTAATCTATTACTTTACATGATTCTTTGTGAAGTCTACATAATAGCTATGAATTGCTCTCTCAAGTTACATATATGGTCATGTCAGATATACATATATCAAAATGTAATAATTAGAGAGTATCGGCTCATCACCAAACAGAGCAGATGGTGCGACCGAGGGGTCGATCCAAGTTCCAAATGTTGAGCCGAGCCAAGATCCAAATGTTCAGGGATCGAGTAAGGTGAGGAAGGACCGAGGACCAAACAAAGGGGTGACACGGAAAACACTGCAGGTTTTCTAGTTCAATGCCACAGGGGTTGCACAGGTCTTCCCAAGTACAAGGGGCGATACCGGTCATTCCTCGACCAATTGGTGAGGGAGAGAGTGCCCATAACGGTTAAGAATTAAAGAAAGGAAGTCAGCGTCGAGTAGAAGAATCAGCTGTGGGACGAGGTTAAGGGCAAATAGATTATAGAGGAGGAAAATGAACGCAACGCGAGGCTGTACGCCTTGAAGAGGATAGGTGTGGCCTTGAGGCACTTCAAGGTCCTCATGCATAGTGAGTACTTGTTGAAAGGCCATATACCATTCGAGAGGTATTCATTCTTAACTCCTGATGTTTGGGAGGAGTTCACAAGAATGAAGGGTACGCCCGAGTCAGAGCAGCTGAGAGAAAGGAACACTGCTATCCAAAGGCATAGCATACACCCGCACCACCTCGGTATAGGCGGCTATGAGGGGAAGAAGGCAGAGTGGGCACGACTAGCCAAGGAGTGCGCGAACTCCGTGACAACGATGCCTTATTCCCACATATGTGAGGAGTGGATATGCAACTGGATATTAACGAGGACAAAGAAAACTGCTGACGGGCAGCTTGTAGTAGCAAACCCTGCTACCGCGCACATCGTCTCCACCATCGTAAGATATCTAATTTAGTACATTACAGTTGACCCAACTTTTTATATTTCAGATCTAATTCATACTCACTTATTGCAGGAGGAGGTAAGCCAGCGGAAAGAGCAAGGGACCTTTCAGAGCTAAGGGTCGATGGATATCCTGTCGTCTGCAATCGGGAAGCTTGACCGTAAGGGTCGGGTGCTTACCGTAGGGGCAGGGCATACGAAGAAGTCTTACTTCCAAGATGACGCTGTGAGTGCCAAATCAAGACCATGGGAGGCATGTGCGGAGCGCCTCAAGGACACGCTCAGGGAGTAGCTGAGGGAGGAGATGATGGCACGTGAGGAGGAGATAAGGGGGGAGATGATAGCATGTGAGGAGCGCATGAGGGCCGAGATGATGGCAATGATTTCCCAGAGTTAGAGCCATATGCCCTCGCCTCTCGTAGAGAAGCTGTGCCCCAACCTAGCAGCCGCGGTTCCAAAAATGATAAGACTGGTCCCCAGCTAAAGATAATAATAATTTTTCCTAACTTAAAGCTATGAGTGTAACTCCCGCAATGTTATTCCTTAAGTTGTGCACTTCTTGCAGGCGCCTACCAAGTTCTAGCTCACCACCCTAACGGAGGACCGATTTCCCATCGAGGCTACATGTGGGGTTGCATTTCTATGCAAGGAGACCAACACTGTACATGATCAGCCTTTAGGGAAGGGCTACATGAGGGTGCAGGTGGACTACGTCCATGAAGACTTCATATCACATACGCTGGAGTCCCCCCTAACGAAGATATCACCAGCTCAGGCAGGCACGCATGTCATTCATCAAGTGGCCTACGACGGGTGTCGTACTGGTCAAGGTAAAAATCCCCCTGGTCTTCTCTACTATTCTAGTAATACTGCACCAAGTTACATATGCATGTGATTTGTAGGTTCCTACCATACCTGCGTCTGCTCCCGCTCCCACCATCGAGATGAGTCCTACACAGAGTGCATAGCTCGCAAGTAAAAGGACTAGCACGATAGCTACTAAATCGCAGGAGGCCTCAAAGACTCCTTCCAAGAAGGAAAAGATAACAAAGTCCACAGTGCCCCCTCGAACACATGAAAAGCCCCTTGCCCCGACCTCAAAGACTCCTTCTGCATAGAAAGGAAAGTTGACAGACAATACGAAGACCCCTCAGGATTTTAAGGCCTACGTACATGGAAAACCCCTGATTTTATCTAACCTACTGAATGATCTAGGCATGTTTACTCGCATGTTGCATGGATGGTACATTGATATGGTCAAAGAGGAAGTGCGTCGAGTCGACTTCATAGTGAGGTATAGAAGGGGACATTTCCACCACGACAATCATGGGATATTACCAGTCAGTTTTGAGGATCTGTTCCGTGTGTACCAACTGATAGTTGTCGATATTTCTACTTTATGATCTTGGACGCTATGAGTAACACACCATACAACATGAGTTGATGATTTTCATACGATTTTGCATTATACTTTCTAACATTCAACACAAGTTGTAGGGTAATGAGGCAGCGAGCCATGACGAATCAACACCTAGTTCGATTTGTCGACCCAGAGCATGTGTCTGCGACCATGGCTAGCTAGGCTTCAACCAGACTTTGTTGCTGGCTACATCAAGGGGGCATTGAATGCTGAGTCGAAGAGGGACTTCGTTCTATTCCCATACCGCAAGGAGTAGGTAGTACTTTACCCTTCAATGACTTGTACGCACTTAAACCGTATGCAAACTTATCACCTTGCACTGCATACCATTTAATAAGCAACCATTGGGTTCTACTCATCCTCCTTTCAAGTGAAAACACGATTTACACTTTTAACTCGATCGAGAAGAGACCAATGGCCTACACGATCAAGCCTCTTTTGGAGCAGTAAGTACATTACTGTAACCTAACACTTTCTAAATTTAACTATATTCATTTTTTGACTCGATGGCATCTCTCCACTGTATGTAGGGGTTTCTCTGCATACGTCGATAAAAAAGGAACACATGATGATGAAAAGGGCAAGAAGTTGGAGTATAAGCGCTTCAAGGTATAAGTGCCTAGCATATATACGATTATTTTTTTCTGATATCTAATATTCATGTGTTAAATTCTTTCTCTCTTCATAGTATCATCAACAGGGCAGCAATGACCTGTGTGGCTTCTACGCCATGCAGCACATGCTGATCGTGATCAGTGGCTCACATCTTTTCCCTAAGGTATATGTACATGCATAGTAATACACTTAGCCTTTTACATACAAATTTTAAAACTTAAATTAGTGCACTCATTTTTATTTTGCAGAAGATCAATATCCTCCAGAGGAGCTTAGACAGCAAAGCACTCAACTATATACGAGACCACTTATGCTAGTGGTATTGGTTAGAAGTTATAACAGAGGATGGCAGGTTTAGAGATCCTGAAGGCTCCTGCTAGTCCATATGTAAACAATATTAATTATAGATGTCAATGTGATATATGTGTGTGTGTGTGCATGTGTATTGATTATTAAGCATGTTTGTGTTGTCTATTGTCACCTAATGCGATATATGTGTTGTAATTAAAGTGTTTGTGTTCTACGAATGTGATATGTGTATTCTATGTTCTGTACTACGAATGTGATATATATATATGCATACTATTAATATGTGCTGTTTTGGAGAATATGTAAAAATGGCACACCCTTATGAGGGTCATTACAATCGTTTCTTATGTGGAACCGATTCTAACAACTACAACATCAGAATTGGTTCTTTTGAGAAACCGATTGTGATGATAAGGTCATCAGAATCGGTTCCATATAAGAACCAATTCTGATGACCCTATCATCACAATGGCGTTCCACATAAGAACCGATTTTGGTGGGGCTAATGGGGACACTCTCGGAGTGGCCCGATCTTTAGGTGACATGGATACGTTCGATTTGTGTGGAGAGGCTACTTTGATGATCCAGCTACCAACCACACAATGACTGAACCCGACAATCGCTAAACCACCACACCTACTCGTTATCAACCACACCAAGAACACGTGATTGAGCTGACCATGAAGGTCAGTTCCTGCTAGCAATTGAAGAAACAAGCAAGAACAAGTAAAAGACAATCTAAAATTTCAAATAAGATGAAGCTCACACTAGTATGATTGAGGTTTTATTGCTCGATCTAATTGGCCAACTAGCACAAGGGGAACCGAGGGTATTTCTCCAAGGGAAAACAACAAATGAACAAAACCTAAGATAAATGAAGGGACTTTGTCCACTATTTAGCCAAGGAGATGGCTGCTAGGAGGTGGACTCATGCCACTCAGATTACATGGAAACTCAACCCAAAATATTGGTGGCACAGCACCCCAAAAGACTGAAACCATCACACATTTTTAACTGCTGTGGTAAGCTCGAGTAGAATTTGATGATGAGGCTAGATCCGTTGGAAAAAGCATGAATTATCTTTCAATCAAGTACTCACTTATCCCGAACGGACTTTGAATGCAAAAGTTATGACCAGTTGAAGGTGGGCTGCTCCTGGGTGGACGATTTAGCTTCCACCTGGGGAATAGCTTGTTCTCTCGCTTGTCGTGATGAGGGGTGGCATCCTTGCTGCTCTAAGCCATGATTCCTAAGCACAAGAACATTATTATGCACTAGTCTATCCTCCAAAATATAATTATGCAACTCGAGAAATGAGTTCACCTGTTGATTTAGCTACCGTGCACGTGCCCTTGTGATAGAAACTTGCATAATAAGGGGTGGTGGAGTTGTGGTCATGGGTGCATCTAGTATAGTGATGTTCTCATCATCCTCCCTCTCTTGAAATAGAGTCGTCCTTGACTCAAGCTCATCTTCTTGACCCAAATATGGTTTCAAATCTGCAATGTTAATGGTCGGGCTAACCCCAAACTCTACAAGTAGTTCAAGCTTATATGCATTATCATTAATTTGTTCTAGCACCTTAAAAGGACCATCAACACATGGCATCAACTTAGATTTTCTCAATTCAGGGAATCTTTCTTTGCGCAAATATAGCCAAACAAGATCACCAGGTTCAAATGTTAAATGTTTCCTACCATGGCATCCAACAACTCTATACTTCTCATTCGTACGCTCAATATTCTCTTTTGTAGTTTCATGCAATTTGAGAATAAAATCAACACATTTTTTTACATCTAAATTCACCCTCTCGGTAGAAGAAAGAGGCAACAAGTCTCTTGGAGCATGAGGGTTAAAGCCATGTACTACCTGAAAAGGACTCACCTTTGTGGTTGAATTTATTGCATGATTGTAGGCAAACTCCACATGAGGAAGGCATTCCTCCCACTCTTTCAAGTTCTTCAAAATAGCCCGCAATATTGTTGACAAGGTGCAGTTGACAACTTCAATTTGGCCATCTATTTGGGGGTGACAAGTGGTAGAGAATAGCAACTTGGTTCCAAATTTGTTCCATAGAGTTCTCTAAAAATGGCTTAAGAATTTGGCATCACGATATGAAACAATAGTGGAAGGCATACCATGCAAGCGTACAATTTCTTTAAAGAACAAAACAGAAATGTGGGTGGCATCGTCGCACTTGTGGCATGGAATGAAATGAGCCATTTTTTAGAATCTATCAACAACAACAAATATGCTATACCTACCCCTCTTTGTCCTAGGCAATCCTAGAACAAAGTCCATTAAAATATCCTCCCATGAAACAGTAGGGACAGGAAAAGGTATATACAAACTATGGGGGTTCAACCGTGCCTTGGCCTTTTGGCATGTGGTGCAGTGTGCCACATAGCGCTCAACATTGTGGCTCAACTTAGGCCAATAGAAATGAGAAGCCAGCACTGATGAGGACATTACTTCCATGGATATAGCCACATCTACACATCAATTTGAACCCGCTGCTGTTATACAAGGACCGATTTCCCGAGCTCGCGCACGACAGTTTAATCATCAAGTGAATGCGTTCCTAAGCCTCCCCATTAGTGATAATCTGAATGGGATGCTATTTAATACTTGTGATGATTTGATTGTATTTAGGAACCATGGAGAAGGACCCTCGTGGACCAAAATTGGGCCAAAGATCAAGTTCAAGTCGGACTGGGAAGAGAAGTTCAAGTTCGAGTCCAGTTCGGCCTCACCAACAATGTTGACTTTAAAAGGTCATAACTTTTTATTCCTGAGGTTTCTAGAGGACCATGAGTACTCGTTGGAAAGATCTCGGAGTCTACTTTCCAAGGGATTCAGCCTCATCTCAAAACTCCTTCGGATACATCTGAAAACTACCAAAAACCACACATTGCTTTTTCAATCCGAGTCAAACTCTAGTCAAAGTAGACTTTGTGCTTTGAATTTGAGTTGTATTAAATCTCTTATGCTATGGCCGACCCCCTTGATAGTGCATCTAGGCCCCTTAATGATTTTGGTGATTAATGACAACAAGATTAAGTGACTAATGAGCTTTATGAGTATTGTGAACAGATGAATACACTCATGGGAAAGTCGCTCAAGAAAAGAGATCCCTCAAATCAAAGAAGAAAAGGCGTCGGTTAAACTCAACGGTTGTATATGTATTTTTAATTTTATTTGAGTTTAAGGATTGTCGTACTATTAAGAGGGATATGGCAAGAAATAGCTTTAGAATGACCCAATGTGCTCAATGATGAATTCTAGTCTAAAAATGAGTCAATGTGTAAAGTCTTGGGGCAAAATGTTCAAAAAGGTTCGGAGTATCCAAACATATCTTCGGAGTATCCAAACATATCTTCGGAATGTCCGGATTGGCCCCCTCGGTTGCTCTGGCAAAATTCGGTTCGGAATGTCCGAACATTGGTTCAGAGTATCCGAGCTAACCCTCTCTGTTGGTCGAGTTCATTTCGGTTCGGAATGTCCGAACAATGGTTCGGAGTATCCGAGCTAACCCTCTCTATTGGTCGAGTTCATTTTGGTTCGGAATGTCCGAACATAGGTTCGGAGTATCCGAGTGGACCCCCTCGGTTAGGGCAAGTTCATTTAGGTTCGGACTATCCGAAGTAACGTTCGGACAGTCCGAACTGTGTGCTCAGTTGCCCAGATTTCAAACAGTCGGACTATCCGAACATAAGTTCGGACTATCCGAACAGTCTCGGGCTGAAGTGAAAAACGGCTAGTTTTGGGAGGCTTTAAATACCTCCCCAACTCCCACCTACCACTCTAGAAGTGCATTCAATTCATTCTAACAGCTCTTTCACTCTCTCTAAGCCCTAGTGTTCATCTCCCTCAAGTCTTTGATTCTTGAATCTTTAGAGGAAAGTTTAGTAGAGAGTTTGGAAGATCAAGAGATTGTGATTCATCTTGAGCACTTGGTTCATCCTCAAGCGGATTTCTCGCGAAATCTTTTACTCTTGGAGGTTGAGGACTCCTAGACGGCTAGGAGTCACCGTGAGCTCCCAATCTTCGTGTGGGACGCCGCCGGAAGTTTGTAAAGGTTGAATCCACCTCCGCAAGGGAAGGATTCAAAGAGTAAGTGGGTGAGTGCTTGGTGCAACACCTAGAGGATAAGGGTTGAAAGAGACCCCGGCTAAGTGCCGCCTCAACGGAGACGTAGGATCCCCTCAAGGATCCGAACTTCGGGAAAAATCTTTGTGCATTTCATTTGTTTTTCGGTTTACTTTGCATTTCTCTTTGTCTTCTTGAGATCTAGGGATTTCAAGTGTTGGAGTGACATTGTGAAGGGGATTGGTAAGCTCTGGACTACTAGAGGTAGTCTAAACCCTTAGATTTCATTTTGGAGCATTCTAGGGTCTCCAGATATCTCAGATCTACTTTCTAGGGTTTTTGCGCTCAGTGCAGTTCGGACTATCCGAAATTTGATTCGGACTATCCGAATCCATTCGGACAGTCCGAAGTAAATTTCGGAGTATCCGATGTCTAAATTTCCGCTGCGATTTAAAATTTGTAAACGCCTATTCACCCCCCTCTAGGCGACATTTCGGTCCTTTCAATTGGTACCAGAGCCAAATCTCCGTAGTTTGGCTTAACCGCTTGGAGAATCTAGGATGTCAGAAATGGAGAAGATTACCGAAGGCCGTAACCAAACTAAGGCTACGGGCTCCGGTAGTGGGGTTGCAATTCCTCCCTCCGTTGGTGTCTCAAGCTCCTCATCTTATGTCTCCGTGCCCTCCGGTCGAGCGCCTCATTTCGATGGCACTCACTATGCCGCATGGAAACATAAGATGAAGATGCATTTGAGATCGCTTCACCCTTTTATTTGGAAGATTGTAGAAACAGGTTTCAAGCCCGTTGATCCAAACAATCTCACTCCCGAAGAAGACAAAGCTCAACACTTCAATGATTTGGCCGTCAATGCTTTGAATGATTCCGAGTTTAACAGAGTCGATGGACTTGAAGAGGCAAAGGTAATTTGGGATAGACTCTTAGTTAGTCATGAAGGGGTTTCAAGTGTCCGCGAATCGAAGATAGAGCTCATTATTGGTGAGCTAAGCCGGTTCACTTTGGAGGAAGGAGAGTTCTACAACAAAATGTTTGACCGCTTGATGGTGCTTGTGAATCAAGCCAAGGGTCTTGGGTCCACCGATCTTTCTGACAAGGCCGTGGTGAAAATTATTCTTCGTATAATCACTCCTACCAACCGCAACCTTGTTCAATTAATCCGAGACCAGCCCAACTTCGACACATTGACACCTCATGATGTTATCGGTCGGCTATGATGGACGAGATGATGATAAAGGAGGCCGAAGTTGTTGAAGAACTCAAGTCGGGCAAAAAGAAAGGTATTGCCCTGAAGGCCGTCAAGATAGTACGCCAAGCAGAAGAGAGCACAAGTGAGGATGAAGAGTCCTGTGGTCCGTTGACAAATGAGGACATGGCTCTATTCGTGAGAAGGTTCAACAAATTCTTCAAGAAGAAGAACTTCAGACAAGGAGGTCAATCAAAGAGCTTTGGAAGAAAATCAAAGGGTAGACACTCCACCAGAAGATGCTATGAATGCGGTGAAACCGGCCTCTTCATTCCCGAGTGTCCGCATAAGGAGAGCAAAGATGAGAAGCCTCACAAGAAAGATAAATACCGGGGCAAAGACAAAGAAAAGAGCAAGAAGTTCAAGCACTACAAGCACAAGGGACAAGCTCACATTGGAGAAGAGTGGGATTCAAACTCCGATTCCGACTCAAGCTCCGAGTCTGACGAGGAAGGAGAAATTGCCTCCATCGCCATCGCCGTGCCTACCACCTCAACAACGTCGAAGAGCCTCTTCGACAACTTGAGCGATGACAACGAAGACGCTCCGATGTACCTTATGGCAAAGGGGCACAAGGTATCATCAAAAGCCTCCACTCCCTCCATTGTTAATGATTGTCTAGATGAGTGCGATAGCGATAGTGATGATGATGTTGACTCTATGCTCAAATCCATGAAAAACTTTGACATTCATAAGTTAAATTTGCTTCTAAAAGATATTGAAAAATTGGAGGAAGTTGTAGAACAAAAGGAAGCTACTCTCGAGGCTCAAGAGGATTTGCTCATCCTCGAAAAGGAGAAAAATCGTGAGCTAGAGAAGAGCTTATCTTTTGAAAGAGAGAAAAATGAGGAATTGGTTAAGAACTCAAAATTGACCAAAACCGAGGTGACTAGTCTTGAGATCACCAATGCTTCACTTGAAGAGGAGCTTGCTAAGGCAAAGGATGCTTGCAAGGCTCTTGAGATGAAGCTTGTTGATCTCAAGAATAGCCCTCCGATTACCTCGACCATTAGCTTCAATTCTTCATTACCTTCTACTAGTAATGGATGTGCTAGATGCTACAACATTAATGTTGATGCTTATGCCACTAACCTTGAGGCTTTGCAAGTACTAGCTCATGAAAATGAGAAGCTCAAGGGAATGCTCGAAGATGGACTTCAAAAGTCCTACAAGGCTAGCAAAGGATTAGAGGAGTTTCTTGGTAAGCGCAAAGGTAACCTCATGAAACATGGGCTTGGGTACGTTCCACCCAAGGGCAAAGGAAGCTACATCGTGGTTGCTCCTTTGAACAAGCCCATCCACTTTGTTAAAACCAAAGCAAACTCTAAGTATAAGGCTCAATCCACTTTCTTTGCTTCTTATGTGCTTAAAAGGACTAACCTTGGTAGAGTAGTTGCTTGTCATATTGGGAGTAAGCCCAAAAATGCTACTAATGTGCGATCTATTTGGGTTCCCAAATCACTTGTCACTAACGTGTGCGGACCTAAACAAGTTTGGGTACCAAAGAGCAAAAACTAAATTTCATTTTGTAGGCCTACATCTCCGGTGGATCAAGTTGGATCTTGGATAGCGGATGTACACACCACATGACCGGAGAAAGGGCAATGTTCGCTCATTTGGACGCCAATGGGACGAATAGTGAAAGCATCATTTTTGGCGATAATGGAAAAGGTGAAGCAGTCGGTTTAGGTAAAATTCTTATTACAAATGATTTTCATTTGAATAATGTTTTGCTTGTCGAATCACTAAGCTACAATTTGTTGTCCGTTGCTCAATTATGTGAAGCGGGCTACAATTGTGTCTTTAGTGATAAGGGTGTGGATGTCATAAGAAGAAGTGATGGTTCAATAGCCGTTAAGGGATGCTTAAAAGGAAACATGTATCTTGTAGATTTTACTACGGATAGAATCAACCTTGAAACGTGTCTTATGGGTAAATCTAGCATGGGTTGGTTGTGGCATCGCCGACTTGCCTATGTTGGTATGAGGAACCTCCACAAACTTCTTAAAGGCAATCACATTCTTGGATTAACCAATATTGTCTTTGAGAAAGATAGAGTGTGTAGCACGTGTCAAGCCTGGAAGCAAGTTGGAGCTTCTCATCCCGCGAAGAACGTGATGACCACCTCAAGGCCATTAGAGATGCTTCACATGGATTTGTTCGGCCCCGTCACCTACATAAGCATTGGAGGAAACAAGTATGGTTTAGTTATTGTTGACGATTTTTCTCGCTTTACTTGAGTGTTTTTCTTGCATGATAAAAGTGAAGCCCAAGGAAGCTTAACGAAATTCATGAGAAGGGCACAAAATGAATTTGAAGTGAAGATCAAGAGAATTCGGACTGACAACGACACCGAATTCAAGAACACCGGTGTAGAGGAGTATCTCGATGAAGAAGGCATCAAGAATGAGTTTTCGGCTCCCTATTCTCCACAACAAAATGGGGTAGCCGAGAGGAAGAATCGTACACTCATCGAGATGGCGCGCACGATGATTGATGAGTACAAGGTCTCCGACATCTTCTGGGCGGAGGCCATCAACACCGCGTGCCATAGTACCAACCGTCTATATCTCTACAAGATTTTGAAGAAGACAGCGTACGAGCTCCTCACCGGCAAAAAGCCAAATGTATCCTACTTCCGAGTCTTCGGGAGCAAATGCTATATCCTCAACAAGAAAGCTAAGTCATCTAAATTTGCTCCTAAAGTAGATGAAGGTTTCTTGCTTGGATATGGATCAAATGCTTATGCATACCGAGTTTTCAACAACACCACCAGTGTAGTTGAAATCTCGCGTGATGTAACATTTGATGAAACTAACGGTTCTCAAGTAGAACAAGTTGATCGTGCTGTGATTGACAGGGAAGAACCCCGTGCGAAGCGATCAAGAAATTGGCAATTGGAGAAGTAAGACCACTTGAGCAAGATGTAATTCCAAGCACTTCAACTCAAGATGTTCAGGATGCGACGATGGACGCTCCGGTTGATGTTCCTTCTTCCTCAATGCGAGCTCAAGACGGCTCGAATGCCACCCAAGACGATGAGGGTCCAATCCAAAGAACTAATGCAATTGTACCTCATCCAAGAATCCATCAAAGTGTACAACGAGATCACCCGGTCGACAACATACTTGGAGACATTAACAAGGGAGTATCTACTAGATCTCGTGTCGCAAATTTTTGTGAATTTTACTCTTTTGTTTCTTCTCTTGAACCTCTTAAGGTAGAAGAAGCACTCCAAGATCCGGATTGGGTGATGGCTATGCAAGAAGAGCTAAACAACTTTGAGCGTAATCAAGTGTGGAAGCTTGTCGAAAGACCCAAGCAAAACGTCATTGGAACCAAATGGGTATTTCGCAACAAGCAAGATGAGAATGGGGTTGTGACGAGAAACAAAGCCCGGTTAGTTGCTCAAGGCTTCACGCAAATCGAAGGTTTGGATTTCGATGAAACATATGCTCCTGTAGCTAGGCTTGAATCTATTAGAATATTACTTGCCTTTGCTACTCACCATGATTTTAAGTTGTATCAAATGGACGTGAAAAGTGCCTTCCTAAATGGACCACTCTCCGAGATGGTCTACGTTGAGCAACCACCCGGCTTCGAAGACCCAAACCACCCGGACCATGTCTACTTCCTACACAAGGCTCTTTATGGACTTAAGCAAGCACCAAGAGCATAGTTCGAGTGTCTTCGTGATTTTCTTCTCGAACAAGGTTTTGTAGTCGGAAAGGCCGACCCCACTCTCTTTACTAAACATATTGATAATGATTTATTTGTTTGTCAAATATATGTTGATGACATTATATTCGGATCTACTAATGAATATTTGTGCAAGGAGTTTAGCAGGATTATGACTAAGAGATTCGAGATGTCCATGATGGGTGAGTTGAAGTTCTTCCTCGGTTTTCAAGTCAAGCAACTCAAGGAAGGAACATTCTTATGCCAAACCAAGTACATCAAGGACATGCTGAAGAAGTTTGGCATGGAGAACGCCAAACCAATCAAGACGCCAATGCAAGCCAACGGGCATCTAGACCTCGACAAAGAAGGTAAGCCGGTCGTCCAAAAGGTATATCGTTCGATGATCGGTTCTCTACTTTATCTTTGTGCATCTAGGCCCGATATTATGCTTAGTTTGTGCATGTGTGCAAGATTTCAAGCCGCTCCTAAAGAGTGCCACATGGTGGCCGTAAAGAGAATCTTGAGATATTTAGTACACACTCCTCATTTTGGGCTTTGGTATCTAAAAGGTTCATCATTTGAGTTAGTTGGCTATTCCGATACGAATTATGCCGAATGTAAAGTGGATAGGAAAAGTACTTCGGGGACATGTCAATTCTTAGGTAGATCCCTTGTTTCTTGGTCCTCTAAGAAGCAAAATTCCGTAGCCCTATCCACAGCCGAAGCCGAATATATAGCGACCGGGAGTTGTTGTGCCCAATTACTTTGGATGAGACAAACTCTAAATGATTATGGCCTAACCTATAACCATGTTCCACTTTTGTGTGACAACGAGAGCGCCATAAAACTTGCCAACAACCCCATCCAACATTCCCATACAAAGCATATCGATATCCGCCATCATTTCCTAAGAGACCATTCCACTAAAGGCGATATCGACATTCAACATGTGAGCACAAATGATCAATTAGCCGATATTTTCACCAAGCCTCTAGATGAAAAGAGATTTTGTGAGTTGAGGAGTGGGCTAAATATTCTAGACTCTTGCAATTTGGCTTGAAATATGCTCAAAAATTGATTGGTGATTGCAAAATGCTCTAGAAAATCTTATTTGCTTTATTTCTCTAATCTTTTTGTGTTTATTGGTTTTTGATCTTTGGATCTTGTCAATCATCTTGTGATCATGGTTTGATTGGTTGCATGGCTTGCTGATCACTTGATGACTTGACTTATTAGGACATCTCATCTATTTCTCCCTCCGGAATCATTCCTGCCCTTGTTTTCATGCCATCCTGAGAAAATAGTTCGGACTGTCCGAAATTCCATTCGGACTATCCGAACTTAAGTTCGGACTGTCCGAAGTGAGGTCTCGGGCTTTTTAACTCGGCCCGACCCTCATCTTCCTCTTTTCTCTCTCTTCACTTCTATTTTCAGGTTCTCTCTCCTCAAATCCGCCCCTCCTCTTGGATCTCTCATCTTGGCCGGAATTCTTGCGGTTTGAGGGCTCCAAGATCCTCTCCAAGGGCAAGGGACTCACCTCCTTCAAGTTCTTGCCCTAGATTTGCTTTGGGAAGCTCGGATTTGATCTCCAAAGGTTGGTTCAATCTATTCCAAATGTCAGTTACTCTCATATTCATCTTGTGAATCCTTGGACTCTAGATTGTTCTAGACCTTGCTAGGATGATACTCCGTGATTAGCTCTTAGTTTTATTGGATTATTGTCTAGATTGAGAAATTTAGGGTTTATGAATTGTCACCTCGGAATGTCCGAGTTTCCATTCGGAATGTCCGAAGGGCTTCGACTATCCGAATGAAAACTTCGGACTATCCGAAGAAGCCTTCGGACTATCCGAAGATAACTTCGGACTATCCGAAGATTGTGACTTCATTTTAACTCTTTGTTGCTCATCTAGGTCATAATTAGAGTATAATCCTGTTTCCACCCTTGTATACCTTTAGGATGGATCCTTCTCAAGGTGGTAATCCCCGTTCTAGCCAAATGGACATAGACGCGGCTCGCTCGAAGAAAGTAAAGCATGATATCCCCACCGGTGGCTCTTCGGCGGCTCCCGCTGATTCCCCTCAAGATTCCCCTCTGGAGTCTCCTCTCGCTCCGTCAGCCGGGAGACAGAAGCGCCAAGTTATTCGCAAAAGGAAGAAGTCTTCACATAGGGCTGCTTCAAGTCAAGGTGATGGTGCACAAGGTGATGAGGGGCAAGGAGGCAGTGGTGCTAAGGATCCTAGGGCTGCCATGCCAAGATTAAGGGCAGCCAAGTGTGCTGCTTAGCGCCGGGAAGGTGCGCTAATTGGTCCTTTGGAGATTCATGCTTCAATTCGTGCAACTCCTATGGGTGTCACTCCCAAGAAGAAAGTAGATTACTGCATTGGTCAAGGGAGAGGCAAAGAGGTCTGCCAGCACAGAAGTCAAGACCCCTTGATGTATCTGCAAGAAGATTATGTGGACAAGCGGTTCTGGAACTATTTTCAGCAAGATTTTTATGACTCTGTGATAGCTGAAAAGAAGAACCCAGTGGCTTTAATGCAATATATTGATTGGGATTATATGGCATAGCAGGAGGACACAGTATTCAATGAAGTGATTGCAGCCTGTGAGCGTCATAATCTGAAGGACATCATGTCATTCAAGTGCAAATGGAACAATGAGGTTGTGGCTCAGTTTTATGCAACCTTATATGTGGACACCGACGCTGAGAGCACTATGTGGTTCATGGTGGATGGGTTGTACTATGCTGTGACCAAGGCTCAATTTGCTGACTGCATAGGATTCTCCACTGATGATTGGGATAATTTGGATAAGCTGCATATTTCTGACTCCGCTGGTATCAATGACTTGACCCCTTTGTATGATGACTCTCAGAATTTCAAGTTGGGCACTACAAAAGGTTTGAAGCCTTTCTATGCCATTCTTTACAAGTTGATGAGGAAGACTCTGTGGCCTAAAGAGGGAGACGCCACCAACATCAGTTCCTACTCTAGGAACTTGCTTTTGAGGATTGGCGAGGGATCTAGGCCATTCGACGTCTTTGACTTTATCTGGCAGGAGATCTGGCTTAATTCTCTCAGCCCGCGTAGCAGCTGCGGATTCGCTCCATATGTGATGTGTATGGTGGAGAGCATCTCGGGCTTGTGGTTTGCTAAGGATGTGGAGCATGTCCCATACCGTGTTCGTCTGATCAAGGCTCGACCTCCTCCAGTTCAGCCAGTGCCTGCTCCTTCAGCGCCCAGTACCAGGTCAGGGGCTCCCTCAGCGAGACCTTCTCCAGTTGATCCATCCTCCCCAGGCGGCTCTATCAAGTCCATGCTCCGTGCCATTTTCTGTCTTGGGATAAAGAATCACAAGAAAATCAAGCAAATGAATGAGAAGATCACCGACACTCGCCGTCAGCTCAACATCATCAAAGGGAAGCTCAACCTCTCTTGCTCTTCTGAGGAGTCCGAGTCAGAGTCCGATTCAGCGACAGTGGATTCGGCGACCCGGCAGCTTTTCAACCTTCCCGCCACTTCGGCACCTACTGGCGATGATGAGGGTGACTCTACATATCGCCACCGGACAACGACAATGACGGCAGCGGCAGCGATGGCGGCGGAGTGACCCTTTTGGTGTCTTGATGCCAAAGGGGGAGTGAGGAGCATTAGATTTATTTTATTTTCGGTTGTGGTTGTTTGTTTAAATTTGCTTGTGCTTGGTTGAACTATTGTTGCTTATGCTTGTGTTGCTTGTTGGATGTTGAAATTTTGTTGAACTATTTGCTTAAATTCAATTTCACTTTAGCAATGCATTTGTGTGATATCATGTCATATTTATTTGTGCAAATTATCTGCTATATATCATGTTATATTCTCTCGAAAGCAAAAATTTAGGGGGAGCTCTCGCAAAAATTTCCTGTAAATATGTGCATTTGATTCACCTCTCAAATTCCTCTAATGCACACATTTAGGGGGAGCTCCACCATGTATTTGGTTTTCCAAATACACTCTCATTTCAAATTTATCTCTAAATCTAATCGTGTTGTCATCAATTCACCAAAAAGGGGGAGATTGAAAGTGCATCTAGGCCCCTTAATGATTTTGGTGATTAATGACAACAAGATTAAGTGACTAATGAGCTTTATGAGTATTGTGAACAGATGAATACGCTCATGGGAAAGTCGCTCAAGAAAAGAGATCCCTCAAATCAAAGAAGAAAAGGCGTCGGTTAAACTCAACGGTTGTATATGTATTTTTAATTCTATTTGAGTTTAAGGATTGCCGTACTATTAAGAGGGATATGGTAAGAAATAGCTTTAGAATGACCCAATGTACTCAATGATGAATTCTAGTCTAAAAATGAGTCAAAGTGTAAAGTCTTTGGGCAAAATGTTCAAAAAGGTTCGGAGTATCCGAACATATCTTCGGAATGTCCGGACTGGCCCCCTCGGTTGCTCTGGCAAAATTCGGTTCGGAATGTCCGAACATTGGTTCGGAGTATCCGAGCTATCCCTCTCTGTTGGTCGAGTTCATTTCGGTTCGGAATGTCCGAACATTGGTTCGGAGTATCCGAGCTAACCCTCTCTGTTGGTCGAGTTCATTTTGGTTCGGAATGTCCGAACATTGGTTCGGAGTATCCGAGTGGACCCCCTCGGTTAGGGCAAGTTCATTTAGGTTCGGACTATCCGAAGTAACGTTCGGACTGTCCGAACTGTGTGCTCAGTTGCCCAGATTTCATACGGTTCGGACTATGCGAACATAAGTTCGGACTATCCAAACAGTCTTGGGCTGAAGTGAAAAACGGCTAGTTTTGGGAGGCTTTAAATACCTCCCCAACTCCCACCTACCACTCTAGAAGTGCATTCAATTCATTCTAACAGCTCTTTCACTCTCTCTAAGCCCTAGTGTTCATCTCCCTCAAGTCTTTGATTCTTGAATCTTTAGAGGAAAGTTTAGTAGAGAGTTTGGAAGATCAAGAGATTGTGATTCATCTTGAGCACTTGGTTCATCCTCAAGCGGATTTCTCGCGAGATCTTTTACTCTTGGAGGTTGAGGACTCCTAGATGGCTAGGAGTCATCGTGAGCTCCCAATCTTCGTGTGGGATGCCGCCGGAAGTTTGTAAAGGTTGAATCCACCTCCGCAAGGGAAGGATTCAAAGAGTAAGTGGGTGAGTGCTTGGTGTAACACCTAGAGGATAAGGGTTGAAAGAGACCCCAGCTTAGTGTGTAAGATCGAGGATGAGCCTAGAGGGGGGGTGAACAGGCTTTTCTAAAATTTCTATCACTAAACTCAAGTTTAATGATTACTAAGAACAAGTAATAGTTTTGCCTAATTTAATTCTTAACAATTTTAGTGATCACAAGATAATATCACTACGCAAGTATATTAATTTGCTAAGCAAGTATTCACACAAGAATCAAATAGCTAGAATTTCACGAGAATAAAAAACAAGCAAACCACAATGGATGCGCAAGAGAATTTTTCCCGTGGTCTCGGAGACTTGCCGGTCTCCCCTACTCCACGTTGAGGTAGCTTGAATTTCTTCAAGCCGGCTCCACTCGCTTGAGCCTTCCCGATTACTAGCGATAGCTCTTCCCGCTCGGTAGGCGAGCCAGGCCTTCACAAACGCCTGGTCTTCACACAACCTCCCTTGTGAAGATCACTGAGCCTCACGCCTCAAGCCGTCTAGGAGGCGGCAACCTCCAAGAGTAACAAACTTGATGCGGGCTTGAATCTCAAGAGTGCAATCAATATGGCTCACTAATGCAATGCACTCAATTTTAGCTCTCCAACACTCAAGAATCAACAATTCAATGCACAAGAGAGTGGAGAGTGTTTCTAGGCTCAAGAGTATTCAATGGAGTCACCAACCATGCCCTAGCACAGAGAGGGGTATTTATAACCCCACCCACTCAAACTAGCCGTTTTCACTTTTTTCGCAAAATTTAGCCATGGTTTGCAGGTACTCGCCCTCTAAGGGCAGTAGTACCGCACTAAACAGAACGGCTATAACGGCAATTCATGCGACGACACGTAGTCACTGGCGATTTTTATATGTGGCGGTACTCACTTCCATGGGTGCGGATAGTACCGCACCAAACCAACAGGAAAAACATCTCAGATCGAAAAAAGCTACCGCCAACTATGGTGCGGTAGTACCGCATTCGCGGTACTACCGCTATGACCATGCGGTAGTGCCGGCTGGGAGAGACCCGAAAACATACCTTACTGGAAAATAGCTACCGCCAACTGTGGTGCGGTAGTATCAAGACTTATGTACTACCGCCCGAACCAAGCGGTAGTGCCGGCCTCCGAATTTTTTCAACATTTTGATTTTTCCATCGAATGCATGATTTCACGGATGAACTAATGAGCCATATTAAAATGCACTTTCAAGTTTTAATGCCCAAACCAAGTCCCTCTTAATAGTACGGCGACTATCCTAAAAATCCGATCTTTTTCCCAACTCCGAGATCGGTGAAAAAACTAGAAAATACTTCTAAGATTGATACCTTCACTTCTTTAGCTTCTTTTACGTGTACTCCTTCCATTTAGCACTTGAAGCCATCCAACATCTTCCGAGGAATACAATTATCCTGTTTTCGACTAACTTGCACAAACATCGTTAGTCCTTTTAGCGTGATTGTCATTAATTATCAAAACCAACACCTCATGGGGGCCTAGATGCTTTCAATCTCCCCCTTTTTGGTAATTGATGACAATCCTCATAATCGAATTGAAGTGAATTGATATTTAGTGTGAGTTACCAATAAAAAATTAATTACTCACACCATGGAATTCTTATTTAGCAATATTTTGTCTTTGGAGGACAAAAATATGTTTGAATGAAAATATTGCTAAATGAGAATAGCTCCCCCTACAAATGTGCCATGGATAAACAATAAGTTTTACACATTTGCATATGAATTGTGTATGACAATGAAGATGATATAATTGGAATGAGTTAACATGACATAATGCACAACTTCATAAGAGAAGATAATTTATATTTAAGCGCAAAAGAACCATAAAACGAGTTCAAGACCGAAATCATAAAAAAACAAGACGACATAGGCATCCATAAGGAGTTCAAGACGACACAGCCACAATTTAAGCAGGATTATTACAATAAGAAAGATAAGCAAGGCTTCGAAGGCTTCAATTCTTCATACTTCTCCCCCTTTGTCATCAAGGACCAAAAGAGGATCGCCAAGGAACCGTCTACTCCTCAGCATCTCCAGGAGTAGAGCCGTGTGGCGGATGAGGAGACCAAGGATCCCAGCTGGATGACGGAGGAGGATCATGGGAAGGAGGAATACTGCCGCTATCCGGACGACGACGCTGATACGACTGATGGTAGGAGCGATAGTGATCAAAGGAGGTGCTAAGCGAACCCAGACGCTCTCGGACATCCTCAACCATTTCGCGATTCTGATATTGAAGCTCCATAACAAGTGCAAACTGGCCTTGCATGTAAGATTCTTGTCGCGCAAATCCAGCCATCATGTCGGAACGGAGAGTCTCAAGGCTGGCAAGATAGGCATCGGGCACGGAAGCAGCTTGAGCGGCTTGAGCTTGGGCTTGGGCTGCTTGCTCGGCTTGAGCTCTTGCTTGAGCGGCTTGCTCGGCGATGTGATGTAGGACTTGAGGAGGAGCAACACGAGGCTTGTACGGCTTATGAGGAGTAGGGGTGGCACCATTGTACTCGGCAACCCTCCGGATTAGTGCCATGATGTATGGAGCAAAATAGATGGTCTTCCCCCTATCCCTAGCCGATTGAGACATCTCCCTTATTAGGAAGTCCACCACATCAAACTTCTCCCTCGCCATGACCTTTGCAATGACATTCCAAGCATGACCTCTTACGGCATCGAAATTGCCACTCTTCGGATGAATAGTGACACGAATGATCTTGTTGACCATGCTAGGTTGGAGCTGAAGACCGGCTGAGTTTCCAACTCTGAAGGGATGCGACTGGTCATAGAAGGTTGCAGCATGATCCAAGGTCAAGGTTGGCTCGTCATGAATTTTAGGGTGCTGACTGTGAAAGATTCCCAAGGCATGCTCAAAATCATCCTTGGAGGCAGTGTAACGAGTAGTGTCAGTCATCCAAGTGATTTGCTCACAGTTTTCAGACACATAGAGCGTCGCATAGAATTGCTTGATAACCTTTTCATTATAATCAACCCTTGTACCGAGGAAGTTGTATAGACCAGCTCCACCAAACAGCTTCGGTATACCAAAGAAATTTAGATCGCTCACGGATGTGCTTCGGTGACCAGCGTTGGTTTGCAAAATCCTTCTCGGATATATTTGCTCAAACACCCTCTGCTGAAATAAGGAATGGAACTTTGGATTTGGGGCGGGCGAGGTTGGAGATCTGAGTTTTGACCTGCGAGCATAATAGTCATCGCCTTTGATTTGAGAGGGATCATTCCTTCCAACTGGCGGCACCACTTCTTCTTCCTCAGAGCTCTCCTCACTGTCACTCTCAGTCTCATCATCGCTGCCAGTTATTTGCGGAGCAGGTGCGGGGACTTTTCTCTTTTTAGCCTGGGAAGGCTCAGCAGGACCCTTCCCTTTTGCCCTTGTGGTCCTCATGGCGACGGAGAAAGAATTGTCGCTATCATCAGTGTCCGTGTCCGGAGTGGGAACACCGCGACTCTTTGTTGTCTTCCTTCCACCTTTGCCCCCGCCAGATGGACCGGTTCCGGTGACTTTAGTGCGAGGCATGGTCTAGAAGATTTCAAGGAAAAAGGAACATGAGTATTGAACAGATTGGATTTTACAAGATAGGAATAAAATGTATAGGTGTTGTAGATGAATATCCCCTCAAAACTGCTCAAAAGGAGGTGCTGCAACAGCATGGCCGGCACTACCGCTACTGGAGGCCGGTAGTACCGCAAAGTCGGTACTACCGCTCCCGGTGGCCGGTAGTGCCGCCCGAGCGCGATTTGGGGGGGTTTTGAGCGAATTTTGAGACAATGTCGAGGAACTTTGCAATTTAGATAGAGATTAGGGCTTAGAGGAGATCAAGAACTTCTATTTTAGACCTAATCTTCAGGGATTTGACTTTATTTCAAGTTTACATATTTTCAACAATTATTCAAGCCCTAGATTGCTCAAAGGAGATGAACCAAAAGAGAATAATGAGGAGAAATGATACCTTTCGGAGGAGAAGGACACAATGATTAAATTTGATGGACAAATCCCCACAAAACTTCAAGATTTCGGAGAGGGAATGAGTTCTAGGGTTTGAGAGGAGAGAGAGCCGCACGGGTGATTGGGAGAAAAGCGCCGGGTGAGAGGAAATGAAGAGGAGAGAGAGAGAAAACCAAGCGCGATCGAGAGATGGCCCCACATTCTGAGCCGAGCGGTACTACCGCTCCTGACCCGAGTAATCAAGCATTTATGTACTACTACGTGGCGCCGCTGAGGCCTAGTCTTGCCTGCTAAGCGAATGGCGAGAACTAGAGAGAATTTGATTATGAGTTTCATTATATATTGATATATTGTGCATGAGTAGAGATTGGAGCATTCACAACCACAAGAAAAACACGAAACAAAAACTTTAACCACAATCAAGTGTGGAATCATGATTTGACTTGTTTGAGTTGAAATACCACAAAAGAAACTAGAAATATGGCCATTCTAGCTCTTTGGGCAAAACTCAAGATGTGCCTTTATTAGATCAATATAGATCAAGATTTTTGAATTTTATTAAGCTTTTGAAAAGCAAAAGTTTTGTTTCATTATAAACATAGAGAAGGTTATAATTATGATATAAGTTCCAAAAGATAAGGTTTATGTTATAATAAGTTTTAAATGAAGATTTGTGAATCCTTTGTATTTTGTAAATCCAAAATAGATTATTTCCAAGTAGTTTTGACTTATAAAGTTTAGTTTTAAGTTTTTAAGATATTTATAGCACAAACTTCAATTTCCCACATTTTAGGGGATGTGATATATACATAAATTGCATATTACTCCCCCTTGATGTGAGACTCATCTAAAGAACATATACCAAATAAAGACCAATTTAAGCAACCAAGGAATTTCACTTAAGCCTCATTAGAGATATCAATGACATTTAATTCATTCCTCAATTTACAAAATCTAGTCTCATCTAGGGGTTTAGTGAGTATATCCGCTAATTGATTTTCCGTTCTGATGTGACTAATCTCAATATCCCCTTTACATACATGATCTCTCAAGAAATGATGACGGATATCAATGTGTTTTGTTCTTGAGTGTTGGGCGGGTTATTGGCTATTTTAACCGCTTTCATTATCACATAAGAGAGGCACCTTCTTAAAAGTAATTCCATAATCCATTAAAGTTTGCCTCATCCATAACAATTGAGCGCAACAACTACCGGCGGATATGTATTAAACCTTCGGTGGACAAAGCTACGGAATTTTGTTTCTTGGAGAACCATGAAACTAGGGATCTACCTAGCAATTGACAACTCCCGGAGGTGCTCTTTCTATCCACTTTACAACCCGCATAATCCGAATCCGAATATCCAATTAAATCAAATTTTGCACCTTTAGGATACCATAACCCTATGTTTGAGGAATGCTTTAAATATCTTAGAATTCTTTTTACGGCAACTAAATGACATTCTTTGGGAGAAGCTTGAAAGCGAGCACACATGCAAACACTAAACATAATATCGGGCCTAGATGCGGTAAGGTAGAGCAAGCTACCAATCATTGATCTATAAAGCTTTAAGTCTACCGGTTTACCTCCCTCATTTAAGTCGAGATGCCCGTTTGATGCCATTGGAGTCTTGATCGAAACTGCGTCCTCCATGCCAAATCTTTTGAGAAGATCCTTCGTGTATTTGATTTGGCTTCTGAACGTCCCATTCTTGAGTTGCTTAATTTGGAGTCCAAGGAAGAAACTCAACTCCCGATCATTGACATTTCAAACTCCTAGACATCATGTCACCAAATTCTTTGCAAAAGTCTTCGTTAGTAGAACCGAAAATGATATCATCAACATATATTTGACACACAAAGAATTCATCATCAATTATTTTTGTAAAGAGCGTTGTATCAACCTTCCCAATTTTGAAACCCTTTGAGAGTAGAAAATCTCTAAGTCGCTCATACCATGCTCTAGGAGCTTGTTTGAGTCCGTATAGCGCCTTAGAGAGTTTGTAAACATGATTAGGATATTTGGAATTTTCAAAACCGGGAGGTTGTTCAACAAATACCAATTCGGATATTTGTCCATTTAAGAACGCACTCTTTACATCCATTTGATATAACTTAATGTCAAAGCTTGATGCAAATGCAAGTAAAATTCTAATGGCTTCTAACCTAGCTACGGGTGCAAAAGTTTCACCGAAATCTAATCCTTCAATTTGAGTGAAACCTTGCGCCACTAATCTAGCTTTATTTCTTACTACAACACCATTTTCATCTTGTTTATTACGAAAAACCCATTTTGTGCCAATTACATTATATTCTTTGGGTCTTTCTACTAATGTCCAAACATCATTGCGAGCAAAATTATTTAATTCTTCATGCATGGCATTTACCCAATCCGGATCAACTAATGCTTCATCTACATGAGTTGGTTCAATTGAGGATACAAACGAATAATGTTACAAAAAGAAGCAACACGGGATCGAGTTTGAACGCCCTTACTCACGTCACCCAATATTTGATCTATTGGATGATCTTTGGAGAGGCCGTGGTGAATCCTTTGAGGTAGTGGTTGAATTTGTTGCTCGTCATTTTTGTCATCTTCATCTATTTCTTATATTCGACTCGGAGTTGCGGAGGTTGACGGCTCGACTTGAATAGATGAAGATTGATCTTGCTTATCCACTTCCGGCTTCACGTCTCCAATTGACATATTCTTCATTGCTTCTCTTAGGCCTTCTTCACCTACATCATCCAAATTTTCTTGCTCTTCTTGAGAGCCGTTAGTTTCATCAAATTCAACATCACACGTTTCCTCTACAAATCCTTTGTTTTTATTAAAAACTCGATAAGCTTTGCTATTTGAAGAATATCCTAACAAAAACCCTTCATCACACCGACTTTGAAATTTGGAAAGCCGAACACCCTTTTTCAAGATATAGCATTTGCAACCGAATACTCGAAAATAAGAAATGTTCGGCCTTCTTCCAACAAGAAGCTCATAAAAGGTCTTTTTCAAAAGTCGATGCAAATATAGTCTATTTGTAGCATGGCAAGCGGTATTAATGGCTTCCGCCCAAAAACTGTCGGACGTACCATATTCATCTAACATCGTTCTTGCCATTTCAATTAATGTACGATTTTTCCGTTCCACAACTCCATTTTGCTCCGGAGTGTAGGTTGCGGAAAGTTAGTGCTTTATTCAATTTCATCACAATAATCTTCAATTCTTGTGTTTTTAAATTCGAGCCATTATCACTACGGATTTTCTTTATTATAAAGTCAAATTCATTTTGAGCTCTTTTTGCAAACCTTTTGAATATATTTGAGGTTTGGTTTGTCATCTAGAAAGAATACCCACGTATATCTAGAGTAATCGTCAACGATGACTAAACAATAAAATTACCCCAATGCTTTTATAAGTTGTCGGACCAAATAAATCCATATGTAAGAGCTCTAATGGTCTAGAGGTGGACATGATACTTTTTGAGGATGAGAACTAGCGACTTGTTTACCGGCTTGACAAGCACTACAAAGTCGATTTTTCTCAAACTTCACATCTTTCAAGCCCACAACTAAATCATTTTTAAATAACTTTTAAGTTGAATCATTCCAACATGAGCTAGTCTTCTATGCCATAACCATCCTAAGGAAGTTTTAGCCATTAAGCAAGTTTGAAGACATGAATCATTTGAAGTGAAATCAACTAAGTACAAATTTCCAAATCTAAATCCTTTAAACACTAGTGAATTATCATTTTCTTTTGTAATAACAACATCATTTTTAGAGAATGTGCAAATAAGATCAAGATCACAAATTTGAGCGACGGATAGCAAATTGAAATTTAATGTTTCAACTAAGGAGACATTTGAAATGGAGAGGTCGTTTGATATGGCAATTTTACCTAAGCCTAATACCTTTCCTTTGCTATTATCCCCAAATGTGATCTTGTCATTTTGTCCATTTCCCGAATCAAAGGTAGTGAACATCTTCCGGTCACCGGTCATGTGTTGGGTGCACCCACTATCCAACACCCAATGCCGTCCACCGGTTTTGTAGTTCACCTACAAAAGAGAATCAAACCTTTTTAGGTACCCAAATTTGTTTGGGTCCTTGGAGGTTAGTGACCAAGGTTTTGGGAACCCAAATGGCTTTCTTTCTTTGGCCAAATATCGGGGTCCCAACAAACTTAGCAAAAATTTTACCATTTCTATCCCTTTTAAGTACATAACATGAATCATGAATGTTATCCTTAGATGATTTACTCAAAGTACAATTACTCGCTAGATGTCCTACTTCATGGCATTTATAACAAAATTTACCATTTGATTTAACAAAACGCGGAGCCTTGTTATTCATTTTCTTGTTCTTTTTAGGGATATAACCTAAACCTTCTTTATTATAGGAGCATCTTTGACTACCCAAAATTTTATTTAAGGTGTCCTTACTCTTGAAGCATCTATCTAGACTTTGATTTAGTTTACTTACTTGCTTCTTAAGTTCATCATTCTCAACAATTAAATTTTCATGACATGAACTAGCACTAGAACATGATAAATTAACTAAATCACAACATGAAGTAGATATGCTTGATTTTTCTACATGAGATGAGGTATTTGCTAGTCTAGGCAAGTCATTTATAATATCACACTCGATACCAATATCATTTGTTAATTTTGAATTATTCTTGACAAGTAGAGTTTCATGATCTTCCTTTAGCTCATCATATGAATTTTTGAGAGTTAGGAATTCTTTCTTTAGAACCTTAAATTTTGATTTTTCTTTGCCAAGATATTCATTTAATTCTTCTAGCATGTCCATTAGCTCATCATATGATGGTTCATCATTTTCGTTAGAGTTTACCTTAGTTTCTCCTCTAGCCATGAGGCATAAAGGAGTGACGAAGGCGGCAAAGCCTCCTTGATGGCAACACCGCAAAACCCTTCTTCTTTGAAGGTGCTTCGTCTTGGACGAATCGAATCCAGTATTCCTCCTCGGAATCCCACTCACCAATATAGGCTTCACCCTTGCCATCCTTTTGGAATTTCTTGAATAGCTTCTTCTTGCCTTGAAAGAACTTCTTCTTCTTGGGTGATTTGTCTTTGTCATCCTTCTTCTTGGGGCAATGCAAGGCTATGTGTCCCTTTTCATCACATTCATAACACCGAATATTAGCATAACGGTTAGTGCTAGAATTTTGCCCTTTCTTGTACCTTTGCGGACCACTAAAGTTTGAGCGTCTTCTCATAAACTTCTTCATTCTTCTTACTAGAAGCGCCATTTCCTCCTCGGTGTCTTCATCTTCGGAGTCTTCATCGCTTGACTCCGCCTTAGCTTTGAATGCGATGTTCTTCTTTTTGGAAGAGCTTTGTTCCAATAATTCTTCCTTGTCTTTCTTGTAAAGCTCGTTGGTGATGAGATTGCCGAGAAGACCGGTTGGCGTTATCCTTGGCAATTCCGGCGAGTTGAGAAATAGTGTAACCAATGTTTCATATTTCTCCTAAGAGCTCTTAGCATTTTCTGACAATATCAACATCACTCAAGGTCGTACCAAGACCCTTGAGCTCGTTAACAATATTGTTTAATCTAGAATACATTTCATTAATATTCTCATGAGGCAACATAATGAAACTTTCATATTTAACTCTAAGCATATGCAATTTAGCTTCCTTAATCTGGATGTCCTTCATGAATTTCCGACAATGTATTCCAAATTTCATGTGCGGTTTCTAAATTACTTACGATTAAATTCATCCGCATTTAAGGCACCAAAGATAGCATTCATAGCTTAAGCATTTAAATGAATAAATCTTTCATTTTGTTCCTCATTTAAAGTGGCACCGGTGGTTCAACATAACCCTCATTGACAATTCTCCATATATTTGGACTCATAGCCTTAAGGTAAACCGTCATACTAATTTTCCAATACTGAATAATTTGTACCATCAAAGAAAGGAGCTTTTCAATTGACATACCCTCGTTGGCCATCCTTGCTCTCTAGGCGGTAAAGCCAAAATAGAGAGACCAAGCTCTGATACCACTTGTAAGATCGAGGATGAGCCTAGAGGGGGGGTGAATAGGCTTTTCTAAAATTTCTATCACTAAACTCAAGTTTAATGATTACTAAGAACAAGTAATAGTTTTGCCTAATTTAATTCTTAACAATTTTAGTGATCACAAGATAATATCACTACGCAAGTATATTAATTTGCTAAGCAAGTAATCACACAAGAATCAAATAGCTAGAATTTCACGAGAATAAAAAACAAGCAAACCACAATGGATGCGCAAGAGAATTTTTCCCGTGGTCTCGGAGACTTGCCGGTCTCCCCTACTCCACGTTGAGGTAGCTTGAATTTCTTCAAGCCGGCTCCACTCGCTTGAGCCTTCCCCGATTACTAGCGATAGCTCTTCCCCGCTCCGGGTAGGCGAGCTTCGTGCCTTCACAAACGCCCGGGTCTTCACACAACCTCCCTTGTGAAGATCACCGGAGCCTCACGCCTCCAAGCCGTCTAGGAGGCGGCAACCTCCAAGAGTAACAAACTTGATGCGGGCTTGAATCTCAAGAGTGCAATCAATATGGCTCACTAATGCAATGCACTCAATTTTAGCTCTCCAACACTCAAGAATCAACAATTCAATGCACAAGAGAGTGGAGAGTGTTTCTAGGGCTCAAGAGTATTCAATGGAGTCACCAACCATGCCCTAGCACAGGAGAGGGGGTATTTATAACCCCCACCCACTCAAACTAGCCGTTTTTCACTTTTTCTGCCGAATTTGCGCCATGGCCGGTACTACCGCCCTCTAAGGGCCGGTAGTACCGCACCTGGGCTGTAACGGCTATAACGGGCAATTAATGCGCTGACACGTAGCCGTTACAGCGATTTTTATATGTGGTTTAGACTATCATTTCATGGGTGCGGTAGTACCGCACCAGCTGACCGGAAAAACATCTGCACTGGAAAAAAGCTACCGCCAACTATGGTGCGGTAGTACCGCATTCGCGGTACTACCGCTATGACCATCTTGATAGTGCGGTTGGAGAGACCAAAACATACCTTACTGGAAAATAGCTACCGCCAATCGTGGTGCGGTAGTATCAAGACTTGCGGTACTACCGCTTGAACCAAGCCAGAGTGCCATCCTCAATTTTTTCAACATTTTGATTTTTCCATCGAATGCATGATTTCACGGATGAACTAATGAGCCATATTAAAATGCACTTTCAAGTTTTAATGCCCAAACCAAGTCCCTCTTAATAGTACGGCGACTATCCTAAAAATCCGATCTTTTTCCCAACTCCGAGATCGGTGAAAAAACTAGAAAATACTTCTAAGATTGATACCTTCACTTCTTTAGCTTCTTTTATGCGTACTCCTTCCATTTAGCACTTGAAGCCATCCAACATCTTCCGAGGAATACAATTATCCTGTTTTCGACTAACTTGCACAAACATCGTTAGTCCTTTTAGCGTGATTGTCATTAATTATCAAAACCAACACCTCATGGGGGCCTAGATGCTTTCATAGTGCCGCCTCAACGGAGATGTAGGATCCCCTCAAGGATCCGAACTTCGGGAAAAATCTTTGTGCAATTCATTTGTTTTTCGGTTTACTTTGCATTTCTCTTTGTCTTCTTGAGATCTAGGGATTTCAAGTGTTGGAGTGCCATTGTGAAGGGGATTGGTAAGCTCTGGACTACTAGAGGTACTCTAAACCCTTAGATTTCATTTTGGAGCATTCTAGGGTCTCTAGATATCTCAGATCTACTTTCTAGGGTTTTTGCGCTCAGTGCAGTTCGGATTATCCGAAATTTGTTTCGAACTATCCGAACCCATTCGGATAGTCCGAAGTAAATTTCGGAGTATCCGAAGTCTAAATTTCCGCTGCGATTTAAAATTTATAAACGCCTATTCACCCCCCCTCTAGGCGACATTCCGGTCCTTTCACCCCTCCTGCTCCTATAGTATAAATAACCACCCAAACCCTCATCTAGGACTTGGGTTTTGTTAGATTGAATGTTAGCATTGCTACTTCCTCCTGTAATCGCGCATGTTGACTAAACCGCTCAAATTACTATCTTCGGAACCCCACCTTTCTTTAGTTTTTAGATTGAACAATTCAATTCCATTGCAATTCAGTTGTTTGTTCATCTTGTTCTTGCTTGTTCTTTGGTTGCTTGCAGGGACAAAGGCCTTCGTAGTCAGGTTGATCATGCTTCCAGCAAGATCAATAACACTTCGGGAGTTGGTGTAACGATTGCTAAGACGCATCGTCTGGGGACGATGTAGTCGGGTCGCCAACGTCTCCTCCCCCCAATCGAATCCACTTCTCTCATCGAAAGATCAGGACCAATCCTTCTGTGAAGCACTTCCTTTGTCTTTTTGGCACAAAAATGACTCATCCATCCTCCTCCATGTCCTTCCTATATCAACAAAAGATGAACGGATCCAACTAGAATGCATAGCCGATTAGCTCTAAACAAGAATCCATCATTGTTTACAACTTTGTTCTAGCTTTTTCATCATTACAATTTAGCCAAGCATCCCTAAAATCATCATCATGAGCATAGAGTTCCTTTATTGTTTCTAGGCCAAAAATACGACAATCCAGTCGGGACATCATAGTATATCTCCTAGACAAAGCATCAGCAATCACATTTTCTTTTCCCTTCTTATGTTTTATGACGTAAGGAAAGGATTCAATGAATTCAACCCATTTAGTATGTCCACGGTTCAGCTTGTTTTGGCTTCTAATGTGCTTAAGGGATTCATGATTAGCATGTATAACGAATTCTTTAGGCCATAAGTAATGTTGCCACGTCTCTAAAGAACACACAAGAGCATACAATTCTTTATCTTATGTGGAATAATTAAGAACAGGCCCATTCAATTTCTCACTAAAATAAGCAACTAGTTTACCCTCTTGGATCAACACACCACCAATCTAGATACCTCTAGCAACACATTCAAGTCAAAGGTCTTACCAAAACCTAGAAGTTGAAGTAGTGGTGCATTGGTAAGCTTCCTTTTCAAGAGGTTGAAGGCATCTTCTTGAGCTTGTCCTCAATGGAACACAACACCTTTTTTCATCAATTCATTCAGTGGAGTAGCTATGGTGCTGAAATCCTTCACAAAACGGCAATGAAATCTAGCAAGTCCATGGAAGCTCCGCACTTGTGTGACCATTTTAGGAGTCGCCAACTCTTGATCGCTTCAATCTTGGCTTCATCTACCTCAATTCCCTGCAGGGTTACAACAAAGCCAAGAAAAGAGACTTGATCAGTGCAAAAGGTGCACTTTTCAAGGTTACCAAACAAACGTGCATCACGTAGAGCATTAAAAATAGCATGTAATTAGTCAAGATGTTCATAAAGTGACTTGCTAAAAATCAAGATATCATCAAAGTACACCGCCACAAATTTTCCAATGAAAGGGCGCAAAACTTCATTCATCAAGCGCAAAAATGTACTAGGACCGAAAGGCATAGCCAACCACTCATACAAGCCAAATTTAGTTTTAAATGCTGTCTTCCATTCATCTTCAAGTTTCATACGAATTTGTAGCCACTTCTCAAGTCAACTTTAGAAAACATAATAGAGCCACTTAATTCATCTAGCATATCATCTAACCTAGGAATAGGATAACGATATCTAATAGTTTTGTTGTTAATGGCCCTACAATCAACACACATACACCAAGATCCATCTTTCTTAGGAACCAAAAGGACCGGAACATCACATCGACTGAGGCTCTCGTGTACATACCCTTTTTTAAGCAAGTCTTGCACTTGATGCTAAATTTCCTTAGTCTCCTCTGGATTGATCCTATATGGCGCACAGTTGGGCAAAGATGCTGCAGGGATCAAGTCAATTTGATGCTCAATTCCCCTAATTAGTGGCAGTCCTAGGGGTACCTCTTTGGGGAACACATCCGCATACTCTGCAAAAGATTAACAACCACAGGAGGCAAGGAAAAAGGATTACAATCCAAGGAAAATAAAGCCTCCCTGCAAATCAAATCCGTGTCAAGCAAATCTGATTTTGTAGCTAACATAACAACACCTTTCAATTTGATTTTAGATTTCCTAGAGTTAGTTTCTCTCTTATTGGGTGGAGTTAATTCTTTATCTATAATCTGATTTTTACTATCATCACTAGCCCTCTTCTCTCTTTCAGCTCTCTCTAGCTCATCTTTTAATATGGCAGTGGGGGACATGGGTTCCAACACAATTTTTCTTCCTTTGAACATGAACGTATATTGATTTTTCCTACCATGATGAATAGCATCGTGGTCATATAGTCAACGTCTACCTAACAAAATAGAACATGCTTGCATAGATACAATATCATAATCAACATGATCATGGTATGAACCAATGGAAAAATGCACTCTCACAACCTTTGTTACCTTGAGCTTACCACTTGAATTAAACCATTGGATGTAGTTGGGATGTGGGTGTGGATTTGTGGTCAAACCAAGCTTCTCGACCATCTCCATGCTAGCAAGGTTGTTGCAACTCCCTCTATCAATGATGACCTGAACAGAACGCTCCTTGACAACAAATTTGGTTTGGAATAAGTTGTGGCATTGGTTCTCTTCAGCACGCTCTATTTGGGCACTAAGCACACGCTTGATAATGATGCTCATATACTTATCCGACATTTCAGCACCCAAATGCTCCTCAGCTAAGTCATCTTTGCTTTCTACACCTGCAGGGTTAGTCGCAACCAAAGCATATTCATCCTCAATTTCACTAGCGGAAGTATACTCACCATCATCTCTAACAATGAGAGCTCGTTGAGTTGGACAATCATGCATGAAGTGTCCAAATCCTTTGCATCGATGGCATTGCACATCACGTGTGCGACTGGTGGAAGCAACCAAAGAAGCACTCTTTGCAGGGGTTTGAACCGTGGATGTTTTGCTTATCTTGGAAGTGCGCGAAGGAGTTGAAGTGGAGGTAGGGGAAGGATGTCCACGGTTGGAGGGTGGAGGTACACGGCCAGCAGTGAAAATAGAAGATGCCTTGGCTTGCACATGGCCTAGCTGTGGGGTAGAAGAGCCTCCAAACTGTCCTCTCATCCTAGAGTGGTGTCCCTGTACCTCCCTTTTAGCTTTGCAAGCAAGATGAAACAAACGGGTGATAGAATTATAATCTTTATAATCAAGAATGTCTTGTATCTCCTGGTTAAGCCCTCCTAAAAATCTAGCCATCTTAGCATCCTCACCCTCCTCTAAGCCACAATGCAACATACCAATTTGCAATTCTTGATAATACTCTTCTACAGATTTGTTGCCTTGGTTTAAGCGTTGCAACTTGTTAAGTAAATCACGAGCATAGTAGGAAGGTACAAATCTAGCTCTCATCAATTGTTTCAAGGTAGCCCAAGTTCTAGAAAGGTTGTTTCGGATCCTACAAATTTCTCTCCACCAAATAGAAGCAAATTCAGAGAATTCACTAGTGGCTGCCCTTACCCTCCTATCTTGTGAGAAATCATAGCATTCAAACTTTTATTCAACCAATAGTTTCCAATCAAGGTATACATCAGGGTCATATTTACTGGAAAGAAGGCATGATAAATTTAATTTTTGCAAGCAGATCAGCACATACCTCCCTTTGTTCTCGCTGATTTCTACCCATTCCTTGGCAGTTGTGGCGAAGTTGACAGTGGTCACAATCATTGTGGGGGTTCTAGGTGCCATCAGACTCCGTATCTGCCAAGTAGTTGTTCTCTTCACAAGCTGCCTCATCGTCCGAAGCGTGAACAACCAATGGAGGACAACAGCCAGGAGCACCACCTTGTCTCGGTGCATCATGGGCAGCAGGGACAGCAAGGCGATTTGGCCCCTCAAGTTGCTCAACAAGTGTGCAAAGCGTTGCGATGTTGTCGTTCATCCTATCCATTGCCACATGGTTGTCTTCAGCGTGCCGGTTGAGTAAACGTTCAAAGTGTTGAAGCATACTTGTCTTCAAAAAGCGCAAGCAAGGAGTGAGAGGATCATCTTATTCTTCTTCTCGGTCAGGACTCCTTTGTGCATCTGCCATGGTTAGTAACGAACAAGGAGAAAGACAAGTATATATGAAGTCCTATCTACTAATAGGTGTTGAAAGTGTCAAATCTCTCACTCAAACTTTAGCTTGTTCTTACAAGTTCTTACCATGCAAGAGGAAGCACAATCGGTGGCTGGTTTGTGATAAACCGAGCTAGAATGGTGGTAAAGTGATCACAAGATTTTGCACTTGTTTGCTTAGTAGAAAAGGTAGAGCTTGGATAGGCAAATATATGTAGCAAAGGATAGCAATCAGTTAATCTCAAAGTTGCACAAAATTGAATTATAGTTCATAACTAGCACTTAGCCTAAATTGCTGATCAAACAAGAAAGGATGATAGGCTAAAACCAGGATGTAGCAATGGATACAAGTGGTAGTCACTAAATAACTCAAATATATACAATATGGAACTTGAAAGCACATGATTGGTAACAAATTGGAAATCTCCTGATTTCTGTTCATAAGACAGCAAGTCGATATTTTGCCCGAAACTTTTGGTCAATTGCATCTTTTTCAATGATTCTTTTCATTAATTATTTTTTACTTTCTAGAAGTACTAAACGAATTCAAAAATTATTAAAATTTCTCTGATGTGTTTCATATATTAATTGGGATTTATTATGATTTATTAAATTTTTTACAATTTTATATAATTTGTTTCAATTTTTCTTGTCTTTTTTCCAAAATTTTCTTGCGTGTGCCAAAAATTGCTGAAAAATAGTCAAAAATCGGTGAGAAAACTACTATCGCTTAGGTTGCCGATTTTTGAAGAAAAAACATTGAAAATCGGTATAATCGGTCAATTTTTGAATCTTTTTGATTTGTTCTGATGGCCAATTTTAAATTGATTGACTTTGGCATTCGTGCAATTTTTAGAGATTTTCAACGATTTTTGGTACCAAGACGCTAGCGATTTTCCGGGCTAAATCGGTATTGTTAACCCTGGTCACAACGGCTCCTAGGATGAGTCACAAGGATGGTCACCTACTGCACAGGTGGTAAGACAATAATCCCAGGTGAAGTCCTCACAAGAGGCAACTATGCAACTGTTGGTGATAAGTTTGTACTTTCGTATGTACCCCATGCCTGCATAAGTATCCAAATGGCCCGATGTGTAATGCTTCGTAACGGGGATCAAAACTGATCCAAAGCAGTACAGTATTCTTGTAAAAATTGCATTATTTCTTGCATAATTCTTTCTACATTTCAAGCAGGTCCAAAGTAAGCTGATCAGTAAATCTTGACCCGTGACAGCATATACTTCACTGCACCCAACAATAGTAAAAAAAAAAAAATCAGGACAACATATGATTAGCCGTTTCCCAAAAAGAATTAAAAAAAAAACTATTTTAGACCTTTTAGAACGCATTCTTCAACCATATTCTTTTGCTTCATCTATAAACAATGTCAGAGGGAATGATCTTCTCTTTACACTATTTCCCTATTTTCACCACTGAATGGATATATCCTTGACATGCATCCTGGTGATCTGGTCAGCAAGCAACCCATTTTGCGCTGCAACTTAACATGAGATATGCAGCTGATTCATTTATGTGATTTTCAGTTCTTACAATCATAAAGGAGTGCTATATGCATCGACCATGATGATGTGGGAGTTTTGATTAATCCTAGCAGTCTTTCATCTTATTTACACCTCACGTGGTGTCATCTGCTGCTGAACTGTCATCAATAGCCTCTTCAGAGGCCGAATTTTGGTTCATTACAAACCTCAGGCTGTCACCTTCTTCAAGCTCCCACTGCTTTCTGAGTTCATCGATGGCTCTTCCTGCAGCCCTAGCTACAGCATAATTGGAATCTTGAGCCAATCTCTGCATGTTAAAAGAACGACATTGAAACAAAAATTACTTTCCCAAAGTAATTTTAAAGAAATGCAACGCACGTAACATGTTCAACAATCAAGTGAGCATCAGACAGAAAAGGCTTCAGTTTGAATGGGCTTGTAACTTAGATGGTGGAAAATGAATAACGAAGTGCAAATTTGATTGTGGGACGTAATTCAGAAATGACTAATACAGAAATTCAGATGTGAAAAGTACTTTATGATTAATAGCAGAGATTTATATTAACCTGTAACGCACCCATCCCAGCATTCCCTAGAGTCCACATGGACGGAGCTGCAGCCAATGCATTAGCTAAAGCTTTCCTACAAGGAGTAGAAATATATAATGGTCATTTATAATGCAATATAAATGAAACACAATATAGAAGCACTACATACATAGGTACAAGGAAAATCATATAGATGCTTTCTATTAATATAGGGGCAATATAGTTGGGCCAGAAATAAATTAACATTCTGTTTCTATATAAGTCAAAAACACAAATCCTATTTATTTGTATGAAAACAATAGGTCATCTCCCTGTATAGTAGAACAAAAACAATATGAGTGGAAGTACAATAGAATAGGCAGGTATAAACAAGTAGATGGACATAAACCAATTTTTTTAATAAAACCATGAAAGCACAGACAATTTTTCTCATACTGTCTAATCATCATACTGTCCTATGATGTACAGACACGGATACGTCAACACGACACGAGACAACATCGACACAGAATACACCATTTTTCCAAAAATGCCGACACGGCAACATGGCTATATATATTTAAATAATAATAATATACATATGTATTATTTTTCATTTTTTTACATGTTTGTAGAACTAAAATAATAAGTGTAAACTAGGAATATGTACTTCGGCCTTTGCAACTTCACTTCTAAGCTGAGAGAGAATATGTACCGTCACTTTAGGATATATCTTTCAATCACCATCCGTAATTTTCAGCAAGTGCGCATTTGACTTGAAAGTAGCTACTAGTACCAATATGTTTACAATGCTTGCATCTCCATTTCACATTTCCTCTGGATGGACCACCTTTATCTGGAATGTCAACATAATTCCATAATAGAGCCTTAATGTTGGTGTTTTGCTCCTCTCGAGTGGCTAGGTTACTATTTAGGTTGGTGAGCTAGGCCGGCTATGTCATCGTTGTTAGTGTTATGCCCTTGAGGCAGTCATATAGATGATTGTAACATGACTATGTTTATGAATAATAATATGATTATTGGTCCAATGAATGTATATCATTATATTGATCAGCAAGTATGTGACTTGCTTATGAAACTCTCTACTTATTGATATAATTATGTAAGTATCTCTGATCGGTATCATCGTATAGGACAACAATGAATAGATCAACACATGTATTGATCGATGATCATGTTTCATGGATCATGGGATATAGAGATATCATCAATACATTGTGAACTCATGATGAAGAACATGTGTTAGATAGACCCGCAATGGGACACTGAGAGAATGTTACATTCTTATGTGTCATTAGTGTATCTCATACATAGTGGATGTATCACATTCCCTACATGTGTAATAGTTTATCTTGGGGCCACCAAACGCTATTTCCTAACCAGATAGTTATAAAGGTAGCTTTCATATTTGCTATGAAACATGCAGAGGGAAGTGAGCAGTCAAGATGGAATTTGCCACTCCAATGTAACGGAGATATATGTCTAGGCCACTCGTGTGATATGATTAAGGAAGTGCATGGCCATGCCGTGATTGAGAAGTCAATAACAACTTATTAATATATCATAGATACGAGAGATGGATTGAACTATCAAAGGATGACATACTTTTCGCCTTGAGTTCGATCTTCATATAGTTTGGTAAAGGGATTATTACATGAGTACTTTTGAAAGGTTCTATCCGATTTGATCATATGCGTTTGGGAGTTGGCATGCTCTGCAAGGAACCGCTACCAGCTATTGGATTGGAAAAGGGTTTTTCCGAATCTATATCCAAATGTACATGAACCTACAGGGTCACACACTTAATGGGCTGGGACGCATTAATTCGAATTGGATCCGTAATTAATAGACCTCGTAGGCTTAACGTGCTGATGGGCCCTAAATTAGGGTTTCGTCGCGTGGCTATATAAGGGGAGAAGGGTGGGCGTGACAGAAGTTGTTCATGTCCAGAACCCTAGCCTCCACCTCTCATTGCCCCTACCGAGCGACACGGTGCTTGCACGCCGACGCACGACGTTCCATCCCGGGACGTGTGGACTGCTATGGTGACGCTGCTGCTGCTGCGGCGTGGTAAGGACGAATCGCAGCGAGGACGATCCGAAGCGAGGACGATCCGCAGCGAGGACGATCCACGTGAGGACGTGAAAATATATGGGTGATGCATGGAGTGGACAAATCGTGACTCTATAAAACCTTGCAATACCTTCTTGGTCATAGTAGATAGAATTCATCATGACAAGATCAACATAAAATACAAATAGCATCTGGTTAAGGCTTAATTGAATTATTTTCTTGGGCTCTTGGCAGGAAATGGATGTAGCTATAAGAAAGGAAAACACAATGAAATCAATTCATTAATCAGGAGGAACATACTGATATATACCTGGTATTAACATCTGGAGAGCTTGAACATTCAGCAATCAAGGAAACACTCTTTTTCCCATCCATGGCATCGAGGTCAATAAGAGTTGCTACTAACAATTCAAGCTTCACAAACAGAAAAGAGATTTGGAAAATCAAGATAGAAAGATTCATGTTGATAAGATGGGTTTAAAAATGGTTCACCTCCTCAGGATCTGTGTAGTCGATACCATCAGCCTCAGACAAGGCTGATGCCATACTCCAGTATGCATCCTGTGAAGAATAGATTAAATAAAAAAATAGCAATGCAACGAGTGTGCTGCTAAACAATGTAATCTTGACAGAACCTCTATGGCAATAATCTGATCAGTAGAAACTTCACGAGGAAACAGCTCAAGAGTCTTCCCATTTTTCTCAAGTGTGATGAACCTTGTTGAATTAGTGGGAGAAAATGAACCATCCTTAGGAAGCCTACGAGTAAACTTTAGCTTAACTCAGACTGATCCACAGTGAATAAGCAACAGGGTAAAAGTAAATTAGTTTGCTCTTTAATTAAACATCGATTTGCTCTAAAAAAAATTAGCATTTGGAAGTTTATTTTAAAAACTTACTGCTCCTGTAATTTGTTTGCCATCATGTCATGGATGTCCCGAACAAACTGCACTAAATATTAGAAGATTACATACAAGTATAAGAATTTATAATCAGCACATTATAGTAGCAATACCGATATTTGGCAAGTAAGGTTCGAAATTGATCAAACTAGTTAGTATGTACAGTAGATCTGAACTTAAGGGTTTTTTTTCCCATCAACAAATGTCAAAAGCATCCATTATAGACAAGTCTGTTGTGATCACATGTTGAATTAAAATACATGGACGAAAAGGTATCCTGTATACTAATATGTTCAGGTGGCCAGGTATAGACAGAGTATGTTGAAGTTGGAGGTTCTGTTATACCCTTTGATCGGGTATTCTATAGAAGGAATCAGGGAAGAGGAGAGCATCAGCGAATCAGAGATAGCGCGGGAGATTGTGGCTGTTAGACTTTCCAACTCATGCATGGTAGCCAGCCGTGCATGCAGATTAGTGCGGAAGCCATATCTTTTCCTTTCTGTTTTTCCTAATTAGGTGATCCTTCTATTTTCCTAAAAAGGTGGAATAAAGAAAGAAAAGGCATGCTATTTTGATGCCACAAATCAAGTATTAGGCGGTGGCTCCGAAAACAGCAAAAACACTCAAGGCGCACGCCGCGCCGACGATCCTGTCGTCGAGCGGCGTTCGTCCGGGCCTTAGGCCGGGAACTCGTGCCTACGAGAAGGTTCATTCCGAACTTACTCGTAACAGGTTCTTGGCTAAGTTACTCATGTTTGGATGTAGGGTTATTTATGATAGAATAGCAGCTTGCATCCATAATGGGCCAATGGGCCAAGAATATACATGTACAGTGGAAGATGAAAAATAGCAAATAACACCCTATACAAGTCTACTTTAACACCCCCCCTGAAACTCAAGGTGGATCCACAACATTGAGTTTGGAGAGATGAAGATCATGCTGCGCCTTAGTTTGTGCCTTGGTGAAGAAATCCGCAATCTGAACCTCGGAAGGCACATACTAAAGGGCAACCACCTGCTGCTGCACCTGCGACCGAACATAGGAAGCATCAACGCCAATGTGCTTGGTGAGCTCGTGCTTCACCGGATCTCGAGCAATGCTGATCGCTACGCAGACTATCGAGCACACCGTCAGTAGGGGTAGAGACAAGGACACCAAAATCTGCCAGAGCCACCGTAACCAAGTCACCTCGGTAGTCACAGAGGCCACCAGTAGCAAACTTCAAGATCGAGCGAGAATCTAGCTCTGCTTCTTGGTCTTCGGGCAATCAAAGAAGAACCAAGGAAGACACAATAAGCGAAAGGGACTTACGATCGAGGGATCATCGCCCAGAAGCATCTGAATAGACTGAAGCGCAAAGGGCCGGAGCAAGAGAAAAACAGACGACGATCAATAGTACCACGAAGATACCGCAGACTGAAGGAGGTGATCAGAGTATCTGAGTAGGAGTCTGCATAAACTGACTCGAGATGTGAACAGCATGGGAGATGTCGTATATAATGCCAAGGTAAACAAGACTCCCAACGAGGTGGCGGTACCGAGTAGGATCCTCACGAGGAGTACCATCAGCAGGACGAAGCTGAAGGTGAAGCTCCATAGGAGTGGCAATAGTACGCTGATCGGTGAGACATGCCCGATCAAGGAGATCCTGAATGTACTTCCGCTGGGAGAGGTAGTAGCCCTCAGGCGTGGAAGTGACCTCAATCCCAAGGAAATACCGAAGAGGACCCAAATCAGACATCTGAAGCTGCTCATTGAGACGCGTCTTCACAAAGGCAACGTACTGAGGATCATCACCTGTGATGAGCATGTCATCCACGTAGAGAAGAAGAAGAGTACGACCACGAGGAGAAGTGTGAACGAAGAGAGCAGGGTCATGCTCACTAGCAACAAAACCAGCAGTGGTAACAACAGAGGTGAAGCGCTCAAACCAAGCACGAGGGGCTTGCTTGAGCCCATAGAGAGAACGACGAAGGCGACACACGTGGCCATCTGGCACAGAATAGCCAGGAGGTGGGTGCATGTAGACCTCCTCATGTAGCTCACCGTGAAGAAAAGCGTTCTTCACATCAAGCTGAGAGATGGTCCACCGGCGAACAGAAGCAACGGCCACAAGTGTGTTCACAATGGTCCTGTGAGCAATAGGAGCAAAGGTCTCCTCATAGTCACGCCCATACTCCTGCTGAAAACCACGTGCAACGAGGCGTGCCTTATAGCGCTCAATAGAGCCATCAGAGCGAGACTTGATCTTATAGACCCACTTGCACGTGATAGGAGTGACACAAGCGGGAAGAGGGACAAGGTCCCAAGTGCTGGTGCGCTCTAGCGCAGCAAGCTCCTCAGCCATGGCGAACTGCCACTCAGGATGAGTAATAGCATCGCGATAGGAAGTAGGCTCAGAGGAAGCAGAGGTCGGAGCAACAAAGCCGTAGCGATCGGGATGACGAATCGTACTCGATCACGAAGAGCGTGCATGTGAAGGAGCAGGAGAGGTAGACTCTGAAGTAGGAGCAGAGGGAGCGGACTCTGAAGGTGGGGTAGGAGCTAGACCTAGAAGAGAGGAGGAACTGGGAGGAGGTGGACGACGAGTGTAGTGGAAACGAACAGGAGGTGGCGTAAAGGCAAAGGGAGGCTGCTGAGGTGACGAGGGAGATGGTGGAGCAGCGGACGAAGGGACTAGAATGGAAGGTGAGGGTGATGGTGGCGAGGATGGAGGTAAAGGTAGGGACGGAGGAGAGGGTGGTGGTGGAAAGGAGGGAGCATCAGGTAGAGTAAGGAAGGAGAGCAAATCAGAAGTAGAGTGCAGGCTAGAGGAAGGATCACGAGTGAAGAAGGATCGAGACTCATCAAAGGTGACATCTCGGGAGACCCGAATCCTGCGAGCCACAAGGTCCCAACAGCGATAACCCTTGCGCTCAGCATCGTAGCCAAGAAAAACACACTCAACAGATGAGCGATCGACCGTCCATTCACTCATGGTCAAGAAGCACAAAGACAACACACCGAACGCATACGAAGGTGATCAGACCGAGGAGTCTGCTAAAGAGACGCCAACAGAGTGGCACCACAAGAGCGATGAAGGTCAAGGTTCACAAGGTAGACAAAGATGAGAGAGAGGCGACCTCGGCCGAAGTGGGCGAACAGAGAAGACAAAGATCATCGCTCGAGCGGACTCAAGAAGATGACGATGCTTGCGCTCAGAGACACCATTCTACGCGTGAGCACCAGTACAAGAGTACTGAGGAAGAGTACCCTGCTCAAGGAGATACTGACGAAGAGAGGTGGATAGGTACTCGCCAGCAGAGTCAGCACGGAAGACACGAATAGACGAGTCAAACTGTGTGCGGACCATAGCAACGAAGGCCTGGTAGGCAGACAACACCTGATGTCTAGAGGTCAGAAGATAGATCTAAGTGTAACAAGAGAAATCATCAATAAAGATCACATAGTAACGATGACCCCCTTTCGAAACGAAGGAAGCCGGGCCCCATACGTCAGAATAAACCAAATCAAGCGGTTTGTAGAGACACGAATCATCAAGGGGTAGGGTAGTCAGAGTCGCTTCCCAAGCTTACAGCCCATACAGGACAGGGAGGTATCACCAGAAACCTTCCCAAGAACACGACGACTCACTAACAAAGAAAGACGAGACCCACACATGTGACCTAAACCATGATGCCACTGAGCAAAACTGGTGGAAGCAGGGGTGGCGAGGACAGTGACATCGAGACAAGAGGCGGCCAGTCTGCTGGAGGTGGGCGTGATGAAGCGGAGGAAGGCGGCTTACCAAGCTCCCAAAGAAGCTAAGAGTCACGGACCCGACGGCTAGTACCAATCAGGCTCCCGGTGAGACGATCCTAAATAGAACAAGAGTTAGCCTCAAGAATGATACGACAATCAAGGTCAGCGAGCTGGCCAGCAGAGATAAGCTGTAAATCGAGGTGAGGAACATGTGAAACAGAAGGAACATGAAAACAAGAAGTGTGAAGAGTGCCCCGACCAGCAACTGAAAGGGAAGTACCATCAGCCGTCTTGACAGACATAGGAATGGCTGAAGAACTCAGTGGGCCAAGGTGAGTGGGATCAGATGTCACATGAAAAGATGCCCCAGAGTCAAAAATCCAGGGAAACTGTATACCTGAAGGAAGACTGGCAACTGACGGTCCTGGAGAAGGTGTCGCCCCCAGGCGGCGCTCCATGCGCTCAAGGCGCTGAGTCACATCCTGCATGGCTGTCAGCAGGGCATCAGGTGGACGAGAGGCACCAGCTCCACTACCTCCAGCTCCACCACCTCCACCCTTGCGGTTCTGAGGCCGCCTCCTACACTGCTCAATGGTGTGCCCTGTCTTCTTCTGAAGAGTTCAATGAACCATCGCACCAAAGGTACTCGCCACAAGACAGAGCCTCCTCCGGTCTTTGGGAGAAGCGATCAGGAGAGGAGGTGTGGAAGTGATCAAGACCGACGAGGAGGACGAGAGAACGCAACGAAGACGAGTTTCCTCAGCATGGACCAGAGTGAGTGCCTCAACTAGGGACGGTCGAAGCAAACGGGCCAGCAGCTGAGCACGGAGCTGCTCAAACTTCGGTCGAAGCCGACGGAGGAACTCAAAGAGGCGAACAGCACTCTTGTGATCCTAATGTAGGCCTACAATCATGCAGTCGGATCAGAGGGAGGCTCCAAAGAGTCAAGTCGACGCCACACATCGATGTCTATTTGGTAGAAGGCATTGACTAGAGAGTCCTGGCGATGAAGAGAGCTCGCCAACTCGGTGTAGAGGTGTAGAGAGCATCGCCGCTTTCGGTGAACCGAACTCGCGATGCTCCCACATCAGCTGAGAAGAAGGAAGAGTGACCAAATCCATGGCAAGCTCAACCTTCATGTTTGCTTAAGATGATGAAGAACCACGAGCCTCATCTGCCTGCCAGCCCTCGAGAGTCTGCAGATCGGCGACGTACTGATCGGTGTCGTGCTCGTATGCGGCGAAGACATCTGTAGGGACTGGTGCACCATTTGGCCCGACCACAGGCTGAACTGGACGAACCGGAACTAGCGGGCGAGGACGAGCCCAGTGAGGTGACCCCAAAGACGCTGGCTGTCAAGTGAGACCCAGAGCATTGTGGACCACTCCCGGAAGTTGGTCCCATCAAACATGACGGGCGGGAGAGGCATCGGTCCTGAGGAACGAGAAGCGATGACCATCTCAGACGTCGGAAAGGAGCTAAGCGGCGAGTCTGCGCAGGTTTTTTTTCGAGATCGCCGGTGTGCATCGCTCGCTTCTGCCCGCTTCGCTTGCTCGCTTCTTCTTATTGGCGGACAGAGGAGGCCTCGTGCTTGGAGAGGAGACGGCAAGGCGGACGCCGCTTTGCCGACGCCGCTGGAAGGAGGCGACGCCGCCGAGGCGACGCAGACCGGAGGCGGCGTTAGAGCTCGGCTTCGCGTCTGGCGGACGCGAGAAGGAGCGAAGCAACGGCGACGACGTGGAGAGGAGTCGCCACATGGGAGAAGGAGCAGCAGCGACGGCGGTGACGTCGCCAGCAAGGGCGGCCGAGGCGAGGACGGAGAGCCTCGCTCGACGGTGGAAGGCGCTGGCGGAAGCTGGCGGCAGAAGCTGGCGGAAGGAAGCAGAGGATAGGGAGAGCGAGAAGAGAAGAGGGCGCCGGCGGAGGGAGATGCGGCGACGGCGGTGGCGTCGCCGGCAAGGAAGGCCGGCGGCGGTGGCGGCTGCTACAATGCCAGGCTGAGAAAACCCTAGCTAGGGTTGAAGCCTGGCTCTGATACCATGATAGAATAGCAGCTTGCATCCATAATGGGCCAATGGGCCAAGAATATACATGTACTGTGGAAGATGAAAAATAGCAAATAACACCCTATACAAGTCTACTTTAACAATTTATTTTCTGTTAAGCCAAGAAGACTACACTTGGGAACTATCATAGAGCATAGAGGTCATTGATCCATCATTACAGCAGACTCAAAGCATAGGCAAAATTTGTTGGAACGCTGTACACTGAAGATATCCTACTATGATGGATAGAGCACTGTAGGATACTATTAGAATGGCATAGTAATTATTAATCGTTTAAAAGAATCTAGCGGTGGTGAATGATATGTTCTTCACCTTCTAAACCTTCACCCACCTCTCCTAAAACCCCTCGACCACTACAAAATCTCTAGCAAAACAAATTGCCCTATAACAAATTAATTACTAAAAAATGCAATACTTATCCCAACAATCTCCCTTTCCTTCGTTTATGGTGTGCTGCAGTGATGCAATACAAGCAACAGTGGTGAAGCCAAGGGTATGGTATAAGCCAAACTTGACAACAGAGGCACGGTGTGAGCTGAGACGGAGCTTGACCAGGTACTGCGGCTGAGCCGAGAGTAATACGCAAACTAAGCCCAACGAAAATAACTTAACGTGTTGGATAATGTTAATTTTATCCCTGTCAAAACACGGGCATTTGGCTAGTTGGTTCAAAAATAGCTTTACACAAAGGCCCAAGAAGTTATACATCCTATTTACAAAATTGAAGATTATTGATTGTGCTTTGTTCATCATCCTAAAATTTGTCCTGAATACAGGCTTTGCACATAACCACCAGTTCTCGATTATGCTATATTTAACTTGTAACTACGTCAGATGTCTCCTTCGTATGTTATTTAGTATAGTTTCGTTAGTACGTCCAATAATGAGAACAACAAGCAAGCGCAAGAAGGTTAGTTGGCGTTGATGGATTACCCAATTATAAAGATCTCAGTACATATCACCATGTTAAAAAAAAAATGAAATCAACATACGGGACTTAAAGATATTAGAGCTAGATGAACAACTAGTTAAGCTACCTTTAATGCCATGAAAGCATCCTCCATAGCACGTCGTCTAACAACCAAGTCAGCTCGTCGCAGATCTGCCTGGGTTGAAAATAAACACAGTATTAGATCAGCATAAAGCCATGAATTCAACAGTACCATACAAATAGCATGCTAACATGGTTAATAAAACAATATGGATACTCAATAACATAGACAGGATGCTTGCAGTCTTATATACAGTATATTGATCAGATCTTCCAATTAGTTCCAACAAACTGAAGTGAAGAACTAGCACCCACCTCTAAAGCACCATCACTCCAATGTTGATCTGCTGCTTTCTTTAAGTCTGACTGAGCTCTCTCCTTTAATATCTAAATATGCAGCATACAGAGATCATAAGATTACAATAGATAGAAGTAGAAAGAAACCAAGAGTAACATAATAGGCAAATAATTCAATATCCAATGAACACACTAAATACATACTCTAGCAAAATGGGTAAGGCGCGCTGCCCTCTCCTTCACACCATGGTCAATCTTTTGAGTGTCCTTCCTTGCACGAGCTTCCAGGCAATCATAATTTTAGAAGAAACTAAATCATAAGAAAATATCTAAGAGCTTATAATGGAAAAGAAGAAAGCATGTACCATCAAGCTTGAGAAACCCCAGCCCTAAAACAGCAACATCCTGGCATGCACGTCTGTTCAGTCTTGTTATGCCACTAGAATTAAAAAGACATCACAGATCAGATTATTTGGAGATATTACGAAAATGATTATGCAAAGTGCACGAGAGTACCGTGAAAGCAAGAGAATATCACTTTGAGCCCTTTCATTCACAAACTTTGCATCATTGTAAACAAATTTGCAAGCTTCAGACAATCCTCGATTAGAATAGACTGATTTTTTCTGAGCTGCAACTTGATTATCTGACAATTGAGAAATTCCTCTTGCGTGCTCTTCAAATTCCCTGCAACAATTATGAATGGATTATATCACTTTAAAAATGATCATGTGCAGCTTAGCACATAGGCTCGTGTAATCCTGGTACAAAACTTCAGTGTATGATGAAAGAAAACTAGATATGTACAAAAAAATGAAAGCCACTACGTGAAACAAGAGGAAACCTTCTACGGCACTTAAGTCCTATAAATCTTCGACTGAGTGACTGACTGAGCAGGATTTTTTAAATCAATTTCCTTAAGCATCCTGAGAGCAGGCATTAGCTTTACAATCATATATGAGTTTAGTATAAATGAAGTGAAATGAAGTAATAAACACTCCAGCTAAAAGACAAAACTTTTAAAATATGGATATAACAGACATAGGGGTAAAATAAAGAATAGATGTCCAGTAGCAAAGTACCCAGGTATTCCTTAGTTTGATTATTATTCTTTAGATTTGAACATGATATCATCTGATTATTGAAACTGGGCTGCATTATTTTACATGATGTGCAGAACAATGACCAATAAATGTACCAGGTCAAATGTACCAAGGCCGCCCACAGGATATCCAGCAAACCACAACAACTTGACTGCCACAAATGTCATAAGACATGCCCAATTTAATGACAGTAGGACCATAGGAAGACGGTGTATTTTCCGTGCTCTAAAACATACACAGATTCTGAAGCATTGGTCATTTGATTTAAAAATAAGCTCAGAGACCATGTATGTGGTTCAAAATTTACCTGTAAGAATTGATGCCATCTTCAGAACTCTTATATTCTTTAGTTTCACTGCTATTATGAGAACCATAAGAATGACACAAAACATTCTGGCCTTGTCGGAACAGGGAACCATTGGACCTCCCATTGGTTTGTCCGTGTCTATCATTCAGACACAGCCTGAAGACTAAGTGATATCCATTCATCCACTTCCTTACCTCTACTTTTTGGGGTATACAATTCAATGCCATGCAATGCAGTCCTTTTAGCTTACATGGCAATCCATATTGATCATTATGGCAAACCCCACTAGCTGCTACAGTACAAGAGATATGACTAGCCATATGAGCAGAAGCTGTATGTTCACTGTAAATTATGAGACTTAAGCCCTACAAACAATCCCAATTATGCCTTCATTAAGCAGATTTCCCAGCCAGCTTGAAGTTCTGATGTAATCCTTTCAGTACCTGATGTCAAATATGGACATTAGTTTCATCTCACAATAAGTGGACACTTATAACACGTTTAGTGCAAAAACTGATGGTTACATCATATAGATATTGATAATCATTTCTAGAGAAAAGAATTTAATAAGTGCATCAAGAGTAGCACGTAAGATGTATGTCCACTAACAAACATGTGCACCAATTGTTTGTTGAACAGACAATAAAAGATGACCAGGTGAGAATTACTCAAAAACATCATGCCTTGTTAGATCAATAATATAGTTGGTAACTGTTACCAATTGTATAGTTCCCAATTACTCAAAAACATCATGCATAACAAGCATATGGAAGATGAGTGATTCAAGACTATCACAATTCCAAAAGTATTAGAATAAAAGATTTCATCCGTACTCAGTCAGTATTTCCATGGAAACATCTAACATCTTCAATATAGCACCAAATTATGAGCTTCCGTAATTTACAGAGGCTTTTGACTGACAAACTAGTTTACAAAAAAGTTCAGCAGCTTTGGAACATATTCCAGTCCTTTTCATAATTTATAATACCCAGAAAAGCATGCACAAACATAATCAAACGGGGCAGGTATACAGCTAGACACTAAGCATTGTCAAAAACAGCATAAACAGCCCCACGTTTTGATTCCTGCAATTTTATTTACGACTGCATAACATTTTCCCTCAGTTAAGTATAACTGGACCATAGTATTTATTAATTCACCCTTTAAAAATCCCAAGACTCATCCATTAATTTCCCTCGTAGCGCTTCCGCTAGACATTTCGGTGAACAAGTAGTCGGCGTCTCACAAAACACGCCTCAACAACATTATCACAGGGCACTCCTCGACCCAGACCCGATCAGACCAGACACAAAAACACACACTGACGCGCGCGCGCGCACACACACTGCAACACTGCACACTTAGGCGGGACGACGCCCGTGGCATGCAGGATAAGCAAACCAAAGAACGATAGGAAGGGTAATGCCTGCACTTACTGTTTCATGTGAAGGAAGTGAAGGCCGGAGAGGGGGGGGGGGGGGGGATGCGAGGAGCAAGGCGGTGGATGTTAATGGAGAAGCCGAGTAGGGGGAAGCAGATTCTGGATGCAGCAAGGAGAGCGACGCGGGGCCACACAAGTTCGGGCAGTGAAGCAGCAGCCACCAGTTGCCCCTGCGGCGGAAGGGCTGCCAACGGGCTGGGGCCCCGTTCTAATCCAATCTTCTGCGGCAACGATACATTGCCCGTAAGTGCTTACTTGGAACGCGCCAACGGGCTGAGGGTGACGTCCACGACCTCGGCTTGGAACAGCTTGTAATACTCTTAAAAAAACAAAAATTTGGGTCGGGCCGACCCAAGTTAGACCCATCTCGGCCATGCCTTTTTAAGTGGAAGGGCGCGTGGCTTTCATGCCCTTGCCATCGCTGCCCTTGTGTGCCGCCACACTGTCTTCCACGTCGCGTCGCGTCTCACCAAGCAATGCTGTCGTCGCCCTGGCCAACGCCGCGTCCTTCTTTCCTTTGCGCCGTGCCTAGCCGTGCAACGTCACCTTGGTTCGGTTAACCGAAATATGAATAACACTAAATAGATTAGATTTAGTTCTTCTCATATTGCAACATAGAGTATAGATAAATCCACACAATATTTATACGTTATTACAAAATAAGCATAACAGAACATATGCATATACTAAACATGTGTATAAATGTATTATAACATGAAAATTGTTTAGTGACTTTAGGAAGAATATTATAAAAGTGGTATTATATATGGGCTATTCGGTTGTTTCAGTTTTTGAAAGCGAAAAGCCGAACCGAATACTGAAAACTGAATTATACCAAAACAAAAATCCAACCGAACAACGAAAACCGAAAAAACCAAAATAATCGGTAATTCAGTTCGGTTCGATTCAGTAATTTAGTTTTGGTTTAAAAATACCCACCCCTAAGTAGCGTGAAGGCATGGAGGCATAAGATCAAGATATTGACTAGAGGGGTAAATAGGATATTTTTAAAAAATTTTGATTCTAAAACAATAATTGAGCAAGTATAGCAAGAATTTCAAAATTAGTGATCAAGACCTAAATAGTCTAAGTTTCACTAAAGGCACGGATAACCTAAGTGTCGACGTTTGTTATCGGCAATAATGAAAAGGGGGTTAGGCGCTGGATCCAAACTCGATAGTAGCATGGGACACCAGATGTATACAGGTTCGGGCTCTCACGATGGAGATAATACCCTAATCATGTGCTCTGGAATTATATGTGGCTAGCTAATTGCTGATGAGATTGTGTTTCAATGTTCCCCCGCCCCTCCCTTTATATAGCAGAGGAGGGCGGTTACAAAAGAGAGTCCTACTCGGATACAAAGTATGGATTATAACTCATGTTCTATATCCGTATCATAACGAACTAGATTACAATCGCATCCTACCTAATCCGAGTCGGTTGCCATCTCTGGGACTTCCTTATCGGGCACGTCTTGGCGCTTCCCTAGTAGCCTCTACCTTTCTACAATCGGCCCATCCCATCCATGCCTGGTTAGGCCTCGTTGGCACGCCATGCAGACACCTGGACGTATATGTCCCACAGTAGCCCCCGAGTGCTTCGCGGTCGGATTGCCTTCTTACTTTCGAGGCTTCTCGACAGGTCTTTTATGCCATCGAGTGCTCTGCAGTAGGCGAGTAGGCCGTGAAGGACTCGACAGAGTTCCACGTGGTGCTATTCCGAGTGGTTCCTAACCCGATTTCTCGGGTCAGCACGCGACTCGGTATGAAGAATATCTCCGCTCAAGTTGGCTTTTAGCCGAGGGGTACCTGCGCGCCAGAGCGCACAGCTATTGGCCTATCATGAGGCGTACCACTGGATTTTGCTTTTTTAGACAATCTTTATGATATCTGATCCCATTTCAAACGGTATCCAGCATATGGCCTATCATGAGGCATATCATAAGAGGATGTTTATATTTGGAAGGTACCCAAATCCCGTCTGATGCGGTCATTGGCTCTTGGCCCATCATGGAGCATACCGTTTCCCAAATCAATTTTCGGCCCAATTGAGCCTATGCACAGTGATTCACTGTACGCGGCCTTAGGCCCATCTTGAAGCGCGCCCTAGGGCAACCCCAAGCTATGCAGAGGGCGAAGCGTTTTCCCGCTCAAAGCGAAAGCTGGCATCGCTCCTTATAAATATGGAGCCAGGGGCAACTGAGACAGTTTTCTGCGCACTGTGCTCATTCGCTCCCTCATCTTCTTTTATTCAGCGTTCCTCTTGTGAAATCCGCCGCTAGGGTTAGAAGCCTTCACCTTCCCTATCCGGCGCGATCGTAGGGTAATTCCACCCACAAAATGTCTTCTCCTCCTCCCAAGGACGTTCCTTCATCCACATCGGCCAAGGATTGGGCCACCTCGGTGACAACGGATGGGCGACTAGAGGAGCTAGTCCGCGCCGGCGTTTTTCCCCCATTGGTAATGCTTTCTACTCGTCCTGCCGCCAATGAATCTTGCCCCACTCCTCGTACTGAGGAAGTGGTTGTCTTCGAATCTTTCTTCTTGCGTGGATTTGGCCTCCCTGTATGCCCCTTCTTTCGAGATCTTCTTGAATTTTATGGAATTGAATTGACTCACCTCAATCCCAATTCTATCCTTCAAATTGCCATCTTCGTTCACCTTTGTGAGGCTTTTCTTGGCGTTCGCCCACACTTCAATCTTTTTCTCCATCTTTTTCTCCTTAAGCCTTTTCCCAGCAAGAATTCCCCCAAGGGAGTTGGAGGCACCGGCTTCCAGCTGAGAGACGGCTTAAAAAGAGCCTATTTTGCCATTCCTTTCAAAACTTCAAACAAGGGCTGGCATCGGGAATGGTTTTATTGTTCCAATCCCAAGCCCCTTTGCTTGCTTTTTCTGGAGCGCCTCCCAAACCATCGATCAATTGGACATCGCTGCCAACGGTGACGGATGGACCAGGTGGTAGACCTCATGGGGATGATCGCCGACTTGAAGGAGAACGGACTCACTGGGGTGGCCATCGTCCCCAATTTTGGTTCGCGCCGAGTTCAACCCCTCAAGGAACGGATTCATCTTGGATATGAACACGAAGGGCCGAACGATCCTACCCGGGAAGTACCTGAGCCCATTCCAAGGGAAGAGCTTCTTAACCGCGTGGCTGATTTGTTCGCTCCGAGCGTTCGGATTGCTAACGAAGGATGCCCAAGAGCCTTCAAGAAATCGAACCCCCCACCTCCGGTAAGATGCCTTCTTATTTCTCTGGTTTGGGTCTTCTGATTCTTGCTTGGTTGTGATTGTACGTGTGCCTTGTCCATATTTGCAGGGTCATGATGCCTTCTTTTCCGACGCGCCCTTGCTCGAGTTTCCGGTGCACAAGAGCGTTAAGCGGAACCGGTCTGCCCGCTCCTCGTCCCCGACTCCAAGCGCCAAGAAGAGAAGGGCGAGTGAAGCCAAGACCCCTTAGAAAAGGGAAAGCGTCCAGTCGTCCGCGCGTCCAAGGAAGAGAGGAGGAAGTCAGCAGCAAACGTGCACCCGACTAGAGGCCCGAAGGTTCGGGACCCGGCAGCCGCGTGCCCTCCTCTTACAACTTCGTCATCCTCGAGCCAATCTGTGGCTCCGGTAGCTCCTGAACCCCCGGCCCGGCACTCGGCCGACAGCGTGCCTCCGCCCCCGCACCCGACCAGAGACCCTTTGTCCCCCACTCCGGGTGTGCAGACTGGCTCTTCCTTCAGTGGTACTTCTGCCCGGAAGAACTCGGCATTTAAAGTAACGAGATCCGGCAGGTTGGTTTCCCTGTTCACTCTTTCTTATTCTTTCGGGTCATGTTATGATTGATTCTTCTTTCAGAGAACCCACCAGCGAGGTTCCTGTGGAGACGCTGCATCAGGAGCCCCAAGGAACGGTTGCCGAAGACGCCACAGGCGCATCGAAAATCCGCATGCCAGCAGTGGCCGAGCCCACCGCCCCTGAAGTCGCTATGGAACAGTCGACCACAACTCCTCCGATTGCTCCTGACGCCGCAGACACCGGGGCTGGCTCGGGCCCGAACAGCCCCCGGCCACCGACTCCTCCCGGGCCGACTGGCCAGACCGCGCCCCTTGAGGCCGCCGCCGATCCTGCTGCCGATCCTCCACCAGAAGAGCGCCCTCAACCATCTCACCACTCGCTGCCGCCTGAAGAACTCCCTCGGCCTCCCCGCCCGAATTCTCCGATTCGGATTGCCTTCTTCGACAAATATGGCAATGGGATGAACTTTGATGGCGAGGATGAGGCTGAGGAGTGGAAGTCATTCCGTGACGCCGCTTTCACTTGTTATCGTCTTGGCGGCGTGAGTTGCTTATGCTGAGCTATTTTTGAGTATCCCCTTTTTATTGTCTGTGATGCGCGGTGTGTCTTCATGATTCCTGTCACCGTCTTCAGCGCCTGGCCGAGCGTGCTCAAGACCGAAATGCCCTTATCCAGGAATTGCTTCCGAGGACCAAGATGAGGAAGGACTATGAAGCCGAGGTTGAGCGGGTTCACGTCCGACTGCAGGAGTAGCTTAACCGGGTTCGGGTCGAGAACCGAGAGGAGCTGGAAAAACTCCGGGCCCAGGTCTCTGAATTCGAGGCGGAGAAACTAAATCTGACGTCTTCCCTTGATGGTAATTCCCTTATCCGACTGCTTTGGTCCATATTTTAACTCCTTGACTCGCCCTTGCTTGTCCTGACTTCTGCCTCTGCTGCTACAGATCTTCGGGTAAAGCTTAAGTCCTCCGACGAGCAGGTCGAGAAGCTTAAGAAGTCTGAGAAGGAGGCCAAAACTGGGATGGCCAAGCTGGAGAAAGAACTGGAAGGTTTGCTCCCGTCTCATTTTTTATTTCCTCGCGCTTCGCAGCAAGCTTTGAACTAATCCGACTGGTTGTGCAGTACACCGAGTCAACTCGCAAGCCCAATATCGTGGTCTCGACGAGAAGATCAAATCCACTGAGCTGCGAGTTGATAGGATTCAGGAGGGCTCCGAGAAAATGCTGTGAATGTTGAGTCCTGACGAGGCCGGGCCCAGCAGTGTTCCATATGACGCGGACGCCACGATCCAGCAGCTGGCAAAGGGGACCGAGAAGCTGGTGGCGCATTTGAAGGAGATAGCAACCACAAGTGCCTACCAAGTACTGGCCATAGTGAAATCCCTGTATCCCGAGTGGAACTCGAGGCGATCAAGGAGGGCTTCACCTGTACCGTTGATGACGATCAAGTGCTTGCCCTTGTTGATGAGGTTAGGGACACCGCCTCTGCTTTAGTTGAAAACCTCGATTTGAGTGCCGTGTAAACATTGTATTCTGAGGCTCATGCCGTACTTGCCCTTTTTGCCGACTGGAGAAATGATTGATTGTTCACGCTAGGTCTTGCTTTTGAATGTTGTAGTGGAGGGACCTTTTTCTTTTGGGGTTGAACTTGATTTAGAAGGTACCTAATTCCCATCTTCAGCACGGTCATTAGCTTTCGGCCCATCGCGGGGCATACCATAGCCCAAATCAAATTCGGCCCCTCTTCAGACTCTTGTTACATAGCAATTATCGTGTGCGTCGCCTGGCCCATCTCGAGACGTGCGCTAGGCCATGCCTAGTTCACACGGAAGGTGAAGCATTTCCCGCTTAAGGCAGAGGCCGACGTCGCTCTTTGTAAGGGCGAGTTCTGCCTCGAACGCAGCAGCCTCTTCATCTTCTTCCTTCAAGTGCTTCTTCATTCGACGCTTCAGAGCCTGCTTCCGTACGTCTTCTTGGTCACAGCTAGTTCTGCGTTCGTACAAGGATGTAACCGCTGCGTGAATGATCACCCTTCTCTAAGTTCTTTTTCTTACTTTTTCCTTCAGATTCTTCATGGCGTCTTCCCCCAAGCCTTTCCTGTCCGACGACGAGGCCCCGCCATCTCCACCCCCGGCGGATGAGCCGATGTTCGATTTTGAAGATGAGGGTCCTCCGCCTCCTACCGAAGAAGAGGACGACCTCGCCGAGCTCTGGGCTCTTTATGAGCTGGCGATGGCCGAGCTTGCGGAGATGGAGGCCGTAGCCCGAGACGCTGCCGCCGTCGACGCCCTGATCGAGGTCGTTCTGAGGCTCATCAAGGCTCGGGACCCCCTCATTAAAGCCGTAGGGCGCGTGCGCCGGGCGTAGTTTTTTTTTATTTCTGCAAAAAATTAGTAATGTAATGTTTTGGCGCATATGGACTTCGAGCGTTTGGGACAATATTATCTTGTGTAATATTATCTTAATGGTGCCTGCCCTTTCTTTTTTTCCCTTTTTGATCTTTCGACCTTTCCGAGTGGTTTTCCTCGTCCCTTATGTTTAAGCTCCTTGACCAACTAGTCTAGCCCCCAAGCATCGTGGGTTGGCGCATGGACTTTCTTTCCAGGCACGCTTTTTTATTGGGTAGCTAGATTCTGCCGTTCAGGGTTTCACAATCAGGAACTAAATCACTCGGACTTAATCGCGACCATCAGGAAAAAGGAAGGATAGCAGATGATCCACAAGAAGGGTTGCGCATGCACAACACTATTAGGTGTAGCCCCCGACTTACTGCTTAATTGAGCATCAATTGAGTAGTAAGTCAAGAAGAGAAACTTTATTCGCGAATAATATTCTTAATGCAAGAAATAGCAATGACTTCAAGAGTGTTATGCATGCATAACACCGTTAGGTAGCCCCGACTTCATCGCTTAATTGAGCATCAATTGAGTAGCAAGTCAAGAAGAAAAGCTTTATTTATAAACAGCATAGCTAATGTACAATATTTTAAGAGTAAAAATGACGTAGCTGCTCTATGTTCCATGAGTTGCTGATGATGGCACCGTCTTCCCGTTTAAGTCTGTAAGCCCCTGGCCATGTCACCTTGTCAACGATGTAGGGACCTTCCCAGCTTGGAGAGAGTTTGTGCTCGTGCTTTTGATTCTTTATTAGGACCAGATCGCCTTTAGAGAACGCACGGCTCCGAACATTTCAGTTATGGTAGCGGCGCAGGCCCTGGAGGTACTTGGCCGATTGGATTGCAGCGACCTCCCTTACTTCTTCTAATCGATCGATATCATCTATTCTGTTTTCTTCCGACTCGGCCTCCTTGTAATTCCGAACTCGAGGGGATCCGAAAGTGAACTCGGTGGCTAAGACCGCCTCTGAGCCGTATACTAGGAAAAAAGGTGACTACCCGGTAGCCCTGCTGGGGGTAGTTCTCAGCCCCCAGAGTACCGAAGGCAATTCTTTTACCCATCGAGCAGCATACGGCTTAAGGCGATCAAAAATCCGCGCCTTTAAACCTTGCAACACCATGCCGTTTGCCCTTTCCACCTGACCGTTGCTTTTTGGATGAGCCATGGAGGCGAAGCAGATTTTGATGCTGAGCTCACCGCACCAGTCTTGAAATTCTTCACCTCGGAATTGAGTTCCATTATCCGTGATGATCCTGTTTGGTACGCCGAATCTTACCACGATTTCCTGAAAGAACTCTTTGGCCTTGGCCACCGTTATTGTGGCCACAGGTTTTGCCTCGATCCACTTGGTGAACTTGTCGATGGCGACGAAGAGATGAGTGAAACCACTTTGAGCCTTCTTCAAGGGGCTGACCATGTCGAGCCCCCAGACTGCAAACGGCCAAGTGATCGGGATGGCTTGCAACTCCTGTGCCGGCACGTGTATCTGACGAGCGAAAAACTAGCATCCTTCACAAGTTCGGACAATATCTTCTGCATCAGACACAGCAGTCGGCCAGAAGAAGCCTTGGCGATATGCTTTGCCCACCAGGGTGCTTGATGCTGCATGGTGCCCGCAAATTCCTGAGTGGATTTCTCTGAGTAGGTTTTTTCCTTCTTGCTCTGATATGCATCGCCTCAGGACTCCTGAGGCGCTTTTTCGGAAGAGTTCTTCGCCTATTACTGCGTAATTCTTGCATCGCCGTGTGATACGCACTGCCTCTGCGCGGTCTTCAGGGAGCTCGTCCCTTAGCAAATAGTTTAGAAAAGGAGTTGTCCTATCAAGGCTGATGACTAAGACCTCCTCCTTGGCGAGTGTTCTTTTGATTTGCTTGGCTCCTGCTATTGGCTTATTGAAGGTTTATGGAGCTCTTGACAAACACGCCAAATGCAGATTATTGCCCGATCGAGCCTAGCCTCGCAAGCTCGCTCACTACTTCATTGTCGCCATGAACACGTGAATGAGTTCTAGCCCGTCGAACTTGTCTTCAAGCTTTCTCACTTCTTGGCAATATGCAGCCATATTGTTCCAACACACGACCGATCTTTTTGCACTGTTGATTACCAACATGGAGTCGCCACGAATTGTCACCGTCGAGCGCCGAGAGATATCGCGATGCGAAGTCTGTGGATGAATGCTTCGTACTCGGCGGCGTTGTTTGACGCCGGAAAATGGAGCTAAAGAACATATTTCAATCGCTCGCCCGTTGGAGAGATAAGAACCACACTAGCCCCCGCGCCGCTGAGCATGAGGGAGCCGTCAAAATACATTGTCCAGTACTCGAGTTCTTCAGTTGTCGTGGGGGTTTGTAATTCTACCCACTCGGCGGTGAAGTCGGCAAGTACTTGAGATTTTATAGCCGTTCGCAGCCTGAAGGAGATTTCAAAAGCCCCAAACTCGACCGCCCATTTTGCAATTCTCCCAGTGGCTTCCTGATTGTGGAGTATATCCCCAATCGGAAAAGAAGTGACCACCGAGATCGAATGCTCTTGAAAGTAGTGCTTGAGTTTGCGAGACGTAAGCATTACAACATACAATAGTTTTTGTACCTACGGATATCGCACCTTGGATTCGCCCAGCACCTCACTGATGAAATAAATCAGCCACTGAACCTTCTGAAGGTGCCCTTCTTCCTTCCGCTCCACCACAATTGCAGCGCTGACTACATGAATCGTTGCGGCAATGTAAAGCAAAAGGGGTTCTTCGGGCATCGGTGGGACCAACACCGGTGGCGATGATAGGAATGCCTTGAGCTCTTCAAAAGCTTGCTGTGCCTCGACCGTCCATTGGAAGTTGCCCTGCTTCTTCAAAAGTTTGAAAAAAGGCATTCCCCGCGAGCCCAAGCGGGAAATGAACCTTCCGAGTGCCACCATGCAACCTGTGAGCTTCTGGACATCTTTCTGGCTAGCTGGAGGCTTCATCTTCAGGATAGCATTGATTTTCTCCGGGTTTCCTTCGATGCCCCGCTGTGACACAATGAATCCGAGAAGTTTCCCTGAGGGGACCCCGAAGACACACTTTTCGGGGTTAAGCTTCATCTTGTAAGCCCTTAGGCTTTTGAATGTTTCGGCCAAGTCGGATATGAGGTCCTCCTTCGCACGAGACTTGACATCGACATCATCGACATATGCCTCCACGTTGCGTCCGATTTGGGTGAGAAAACACCGTTGTATCGCGCGTTGATAGGTTGCGCCAGCGTTTTAAACCGAGCGGCATTGTGACATAGCAAAATGCCCCAAACGGGTGATGAACGAAGTCTTGATGCGATCTTCCTCTTTAGCTTTGATCGATGATATCCCGAGTAGGCATCCAAAAGCTAAGGAGCTCATGACTGCCGCTGAATCTACCACATGGTCGGTCTTGGGCAAACCGAAAGGATCTTTTGGGCATGCTTTGTTAAGATCGGTATAATCAACGACTTGCGCCAGCTTTTATTCTTTTTGTGAACAAGAACTCGGTTCGCTAGCCAGTCGGGATGATACACTTCTTTTATAAAGCCTGCTGCTAAAAGCTTAGTGATTTCTTCCCTAAAGGCCTCTCGGCGGTCTTGAGCAAATCGTCGGAGCCGCTGCTTGACAGGCTTGGCCTTCTCGTCAACATTTAGAGAGTGCTCGATCACCTCCCTAGGGACACCAGGCATATCGGATGGTTTCCACGCAAAAATGTCTCGGTTTCCCCGAAGAAAGGCGACGAGCGCGTCTTCCTATTTGGGGTTGAGTCCTGTCCCGATCAGAGCCATTTGAGCCGAGTTGGATGGGTCAAGGATTACCTTCGTAGTCCCCTCGTCAGGCTTCATGCCTTTCTTGGCTTGCTTCTTGACCGACACTTCTCCTTCATCCTACCGATGTGTAGCTGCCTGTCGGATCTCCTCCTCGCCGCTCTCATCGCTCTTGAGCTTCGGCCATCTCACAGCTCTCTTTGTCGCAAACGAACGACTGTTTGACGTCGCCACGGATGGAGATAATGCCCTTCGGTCCTAGCATCTTCAGGACGAGATAAGTGTAGTGGGGCACGGCCATGAACCTGGCCAGGCCCGGCCTTCCCAAGATGGCATGGTATGCCGTCTGGAAATTAGCTACTTCGAAGTTGAGATACTCCGTCCGAAAATTTTCTTTGGTCCCAAACGTGACTGGCAAAGTGATTTGCCCGAGCGGGACCGAAGAGGTTCCGGGAATTACTCCATGGAACGGTGAGGAGCCCCGCTTTAGCTCGGAGCGAGGAATCTTCATGTCATCGAAGGTTTTGGAGAAGAGGACGTTGAGTCCACTCCCCCCGTCAACCAGCACCCTCTTGAGCTTAACACTACAAACCACAGGGTCCAACACTAGAGGAAATCTTCCGGGATAGGGAATGTGATCCAGATGATCCGGCGATCAAAAGCAATTGGGACCTCGGACCATCCGAGGTAATGGGGAGTTGCCGGTATGACTACGCTGACGCCCCGGCGGTAGCTTTTGTTTTCGCTTGACTCATAAGCCATCGAGCCTCCATAGATGTAGTTGAGCTCGCGCTCTGTCTTCTGATACTCACCCTCGTCATCTTCAGGGGGATCTTGTTTTTTCTTTTCTTCATCTTTTACTTCGCCCTTGGCCGGTCGCCTTCTGGATTCCTTGGCGAACCTCCTCAAAGTGAAGCAGTCCTTCGCAGCGTGTTTCCCCTTAGGATGGAAAGGATAAGTTGCCTCCATTACCGCATTATAGCTAGATTACGCTTCGGGGTTTCACAATCGGGAACTAAATCACTCGGACTTAATCGCACCATCGTGAAAAAGGAAGGATAGCGAGATGATCCACAAGAAGGGTTATGCGCATGCACAACACTATTAGGTAGCCCCGACTTCTTCGCTTAATTGAGCATCAATTGAGTAGTAAGTCAAGAAGAGAAACTTTATTCATGAATAATATTCTTAATGCAAGAAATAGCAATGACTTCAAGAGTGTTAGCATGCTAACACCGTTAGGTAGCCCCGACTTCATCGCTTAATTGAGCATCAATTGAGTAGCAAGTCAAGAAGAAAAGCTTTATTTATAAACAAAGATAGCTAATGTACAATATTTTAAGAGTAAAATGACGAGTCGCTCTATGTTCCATGAGTTGTTGATGATGGCACCGCCTTCCGCTTAAGTCTCAGAAGCCCCGGCCATGTCACCTTGTCAACGATGTAGGACCTTCCCAAATTGGAGAGAGTTTGTGCTCGTGCTTTTGATTCTTTATTAGGACCAGACGCTTTTAGAGAACGCGGCTCGAACATTTCAGTTATGGTAGCGGCAGCAGTTCTGGAGGTACTTGGCCGATTGGATTGCAAATGACCTCCTTACTTCTTCTAATCGATCGATATCATCTATTCTGCTTTCTTCGACTCGGCCTCCTTGTAATTCGAACTCGAGGATCCGAAGTGAACTTCGTTGGCTAAGACCGCCTCTGAGCCGTATACTAGGAAAAAAGGTGACTACCCCAGCCTCTCTTTGGGTAGTTCTCACTTCAGAGTACCAAGGCAATTCTTTTACCCATCGGCGATATCTGCTTAAGGCGATCAAAAATCCGCGCTTTTAAACCTTGCAACACCATGCCGCTTTGCCCTTTCCACCGACCGCTGCTTTTGATGAGCCATGGAGGCGGCAGATTTTGATGCCGAGCTCACCGCACGATCTTGAAATTCTTCACCTCGAATTGAGTTCCATTATCCGTGATGATCCTGCTTTGGTACGCCTAATCTTACCACGATTTCTGAAGAACTCTTTGGCCTTGGCCACCGTTATTAATGGCCACGTGTTTTGCCTCGATCCACTTGGTGAACTTGTCGATGGCGATTTAAGAGATGAGTGAAACCACTTTGAGCCTTCTTCAAGGGTGACCATGTCGAGCCCCCTGATCGCAAACGCCAAGTGATCGGGATGGCTTGCAACTCCCGTGTTTCAAGACGCGTGTATCCGATTTAAAAACTAGCATCCTTCACAAGTTCGACAATATCTTCGTGATCGATACGCAGCCGGCCGTAAGAAGCCTTGGCGATATGCTTTGCCCACCGTGGTGCTTGATGTCGCATGGTGCCCGCAAATTCTCGAGTGGATTTCTCTCGAGTAGGTTTTTCCTTCTTGCTCGATATGCATCGCCTCGACTCTCGAGGCGCTTTTTCGGAAGAGTTCTTCGCCTATTATCACAGTAATTTTGCATCGCTGCAGATACGCCCGCCTCTGCTACGGTCTTAGTGAGCTCGCCCTTAGCAAATAGTTTAGAAAAGGAGTTGTCCTATCAAGGCTGATGACTAAGACCTCCTCCTTGGCGAGTGTTCTTTTGATTTGCTTGGCTCCTGCTATTGGCTTATTGAAGGTTTATGGAGCTCTTCGACAAACACGCCAGCCGGTACTATTGCCCGACTGGAGCCTAGCCTCGCAAGCTCGTCTGCTACTTCATTGTCGCTGCGGAGCACGTGAATGAGTTCTAGCCCGTCGAACTTGTCTTCAAGCTTTCTCACTTCTTGGCAATATGCAGCCATATTGTCTCCAACACACGACCAGTCTTTTTGCACCTGGTTGATTACCAACATGGAGTCGCCACGAATTGTCAGCCGTCGAACGCCGAGAGATATCGCGATGCGAAGTCTGTGGATGAATGCTTCGTACTCGGCGGCGTTGTTTGACGCCGGAAAATGGAGCTAAAGAACATATTTCAATCGCTCGCCCGTTGGAGAGATAAGAACCACACTAGCCCCCGCGCCGCTGAGCATGAGGGAGCCGTCAAAATACATTGTCCAAGACTGAAGTTCTTCGCTGTGTCGGGGTTTGTAATTCTACCCACTCGGCGTGAAGTCGGCAAGTACTTGAGATTTTATAGCCGTTCGCAGCCTGAAGGAGATTTCAAAAGCCCCAAACTCGACCGCCCATTTTGCAATTCTCCCAGTGGCTTCCTGATTGTGGAGTATATCCCCAATCGGAAAAGAAGTGACCACCGAGATCGAATGCTCTTGAAAGTAGTGCTTGAGTTTGCGAGACGTAAGCATTACAACATACAATAGTTTTTGTACCTACGGATATCGCACCTTGGATTCGCCCAGCACCTCACTGATGAAATAAATCAGCCACTGAACCTTCTGAAGGTGCCCTTCTTCCTTCGCTTCCACCACAATTGCAACACCGACTACATGAATCGCTATGGCAATGTAAAGCAAAAGGGTTCTTCGCATCGGTGGGACCAACACCGTGGCGATGATAGGAATGCCTTGAGCTCTTCAAAAGCTTGCTGTGCCTCGACCGTCCATTGGAAGTTGCCCTGCTTCTTCAAAAGTTTGAAAAAAGGCATTCCCCTCGAGCCCAAGCGGGAAATGAACCTTCCGAGTGCCACCATGCAACCTTGTGAGCTTCGACATCTTTACGGCTAGCCGAGGCTTCATCTTGAGATAGCATTGATTTTCTCGGGTTTCCTTGATGCCCCATTGTGACACAATGAATCCGAGAAGTTTCCTGAGGGGACCCCAAGACACACTTTTCGGGTTAAGCTTCATCTTGTAAGCCCTTAGGCTTTTGAATGTTTCGGCCAAGTCGGATATGAGGTCCTCCTTCGCACGAGACTTGACATCGACATCATCGACATATGCCTCCACGTTGCGTCCGATTTGGGTGAGAAAACACCGTTGTATCGCGCGTTGATAGGTTGCGCCAGCGTTTTTCAAACCGAACGGCATTGTGACATAGCAAAATGCCCCAAACGGGGTGATGAACGAAGTCTTGATGCAGTCTTCCTCTTTTAGCCTGATCTGATGATATCCTGAGTAGGCATCCAAAAAGCTAAGGAGCTCGCAGCCTGCCGTTGAATCTACCACATGGTCAGTGCGGGGCAGCCCGAAAGGATCTTTTGGGCATGCTTTGTTAAGATCGGTATAATCAACGCACTTGCGCCAGCTTTTATTCTTTTTGTGAACAAGAACTCGGTTCGCTAGCCAGTCGGGATGATACACTTCTTTTATAAAGCCTGCTGCTAAAAGCTTAGTGATTTCTTCCCTAAAGGCCTCTCGGCGGTCTTGAGCAAATCGTCGAGCATTGCTGATGAGCTTGGCCTTCTCAACATTTAGAGAGTGCTCGATCACCTCCTAGGGACACCGTGCATATCGGATGGTTTCCACGCAAAAATGTCTCGGTTTCCCCGAAGAAAGGCGACGAGCGCGTCTTCCTATTTGGGGTTGAGTCCTGTCCCGATCAGAGCCATTTGAGCCGAGTTGGATGGGTCAAGGATTACCTTCGTAGTCCCCTCGTCAGGCTTCATGCCTTTCTTGGCTTGCTTCTTGACCGACACTTCTCCTTCATCCTACCGATGTGTAGCTGCCTGTCGGATCTCCTCCCTGTCGTCTACTGCCTCTTGAGCTTCGGCCATCTCACAGCTCTCTTTGTCGTAAACGAACGACTGTTTGACGTCGCCGCGGATGGAGATAATGCCCTTCGGTCCTAGCATCTTCAGGACGAGATAAGTGTAGTGGGGCACGGCCATGAACCTGGCCAGGCCCGGCCTTCCCAAGATGGCATGGTATGCCGTCTGGAAATCAGCTACTTCGAAGTTGAGATACTCCGTCCGAAAATTTTCTTTGGTCCCAAACGTGATCGCAAAGTGATTTGCCCGAGGGACCAAGAGGTTCCGGGAATTACTCCATGGAACGGTGAGGAGCCCCGCTTTAGCTCGGAGCGAGGAATCTTCATGTCATCGAAGGTTTTGGAGAAGAGGACGTTGAGTCCACTCCCCCCGTCAACCAGCACCCTCTTGAGCTTAACACTACAAACCACAGGGTCCAACACTAGAGGAAATCTTCCGGGATAGGGAATGTGATCCAGATGATCCGAGCGATCAAAAGCAATTGGGACCTCGGACCATCTGAGGTACTGGGGAGTTGCTGGTATGACTACGTTGACGTCCCGAGCGGTAAGCTTTTGTTTTCGCTTGGACTCATAAGCCATCGAGCCTCCATAGATGTAGTTGAGCTCGCGCTCTGTCTTCTGATACTCACCCTCGTCATCTTCAGGGGGATCTTGTTTTTTCTTTTCTTCATCTTTTACTTCGCCCTTGGCCGGTCGCCTTCTGGATTCCTTGGCGAACCTCCTCAAAGTGAAGCAGTCCTTCGCAGCGTGTTTCCCCTTAGGATGGAAAGGATAAGTTGCCTCCATTACCGCATTATAGTCATCTGTGCGCGGCGCGCGATTTCGGCCTTGCTCGACCGCCGCCACAATTTCTTCAGGCTTCCACTTCTTGTCACGCTGCCTGGAGGACTCAGCGTGATCCTTTTTATCTTTATGCCGTGGGGGATCGTCTTGCCGTTCGGCTAAGGCATCTGAGGCTGTTGCATAGCGGTCTGCCAATTCAAACATCTTCCTTACCATGGTCGGCGGCTTCCGGGACATCTTCTTAATCAGATCGGGGTCGTTGACGCCCCTTTGAAATGCCGCAATGACTGCTGCTTCCGAAATATCCCTGATTGTATTCTTCTTTTGCATGAAACGTCGAATAAAATCTCGGAGTGTTTCGCTCCTTTTCTGGCGAAGTTGATACAGGTCCCATTGAGTTCCAGGTCATTCGTAAGTACTTTGGAAGTTGGTGATGAATTGGTCACAGAGATCTCGCAGGAATCTATGGAGTTCGCCGGAAGTCCGGTGAGCCAGGCTTGAGCCGAAGGAGTAAGCATGACCGGCAGGTAGTTGGCCATCATGTTGTGATCGCCCCTACCGCCATGATCGCAAGGGAATAAACTTGCAGCCAAGCTTTGGATCTCTTTCTCCGTCAAACTTGGTAATGCCCTTAGGGTTGAATCCTTCAGGCCAAACCACTCGGCGGAGCCGAGAGGTGAAGGCTCGGATGCCCTCAATAGGTCCATCGTTGCGCCGCCGTGGGGAACGCCGATGAGGTGATCTACCTCGGCGGTCTTCACTATCACCTTTGTCGTGGTGGAGACGATTTCTGCGGTCGTCCCGGTCGTCGTGGCGGATGCCAAAACGTTCATAGTCATCTTTGCGCTTACGGCGCTCTTCATCCTCCTGGTCTCGCCGTCTGGCATTCAGATCAACTCGGAGGTCACAGCTAATGCTTCGCCAGGCGTCTTCTCCTCGTCGAAGCTCACGCCTGGCACGACTGCGAGCTGTATTGCTACTAGTAGCCTACGAGTTGACAATGCAGGTATGGGAGTGCTCCTTCTCCCCTGGCTCCTCTTGGTGCTGCTGAATTGCCGCTGCCGTCACCATGGCCTAAACTTGGGCCACGATCGGCGCAGCCGGGCTATCGGAACCAAGCATTGGTCCTAGTGTATCGAGGAGCGTCTTGGAGGCGACAATATTCTGCTGAGGAGTATGAAAAACCGATTGGTTCCCATCTTCATCTGCAAAATTTCTTCATTAACATTGCGGCCTCTGTTCTGAAGAGATCTCACGCGGCCTTCTTGACGAAGGCGCTCTTCTTCTGTAGCGTTCGCAGCATCCTTCTGTTGTTGGGACTCAGTTCGCGGGTCCTCGATTACGAAGACGCCACGAAAGCCTTGAAAACTTTCTTCTGGATCGGAATAACAGCATGTTGGATTGAACTGACCTTCAGATCCAAGTGGTTCTCTGGCATTCCTAACCACTCGGGACTCGTCATTAGCTAGCTCTTGCTCAGGATAGGGGACAAACTCTTGGCTTACCGTCCGGGGATAGATGGCCATGCCTGTCCCCGATCCGAGTGGCTGACTGGCTAGGGGAGCAGCAGAATCGCTTCCAGATTGGATCTGATCCGAATCCGAAAGGGTGAGTTGGCCGAAATCGTCAGCGATGAAATCCAGACTTCCGAAGCGAAACGCCTGGGCCGGCGCGAAGGTGGCCATGTGTTCGTTGAAGATCGCCATCAAGCTTGCTGAGATTGATCTTAGCGCAGCCCCTACCTGACGCGCCAACTGTCGACATTTGTTGTCGGCAATAATGAAAAGGGGGCTAGGCGCTGGATTCAAACTCGATGGTAGCACGGGACACCGGATGTATACAGGTTCGGGCTCTCACGGTGGAGATAATACCCTAGTCCTGTGCTTTGGAATTATATGTGACTAGCTAATTGCTGATGAGATTGTGTTTCAATGTTCCCCTGCCCCTCCCTTTATATAGCAAAGGAGGGCGGTTACAAAAGAGAGTCCTACTCGGATACAAAGTATGGATTATAACTCCTGTTCTATATCCGTATCATAGTGAACTAGTTTACAATTGCATCATACCTAATCCGAGTCGGTTGCCATGTTTGGGACTTCCTTATTGGGCACGTCTTGGCGCGCCCCTAGTAGCCTCTACCTTTCTACAATTGGCCTAGCCCATCCGTGCCTGGTTGGGCCTCGTTGGCTCGCCATGCAGACACCTGGACGTATATGTCCCACACTAAGTCTAAACAAAAATAACAATTCTAGATAGATAATCAATCATAGTTGTCACTAGAAATGTAAATTTACACGAAAGAAACAGCAAGATTAACACGATGACTTTTTCTAGTGGTCTCAGATACTTGTCGATCTCTCATAATCCATGTCGAGGTAATTTGAACAAATCAAGCCAACTCCTTGTGTGATTGAACCTTTCTCGATTACTAGGGGTAGCTCTTTCCCGCTCTAGGTAACTGAGCTCTAGCATTTACACCAACACCGAGCCTCTTCACAATCTTCTTGAAGAGATCACCGGTTACTCCTTCAAACTGTCTAGGAGTCGGCAAACTCTAAGAGAATAGACCAATGACACTTGTTTGAAGATGATCAAGTGTTCTAATGGCTCAAATTTAATTATCACACTTAAATGCTCTCAACAACCTCAATATACAAATTTAATGCTCAAATATTGAAGAGAAGCTTGCAAAGGCACAGTAAGTGTGCAATGAATGTCCAAGAGTTGCCCTTACTATAAAAAAGGGGGTATTTATAGCCCCCAATCAACCAATTAGCCGTTTGCATCAAATCCATAAAAAAATTAGGAAAGTCGGCATTACCATCACGTAAAGTGCGGTAATGCCGACCCCCTTTCAATGGTTAATTTCATGCATTTAATGCATAGGAACTAGCCATTGCTACAGTACCAGTACTACTGACATGTAAGAAGCGATGCCAGCAAATGATCTTAGAAATGCCTTCTCTGTAAAATGACTACTGGCACTAGAAATGTGGTAATACCAGGTAGCGGTAGTGCTTCCGATTGAATTGCGGTAGTGCTGGCTTTAGAAGTCCAGGAAACACTGCAAAAGACGCTCTTTGAAAAATATGTACCACTTTTAAGGGGCGGTAGTATCATTGGTAACATTGTGGTAGTGCCAATGGCTTAAAGGAACACATGATTGCACTCTCTGGAAAAGACTACCAGGCTTGTATGGCGATACTACCAACATGAAGTAGTAGCGACCACTAGTCGGTAGTGCCGACAAAACTGAATATGCACTAAAATTTCCATAAATGCATTTCTATATGCAAAATTTTTTTGATATGAATAAGACTTTGAGCCATGTGACCATTAATCAATTCTCAAGCTACTAGATATCAATCCCTCTTGATAGTATGGCATCTATTTCTAGCAATCCGGTCTTTTCTCCAAACTTCGAGATCAGTAAAAGCTATCAAAGGTCCTTATGCCTTTATACATTTGACTTGAGCTTGATTTATCTAAGATTTGGCTTTTGTCTCAATGTAATCCTTTCAATGGTGAGGACCAAGAATCTATTTCTTGATTATCATTAATTACCAAAACTAATCATAATTTGGCGACCTAGATGCATCAGTCTCCCTCTTTTTGGTAATTGGTAACTATCTTAATAAAAATGAAGAAATGAATTTGTTTTTCAAGTGTACATCAAGTCAAGACATGTTGTATACTTTTGGATTTTGCATTTGGTAGCATTTCACTTATTTGACAAGAGGGAGTTTAAAATTTAAAGTAAAATGATAGTGTCGACGTTTGGAAAACAGGTTCTCCGTCGAGCTTACTTGTTGATTGAGGGATCAACCAAGGCCCCTTTCCCGTGAAGGGTTTACGTCCGAAGAATGCTATTAGGATGCAATGCTCGAAAGGACAGTGGACAAGGAATTTTTATACTGGTTCGAGCCACTCACGATCGGGAGGAGGACAAGAAGGCCCCGAGCGAAGAACATGCTCGGAAGGAGGATAAGAAGGCCCCGAGCGAAGAACATACTCGAAAGAAGGATAAGAAGGCCCCGAGCGAAGAACATGCTCTAGAGGAGGATGAAGTCTCCTAGTCGAAATCCACTGCGGGAGATCTCACTGACCTTCGGGAAGAAGATGTCACCAAGGCCTTCTAGGAAAACCTAAGTGACCACCTCCGCTGGGTAAGGGTACTCCCTTTCTAAGACCTTCTTCTTTGGAAATGATAAAAAAACTAAGACCTTCTCGCTCGCATGTGCTCCGGGCGACCATGGTAGACTTCAAGGCGCAACTGTTCTTCCTGAGGTTGTGGCTAAGCACTTTGCCGAGCAAGACGCTAAGATAGCGGAGCTCGAGCAAATGCTGGCCAAGATTAAAGCTTTAGACCAGGAGAGACAGAAAAAACTACGCCAAGCAGAAGATAATGCCACGAGAAATAGAGAGCGGATGTGCGAGCTCGAGCTGAAGGTAGAGTAAGACCAGCAACACTTTAAAGCCTTGGAGAAGAAGGTGGACGAGCTGAGCCAATCTGCTTGGGAGGCCATCGAACTTGCTAACCAAGACAAGGAGGAGGCGAAGCAACTCCACCAAGAAGCCCGCGAAGGACGCGAGGTTCGACGGCGAGTTCTTGACCTCGAGGCCGAGCTCGATGAGGCGAAAGAAAAACTTTCGGTACTCAGAGAGGTGAAGCTTAGCAAATAGCTCCTTTGCTTGATACGTTATTTCATGTAAATTTGTTGATATTTGAATGAGAAAGTAGATGACTTTTGTCCTATATCTTTCGTGATTTGTCCCCCAATGAGTGCCTGCACCAAACAGACGAAACAAAGCAAGTGGACAAAAAAGATAGCGAACAAAAATAGCAGAGAGAACGAAACACAAGCACGCATTTTTAGAAAAACACGATAGTTCATCCCTACTAAGCCCCCGCTGTGAATGAAGGTCGTGCACCTAAGTTGCGAGCACGAGCTCTTTCACAGGAAAGTTAGAAAAATTGCACGCTCCACCCCTTAACGACCTAACCACCACTTCTCCGAGTTGCGAGCATAGGTTAGGTCAGGAGAAAGAAATACACGTATGGCCTTAACTTCCCAAGCATCTCGAATCCATGCCCCTAAGTTGCGAGCATAGTCTTGACAAGGAAGAACATGCAGTTGTTTGACAAAGCGCATGACGACCAAGCACGCGCGGATCGAGCTAAGACGCTAGACCACCCGAGAGGGTGTCTGTATGTGATTGTGAACTTGCAGTGAAGAACTACTATGAATAATAATTGGCTTATGTAGACTGAAGCCTCTGGTGGCGAGCTTAGTGATCTAGCGTTGGTCGTGGCACTTTGAGCGTTCTTGCGTACACTAGCCAAACCTTAGGATGAATCGAATGAAGCGAATGTTCTTGCCCGCGCACGCTCATCCCATCATCAAGACTATGAGGAGAGTGTGCCTTTGTGCGACTGAGTCAGCTTACCAACGGGCAGGGACTTCAAAGACATTTACAAAATCTTGGAAAGAATGAAAATCACGGGAGCGAAAGAACCAAATTTTATAGAAAAAATCGACAGAACTTTCGTAAAACACGCAGTAGATAAAAGCTAGACAAAAAACATACGCAATTGATCGACGTTCCAAGAGCTGGCGAGCACCGGACCATCCTCCATCGTTAAGCGGACAGCCCCCGGGCATGTTACCGAGACGACTGTAATCGGACCCTCCCATCTGGAGGACAGCTTGTTAGCTTTTAACAAGTCTTGAACTCGATGCAGGACTAGGTCACCAACTTGCAAGGTCCTTGGTTGGACTGACTTAGTCGCATGCCTACGAAGAGCCTGTAAGTAAACCGCGGATCGCAGCAAAGCCCGCTCGCGTGTCTCCTCAGCTAGGTCTAGGTCTATGAGATGCTCAAGCTCCTGGTCAATGCTGTCGACCAAGTGCACTCTTGGAAAACCTAGCACTATTTCAGCGGGCAATATGGCCTCTGCACCATAGACAAGCTGGAAAGGGGTTTCACCTATAGCCTGGCTTGCTGTAGTGCAAACTGACCAAAGGACGGAAGGGAGCTCATCCACCCAAGACTGACGGTGCTGACTATTTCTGAAAATCCTCTTTTTGATCCCTTGAACAATCTGCCCATTTGCTCGCTCGGCCGCTCCATTACTTTGCGAATGTGCTATATAGGCGAAGCAGACCTTTATCCCGATGTCTTCGCAATAGGCCTGAAATAGTTCACTGGTGAACTGAGTACCATTATGCGTGATGAGGCGATTGGGAACGCCGAAACGCGTCACCATGTTACTACGAAAAAACTTCTTGGCCGCTTGTCGACACGGGCTCGGCTTCGATCCACTTAGTGAAAGTGTCAATAGCCACGAGCAAGAATTAGCAGCCCTTCTGACCCCGGAGGAAAGGTCCTAGTATATCAACTCTCCAGGTTGAGAATGGCCATGATAGAGGAATGGTTTGAAGCACGTACACCGGCTGATGTACCTTGCGATCATGAAACTGGCATGCTCTGCAAGTCGTTACAATCAACCGAGCATCAGCTAAGGCCGTTGGTCAATAATAACCCAATCGGAAGGCTTTGCTCACAAGCATCCTAAAAGACGAGTGACCTCCGCACACTCCTTCATGGATATCTCTAAGAAGGTATTTTCCCTCTTCTTGAGATATGCACTTGGAAAGGACTCCCAGTGCTCCTTTGCGGTACAAGGCGCCCTCAATCAACTTGTAAGGAGAGGATCGCCTTATAAGCCGAGAACGCTCGACTTCTTCCTCGGGCAGTGTCCCATGTGCAAGATATTGGATGAATGGCGTCATCCAATTCGCGCCATACTCGAGAAAAGAGATGTTACCGCACGTCTCCGATGCCTCCTCTACAGAGGGAATGGAGGGCTTGTATAAGTGCTCGATGAGCACTCCTGCTGTAGCGGAAATTTGGGAGGAACCGATCTTTGAAAGTTGGTCGGCCAGGTAATTGTCCTTCCTGGGGACTAGAGTACTTTGAAATTCTTAAAGTACTTCTCTATCTTCCTCACTTCAACCAAGTAAAGCGCCATTGGGTTATCGGAACACTGATACTCCTTATTGACTTGATTGATGACCAACTGTGAATCGCCTTTTACAGTTAGTCGCTGGACTCTGAGCGCTTTGCATGCTCGCAGCCTGGTCAAGAGGCCTTCATACTCCGCCGCGTTATTGGTCGTGACAAAGTGTAATTGAATGGTGTATTGGAGTTGATCTCCTTGAGGGGATACAAGCATGACTCTAGCCCCTGAGCATTCATAGGCTCGAGATCCATTGAAGTACATGGTCCAATGACCTTCTTCAGATCTATCGAGCTCAGTAGTGGGTGGTGCTAGATTCGTCCATTCCGCCACAAAGTCTGCCAAGATCTGGGACTTGATCGCTGTACAAGTAGAGAACTGGATGTCAAACTTGGTGAGCTCCATGGCCCACTTGGCTATTCGACCACCGCTGTCTTGATTTCGTAGGATCTCCCTAAGTGGAAAGTTGGTCTGTACCATGATCTTATGGGCTTGAAAATAGTGGTGCAGCTTTCTGGAGGCCATGAACAGCGAGTACAAGAGCTTCTGGACCTTAGGGTATCTCTTTTTCGGTCCATGCAAGACCTCACTGATATAGTAAATTAGCCACTGCACCCCATCTCTTTCAACTGTTAACACTGCGCTCAAGACCTATGGGGTTGCTGTAGATATAGCAGCAAGATTTTCCCCGACCTTGGTGTGGTTAAGATAGGTGAACTGGACAGATACTACTTTAGCTCTTCAAAAGAGAGGTTTTTCTTCTGTCCAAGTGAAACCATCATGCTTGCGGAGCACCTTGAAGAAAGGCAGCCCAAGCTCGCCTAACCGGGAAATGAAGCGACTTATAGCCGCCATACGCCCGGTCAAAGCTTGGACCTCCTTTACATAGCTAGGTGGTCTCATCCTTTCAATGGCTTCAATCTTTTCCGTGTTTGCCCAGATACCTTGTGGACCGATCATGTAGCTAAGCACCTTGCCCGCCCTTACACCGAAGATACACTTTTTGGATTAAGCTTTATTCGATGCCTGTTGAGGTTACAGATGATTTCCTCAAGGTCGGATACATGACTTGAGGCGAACTTACTTTTGACCACTATGTCGTCCACATAGACCTCCAGATTTCGACCTATTTGATTTGGGAAGGTTTTCTGCATGAGGCGCTGGAAGTTCGCTCCAGCATTCCTAAGACAGAAAGACATGGTCGTATAGCAGAACGTACCGAATGGGGTAATGAAGGAAGTTTTCTCTTCATCTTCAGGCGATATGCTAATCTGATGGTAGCCAGAGTAGGCGTCCAAAAAGCTCATCACTTGGGACTTCGCTGTTGTGTCGACCAACTGGTCTATACGTGGCAGCGGGAAATTGTCCTTGGGACATGCGGCATTCAAGCCTGTGTGGTCGACACACATACGCCACTTGCCCCCCTTCTTCTTGACGATGATCAGATTCGCTAGCCACTCTAAATGCTCAACATCTTGGACGAAACTGGCCTTGAGGAGCTTGTTGAATTCGTCCCGGATGATTACTTGCTTTTCCAGGGAAAAACGCCTGAGTTTTTGCTGCACAGGTTTCTTATCAGGCCGAACAGCTAGCTTGTGCTCGATTACTTCCCTTGGGACTCTAGGCATGTCGGACGGCTCCCAAGTGTACACATCCGCATTCTTCTAGAGGAAAGTAACGAGCTCGAGTTCCTATTTGGGATCCAAGGAAGATCCCAAATGCACGACCTTGGTCAGATCCGCGTTGCTCAGCGGGACCGCCTTGGTTTCTCCTCCTGGCTGGAGGGCAACTTTCGTACCGAATTTTTGACTCTTAGTCGGGGCAGCGTTGAGGCAAGCTCGACCATATCAAGTGACTTTTGTCACAGCCAGGCCTACGTTCCCTTTATGGTGATTACCCCATTTGGACCGAGAACCTTCAAGCATTGGTATGCATGATGCGTGGCGGCCATAAACTTGGCAAGAGCCGGCCTGCTGAGGATGGCATTATAAGCTGACTCAAAATCAACCACCTCAAAAGTGATCATCTCCGTTCGAAAGTTGCTCGGACTCCCGAACGTGACAGGCAAAATGATCTGGCCTAAAGGCTTGGCCGGGGTGCCTGGAACGATCCCGAAGAAGGGGACTGCTATGCTCTTGATATTGGATCGAGGAACTTGCATCTCATCTAGGACCTTGGCGGATATGAGGTCTAAAGAACTCCCGTCATCAATGAGGACTCGCCCACCATAATATTGCTAATGGTCAGATTCATGACCAAAGGGAGTTTCTGAGGCTTGGTCATTCCAAGGGGACAATCATCCTTGGAGAAAGTGATGGGCAGTTCGGACCACCTAAGCTGTTGCATGGGGGCTTGCCTTGAACAACATGGTGCACCTCCCGTGCTGCCTCCTTCAAATCCCTGCGGGTTTTATAGGCTGAGGAGCCCCTGAATGTTATCGCGATATGATTGCAGGGCTCCTGGTATTCCATATCCTCGTCGTCGTCATCAGCAGGCTGCTTGCCCTTGCTGCTCTCACCCTTCTCTAGGAGTGTGGGCATAGGACCCTTGCCGTTATAGAACCTTTCCAAGCGGGATGCCCAGGTTCTGCAGTTGCGAAAATCGTGCCCGTAGGCTTGATGAAGTAGGCAAAAACGATCGTTTGGTGGAATACCTTGGGTATCATGACCTTGGTCATTGCGATTCTGGTTGTTACACCACTGGGGTGGTCGGCCCCTACCTCTCCTGCGTTGCTGCAACTATGGAGCTCTTGGTGGATGATGCTCGATAGCCGCCACCATTCTTGGCGTAGACGACCTCTTCTTATTCTTTATCTTCTTCTCCACAGAGCCTGGATTCTTCTTGTTCGTGGAGCCTTCTAAGCCCAGCTGAGGCGGTAGCTTGCCTTCGTCCAACATCTTCTTCCACTAGACTGCCTCATCGGCATTTGCATATCGGTCAACCATGCGGAACAGCTCGCTGGCCATTAGGTCTGGATGGATCTCCAGATCTTGCGTGAAGCGTATGTCCCGAACTCTGAACTTGAAAGCGCGGACAACAGCTTCATCTGAAATATTTGGGATAGAGTTCCATACCTTGATAAACCTTTGAACGAAGTGTCGCAAGAACTCCCCTTCGGTCTGGATCAAGCGCTCAAAATCGCGCTCCTTGCATAAACGATTGTAGCAACTTTGAAAGTTCGCTTGAAGTGCTTCGCTGAGTTGCCTCCAAGAGCGGATTGACCCCTCCTTTTGATTGAAGAGCCACGTCCGAGCGGCCCCATCCAAGACTATAGGCAGGAAGTTGGCCATAACTCCCTCATCCCCTCCAGCTACCAGAATCGTAGTAGAGTAAATCGAGAGGAACTCATCTGGATTTTGTGTCCCGTTAAATTTCTCAATATGATCGGGCTTGAATTTGCTCGGCCATGAGACATCACGAAGGGACGTTGAGAAAGCTCAGCACCTGAAGGCTGAGCTATCGCGATAATCCCTTCGACCATGGCGATCACGGCGGTCATTGCCGTGATAACTTCCGACGCGAGGACCAAGGCGAGAGAATACCTCTCCATGTCGGTGCGGCGGAGACCATTCTGAGGTCGAGTATTCAGTATGCCCGTAACTGGAACGGGCATATCTTTGACCCCGCGAGGTCATCCGGGAATCGCTCTGAGCGTCCTCGCGGTATCGATCATGTTTCCTACGGCCTTCCCGAGCAGGGCTCCGAGAGTCACCGTGATGGGAGTGAATAGGATAGTGACGCCGATTGTCCCAAGAAACACTTTGGGCTTCCTTGTTGCGAGGCGATCCTGAAAGCTTCATGTCAGCGGCAAGTTTCTTTAGATTTTCAGCTACGATCATGCCTATTGCCTCCAGGTCCACCTGACCAGGGAAATTCCGAAGATCGCACACGATCGTTGCCATAGCCTGCAACCGCTCAACACTCTGCGAAACGGGAGGGGGTGATCTTGGCCGTCGATCGCGCACATCCTCTGGCGAAAGGTGCCTGTGGGAACTCCCGTGAGATGAGGATTCAGCCCTGCCGCTCGGCTTTTCACGAGCTTAGCGATGAATGCTTGCTAGGGTCCTACTCAAAGATGCCTCTAGATGGCTCTTGGCTGCTCGTAGCGACGATGACATGCAGCCCCCGAGGATTCAACCTCAAGATCTTCTTCTCCTCCCGCCATATTGATATCGCGGGAGTACAGGGACCGTGAAGGTGACATCATGGTGTCCCCTCATGACACGGTCTTGTGATCGGGTTCAAAATGATCAGGGATGTCCAGACCATCATAGAGACCATCGCACTGCTCATCATCTGTGAGGGAATTGCACTGCGAATAGAGAAAACGCTCTCACGCTGCAGCAGCTGGGGAAGGACTCCCGGGTTCAGTGTGACCTTCTAGGACAGCCACACTAGCTACGTCTTCATCGATGTAGTACATGTCGTCATCCTCAACATCGTTGAAGGCGCAAAGGTCTTGAGCATCCTAAGAATTTGGCATCTTCAGGGATTCTTCATGAAAGGATTTCACTAGTCGATTCCCATGGATGGCGTCAGCTGTCGACATTTGGAAAATAGGTTCCCCACCAAGCTTACTTGTTGATTGAGAGATCAACCAAGGCCCCTTTCCCGTGAAGGGTTTACGTCCGAAAAATGCTATTAGGATGCGATGCTCGAAAGGACAGTGGACAAGGAATTTTTATACTGTTTCGGGCCTCTCACGATCGAGATAACAACCCTACGTCCAGTGATTTTGCTATTGTTGGAGTTCTTACAAGAAGGCTTGCGTGTGCTACGCATGTGTCTTTCTTTTTCTCTCTCCCTCTACTTCGATCTACCGCAGGATTATTTATAGGTGATCGAAGTAACTACAACCGAAAAATGCGCCATCACTGCACTCGGATGTGACTATAACTGCACCATTGATTTTCGCCATGTCGCGTCGTGGACATGATGGGCTCAGATCGTGGCATAATGGTCTTTAACCGCAGTGTAATTAACGCCACATCGTCTTTATAAGCCAAGCATGACCTGTTGGACATGCTCGGGATTTCACTCAACTTTGACCGACCGTCGCTCACATTCGAGCAGGCATGCTCGGGGAATTATGGCACATACTCGGGGACGAGCCTAAGCATGGTCGGGGCGGACCCACCAGCTGGTCCATTCGAAGATCTTCCTTAGGGACACCATCCAAGGGCATGCATGGTCAGCCGAAAACTGGCTACCGGGGTATAATGGTCTTTATGGAAATTATCCAATCCCCGACAGATAGCAAAGCGATAATCTATAGATGAAACTCCCCCTACAGGTGTGCATAGAGATATTAAGATGAAATCATGCACACTTGTGGTTTTTTAGAAATTTTTGTCAGAGTTTCCTGTATATATTTAATTCGAGGAAGCATGACAATATTCATAAATATGATCAAAGGAGTATTAATAAATTAAATATGCATGTACAACATCCAATGATGCATATGAAGAATATCATATCCAAATATTGAGAAAGAACTAAAAACCATTACAAGCATCTAGAATAGACATTGCAAGCATGCATAATAGATTAACGTTCAATCAACCGCATAGGAGCTTCAAAACTACATAACATAAATAAAGTATAGTCTATAGTAGACTACTCTATTTCTTCATCATTTCTCCCCCTTTGGCATCAAGTCCAAAAGAAAAAGAGAGCTCCAAGGGTCATCTAGAAGGAAGGAGCACATGGCCAAAATGACGAAAGGTGATGGGAGCTTGCTCATCGCAAAGCTGAGAAAGAGGTGTGCCAAGAGCATCCACTCGTTTCCTAACTTTCTCTACCATCTGTCTAGTCTAAGCCTGGTAGTCATGTACTTGGGTAAACTGGTTCATTATGTCAGCTCTAAGATTTGCAAGCCCAGCTAAGATAGCATCTTGTTGCACCTCTTGCTCCTCATGCTCTTCCTCTTACTAATGCTGCTATGCTATATGGTGAAGAACTTGAGGAGGAGTCTCTTGTGGCTTGTATGGCTTATGCACTGTCCTAAGAGGTCTCTTGTAGGCAGTCTTCCTTTTGATTAGGGCCATGATATATGGAGTGAAATAAATGATCTTTGCATGATCACATGTAGAAGAAGCCATATCTCTTATAACGAAGTCTACAACATAAAATTTCGGACACCCAATGATCTTGCTAATCAAGTTCGATGCATAGCCATGAATATTACCAAAGTTACCACTTTTTGGATGAATGGTGACCGTAAGGATCCTATTGATCAAACTAGGCTGTCGAAAAAGTCCTACTAACTTGCCAGGCTTTCTTACTCTTGTAGCAGGATCATAGAAATTGCACACATGAGCAAGCCCAAGTACCCAGTCATTGTGAATCTATGGATAGCCACCATGAAATATCCCCAAGGCATGCTCAAACTCATCCTTGGAAGCAGTGAAATCCTAAGATCCAGTCATCCAAGAGATTGAGTCAAAGATGTCAGGGATGAATATGGTAGCATAAAATTGGCATACCATGTCCTCCACAAAGTCACTCCAAGCACTGACAAGTTCATAAAGACTGGCTCCCAAGAATAACTCAAGAACACCAACAAACAAGGGCATCTTGTAGATGTGGTCCCACTTAATCCACTTTTGGTTAGTAAATTCCTTTTCCCTGTAAATCTCATAGTACATATTCTGCTGAACATAGTGTGGAATTGGTGTTCTATGGCACTTTGAGGAAGGAGAAATGGATTCTCTTCACTTAAGGCAAAATATTTCTCACTCTTCATCTACCAGAAGTCCTCCAAGGGATCAAAATCCGGTAAGATTTCTTCTTCACTTTGATCTTCTTCTACCTCCTCATCCTCCTCTTCTTCAACTTCGTCTTCCTCAGCCTCTTGAGCTATTTGCTTTCCTATTCTAGAGCTACAACTACCCACTAGCTGTAAGGACCCGAATCCAACCATTCGAATCCACTGTGTTTTTCCGCACTAGTCCCAGGATCAAACGCTAGTGCACACAGGTTAACATCGGTAAGCATCATATCATACACAACGATAAGAATAATAGGACTTTATTGATTGAATGTAACTAGTGTATGATCTTATGATCACTTACATTATTCAGCCTTGCAAGGCAATAATAAGACCAATAAGACAAATGCAATGAAAGTAGTAGAAAACATAGATGTCCCATCAAGACACCACAAAGCGATCGACAAGGATTGGCCTAGTGATACGCTGGCCCACCGAAAGTCCTTCTCCAATATTGAAGATGATTCCTCCATTGTTGTTGGTTGTTAAGCAAGGGTGAGTACACCAACACGTACTCAACAAGTTGTGCATGTAATGCATTTCTATTATAACTATATGCGGGCTTATTCCAAAGGATCGCTAAGGGTTCATTTGCGAGAAGCAACATTTAAGAACACATACATAATGTAGATTGAAAAGACAGTAAAACAAATAATAACAAGTAAATAGATTCAGCGATTCTCAAATAAACCCAAGTTCTTCATCCTAAATCAAGTTCCATTATGGCATCCCGCCATCCCATCCAATTGTTTATTTTAATTAACTACCCTTAGCTGACCGAGACAAGACTAACAAAATGTTCATCACAACAACATGTCACAAAACCAAATACGACCGCCCAATTGCCACTCTTGGCCCACCAAATACCAAATGCGACCGCCCAATTGCCACTCTTGGCCCACCAAAAACCAAATGCGACCGCCCAATTGCCAGTCTTGGCCCACCAAATGCGACCGCCCAATTGCCACTCTTGGCCCACTAAAAACCAAATGCGATCCCAATTGCCGCCTTGGCCCACCATAAACAATCTTACCACTTGCCCCAGCCTAAATCATTTTTTCTCCCGCTTGATTAGCAAACACCATGTGCTTTTCACAAATCAACATCGCTATGCGACTCACTGTCACAACAACTCAATCTCTTTGTGCAACCACACATGGCCCACAAGTTATCATCATTGTTCCATATTCCATTAGTCAAGATTAATAAGCAATATTTCATGAGTATGTGATGACGTGGCATGGCTAAGCATCTCTAATTCGGTCTAACCACCCATGTTGATTTTCTTTTTAACCAACTATAATTAACCAACCTAGAGTGACAAGTGTATCATGGCGTACAACTAGCAAGGTAGGATATAATTCAAAAGGGTACGATAGCTAGTCCCAAATTTAGGTTGAAATCATTTATACACATAAAATAACATGTGATAAGGTAAATCAAAATAGCATGCAATCTAATTCATGGGTGCAACATGATCAAAGCACAACTTGCCTTGCTTAAGCTCCTGGTATTGTTCCGAAGATTGCTCTTGAGTGATTAATTCCTCCTTCGAAACCTCGCTCAACTCAACGTCTACGTGAATCGAGAAGAAATAGCAAATAAACACCAAGACCAAGAACAAATAACAAATGAACTGAAAAATCCAGATAAAAATCCCCATTAGATAGATCTTAATTTTATAAATTTCTAGGAATTTGAATCACCTTAATCGGAGTTCATATGCAAAAGTTATAACATTTAGAAGTTTTGAAAATAAACTAAACTCTGGAATTAGAAATTCTAAATCTTTCCGAATTATTTTTATAAAGAAAATCCGAATTTTCCTGCCCCGGCTTGTACGGACAAAACGTGGTGAAATCTAGACTGATGAACTCGATCTAACGGTTAAGGGAAAATCTACTACGACTCAATATTAACTGTCCGATCTAAACCCAACGGTTGATATTTAATCGGAGACGCTTACCGATTCCGAAGCGTTACGACTTAATCCCGATCGCTCGATGAAGATCCGACAGTTGACGAAGCTTCCGATCGGCGATGGCTGGACTACGTGTGAAACTCGCCGGACTCGAAAAAGACGACGATCCTGACGGCGATCTCCTTCCCTAGCGATGCTCCGGCAGAACTACGGCGCACGGGATGCTTTTTGGCGGCAACTCGGCTGTCCTTCGCGTTTTTCCCGAGCAATGGCGCGACTTGCTCGAAAATCTCCTGGCGCTGCTGTCCCTCGCGCGATTCTGCTGCTCGCTTCCTCTAGCGATTCTTTTCGTCGCTTGGTTCCTTCGACGAGGCCACGTGCCGCTTAAATAGCACAGGATATCCTTCTCCCGCCCGAGTCCTCGACGAATTCAGCACCGATGCTAGAGTTTGAATTGACCACGCTACGGAGGAAGTTCCCTCGCGCCTGCGCTCGCGTTTGGAATCGGTCACGCGTTGCCTAACGAGCCAAGCCGTCCCTTTTTTCCCGCGCACTGACGGAAGGCCTCGATCCGAGTCACCAGCGTGGGCATTTGAATCGGTCGCACGTACTTCTCCCGCCGAGCCAGACTGCGAATTCCTTGCCGAATTCAGCGCCAGCGCTAGGGAGTTCGAGTCGGCTACGCGCTGAAGAAGTCGGAGGATTCCTTTCGCGCGCCTGGTCTCCGGCGGATGCATGCAGCGAATCTCAATTAAGAACCCCACCGGTCAGCAATCCCTTTCCTAAATCGGTTCAATCCCCAATTCCTATTCGATCCTACAGCCAACAATGGTCTATCTTGAACCCCAGCCATGTGGACTGTTTTTAAGGGAAAATATCCAAAACAATCCCGGAAGAAAAAGAAATTTCCCAAAAATACTTCGAGACCTTCTATACCTAAATAAAATATTTTTGGGCAGTCTTTATTTTAAATTTCCCTTTTATAATTAGTTTTTGACAGAAGACAATACACTTTTAAGATAATCCAAATAAATCCCAAAAAATCCAATTAAATCCAGAAAAATCACAAAAATCATAAATTGCAATAAAATAATATTAATTAATTAAGACTCAAAAATTGGGATGTTACAAACCTCCCCCCCCTTAACGGAATCTCGTCCCCGAGATTTTAGGGCTGGCTAGAGAATAGGTTCGGGAATTCCGCCTTCAGGTATCTTCATGCTCCCAGGTTGCTTCATTTTCCAAATGATTACTCCATTGAACTCTACGGAAGTGAGTAGATTTATTTCTGGTCCTACGCTCCATTGTATCCAAAACCCTAATAGGCTGCTCTTTATAAGTCAGATCCTCCTGCAACTCAATTGCTTCTAACGGCATTTTGCTCTGCTGGTACTCTGAGACATTTCTTAAGTTGCGACACATGAAACACATCATGCACTCCTGCTAATGACTGGGCAACTTCAACTGATACGCAACCTCTCCTTTACGGCTCAAGATCTTAAATGGTCCAACATACCTAGGTGCAAGCTTCCCTTTGACATGGAACCTTTTAACACTTTTAAGGGGAGTAACCCTAAGGTACACAAAATCTTTGGGCTCAAAACTCAAATTGCGACGGCGATTGTCAGCATAGCTCTTCTGCCTAGACTGCACTGCTTTCAGTCTCTCTTTGATCATGGCAACTTGTTCTTCCGCCTCTCTGAGAATCTCAGGTCCGAACACTGAACGCTCTTCCGTTTCACTCTAATTTAACGGGGTACGACAAGCTCGACCATACAAGGCTTCAAATGGTGACATTTGCAAACTAGCCTGATAACTATGGTTATAACTGAACTCTGCGTATTTTATCCTGAGAGGTAACGTAAGATATCGCACAAGCTCTCAACATATCCTCTAAAATTCAATTAACTCTTCTTGTTGGGTCATCCATCTGTGGATGATATGTGATGCTAAAATTCAAGCGGGTTCTCATTGCTCTATGTAATTTATTCTAAGCCCTCGAGATAAATTGGATACCTCTATCGGACACAATCTTCTTAGGCACCTACGCAGTTATTAAATCCCTGACAGATTTGCCAAATGATCTTTTGAATACGTAGTCTTCAGTGATATGAAATGAGTAATTTTTGGTTAATTGAATCAATAATGATTCCTCCAAATTCATACCTTTTAGGGTCCATTTACACTAGGGATCATTTTAATGATTTGCCTCCTATAGGAATCTATAATGATTTGCAACGAACCTTTAGATCTCTAATGCATTGCCTTTATTTTTTTTTGATTCACATCACATTGAGTATCATAACCAATAGTTTCGCCCTTCACCTTAGGTCAGCAAAAACCCTTCCTTAAGATATTGATTCTCTTTGGCACTTCCAGGGTATATTGAATAATTAGAATTATGAGTTTTCTCAAGTATCGATTTCTTAGGATCTTCCTATCCCAAGACAATCGATTTGACCTTAAATCCTCAGGGTATCCTAATCACTCAAACTTCTACTTCTTGGCTAAGCCTTCTTCTTTTCTTAACTTGATTTTGTATATATTATATTATATTTTATATTTTTATATATATATTTTTTTAGTATTATTTTTTTTAGACTGATTCTCAAATGTTCTGCATGCCCTTCTTTTGATTTAGAGTACACAAGGATATCGCCTATAAAGACATTCACAATTTATCCGAATACACCACGAATACTTTATTCATTGTGTTCATGGCCCATGCTAAGTTAATAATCTGATACGCATGTCATAGCGACTTGGACTATAACTAAGTGGTGATTTTAAAAGCTAAACTTAGAGCATCGCTCTACTCATCCCTTTATTACAATAATCGACCCATGGGTCATACGGCGACGGAAACATTAAACTAACAACTACTTTAGATGAAGCAAAACTGGAATGAAAACGCGATTTTTAGGCGTCCGGCTACTCTTCTTCACCACCTTCCCTACAGATATCGAACGGGGAATCGCAGGCTCTTGGATAGCTATCTTCACCTTCCTGATTTTGATTATCAAAGAGAGAGTCGTCCTCTTGCTGATCAGCGACGGTGTGGACATCGGGTATCTCCAGCACAACTTCCACGGCGTCCTGGACTTCATCCGTCATGATGTGGTTGATTCTTCCACGCATTGCTGTTTGTGGTGATGACCCTGACTGTACTGGTACTCGATTACTTCCTGTCACTGGGGCTTTGGTTGGGGTAGTTCCTAAGTTAAAAGGGATGGGAGTAACATTTCCCTTCTTTGGACACTTGTTAGCGAAATGTCCTGGTTCATTGCAAGAGAAACACTTCTTGACAGCGGACTGTTGACTTCCTGTTGATGCGTTACTTACTGGTGCCGTCGTTTGAAAATCCTGATTAGTGGGGCGAGATGACTGAGCTGATGTCTTGTTGGTCCATTGGGGTTGAATTCTGGCAAACTGTTGAGGTGTCATCCTTATCCTAAGTTGATTAGATCGCCGCCTGGCTAGCCATTCTCAAGGCTATTTATCTTCACCTAATTCTTTACGCTTATCCTCAAGAATCAAGGCCTTATTGACCAACTCTTGGAAATCGTGGAAATTGTGGGTGATTAATCCCACCGCAATCCGAGGTTAGACCTTTCAAGAAACGAGATTGTCTAGCCTTATCTGTAGCTACATCTTCGTGCATATCGTGCTAATCGAGTAAATTTATTCAAGTATTCTCGCCTTGGACCGCCTCCTTGCTTCGTGAGCCATAAATTCTTCCTTCTTAAGTTCCATCATTCCTTCAGTACATGATAACGATTTTAAGGCAATTAAAAACTCTTCCCAAGTAATCTCTTGTGGAGATTCATGTCTTCTTGCAATAGTTCTCCCACCATTCCGCGACGGTACCTTCTAGTCGGTGCGAAGCATACAACACCTTCTCGTTGCCCTCACATGCGTGATATGCAATTTCTCTCAATGGTCCTTAGCCAATCATCGGCCTCTAAAGGATTTGCATTGCTCGAGAATGTTGGAGGACGGGTTCTCATGAAATCGATAGCTTAGAATGAGAACGCGGCTCATGGTTGCCTTGATGTATATTAGTGTTGCCTATGGTTTGATTTGTCATGTTTTGCATCTGTTGCATCATGGTTTGCATAAGTTGAGTTTGTGCGGCTATAAAAGCTCCCAAGTTCTACACATCTATCGGTGGTGTTGGTTGCAAGTATGCCCATCGTTGAACTCGTCATTCCGTGAAGGCCACTTCAAAGCTCCATTGTTACCGCGAGTGTTCACCATCTGCTTTTGATTTGTTTTAGGAAAGATCGAATTAGCATAGGTAAGGTGTAAGAACTCCTAATGCGGGGGAATAGATTAAACCCAAAGCTTTATATCCTTTATTAATTAACTTGGTATGGTTGCTTACAAAAGTCTAAAAGCTCGCAACACATACTGCACACTCAGCAAACATTAAAATCCAAACTAAACACTCAACCTTAACATCTATTACATTTGGGTAAGACTATTCTATTTGACGCAACTCAATACTTCAGTTTCGACTTAAACTAGGTCTCTTCACTCTTCGAGCCATCCTCCATAGGAACTTCCTGGCGGATATACTGGCGGACGGGCTGGTGCCGGTACAAATCGCTCCCAACGTTCTTCAGCTGGTTGCTCTTCTACTCGATTTCATCTTCTAATGGCCACCCCGAAAAATTTAAGTAGATTTCAGCAAAGGGCAAAAGGTAAGGAGTAGAGAATAAGATGAGTCAAGAGTGTTGTTTTAATCAATTTAAGTTTTTCCTTTTAGAAAATAATTTTTGGACACTCTACCAACTAGGGCCAAGTCCTACAACAAGATGCTCGATACCACCTTTGTAAGGATCTGAATCCAACCATTCAATCCATCGTGTTTTTCTCGCACTAGTCCCGAGGATCAAACGCTAGTGCACACAATTTAACATCGGTAAGCATCATATCATACACAACGATAAGAATAATAGGACTTTATTGATTGAATGTAACTAGTGTATGATCTTATGATCACTTACATTATTCAGCCTTGCAAGGCAATAATAAGACCAATAAGACAAATGCAATGGAAAGTAGTAGAAAACGAGAAGTCCCATCAAGACACCACAAAGCGATCGACAAGGATTGGCCTAGTGACACGCGGCCCACCGAAAGTCCTTCTCCAATATTGAAGATGATTCCTCCAATGTTGTTGGTTGTTAAGCAAGGGTGAGTACACCAACACGTACTCAACAAGTTGTACATGTAATGCATTTCTATTATAACTATATGCGTGCTTATTCCAAAGGATCGCTAAGGGTTCATTTGCGAAAGCAGAGATTTAAGAACACATACATAATGTAGATTGAAAAGACAGTAAAACAAATAATAACAAGTAAATAGATTCAGCGATTCTCAAATAAACCCAAGTTCTTCATCCTAAGGGCCTGTTTGGTACGGCTCCAGCTCCACCAGATCCATGGATCTGGTGGAGCTGGGTTTTCCTAGCTCCACAGATCCGTGAAGCTGGAGCTGTGAGTACATTAAGAATGTTTAGATGGATCATTTTGTTTATATTTTAGGCCAAAAATATAAACTTAATTTACTTTATTTTAGCCTACAAGTTTCAGATCTCAGGAGAAGCTGGGATCTGGAGCTCTACCAAACAGGCCCTAAATCAAGTTCCATTATGGCATCCCGCCATCCCATCCAGTTGTTTATTTTAATTAACTACCCTTAGCTGACCGAGACAAGACTAACAAAAAGTTCATCACAACAACATGTCACAAAACCAAATACGACCGCCCAATTGCCACTCTTGGCCCACCAAATACCAAATGCGACCGCCCAATTGCCAGTCTTGGCCCACCAAATGCGACCGCCCAATTGCCACTCTTGGCCCACCAAAAACCAAATGCGACCACCCAATTGCCAGCCTTGGCCCACCATAAACAATCTTGCCACTTGCCCCAGTCTAAATCATTTTTTTCTCCCCAGTTGATTAGCAAACACCATGTGCTTTTCACAAATCAACATCGTTGCGTGACTCCGCTGTCACAACAACTCAATCTCTTTGTGCGACCACACATGGCCCACAAGTTATCATCATTGTTCCATATTCCATTAGTCAAGATTAATAAGCAATATTTCATGAGTATGTGATGACGTGGCATGGCTAAGCATCTCTAATTCGGTCTAACCACCCATGTTGATTTTCTTTTTAACCAACTATAATTAACCAACCTAGAGTGACAAGTGTATCATGGCGTACAACTAGCAAGGTAGGATATAATTCAAAAGGGTACGATAGCTAGTCCCAAATTTAGGTTGAAATCATTTATACACATAAAATAACATGTGATAAGGTAAATCAAAATAGCATGCAATCTAATTCATGGGTGCAACATGATCAAAGCACAACTTGCCTTGCTTAAGCTCCTGGTATTGTTCCGAAGATTGCTCTTGAGTGATTAATTCCTCCTTCGAAACCTCGCTCAACTCAACGTCTACGCGAATCGAGAAGAAATAGTAAATAAACACCAAGACCAAGAACAAATAACAAATGAACTCAAAAATCCAGATAAAAATCCCCATTAGATAGATCTTAATTTTATAAATTTCTAGGAATTTGAATCACCTTAATCGGAGTTCATATGCAAAAGTTATAACATTTAGAAGTTTTGAAAATAAACTAAACTCTGGAATTAGAAATTCTAAATCTTTCCGAATTATTTTTATAAAGAAAATCCGAATTTTCCTGCCCCGGCTTGTACGGACAAAACGTGGCGAAATCTAGACAGATGAACTCGATCTAACGGTTAAGGGTAAATCTACTACGACTCAATATTAACTGTCCGATCTAAACCCAACGGTTGTTATTTAATCGGAGACGCTTACCGATTCCGAAGCGTTACGACTTAATCCCGATCGCTCGATGAAGATCCGACAGTTGACGAAGCTTCCGATCGGCGATGGCTGGACTACGTGCGAAACTCGCCGGACTCGAAAAAGACGACGATCCTGACGGCGATCTCCTTCCCTGGCGATGCTCCGGCGGAACTACGGCGCACGTGATGCTTTTCGGCGGCAACTCGGCAGTCCTTCGCATTTTTCCTGAGCAATGGCGCGACTTGCTCGAAAATCTCCTGGCGCTACTGTCCCTCGCGCGATTCTGCTGCTCGCTTCCTCTGGCGATTTCTTTTCGTCGCTTGGTTCCTTCGACGAGGCCACGCGCCGCTTAAATAGCACAGGATATCCTTCTCCCGCCCGAGTCCTCGACGAATTCGGCACCGACGCTAGAGTTTGAATCGACCACGCTACGGAGGAAGTTCCCTCGTGCCTGCGCTCGTGTTTGGAATCGGTCACGCGTTGCCTAACGAGCCAAGCCGTCCCTTTTTTCCCGCGCACTGACGGAAGGCCTCGATCCGAGTCGCTAGCGTGGGCATTTGAATCGGTCGCACGTACTTCTCCCGCTGAGCCAGACTGCGAATTCCTTGCTGAATTCAGCGCTAGCGCTAGGGAGTTCGAGTCGGCTACGCGCTGAAGAAGTCGGAGGATTCCTTTCGCGCGCCTGGTCTCCGGCGGATGCATGCAGCGAATCTCAATTAAGAACCCCACCGGTCAGCAATCCCTTTCCTAAACCGGTTCAATCCCCAATTCCCATTCGATCCTACAGCCAACAATGGTCTATCTAGAACCCCAGCCATGTGGATTGTTTTTAAGGGAAAATATCCAAAACAATCCCGGATGACAAAGAAATTTCCCAAAAATACTTCGAGACCTTCTATACCTAAATAAAATATTTTTGGGCAGTCTTTATTTTAAATTTCCCTTTTATAATTAGTTTTTGACAGAAGACAATACACTTTTAAGATAATCCAAATAAATCCCAGAAAATACAATTAAATCCAAAAAAATCACAAAAATCATAAATTGCAATAAAATAATATTAGTTAATTAAGACTCAAAAATTGGGATGTTACACTAGCTCATTTTGCACCAATCTCCTTGTAACCCTATCCCTCATTGCAATGGAAAAACATGATGAGGACATCACTCCAATGCATACGCCCGAGACTCCTCCAGTTGTGATGCAAGGACCCATCACAAGAGCACGAGCACGGCAATTGAATCAACAGGTGAGCTCGTTCCTAAGTGCCCGTGCTGATACATGTGAGAATGGTATGCTACCTAATGATATTATTGATTATATTGTACTTAGGAACTTTGGAGAGGATCATGAAGGCCTTGGAACCAGCAAGGGTCAGGAGGGAGGCAAGGAGGGCGTCCAATTCAAGTTGGAGGTCTAATTCGTCTCGGAGTCGACTACCTCGGCCACCAGGAGCAGCGTTCACTAAAATCATCGCCCAGGCCACAAACGGGCTCCGATTTTGATGATCCACATATGCCTCGAAAGCTAAGGAGATAACCTTTCCAATGGCACCAGTTTCAGGTCATTTGGACTTCGGAGTCGACAGGAATTCACGTTGCAAGTTGGCGGATAGAATCTGTCCCAGGGTGCTGCGTCACCAATTTGGGCCCTTGGCCCATGTATCGTGTTGGAGTCCATCACGGACGCGTCTAGGGTTTCTAGGACGTTCCCTAGCCTTTATATCCAGTAGCCACCGCTAGAGTTTGATTTGGGTTTTGCTTAGATTAATTCTGTCTTTGAACAAAGGTCGCTGCTCATCGGTTTGTGAGACCCCAACTCGTGAGCTTCATCCTCAATTGCAAATTCAGTTGCATCTTTCTTGTTCTTGCTTGTGTGCTCGATTCATTGGCAGGATTAGCCTTCATGGCGAGGTCAACCGGCAGCGCACGGTTGATAACCGAGGACGCGTGGTGCTGCGATTGCGGGGTTTTGATCGTGCCGATCAAGAAGCCGGATCGTGTGTGTCTCGCCGCCTAATCGACTTATCCTCCACTGACGGAAGTTCGGCAACCCCGTCCCCATCAAGTGGTATCGAGCGAGGTTTACCGTTAGGTTCGCTTTTCCCGTAGTTTAATTTAGTTTTGTGTTCGCCCTATAGTCCACTTAAAAAGCCAAAAAAATTGCAGTTCATAGTCTACCATACCTAGAACCACGCCTAGCCTTTGCACAATTTCGCTTGAGAATCCGTAGTATTGAGTTTGTGTCCATAGTCGAGTCGTGTTGCTGGTTTAGATTGTGGTCTTAATTTAGTTGTGTTTCATCTCCGCCGCATCCCATATCCTACAACCGATCCACCACCAATCGCTAGTTGAGTTCTTGTTGGATTCGGATTGTTTTGTGGTTTTTCCTCGCCGAGTCCTAGTTGTGTTAGGGTTTCTCCTTCATAAACCCTAATTCCCCACCTCCTGTTATCCATATCGCCACCCTCATCACAGTAACCTGCCACCACAGATCATCACGTTCCATATCCACTCCATACGCCCTTGAGTTTGGAGAGGTGCCGCCTAGAAACCCGATTCGAGTCCTTCCAGAAACGGCCATAACTTTCGTGATACGGACTCCAAATTAGGCAAAAAAATTTTCACGGATATCTACAGAAAATTTTACATCCGATTCTCCCTACTTTGTCGGGTTCGCGAATTTATTTTTGCGAAATTCCTCGAAGATTGAGTTCTCGTGGCACCAAGTTTGAGCACGCTTTTCGGAAAACACTTCTTATTTCATATCGGTTTCATCTTACATCTGTTAAGGTTGAAAATTTGTGTGCTATCTACCTTTGTGCTCCTGATCCTAGGAAAAATATCAGAAAAATCAAAGAAAAATAAAAAAAAATTTGTGAAAGAGGCATAGAGCAAAAAAAAAATTTGTGAGAGGAGCAGAGGAGCAGAGAGCAAAAAAAAGGCAGGAGCAAAGGTAGGTGTTTTTACCGTGCCTGATAAAAGTGTTTTGCTGTTGTGCTGATATCTGTTCAATTATTCTGTCGCCTTTGTTGCTTGTCTCTATACCTTCCTTGTTTTCTGTCGCAGCTAGAATAAGGACACGTTTAGACCAGCAATTAGGGCAAAGTGCTTTTGGACATTTATTCAGCGTTACTATCTGTTACTAAATTGTGTGCCACTCCATACATATAACCTTCCTACAGCTCCACAAATACATCCTTCTGATCAGCACAGGTTATTGACCCTTGCAATCGCTTCATCACGCCCTCACGGTGTCACGAACCGACCACGGTTGCACCGCCCTCATTGTGTTGGTAAGAACCGGGTAAGAACTTGGTAAGATTGCTTGAGAGCGAGAGATCCCACCTAGTAGTTCATAGGGCTCATAATACTTGTGTTTGTATTTCCCTCTGTCCTTTTTCTGTGCTAACCATGGCAGGTGGCAAGAAGGGCAGGAACGAGGATGATGATGTTACCATCAATGACTGTGTCCTTCATTCAGAGTTGTCGACCATGCTGGACGAGATAAAAATGATGTTCAAGGAGCATGCCACGACAACGAACAAGACCCTTGAGAGCATCGACGACGAGTTTCCACCTCACCGAGAGGATGGATGCCGTCGGCATCCTCCGACCATTGATGGAGGTGCATCCGTCAACAACGGCGCCAACCACAAAGAACAACGACCACGATGAGGATGGTGATTTTGAGGAAGATGAAGATGAGCAAGAACGCGTCGCCAGGAACGTCTTTGCTCAACGAGACGCCTGCTTCATGACCGTCTTCGCGCAACCATCACGGTATGGGAGGTAATAACCGAACCGCACCGATGATCCTTTCGCTAAGGTAAAATTCACCATCCCTTCCTTTTCTCGAGGTTATGATGTCGATGCCTACTTAGATTGGGAGATGACGGTCGAGCAAAAATTTAATTCCCATCTAGTTCGAGATTCATAGGGTTAGACAAGCCACTAGTGAATTTAAAGATTTTGCTATAATCTGTGGAATGAACTAGTAAATGCCCGCTTACAACCCGATTCTTGGGCGAGATTAAAGGATGCTATGCGTAATAGATTTGTTCCTCCTTCCTACCAACGTGATATGCGCAAGAGATTGCAACGATTAGATCAAGGTAGTATGACTGTTCGTGAATATTACCAAGAGCTTCAAAAGGGTATGTTACGTTGTGGGGTAGTAGAGGAACCCGAGGATAAAATTGCGCTTTTACGGTGGGTTGCGCCCGAAATTCAGGATATTGTTGATTATAAAGAATATACAACTGTCAATCGCTTGTTTCAACTTGCTATGTTAGCAGAGAAGGAATTGCGAGGACGCCATTCCAAGAGCAAGAGCAATGCCAAGAAGACCTTCACGCCTTAACGACTACGGACAAGCGAAGATAGTGCCTTCTTCCACCTTCGACCAGCTGCACCGCCACCTTCGACGAAAGCACACGACCGCACCGACGCACACCGCCCGCCAGCCGCGGACAAAGAAGAAGTCGGCCCCACCAACACCGCCAAGAGCTCCTCCGCCGCTTCCACAGCCGTACATCGACGGAATTCGCTGCCATAAGTGCCAAGGATTGGCCACGCTAAGAGAGAATGCCCCACCAATGGGCATACATCGCCACCGACGACGGAGGTTACATCAATGCCTCCGATGTTGAGGATGAGATCGACGACACCGTGGTGGACGATTTATGAGGTTGATGATGAAGCCACCTTTGGCGCCGAGGATATTCTGCGTCTGGTCCATCATTGTCCAACGTGTCCTTAGCGCATGATGGAGCAAGCCGAAGCAGCAGCGGCTACCACAACTTGTTCCAGATTTTCTTCGTCATCAACAACCGACGAGCGCTGCGTGATCATTGACTCCTACGCTGCAACAACTTGGTGAGTACAGATTTGGTCAAGAAGCTTGGCTTGACCACACGCCGCACCCACATCCATACCACATTCAAGGGTGAATGATTCCGCAAAGCTAAGGTAACACAAACAGTTCGGGTTCATTTTTCCATTGGTTCCTATTCTCGATTTTGCTGATTGTGATGTGGTTCCGATGCAAGCTTGCTCTCTTTTATTGGGTCGCCCATGGGAATATGACAGCGATGCACTTCACCACGGTAGAAGTAATAAATACACTTTTATGCATAAGGAAAGAAAATTACACTTCTACCTTTGACCCCATTGAAATTGTTAAATCGATAGGGAGCGGATTGCTAATGACAAGAAACCCATTGATGAGAAATCTGAAATTCAGCATGTAGCCAACCAAATTAAATTGAGGAATCCGCCTTGCTTGCTACAAAATCTGATCTTGCTGCAATTAGTGATGATGCTTTGTGCTATGTTTGTGCTATGCAAAGATGCTTTGTTTTCATTGGATGATCTCGCCATATTTTGCCTCCTCCATCACTAACCTTTTGCAGAGTATGAGGATGTTTTTCTGCCGAGATACCTCCAGACTCCCACCCATACGAGGATTGAGCACCAAATTGATTTGATACCGGAGCGAAGTTTGCCAAACCATGCCGCTTATAGGACCAACCCCGAGGAGACTAAGGAGATTCAGCGCCAAGTCCAAGATCTTTTGGACCGCGGGTATGTACGTGAGAGCTTTAGTCCTTGTGCTGTCCCTGTTCTTTTGGTTCCTAAGAAAGATGGCGGTTAGGCGCATGTCGTGAGATTGTAGAGCCATTAACAATATCACAATAAGGTACCGCCATCCTATTCCTAGGCTAGACGACATGCTTGATGAGTTAAGTGGTTCTATAATTTTCTAAGGTTGACTTATGTAGTGGATACCACCAAATAAGAATGAAATTGGGAGATGAATGGAAAACAGCTTTTAAAACCAAGTTTGGATTGTATGAGTGGTTAGTCATGCCTTTTGGTTTAACTAATGCACCGAGCACCTTCATGCGCTTAATGAACGAGGTTTTACTGAGCTTTCATTGGGAAATTTGTGGTGGTTTATTTTGATGATATATTGATTTACAGCAAGTCATTACATGAACATCTTGATCATCTACGTGCTGTTTTTGATGCTTTGCGTCTTTGCACGCTTATTTGGTAACCTCGAGAAGTGCACTTTTGCACCGAACGAGTATCGCTTTCTTAGCTATGTTGTGACTCGCAGGAATTGAGGTTGATGAAGCCAAGGTGCACGCGATTAAGAGTTGGCCAACGCCACGACGATTTCACAAGTGCGGAGCTTCCACGGACTTGCCGGATTTTACCGCTTTGTGAAGGATTTCAGCACCATTGCAGCCCCATTGAACGAGTTGACGAAGAAGGAGTTATGCTCCATTGGGGGCAAGCACAGAGAATGCCTTCAATCTTTTGAAAGATAAGCTTCTCGATGCACCTTTACTCCAACTTTCGATTTTAATAAGACCTTTGAGCTTGAATGTGATGCTAGTGGGGTTGGAATTGGTGGTGTTTTGATGCAAGATAGAAAACCCGTTGCTTATTTTAGCGAAAAATTGAGTGGTCCTGTTTTGAATTATTCCACGATGATAAAGAATTGTATGCTCTTGTGCGATCTTTAGAAACATGGCAACATTATCTTTGGCCCAAAGAATTTGTTATTCATTCCGATCATGAGTCGCTAAAACATATTCGCAGTCAGGTGAAACTGAATCGTAGACATGCTAAATGGGTTGAATTTATTGAATCTTTTCCTTATGTTATCAAACACAAGAAAGGGAAGGATAATGTGATTGCTGATGCCTTGTCTAGGAGATATACCATGTTGTCCCAACTTGATTGTCGTATATTTGGATTGGAATCAATTAAAGAACAATACGCTAATGATGCTGATTTTAAAGATGTCTTGCTGCATTGCAAAGAGGGAAGAACATGGGACAAATATGTGATAAATGATGGATTTGTGTTTAGAGCTAACCGCCTATGCATTCCAGTTGGATCCGTTCGTTTTCTTTTGATACAAGAGGCTCATGGAGGAGGTTTGATGGGTCATTTTGGTGCCAAGAAGACGGAGGCCGTGCTGTCCGCTCACTTCTTTTGGCCGAAGATGAGGCGAGACATTGAGAGGTTTGTATCCCGCTGCACTACATGTCAAAAGGCTAAGTCACGATTGAATCCACATGGTTTATATATGCCTCTTCTGTTCCTAGCACTCCATGGGAGGATATATCTATGGACTTTGTTTTAGGACCGCTTAGGACCAAGAGGGGAGGGATAGTATTTTTGTGGTGGTTGATAGATTTTCTAAGATGGCTCACTTTATTCCTTGTCATAAGAGCGACGATGCTGTTAATGTTGCTAACCTTTTCTTTCAAGAAATCGTTCGCTTGCATGGTATGTCTTCTACTATTGTTTCAGATCGTGATGCCAAGTTTTTGAGCCACTTTTGGAGAACTCTATGGAATAAATTGGGGACCAAGCTGCTGTTTTCAACAACATGTCATCCCCAAACCGATGGCCAAACCGAGGTAGTAAATCGTACATTATCTACTATGTTGAGGACTGTTCTGAAGAAGAATTTGAAGATGTGGGAAGAGTGTTTGCCGCATGTTGAGTTCGCTTATAATAGGGCGGTACACTCCACCACCAAGATAAGTCCTTTTCAGGTAGTGTATGGCTTCAATCCCCGTGCTCCTATTGATCTATTACCTTTACCTACTAGTGAACGAGTTAATCATGATACTAAGGAACGTGCTGAATTTATTCTGAAATTGCATGAAAAGACTAGAGAAAATATTGAAATGATGAATGAAAGGTATAGGACTGCGGGAAGTAAAGGTAGAAAGGAAGTAAAACTTGAACCGGGTGATTTAGTATGGTTACACTTGCGAAAGGATCGTTTTCCAGAATTGAGAAAGTCTAAATTAATGCCTAGAGCTGATGGTCCTTTCAAGATACTTGAGAAAATAAATGATAATGCATATAAACTTGAGTTGCCACCCGAATTTGGGGTTAGTCCCACATTTAACATTGCAGATTTGAAACCGTTCATGGGAGAAGAAGATGAGCTTGAGTCGAGGACGACTCCACTTCAAGAGGGGGAGGATGATGAGGACATCACTCCAATGCATACGCCCGAGACTCCTCCAGTTGTGATGCAAGGACCCATCACAAGAGCACGAGCACGACAATTGAATCAACAGGTGAGCTTGTTCCTAAGTGCCCGTGCTGATACATGTGAGAATGGTATGCTACCTAATGATATTATTGATTATATTGTACTTAGGAACTTTGGAGAGGATCATGAAGGCCTTGGGAACCAGCAAGGGCTAGGAGGGAGGCAAGGAGGGCGTCCAATTCAAGTTGGAGGTCTAATTCGTCTCGGAGTCGACTACCTCGGCCACCAGGAGCAGCATTCACTAAAATCGTCGCCCAGGCCACAAACGGGCTCCGATTTTGATGATCCACATATGCCTCGAAAGCTAAGGAGATAACCTTTCCAATGGCACCAGTTTCAGGTCATTTGGACTTCGGAGTCGACAGGAATTCATATTGCAAGTTGGCGGACAGAATCTGTCCCAGGGTGCTACGTCACCAATTTGGGCCCTTGGCCCATGTATCGTGTTGGAGTCCATCACGGATGCGTCTAGGGTTTCTAGGACGTTCCCTAGCCTTTATATCCAGTAGCCGCCGCTAGGGTTTGATTTGGGTTTTGCTTAGATTAATTCTGTCTTTGAACAAAGGTCGCCGCTCATCGGTTTGTGAGACCCCAACTCGTGAGCTTCATCCTCAATTGCAAATTCAGTTGCATCTTTCTTGTTCTTGCTTGTGTTCTTGATTCATTGGCAGGGATTAGCCTTCGTGGCGAGGTCAACCGGGCAGCGCACGGTTGATAACCAGAGGACGCGTGGTGCTGCGATTGCAGGGGTTTTGATCGTGCCGATCAAGAAGCCGGATCGTGTGTGTCTCGCGCCGCCTAATCGACTTATCCTCCACCTGACGGAAGTTCAGGCAACCCCGTCCCCATCAAAACAAATCATCACTGTCACTTGGTTGAATAGGTGGATTTCTTGTGGACTTGTAAATAGAGCCTCCACCATGTGAGGAGAGCGAAGCAGAGTGATTCTTTGATCTTGGTATGATAAATGACCAAGAATAGATTGGCAAAGGTGAGCAAGATAATTAAGGACTAATAAAAATGTGGTAGTACATGCATCTAGGTCTTAAGTCAGGAATATCGGTAGTACCACTCAAATCATGTCGATAGTGCTGGGACCTAGTGCTACCACTGCACAATTTGCGATGGTGCTGGTTTCCTTGGAACCAAAATGCTTAAGGTGTGAAATTGTGATAAATGGCTAGATCGGGCTATTTGATTGCTTACAATAACTTCAAATGTCACCGATCTATTCATTTCAACAATTTATTTGAACAAGAAACATGTATATTTGCCACCTTTTCATCAAACCTTAATTTTAATTAATAGAAATGTAGGGCAAGAAACAAGAGCAAATAGGGCTCAAAAAGGAAAGAGGAGATCACTTTGACAAAATGAGAGCACTTGAAGGAGAGGAAATACTTAAATATGAGAGGTGTTGATGGAGTTTAATTTGGGGATTTTGGAGAGGGGGAGAGAGATGAAACCCTAGTGTTTGGAGAGAAAGATAGCCAAAATAAGGGTAGAGGGGTGGAATAGCCGGCCAAGACAAGGAATAGGGGAGAGGTGGTTAGGCTAGACCAAGAGCCGCCAAGATTTGGGTCCACCCAACAAGAGTGGAAGTAGTGCTGCCAAGATGGCGGTAGTGCCTGCCCTATGGTACTACTAGGTGCAAAGCACTGGTAGTTTTGGTTCCAGACTAAAGAAGCAGAAAAATTCAGATTTGCATTGTGAAATTGCTCCAATGTATTTACAAACCCAATGAAATCATATGAGAGCATTTCCAACTTATACAATCTCGAGAACCCATATTTTAAAATTAGTCTTCACAAAAATAGGTTTTGAGAGGAACAAAAACTCATTTGAAAATAGAACACTTAACTTTAGAGAATATGTACCCAAAGGACTTTTTTGAGTTAGAAATACTTTTAGAAAACTAGAAATATGTGTGGCTCTAGTTCTGAAAGCTATAACTCATGAAGTGCTATAATAAGGTCAATATAGACCAAGATTTTGATTATGAGTAGATTTTCAAGTGAAATTTTATCCACATGAGCATTTTCTTTTAGAACAAAATATTTAGGGAATATACTTTTTAGATGAGATTTATACATATATGTATATCTTGTTTTTACAATGAAGGACTTTTTAAGCAAAAGTTTTGAGTAGTCTTCAAAATATATTAATTGTCAAATAATTTCGATCTATTTGGTCTAGTGTTTTCTTTTAAATAGTATTAGCACTTGATTGATATTTTCACATTCTTAGGATGAAGTATACATAGATTTTGTATAATACTCCCTATTAATGTGGTCCCAAACAAAATATCAAAGAATCAACAAGAGGCAAATCATATCAAAGAAATATCAACCATGGTGCAAGAGTTTAAGCAACATTAGTGATATCTATGATATTTAATTCACTCCTAAAATTATAAAATCAGCTTTCATCTAGTGGCTTGGTAAAAATATCTGCTAATTGATCATCGGTTCTTATATGGCTAATAATAATATCACCTTTGCTCACATGATTTTAGGAAATGATGGTGGATATCTATGTGCCTATTTCTTGAATGTTGGACTGGGTTGTTTGCTATTTTTACGGCATTTTCATTATCACATAAGAGAGGCACATTATTAAAGGTAATTCTATAATCCATCAAAGTTTGTCTTATCCATAGCAATTGAGGACAACAACTACCGACAGATATATATCTGCCTTGGCTGTGGATACGGCAATGGAATTTTGTTTCTAAGAGAACCATGAAACTAGGGATCTACCTAGAAATTGATAACTTATCAAAGTGTTTTTTCTATCCACTTTGCAACCTGCATAATCAAAATCTAAATATCCAACTAAATCAAATTTAGCACATTTGGGATGCTACAAGCCTACATTTGGAAAATTCTTTAAATATCTTATAATTCTCTTAATGGTCACTAAATGTCACTCTTTCAGAGATGCTTAAAAATGTGCACACATGCAAACACTAAATATGATGTTGGGCCTAGATGTGGTAAGATAAAGCAAACTACCAATTACAAATCTATAAAGCTTTAATTCTACCTATTTACCTCCTCATTTAAGTCAAGATACCTGTTGGAAGCCCTGAGAGTCTTGATGGGCTTTGCATTCTCCATGTCAAATCTCTTGAGTAGATTCTTCATGTACTTAGTTTGGCTCACAAAGGTCCCATCCTTGAGTTGCTTTATTTAAAGTCTAAGGAAGTAGCTCAACTCTCCAACCATGGATATTTTAAATTCTCTAGACATCATATCACCAAATTCTTTGCAAAAGTCTTGATTAGTAGAGCCAAATATGATATCATCAACATATATTTGATATACAAAGAATTCATCATCAATAATTTTAGTGAAGAGAGTTGTATCAATCTTCCCAATTTTGAATACTTCAGAGAGTATAAAGTCTCTAAACTGCTCATACCATGCTCTAGGAGCTTCCTTGTGACTATAGAGTGCTTTGGAGAGTTTGTAAACAAAGTTAGGATTTTTAGTATTCTCAAAATCGATATGTTACTCAACAAAATACTATTTTATATATTTTACCATTTAACAATGCACACTTCACATCCATTTAAAATAGTTTGATATCAAAACAAGATGCAAATGTAAGCAATAGATGAATGGCTTCTAATCTAGCCACGGTTGTAAAAGTTTCACCAAAATCCAAACTTTCAATTTGAGTGAAACCTTGAGCCACTAACCTTACCTTATTTCTTACCACAATTCTATTCTCATTTTGTTTGTTTATAAAGGCCAATTTTGTACCGAGGACATTGTACTCAGGCATTTCAACTAGTGTCCATATGTCATTTCGAGTGAAGTTGTTTAGTTCTTCGTGCATGGCATTTACCCAATCCAATTCATCAAAAGTTCATCTACATGATAGGGTTCAAAAGGGGAAACAAACGAGTAGTGTTCACGAAAAGAAGTAATCCGAGATCGAGGTTGAACACCGTTACTAACTTCACCAAAGATTTGATCTATTGGGTGATACTTCAAAATAGCATTGTGAATTCTTGTAGGCATGACTTGTACTTGATCATACCCCTTTTCTTCCACTTCGTCAACTTGAAATTGGCTTGGCGTAACGGAAGTAGATGGTTCAAATTGAGTGGAAGGAGTTGGATCATCTTGGTCCTCCTTAGACTTGATGTCTTCAAGCATCATATTCTTCATTGCTTGTCTCAAGCTTCATTACCTACATCATCCAAATTTCTTACTTTTCTTGAGAGCCATTAGTTTTATCAAATTCATCATTACACGTCTCTTCAACAATACCAGTGGTTTGGTTGAAGACATAGTATGCTTTGCTATTTGAAGAATATTCAAGGAGAAAACAAACATCATAACGACTTTGAAATTTTGAAAGATAAACACCCTTCTTTAAAATGAAACATTTTCATCCAAAGATGCAAAAATAAGTGATTTTCTTCCAATGCGAAGCTCCAAAGAAGCCTTTTTTCAAAAGTCAAAACAAATAAATATGATTTATGTCATGACAATCGGTATTAATAGCTTCCGCACAAAAACTATTAGAAGTATTATTTATACTCATCAAGTATTGTCCTAGACAACCCTATGCCCCAAGGTCTATAACAGTTATGATGACCTTGTCAAGTATAACCAATGCTATGCGTGTGAGTGTCCGACACAAACCCATCTAATCAAGGAAAGTTAATGGCACCCTACTTCAACAAACCTACCATTAATTTACATGATATTGGATGGTGCAGCCAATTGGGAGGGCATCAATTTTGCTTGATATTACGGGAGGGATCTTTACTTCTACCATGTTAAAAGCATTTGGAACAACTATATAACATGCATAGAAATAAGTAAATAAATAGGAACATAAAAGCAATCACAGATAATCACATTAACTGTGACATAGTATGGCCCTTCACATGGTGATCTCCATCGCCATGTTTCTTGTTTGTCATGCCTCCAAGTGCTTGAGTGCTCTAAGTACTACCACTAAGCTTACTCCTAATAGCACTAGTAATAAATTACAAGGAGTGTAGAAACATCACAAACTGACACGTAGGCCGTTAATACAAATATAGACAGCCTTGGGCTGCAATCAAGCATGACATGCAGGCCATGAAAATTACACACATGCATACATACATAAGGGGCTATACTATTCACATCAATCCTTCAATAACAAGTAATGCATAGAATCACATTCTACTAAACGATGTGAACTCGCAACGAACTATATGGCATTGTACACATACGACAGTCCCTCACGAGTCATGGGCAGAGCCCTTGTGGGTTCAGGCAATGCCCGAAACCTCTTCGGGAAACATAAATCAAATCCATAAATCCGACCATGGAAAGCCTCTTCAGGTTAATCATACTAACCCTATTTTCGATCACATATCCATGTTGATCAATCCTATTGATCTTCGCATGCTGCTTGTGGGTTTACGTTTCACGGTTTACCCGATGGCAGAAAATCGACTGGTAGGGGTAAGTAATGGTGCGACCACAACAGCATGATCACGGAGTAATGATCTTGAACCCATATAGGACCATCGAACATGAATTAATCTTATTAACTAGTGCCAGAAGATCACTACAAATTATAGATCATAGAATTACCACTAAACACGCAGACCCATAGCAGAAGTAGAGTCGATGTAGCGCGTTGGTGCAGATGTAGTCGTACTGGCCTCGCGCATCCTCCAATAGCTTCTTGTGAGTGTCGCTGGTTGTGGGTCGTCCTAGCGTTGAAGCTTCGCGGCAACGCCTCCAAGTTATCCGCACGTATAGGGCGAGATCACCACGCACCAGAGTGCTAGCTCTGGTTACACGGTTCTGGGCAGAGGAGGGGTAGGGTGATGACGACATCACTACACTGGATGCACCCATAACCACATCTCCACTACCCCCTATGCAAGGTCCTATCACAAGGGCACGTGCACGACAGCTAAAACAACAGGTGAACTCGTTTCTCAGGTTGCATAATTATATTTTAGAGAATAGACCACTGCATAATAATGTGCTTGTGCTTAGGAATCATGGTTTAGAGCAGCAAGGATGTCATCCCTCAGCAATACAAGCTAGAGTACAATTTATTTCCGAGGAAGAAGCTGGAACGTCCACCCAGGAGCAGTCCACCATCAACTGGCCATAACTTTTGCATGCGGAGTCCGTTCAAGATGAGTGAGTACTTGATTGAAAGCTAATTTCATGCTTTTTTCAATGGATCTAGCCTCACCATCAAATTCCACTCGTGCCGGATGCAACAAGCAAAACAATCCAGCGGTTTCAGACTCTTCGGGTGCTGCACCACCATTATTGTTTGGATGAGTTCACATGTAATTATAGTGGTGTGAAACCAACTCCTGGTACTCTTCGAGTGCTGCGCCACCATTAGTTGAGTTCACATGTAATTAGAGTGGTGTGAAACCAACTCCTAGCAGCCATGTCCTTGGCTATATATAGGACAAACCCCCTATCTATCTCCTCAGGTTTTGTCTTATTTAGTTGCCCCATTTGTGGAACTATAACCTTATTCTCCTGACTCGGCTAGAGCAGCAGTAAACAAGTTCAGAACCTCAATTCGTGTGTGTGTGTGCTTCATCCTTGTTCTTGCTAGTTCTTCGATTGCTTGCAAGAATAGACCTTCGTGATCAGGTCATCCGGGCATTTGGCGCGGTTGATAACAAATAGGAGTGTGGTTTAACAATTGCGGGCACTTATCCTTGTGTGGTTCGTAGCCGGATCGTCAAAGCCACCCTCTGCCTAATCGAAGTTATCCTCTCATCGAAGATCGGGCACCCGTGTGCGCATCATTTGGTATCAGAGCAACGGTTGACCGGTGAGTTCTTGTATCTTGTTGTTTGATTGTGTTCTTCCTAGAGTCCAGAAAATTTTCCCCACAAAAATATTGTTTGTTCGCTGTCCAAACCCCGTTGTGCCTTCCAATCGTTAATTTTGTTTTTGCTAAATTGAGTTTGTATCCGTTCTAGTGTTGTCTTGTTGCTGTTCATCTTCTTGTTCATCTCCCTACCCCAACATCTATCCATAAAACCCAAAAAGAAACAACCCTATCTCAGCCGGAAAGATCCTCTTTCTGTAGCCGCCACCAACAATGCTATAACTCTCAATTTGCGCAATATTTTTGAGTGGGACCAAAAGGATAAGTTTCCCCACTCAACCCAGCATACACACGTCTATTTTTGTGCAAATCCATTTTGGGAGTAAAGAGTTTGGTGCGTTTCAATCTGACCTAATTGCTGTCCTGAAATATGCATCTGTGTGCAATTCCAAAATTTGTGTAAAATTCTCAGTTGTTTTTCAGAAAGTTTGCCCAAAAGAAACGTTGTTTCAAAAGCTGTTAATAAGAAGGGAAAAAAAGAATCATTGAAAAATAGGCACCTGAACAAAAGTTACGGCCAAAGTACCAACCTGCTGTCTAGTGAACAGAAATCAGCAAAATAAAAAGTTGGAATTCATCTTGTGCTCCCAAGTTGCAAATTGCAAATTCGTGCATTTTGCTGTGTTTATCACTTGTATCCACTGTCATATCATTTGTTTTAGCCTAATATCCATCCTTGTTTGATCAGCAACATAGGCTAATTGCTAGACTCGAACACTTATTCAGTTTTATGCAAATTCTGAAATTGACTGATTGATTCCCTTTGCTACTCATTATAAAGCCTTTCCGAGCTCCACTTTCTACTAACCATACAGGTGATAGCCTTGCAATCGCTTTGCTGACATTTGAGTTTGGTTTATCACGAACCAGCCACCGGTTGCACTGCTTGCTGCATTGTAAGAGTTGGTAAGAGCTTGGTAATAGCTTGAGAGGGGAAGAGATAGACTTGATCCATTTCAACCTATAGTAGCGATAGGAAATTACAAACTCTTGTGTGTTTTTCTATTTATTACTAACCATGGCAGATGACAATGGAAGCATTGAGGAAAACCAAGCTGAAATTCTCACGCCCCGCACGAGAGGAATTATACAACACTTCAAACGTTTAATGAACATACATACTACCCACCATGATGAGGTCTTGGCTGAAATCAACAACAACCTCGCAGCCCTCCGCGACCGAGTAGATCGCCTTGAGGAACAACAACTAGCACTTGCTGAAAACATGGCCAACAATATGCAAGAACAAAATGGCGTGCGTGGACGCCAACCGCAGCACGCTGCCCGTGCTTGGGCAAATGATGTGGAAGGGGAAGAGAACAATTATGTTGCTGACACTGAGGATGATGATGGTCTTAACTCCAACAATGATCGAGATCATCGATGACTTCGACACAATAAGCAAGGTATGGGTAGAAATCAGCGAGAACCTCGAGAGGTACGTAATGATCCCATGGGAAATGTTAAGTTTACCATACCTCCATTTGATGGAAAATATAACCCTGATGCTTATCTTGATTGGGAATTAGCGGTAGAACAAAAATTTGCATGCTATGACTTTCCTGAAGAAAGAAAAGTTAGGGCTGCCACTAGTGAGTTCACTGCTTTTGCCTCCATTTGGTGGAGTGAGACTTGTAGGAATCGTGAGAATACACCTAGAACATGGAATGCTTTGAAAAGAATGATGATAACTAGATTTGTTCCTGATTACTATGCTCGTGACTTGCTCAATAAATTACAACGTTTAAATCAAGGAAATAAATCTATAGAGGAGTATTATCAAGAAATGCAAATTTGTGAGTTGCGTTGTGGTTTCAAGATAATGAAGATGCTAAGATGGCTAGATTTCTAGGTGGGCTCAACAGAGAAATTCAGGATATACTTGATTACAAGGAATACAACTCTATCACTCGTTTGTTTCATCTTGCTTGCAAAGCTGAAAGGGAAGTACAGGGACGACATTCCAAGTTCAGGGGAAATTTTGGAGGCTCGACTTCGTCACGACAAGGTCAAGTGCAAGCAAAGGTACCATCTACATCTTTGGGTCGTGCACCTCCACTCTCCAACCATGGGCGTCCTGCTACCTCTACTTCCACTCCATCACATGTTTCCGAAACAAAATTAGCTACGGTACAAGCTCCTACCAAAAGTGCTTCTTCGGTTGCTTCTTCTGGTCGCACACACGATGTGCAATGCCACAAATGCAAAGGATTGGGGCACTTCATGTGGGATTGTCCAAGTCAGCATGCTTTGAATGTAAGAGAAGATGGTGAATATATTTCTTCTAGTGATGTTGAAGATCTTGCTTTAGTTGAAACTGACCATGCAGTTGAATATCAAAGTGATGAGCAAGGCGAGGAGCACTTGGGTGCTGAAATTTCGGACAAATAAATGAGCATCATTGTCAAACGTGTCCTTAGTGTGCAAATGGAGAAAGCAGAACAGAATCAACGACATAACCTATTCCAAACCAAATTTGTCATCAAGGAACGTTCTGTACGAGTCATCATTGATGGAGGAAGTTGCAACAATCTCACTAGCATGGAGATGGTCGAGAAGCTTTGCTTGTCCACAACACAACATCCACATCCCTATTGCATTCAATGGTTCAACTCTAGTGGAAAGATAAAGGTAACAAGAATGCTGAGATTGCACTTTTCACTCGGTTCATATCGTGACTATGTTGATTGTGATGTTGTACCTATGCAAGCTTGCTCTATGCGGTTAGGTAGACCTTGGCAATATGATAAAGATGTTGTCCACCATAGTAGAACTAATCAATACACTCTTATGCATCAAGGAAGAAAAATTGTTTTGCTTCCTATGACCCCAGCTGCTATATTAAAAGATGATCTTTAGAAAGCTGAGAGAGAGAAATGGTAAAGTGTGCAAAGTGAAAACCCCGTTGTTGCTAAAGAGATAGGTGCACATCAAAAGAAACAACATAATCCTAGGCAACTAGAAATCAATTTGAAAGGTGCTATTATGTTAGCAACAAAATTAAAACTGCGTGACTTGGAAGCACATAACTCTCCTTGCTATGCCTTAATTTGTAAACAGGCCTTGTTTACTTGGGATGATATGCCTGTTTCCTTGCCTCCTGCTATTGCTAACCTTTTGTAGGAATATAAGAATGTGTTTCCAACTGAGGTGCCTCCAGGACTGCCACCAATTAGGGGAATTGAACATCAAATTGACTTAATTCCAGGAGCCACATTGCCGAACCGAGCTGCATACAGAACCAATCCAGAGGAGACTAAGGAGATTCAACATCAAGTGCAAGACTTGCTTGATAAAGGGTACGTACATGAGAGCCTCAGTCCTTGTGCTGTTCCCATGCTTTTAGTGCCAAAGAAAGATGGATCATGGCGTATGTGCGTAGATTGTAGAGCTATCAATAATATCACTGTTAGGTATCGTCATCCTATTCCTAGGTTGGATGATATGCTAGATGAATTAAGTGGCTCTATTGTGTTCTCTAAAGTTGACTTGAGAAGTGGGTACCACCAAATCAGAATGAAACTTGTGGAAGAATGGAAAACTGCATTTAAAACAAAATTTGGATTGTACAAGTGGTTAGTAATGCTCTTTGGTTTAACTAATGCACCTAGTACATTCATGCGATTAATGAATGATGTTTTACGCACTTTTATTGGAAAATTTGTGGTGGTCTACTTTTGACAAGGACTGGGAAATCTCTGACAAGTCAATGCACGGTCAACAGGGGTCCCTAGCTCGGGACGATGCAGTAAGGGGACCCCGATCAAGACCTAAGCAACGCTGGTGTCCGCACGACCTCAAGCTCGGGCGGTAGGGGATTCCATCCCCGCTCGACCTCGACCTTGGCTGGAAGGAGTGCGCCCACTCGGCGGTTACCAAGACCTGGGTAGTAGTGTCAAGGCAGACATGGGCGGCATTTCCGGAGCAGTTACTGCCCACCTTCAATGCGCATGAAGCCACTACCCCGGGAATCTCTCCCGACCGTTACGGGCAACATCAGGGAGGATATAAGGCCTCGCAAGGCATGTGTACAGTGACATGAACACACCAGCCATAGACTAGTAAACACAAACAGAGCGCTCAAGCTCGAGCTATAAACCACCCTTTTGTACTCATAATTAGTGAATTTCTCCGCCTCCGGAGAAGACTAGACGTAGAGCTGTTACCCTCATGGGGGCTCGAACCAGTATAATCCACTGTCCCCTGCTCACTGATGCCACGCACCGACCTACGTCCACACCGTTGTTCCATGTCCCTATTCTCCCCCTCTCCGCCACTGCGAAATCGATTCGTTCTCATGACCGCTAGCCATGACGTGGACGTCGAGGAGGGGGAGCGCAGCCAAGACCTCGAAGATGTCACGGATGGCCCAGTTGCCATCAACAAAGCCATAACCGCCTCCAGCAAAGAGGAGCTTGAGAAGATTGAACGCCCTCGACGCCTGCACTCTCACTCACTTTCGAAGCGGCGCGTCTGCGGATCACACGAAGTCATGATCGATCCCGCACGCCCAACGCCGGGTCTTTTGGCCAAGCTCGCGGACGAGCTCGACAAGGCAGCCACCGGTTGCAGCCCACAGCGCCGTGGCCTCCTCGCTGGGTCCTGGCCGTTGAGGAGCGACGACTCCTCGCGAGGTGCCAACACCTCGCCGGTCTCCGTACCGGCGCCTCGAGACTGTCCGTCAGACACCGCCATTGCCGCTTCCTCGAAGCGTGACTAACGAGGTATGGCGATGACCAAAGATACAAAGGATTCTCGCCCAAAGAATGCAGACGTCAGCCTTTCTCCGACGCCCCACCAAGGCGCCGACAGTCCATGAGTGCCTACAAGATTCTCGGTGATGCTCGGGCCCACCGCCGCGCCGCCGAGGTCGCAGGACAGACGCCAAAGCGATCGAATCCAACTCCAACAAAGAACGAGAACCTTCCCAGCGCGCCCGTCTCCGACATACGGCTGCTAGCCAGATTCGACGACCTTCGGAAAGCGATGGCGGCTCGCTTCAAGCCCGCGTTGATCGAGCGATTTGACGGGATGAAGAACCTTGACGAATTCCTCTCGATCTACACTGCCATCCTAGCCACCGGAGGCGACATTTAGCACGTAATGGCCAACTACCTCCCTACCGTCTCCGACGGTGCCGCCCAAGACTGCTCTTTAACCGAAGCTCGACACTTTTCGCCAGGGCGCCAAATTCAGAGCGCCCTCCGCTCAAACTTCCAGAGCTGCTATGAGCGGCCCGGTAGAGAGAAGGACCTGGACCGAGTTATCCACGGTAAGACCGAACCTCTCCGCGATTTCGTGCGACGGTTCATCTGCACTAGGAATCTGATCCCTAATGTGTCTGACGAGGCCGTGATCAAGGCCTTCAAGTTTGGCGTCCGCGACCGGCGCCTCACTGAAGACCTGGAGATTACAACGAAGCTCACCGTCGCCAAGCTCTTTCGCATGGCGGAGCGCTACGCGGACGCAGACGACACGGTCTGCTGGAAGCGCGATTACAACCAAGGTATGCTTGGCGTCAACTCGGGTGAGGCAGGTCCTTCAGGCGCCAAGAATACCGACCAAGGCTCGGCCACCAAGAAGCGGAAGAGGGACAGCAAGCGTGAGGGTGGTCGACCTCGGGTGACCGTTTCGGCGGACGGCCATCATGAGGTCATGGAGGTTCGGGACTCGGCTCAAGAGAGGCCCCGTGCTTCAAAAAATCGACCACGGTCCTAGCAGGCGCAGCGCCGACCTCGGCAGGATGACCGTCGAGCTGGGTCGTGGCAGGCCGATGGCCGCCCACAAGGTCCTGAGGGGCGGCCTCGCTCGATTTAACGAATTGTGCCGTTTCACAGACTCCGCCACGACACAGGAGGTCGCAGGCTCGGCAGCCAAGCTCGAGGCCTTCTACGACGGGCGTGGGGAGATGCCAACGCTCCCGAAGGAAGGAGATCAACCCGATAGGGTAAACGCGGGGGAGGACCAGGCCGACCTCGACCTGGATTTCCAGCAAGGCGACAGTCGGATCGACGTTATCTTCGACGGATCGTCGGCGTATCAGTCCCGGCGTGAGATCAAGGATGCCGCACGCGTGGTCTACTAGGCCGTCATCGGGAAGCCCGCGGACCAGCCCTGCAAATGGGCCGGGGCGACGATCACCTTCACGTCGGAGGATGCCCCCAAGGTATGTCCAAGGATCTCAAGACTGCCTTGGTTGTGACCCCGACCATCGCCAACACTCGGTCGGAGGGTCATGGTCGATGGTGGCGCTCCTCAATTTGTCAGCCGCTAGCGCGCTCGATCGGATGTAAATCCCCCGGTCGAAGGTCAAGAGCATTGCGATTCCATTCTTCGGGATCGTTCCTGGGAGCTCGACCACTCCTTTGGAGCAGGTGGTTCTACCCGTCACCTTCGGCGCCTCGGATAACTTTCACACTGAGCTGATCACCTTTGTGGTGGTCGAGGGTAACCTCCCCTACAATGCCATCCTCGGGCGTCCCGCCCTAGTCAAGTTCATGGCAGCCAACCACTACGGCCACCGCTGCATGAAGCTCCTAGGACCAAGTGTCGCCGCGTCATCATGCAGGCACGGTGACTCAAGGCGGCAAGACAGCCGCGAGACCTGTGCCTTGGGTCTCGCAAGCATGTTGCCTCGCCAGAGGTCCGGCGACCACGAGGGTCGCTCGCCAGAAGACGGTCATCTAGCCCAGCGGGGCTACGAAGGCTGTGCCGCTCAAGGAGGGGGACCCGTCCAAGTGCGTCCACGTCTCGACCGAGCTAAGTTCCAAATAGGAACTCGAGCTTGTCACCTTCCTCCGCGTTAACAAAGATATATTCACTTGGGAGTCGGCGGACATGCCGGGCGTCCCGAGGGAGGTGGTCGAGCACAGACTGCAGGTGCGGCCCGATTGTCGGCCCGTGCGCCAGAAGCTGCGGCGCTTCTCTCCTGAGAAGGTCGTAATAATCAAGGAGAATCTCGACAAGCTGTTGAAGGACGGCTTCATTCGTGAGATTGACTACTCCGAGTGGCTGGCCAACCCCGTCATTGTGCAGAAGAAAGGCGGGAAGTGGAGGATGTGCGTGGATCACACAGGTTGAACTCGGCATGCCCGAAGGACAACTTCCCTCTCCCGTGCATCGACCAGATCGTCGACTCCACAGCGAATGCCAAGCTGTTGAGTTTCCTAGACACTTATTTTGGGTACCACCAGATCAAGCTGGCAGTCGATGACGAAAGCAAAACGTCGTTCATCACGCCGTTCGGGACCTACTGCTACACGACCATGTCGTTTGGTCTCCGCAACGCCGGCGCGACCTTCCAGCGCCTGATGACCAAGACTTTCGAGCCTCAGATCGGCCACAACCTCGAGGTCTACGTGGACGACATCATCGTCAAGAGCTTCGCCGAAGCCAGCCACGTTCAAGACCTTGAGGAGACCTTCGCCAACCTGAACGAGCACAAGATCAAGCTCAATCCGGAGAAGTGCGTGTTCGGCGCCGCCTTTGGAAAGGTGCTTGATCGGGGGCTCGGGGGTCGGTCCGAACCCGGAGAAGATCGAGGCAATAGAAAAGATGGCTCCTCCGAAGTTCGATGCAGCAGTCGATGCCTCACCGGACGCATGGTCGCCTCACCATTTCATCTCGAGATTCGGCGAGCGGGCTACCTTTCTTCAAGGCTTTATGCAAGCACGGGCTTCGAGTGGATGCCCGAGGCTCGCCGTCCTTCGAGGAATTAAAGGTATACTGCAACCCCGCCTTACTTTACGACCCGCAATGGGCGAGAAGTTGCTGCTCTACCTCGCAGCCACCACCCAGGCCGTCAACGCCGTCCTAGTAGCCGAGCGAGACGCATGGCAGCACCCGATCTACTACATTAGCGAGGTCCTTCATGGGCCAAAAGAGCACTACCCACAGGTTCAAAAGCTCCTTTATGCCCTCCTCATGGCTTCGCGCAAGCTTCGGCATTACTTCCAGGCTCACTCCGTGGTCATCCCGAGCAACTTCCCGCTCGGGGAGATCTTGAGGAATCCAGAGGCCGGAGAACGCAATGCCAAGTGGGCTATGGAGCTGGCCGTTTTTGACCTCCAGTTCGTGGCGCGCACGGCCATTAAGTCGCAGGTGCTGGCCGACTTCGTGGTCGAACAGACCTCGCAACCAGCTCCTGAGCTCGAGGTCGATGAGGAGAAGCCCTGGGTCATGTACTTCGACGGCTCACGGTCCTTCAAACGCCGGGTGGAATCTCATTCTCAAATTTTGCATGGCAGTCGAGGTATGTGATTTGTTTTGGATTCCCAGCAACAAACAATGCAGTAGAGTATGAGGCTCTTTTGGCGGGGCTCTGAGCTTGCAAGGCACTGGGTGTTCGCCGGTTGGTCGTCAAGGGCGATTCGCAGCTCATCATCAACCAGTTCAACAAGGGCTACCGGTGCTCGGAAGATTCAATGGCCAAGTACCTCGCTGAGGCGCGCAAGATGGAGAAGTGGTTCCAGAACCTGGAGATCATGCATGTGGCGCGAAAGGACAACTCCGACGCAGACTACCTCTCCATGCTCGGGTCGTCTGACGATGAAGTCCCTCCATATGTGATCCTGGAGACCTTGGCGTCGCCCTCAATCACCGACCAAGGGGCCTCAGTCGCCTTCATCGATGGTATTCCCTCATGGGCGGAGCCGATCCATCGTTTCCTGGCAACAGGTGAGCTCCCGGCCGAGCCAGCGGAAAGGAGCAGGATCAAGCACCGGGTGAGCTCGTATAAACTCGTGGACGACAAGCTTTATCGTCGGAATCTTTCCGGCACCCTGACGAAGTGTGTCACCACAGAGGAGGGTAAGTACCTGTTACATGACATTCATTCAGGTCTGTGTGCGGCGCACTCTTCTTTCAGGACCATGGTCGGTAAGGCTTTCCGCATGGGGTTCTACTGGCCAACGGCACTCTAGGACGCGCGCAACATTGTCCGCACATATCGAGCCTGTCAGTTTCATGCTCGGAAGTCGCATCAACCTGCCTATGCGCTCTAGACTATCCCACTCGCTTGGCCTTTCTCGACCTGGGGGCTGGACATCCTCGGCCCCTTCCCACAGGCGACCGGGGGGAAGAAGTTTTTGTTCATCGCCATCGATGCCTTCACCAATCGGATCGGTTTAACCCGCCTTGACCATCACGGCTCGGCGGCGGTCAAGTTCTTTCGCCTGTTCGTGGTCACCAAGTATGGGGTTCCATGCAGAATCATTACTGACAATGGAACTCAATTTACCGCTGAGTCGCTCCAGAGTACTACGAAGACATCGGCACCAAGGTATGCTATGCCTCGGGGCCCACCCGCAGAGTAATGGAGCAAAGGAACGCGCCAACCGACAAATCGCTCAAGGCGCCAAAAGCGAGTGTCGATGAGCTCGAACGACATGGCTGCACCGGGTGGACGAACTTTCCACCGCCTTATGATCTATTCGCACTACGCTTAGTCGAGCAATAGGGTCCACACCTTCCAACTCGTGTTCGCATGCGGGCCGCCATGCCTCCCGAGGTCACGCCGGCTCCGCCAGGTCGACTTAGTCGATCGATCGACTTCGAGCAAGAACGGTCCCTTGACCTTACCTGGCGAAGAACTAAGATGCCGTGCCTTCGCTACAATCGCACTACCCGCAGTTATTCGCAGACATGCGCCCCGACGGACGACCTAGGAGCTCCTTGTTGGGGACCTAGCCCGAGAGGCGGATTCAGTTCATTCCAACAAAGAACAAGTTATCCCGTGGTGGGAGGGCCCCTATAGAGTTGTTTTAACAGATCGCACGGGGACTTACCGGCTAGCGATGCCCGATGGCAGAGAGCTCTCTAGCTCGTGGAATATTGACTAGGTTCGAAAATTCTATGTGTAACCCTTTTACCTCAAATTTCAATAAAGCTCTTGTTCAATTGTCATGATTGGTCTTTGTGCACCTTTTTTCTATGTTTTCTGTTGGCTCGAGCTCAACTCTCTTTGAGTCCGACCTACGGATGAGCGCGCTTGCTCTTGGCCCAGTGTCGGGGCTTACCGCTCACCCCCATCGGTCGAAGTTACGTGTAAGTTTAACCTCTTCGCATCAATGCTCCCCGCGCCAGGTTCAATCTAAGCCCATGACCGGGTCCAACGAGCAACGCGCAAATCGTTGTCATGACTCGAGCCTCACTCTAGATCCTAAGTTTTTCCCGTGCGACCATGTTATGCTCCCCCGTGGGCCTTTTTTCGATCTTGCGTGTCTTGGTCTTTGCAGGATTTCTAACTTGCGCCCAAGGCCGGCATCGCTCGACCTTGTGCTCAACGGGGGCTGGACGAGATATACCACGCCCAGAAAAGACGACCAAAAAAGGCTAAATGCACGATCGGGAAAAATTTCTTGGTCGAGAAATGATAAAGCAAACTAAGACAATTAAACTGTTCTAGCCAAAATACAGCCGTTCCATTGAACCGTTTTCTTACAAAAATCTAACAGGGTGTCTAGCCCTATCTACAGGTCGGGCATCTCTCATGCAAGCTTCTCCTATTCTAGTTCGGCGACCTTGGCCCTCAAGGTCGAGAGCCCGCCCTGGAGTCGGAGGGCTTCGGTTGAGGCTTCGGCGGCGTGGCGGCGTTCTTCTTGAAGCTAGGCCAAGGCGTTCTTCGCAGCTTTGCTCACCCTACCCAGCTTCTCCTCGAGTTCGTTGGCCTTGGCCTCGAGCTCGGGGGAGGCCCTCGACACGGCGGCTGCCTGGTCCGCAGCGGCCTTGCGTAGTTCTTCAGCCTTGGCTCGCTCAGCCTCGAGCGCCTTGGTCGACCTCGCGCGCTCATCCTCGAGGGACTTGTGGGAGGCTTCGAGCATCTTCACCGCCTCACGGAGGCCAGCGATCTCGTTGGAGTCGTCTGCCACCTTTTGCGCAGCCTCCTTCCGCTCGGCTTGCAGGTCGTCCACGAGCTTGGAGCGCGCCGTCTCCCGGTTCTCCAGCACATCGAGCAAGGCCTTCAACCCGTCGGAATGCGTTTGAAGGCCTTGCAGCCCTTGGGTGACTAAGCCGATGGCCTGCGAGGCTCAAAGGATCAACACGGCACTCGCTGGAAGAACAAGAGAGAAAGGAAAATGGCAAAAATTGAGCTAAGGTTCGGAGAAAACTCATGTACCTGGGCAAGACGGCCCTCGAAGAGTGTACGGGAGTACGCGACGGAACTACTGCATGACGTTCCCGGGGCGGTGCCGCCTGCAGCTGCCGCTGGGTCTTCGGGGGTGCGACCTTCGGGCGCTCCGTCATGGGCGCCTGTGTCTCGAGCTTCCTCCTCGAGGGGCCTCGACTCGCTCCCACGCTCTGTCCCGGTGGCGGCTCCCTCTCCCGCAGCTGGAGGGTCTCTAGCCTCCTCCTCAGCGGTGGTCCTGGCCTGGTCCACGGCTCGAACCTCAGTGCTTGCCACGGCTGGAGCGTCTTCAGGATCAGTGGCTTGGGAAGTCACAACCGCCACGGTCGGGGCGACCTCGGCGGTCGTGGCAAGGGCACCTCTGGCGTCATCTTCTTCGGTGGCCTCGGGCGGGTCGACGTCATCGCTTGCGCTACACTCACGGTGCCATAGTCCTCGCTGGTCGCGGGAGGAGCTCTTCCTCGTCCGGTCGCCGAGCCCTTGGTTGAACTTCATTGGCGCCGAGCTCGCTCTGGGGCTCAAGGCTCTGCCTTCGGCCGAGGGTCGGCGGGCGCCAAGACGTAACCGCTCTTCTTCCTCGTCGGACCCAGACTTGCCCTGTACAATAGTCATTGTCAATACGGGTAGGTGTTGAGCTCGGGCGCTCAAGGTCTGCGATTAAGAGTCACTACTAAGCTAAAAAGTTACAGGGATGGCTGGGCAAATGAAGAGCATGAAGCCTACCTGGGTCAGAAGTCTCCGTTTTGCAGGAGGCTAGCGAAGGCCCTAACCTCCCGTGGTCGAGGGGGCGCTCCGCTTTCGGGTCCCCCCGGTCTGGGACCTTAAAGCCCACGGTGGCTCTAAATCCCCCGCGGCAGAAGTCCCAGGGCCCCCCTCTTGGTACCTTTGGGCCGCCTGAGGGTTCGAAGACCTAGCGGCGGCCGCCGCGCTCACCTGCTGCAAGTAAGACATGTCAGAAGATGGAAAAGCGCAAGCGTAAGCTCGGGGGCTCCACCATGGGAGTCCTTACCATTGCGCGGTCGACCCATTCAATGTGAGGCTTCTTAGCCTCCCGGTCGTCTGCCTTTGCCCGAGGGCGCTTTCTTCCCTTCTGCTCTTGCCCCACCGGCGAGGGGAGCAATTTCTGCCGTGTCAAGCAGCTCCTGGTGGTCTTGCGAACACATCGAACGATCAGGGAAAGGCGCCGATGGAGTGCAAACTAAAGAACGGCTTGGGAGTGTTTACCTCGCCTTCCCACAAAGACGCTTTTAGGACCGGGGATCGAGGGTATAGTCATGCGCCCCTTTCCCGAACATGTCATTCATCCTAGCAGCGACCCAGGACTCCTTCGGCGCTACAAGGAAGCGGACTGTCAAGAGGACCCGAGGGCGACATTTAACAAGTCTCAGGGCAAGAAGACGACGACGCATTCTCGGGTCATGTCGTCGCTACCAGAATCTCAGAGAACGGATGTTCCCTCTTCCGAAGGGGGAAAACCCGGCTCCGCAGGAAGTCGCAGGCGATCGCCTGCCCGGTGAGGCCACGTGTGCCGCAGATGTGTATGGCGGCGATGGCCTCTTCGTCGACCTCCAGGTCGTCTGACTCCGGGGTCTCCTTCCCGGCGATCGGGGTTCCGTCGAATGACAGCACCCCAGTCTGGCCCTTCTTCAGATAGAACCACTACTCGATCCACGGACCGAGGGAGTCCCGAGACTGGATCTTGGGGAAGGCCCATGGGATTCCCGTCCGCAGTCGGAAGTAGAGGCATCCGACCACAGGGTCTTTTCCAAAGCGGAATAGAGAGAAGAATCGAAAGAAAAGCGAGGGGGTGGGAAGGATTCCAAGGAACCCCTCGCACAGATGTGAGAAGATGGAAAGGAGAAGGATGGAATTGGACACCAGATTGATGAGCTCTATCTCACAGTGGGCAAGGATAGCCACCATGAAGTCGCTTTCTGGTGTCCGCAGGCCGAAGAGTGTGTAGTGCTCGGTGCAACGAGCTCGTCGTCCCTAGGATGCGGTTCGGTCTCGCCGTTAGGCAACCGCCAGATCGCCGGGTCAAGCACCCGAGTGCTCGAGCTCCTTCATCCTCGCCATGACATGGTGCTTCTTCCGAAGCCGCCATGGCGGCCGCTTTCAGGCTTGGTCGAGGAAGGGAGAGTTGCACGAGCAAGAGGCTGGGGGACAAGGAGCGCGAGGAAGTCAGGAGTTCTTTTTTCGAAGGTCGCAGAGGGCTTGGGCTTATAGGCTTGGGTTGTGGCCAGTTTTTAGCCTAAGGCGCCTCAAAAGCTGTGCCGAAGACGATTTGACAGGCGTAATTAAAGATCGGGCGGCAGTTTCAAGGCGTCACAGACACTCCCACTAACCGATCGGATTCGTACTAGCATCGTGAAGTCCAAGGGGCGCCAGGTGTCTTGGAGCCAAAGTCTTTTCTGGTGATCTCCGCCCGACCTCAACCAAAGGACCAGGGAGTCCGGAGGTCCGTTCCCAACGACTGCAGGCTCGAGGTCGATCCAGGTGTCCTCCTCGACCTTGAGCCTGGAGGGCTAGCTGACGAGGACTGGGAAATCTCTGACAAGTCAATGCACGGTCAACAGGGGTCCCTAGTTCGGGACGATGCAGCAAGGGGACCCCGACCAAGACCTAAGCAACGCTGGTGGCCGCACGACCTCAAGCTCGGGCGGTAGGGGATTTTGTCCCCGCTCGACCACGACCTTGGCTCGAAGGAGTGCGCCCACTCGGCGGTTACCAAGACCTGGGTAGTAGCGTCAAGGCAGACGTGGGTGGCATTTCTGGAGCAGTTACAACCCACCTTCAATGCGCACGAAGCCACTACCCCGGGAATCTCTCCCGGCCGTTACGGGCAACATCAGGGAGGATATAAGGCCTCGCAAGGCATGTGTACACGGACATGAACACACCAGCCATAAACCAGTAAACACAAACAGAGCGCTCAAGCTCGAGCTGTAAACCACCCTTTTGTACTCATAATTAGTGAATTCCTCCGCCTCCGGAGAAAACTAGATGTAGAGTCAGCATTCTCGTGGGGCTCGAACCAAGATAATCCGCCGTCCCTCGCCACGACGCCACGACCGACCTCGCCCACACCGTTGTTGAGCGAGGCGCTTCTTGGGTCCCTCATTCGTACTAACCCCCTCTTCACCTTTGCGGTCAGGCGATCCCAATCGTCGACAACTTTGATGACATCTTGATTTATAGCAAGTCTTTTTCTGAACATCATGAACATCTACGTGCTGTTTTTAATGCTTTGAGAGAAGCACGTTTATTTGGTAACCTTGAAAAGTGCACCTTTTGCACCGACGAGTCTCGCTTTTTGGCTATGTTGTGACAATCAGAGGGAATTGAAGTTGACGGCCAAGATTGAAGCAATCAAGAGTTGGCCGACTCCTAAAACGGTCACCCAAGTGCGGAGCTTCCATGGCCTTGCCGGATTCTATCGTCGCTTTGTGAAAGATTTCAGCACCATTGTTTGCACCACTAAATGAGCTAACAAAGAAAGGTGTTTTTTTCATTGGGGGCAAGCGCAAGAAGATGCCTTCAATCTCTTGAAAGATAAGCTCACTCATGCACCACTACTTCAACTTCCAGATTTTGGTAAGACCTTTGAACTTGAGTGTGATGCTAGCGGTGTTGGAATTGGAGGTGTATTAATACAAGAAGGTAAACTTGTTGCTTATTTCAGTGAGAAATTGAGTGGCCCTGTTTGCTTATTTCAGTGAGAAATTGAGTGGCCCTGTTATGAATTATTCTACATATGATAAGGAATTGTATGCTCTTGTACGTTCTTTAGAAACGTGGCAACATTATTTGTGGCCTAAAGAATTTGTCATTCACTCCGATCATGAATCTCTTAAGCATATCAGAAGCCAAAATAAACTGAACCGTAGACATGCTAAATGGGTAGAATTCATTGAGTCACTTCCTTATGTCATCAAACACAAGAAAGGAAAGGATAATGTGATTGCTGATGCATTATCAAGGCGATATGCAATGATGTCTCAACTTGATTGTAGGATTTTTGGCTTAGAAACCATCAAAGAACTATATGCTCAAGATAGCGATTTCAAAGAAGTCTTGATGAATTGCAAAGATGGGAAGAGTTGGAACAAATTTGTGAACAACAATGGATTTTTGTTTAAAACTAACAAGCTATGCATTCCAGCTAGCTCTGTTCGTCTTTTGGTGTTACGGGAGGCTCATGGAGGAGGATTAATGGGTCATTTTGGTGCCAAAAAGACAGAGGAAGTGCTAGGTGCTCATTTCTATTGGCCTAAGATGAGACATGATGTTGAGCGCTATGTGGCACGCTGCAGCACATGCCAAAAGGCCAAGTCTCGGTTGAACCCCCACAGTTTGTATAAGCCTCTCCTAGTCCCTAGTGTTCCATGGAAAGATATTTCAATGGACTTTGTTCTAGGATTGCCTAGGACAAAGAGGGGGAGGGATAGCATATTTGTTGTTGTTGATAGATTCTCAAAAATGGCACATTTCATTCCATGCCACAAGAGCGATGATGCCACTCACATTTCTGATTTGTTCTTTAAAGAAATAGTACGCTTGCATGGTATGCCTTCCACTATTGTTTCAGATCGTGATGCCAAATTCCTAAGCCATTTTTGGAGGACTCTATGGAACAAATTGGGAACCAAGTTGCTTTTCTCTACCACATGTCACCTCCAAACAGATGGCCAAACTGAGGTTGTCAACCGCACTTTGTCAACAATGTTGCGGGCTATTCTAAAGAAGAACTTGAAAGAGTGGGAGGAATGCCTTCCTCATGTGGAGTTTGCCTACAATCATGCAAAGACATTCAACAACAAAGGTGAGCCCTTTTCGGTAGTATATGGTTTTAACCCTCATGCTCCTATAGACTTATTGCCTCTTCCTTCAACCGAGAGGGTGAATTTAGATGCAAAAAGACGTGCTGATTTTATTTTCAAATTGCATGAAACAACAAAAGAGAACATTGAGCGCATGAATGAGAAGTATAAAGTTGCTGGAAGCCATGGTAGGAAACATTTAACATTTGAACCTCGGTGATCTTGTTTGGCTACATTTATGCAAAGAAAGATTCCTTAATTGAGAAAATCAAAGTTGATGCCACGTGTTGATGGCCCTTTTAAGGTGCTAGAATGAATTAATGATAATGCATATAAGCTTGAACTACCTGCAGAGTTTGGGGTTAGCCCGACCTTTAATATTGCAGATTTGAAGCCTTATTTGGGACAAGAAGAAGAGCTTGAGTCGAGGACGACTCCATTTCAAGAGGGGGAGGATGATGAGGACATCACTATACTGGATGCACCCATAACCTCATCTCCACTACCCCCTATGCAAGGTCCTATCACAAGGGCACGTGCACGACAGCTAAAACAACAGGTGAACTCATTTCTCGGGTTGCATAATTATATTTTAGAGAATAGACCACTGCATAATAATGTGCTTGTGCTTAGGAATCATGGTTTAGAGTAGCAAGGACGTCATCCCTCATCAATACAAGCTAGAGTACAAGTTATTTCCGAGGAAGAAGCTGGAACGTCCACCCAGCAGTAGTCCACCTTCAACTGGCCATAACTTTTGCATGCGGAGTCCGTTCGAGATGAGTGAGTACTTGATTGAAAGCTAATTTCATTCTCTTTCCAATGGATCTAGCCTCATCATCAAATTTCACTCGTGCCAGACGCAGGAAGTAAAACAATCCAGCGGTTTCAGACTCTTCGGGTGCTGCACCACCATTATTGTTTGGATGAGTTCACATGTAATTATAGTGGTGTGAAACCAACTCCTAGCGCTCTTTGGGTGCTGCGCCACCATTAGATGAGTTCACATGTAATTAGAGTGGTGTGAAACCAACTCCTAGCAGCCATGTCCTTGGCTATATATAGGACAAACCCCCTATCTATCTCCTCAGGTTTTGTCTTATTTAGTTGCCCCATTTGTGGAACTACAACCTTGTTCTCCTGACTTGGCTAGAGCAGCAATAAACAAGTTTAGAACCTCAATTCATGTGTGTGCGCTTCATCCTTGTTCTTGCTAGTTCTTCGATTGCTTGCAAGAATAAACCTTCGTGGTCAGGTCATCCGGGCTTTTGGCGCGGTTGATAACAAATAGGAGTGTGGTTTAGCGATTGCGGGCGCTTATCCTTGTGTGGTTCGTAGCCGGATCGTCAAAGTCACCCTCCGCCTAATCGAATTTATCCTCTCACCGGAAGATCGGGCACCCGTGTGCGCATCATAGGGCTAGGGCTTCAGGAAATCTGAATTCCTAATATTTATTTTCATATATTTCTCTCTCTCTCTAATCAAAGCCACCATATCCTCCCTTTATATAGATGTCCCATGACCGATTTCAACCCTAGAAGCTCATTAGTTACTCTAAGCCCATTACAACTCGGATCCCTATCTGAATTAGTTACAACCCTTCAAGTGTGCGACCCTATAGGTTCACGTGTACTTGGACATGGCTGGAATACCCTTATCGATCATTGAATACTCCTACTCGATTATCGGGTACACCCACCTACTCGACTAGGAGTGAAAATGGGTCGGATACGGTCGGGTAGTAAGTCATCCTATATCCTACCCTAATTACTTTTTTTGGATATGGGTACGGATAGTGGAAATCAGGTAGGATACGGATACCAGGGATATGTAGTACTAGTACTTATTTTTCTTCTTTATCAGATTTGACCATGAATAGCAAAGGTTGATCCAAGCATAGGATCTTCTTCTTCAAGTATTGACTAATGTTCTTCCATCGATCGATATACCATCCAGGCGGTGCTGCTCCAATATCCACAACTGATAAACCAATATATATCATCAAGGTGGAGGATACTGATGCCTGATGGCTCACATGGCAAGTATCCTAAGCCGAGGCACATTGCAACATCGGAAATACCGGAAATAGTTGAGTAATACATCAAGCTACCGTAAAAGCAATTGAAGCAGGTAATAAAATACAGAACACATAAATTCACAAACTTTGCACTCCAACCATAAACTGTCAATAATCCCTTTGATTTGCTGATCTGGAGATGGATTGCGTTCACAGGTTTCGATGGCATTGAGATCCATATATGGTTCTTATGGCCACCTCATCGATCAATCCTCAAGGCAGCATCAACGACCGCACTAATGAGTACGATGGCTCACTCTCCAACTGTTGCCTGTTCCTACTTGAGGTGACCCAGGCCGTGGTCTCTGCCATGGGATCAGACCGAGTTGCAGTGAGGGTATCACCAGCCATCGACCACCTCGACGATACGGCTCGCACCCATGCATCTCGGATGGTCGTTGCCGATCGGCCAACGCCTCCAAAGAAGAAGCCGGATAGCTCGCCTACCTCCACGCCACACGTACCGAGGTACATGTACCTATGGGCAAACCAAGTCGGGCTAGCACGGAAGATCGAGGAGAGCCGCCACGCGCACCGCGAGGCGCCGCATCGCGGACGCTCATGCACAAGCGGCTACACACAGGAGCTCGGGCTGTAAGCGGTGGAGAGTGGTGACGTCGACGTCGTGTTGTACGGGTATTTGGGTTGGACCGATGCACCTTTCATGTGCTGTGGGCTACTGCCTACTGGGTTGTATTTTATACTCCCGGGTACCCATATCTGCTCGAGATCCTTGGGTATTTGCTGGGTAGTGCTCGCTCCGAATCTGACCCGAATCTGATGCTCAACTGTTCGGGTACTATCCGTATCTGACCTGAGAAAAAAATACCCGTATTCTCTAGTTTCGTTTGAATTCAGACTGGTCATTGATGGCCGATTGGAGCTCGTTCGCATTCCCACCTTGCATGGAGATTTGTCCTTTTGCATTCTCACGTCCATTTGTGTTCCCACTATGCATGTTGGCATATCCTTTTGCATCCCCACGATGATCCTTGCCATAGTTCCTGCGTATGAGAATATTATTAGGTAGCGGTCTATCCTCAAAAGTAAAATTGGGCATCCTAAGAAGTGAATTAACCTGATAATTTATTTATCATGCACAGGCTCATGTAATTGGCCCTTGAGTATTGGTGCTTGGTTCACATCATCGGGTGTATCTGTAGTAATGATGACCTCATCATCCTACCCTTCTTGCATTAGAGTCGTCATTGACTCAAGCTCATTGTTCTATCCGGGGAATGGCTTCAAATTTGAAATGTTAAAAGTGGGACTAACCCCAAAATTTGCAGGTAGCTCTAGTTTATAGGCCTTATGATTAATTCGTTCCAACACCTTAAAAGGACCATCAGCTCTTGGCATTAGTTTTGACTTATGCAATTCAGGAAATCTTTCGTTACATAAGTGCAATCAAACAAGTTCACCTAGTTCAAATATTAATTTCTTTCTACCATGGTGTCGGTGTTTCGCATAACCGGCAAGTAAATTTGTAAGTATAGGGGATCACGCGCCCCCTCTCCTCGAATGGTTAGGCTAAAGAAGCCTCGGATGAACACTGAATCGGGCTGAGGAGTCTCAGATTTATACTGGTTCGGGATGAACGTCCCTACTTCCAGTTTGTGGTGGTGGATCTCGTTGCTTAGAGTAGGGTAGATTACATGCGAGAGCTAAGGGCAGGCCCCTAGCGCTCGTCCGAACGGGGAAGCTCTAGAGCCTCAAACGATCGCCCGAGTCGGGAGAGCAAGCGAGATGGGATATGGAGAAAAGAGAGTTCACCCTGTTGCCGGGGACCCTGCCTCCCTTTATATAGTCGGAGGGGGCAGGTTACACAAAAATTTGAAGAAAAGAGGTAGGGGTATGCTACGCCCTGGAGTCTTGGTCTTTGGTCCTAGTGACTGATGGGTTGCTGTTTACCCATGCCGGGTTGGTAGACACAATGGACGGTACTTCATTGGAAAGGCGCTACCGCCTGCAGACTTGCTTGTCGATGCCGACGCCGCCTATGTCAGGCCTTGGCACCGCCTCGGGTTGGAGCGCGCTTCTTCACTGTACCTGGCGAGGCGAGTGGACGGGTGCTTGACTTAGCGGCCCCCCGGCCACCTTGGGAAAGAGCCACCGCCTGCATGGTCGTCGTGTCCATGGGGTGTGACCGCTTGGTGCCGACCGGTGATGTGGCGGAGGCCGCCAAGCCGAGCTCTTGGGGCTCGACTCGCCTCGGTCGGGCTCGCGGAGGCGCTCGACCAACACCAAGCCTGAGCGCCTGGGAGGCCCGGGTCGAGGCCGAGGGTCCTTCGTGACACCTTGGGACTAAGGCCGGGCCCAAGATGGTTTATTTGGTGATCCAATCAATATTCAATGATAATCCCATCTTGCTGTGGGGACGGAGACTCAGGTAATACCCTCTCCAGCCTTCTGGCAAAGATCGCGATTCGGTTCCGAGTCCTGGATGACCGAGAGGAATACGATCATGTATACTTTGTTGTGGGTACCCCGGTATGAGTATTCGCCAAGAGGCCCCTGGCCGCCCCAAATGCAGCGCTCTCGATGGACCCTTTGTCTTCGGCTTACATGGCCTTCTCGGCAGTACGGTGCTGCACGGCAAGGCGGCGGGTAGTCTTGGGGGCGGCTACTTTGCTTGGTTGAGCCCGACCGACCCGACTAGTCCGGTTTTGATGGGGTGCACGTGAGCGCACCCGATGGGTGTAGCCCCCGAGCTGCTCGGAGAGCTGGTCGTGGGGTCTACATCTGATCAGCGAAGGGTCCACTAAGTGAAGAGTACAGACTTGATCGAGCCTGAGCCCCCGAGAAGATCGAGCTGATTCCCCAAGAGGTGGAGTCCGTCCAGTTTGGTCGGTTGCCCGACCGGTGCGCGAAGCGCACTTGCGGGTGGTCCCTTATAGCCCCGGCAGTGTCAAGAACTGGCCGGGGTTACCCGGGGCAGACGAGTCCGACCGACTTGGTCGGAGGGCTTCGGCTCGACGCTGAGCCGGTCTGCATGGACGCCCGGTCACCTTGCGCAGGGTTCCAGTTTTTAAACGCTGGTTTTACGTCATAGCTGGACGCGGCCGCAGTCGGCAGGGAGGTCTGGATGCCTTCGCAAGAGCTTCCTTGCCTCGATCGCTTTTTAACGCCATAGCTAGACGCCGCAGCGATTGGCGTGGAGGTCCTGATGCCTTCGCGAGAGGTTCTGTTCCCGATCGCTTTTTAACGTCGAAGCTAGACGCGACCGCGGGTCGGCAGGAGGTCCGGATGCCTTCGCGAGAGGTTCCGCCTCGATCGCTTTTTAACGTCGAGCTAGACGTGTTAGTGCTATTTTTACGCCGTAGCCGGGCGCGCCGTGGTCGGCAGGAGGTCCGGATGCCTTCGCGAGAGGTTCCGCCTCGATCGCTTTTTAACGTCGTAGCTAGATGCGCCGTGGCTCGGCAGGGAGGTCCGGATGCTCGCAAGAGGTTTCGCCCCGATCGCTTTTTTAACGCCGAGCTAGACGTGTTAGTGCTATTTTTATGCCGAGCCGGGTGAGGGGCATCCATCTCGAGTCCTCGCTCGGGCGAGGCACTGCGAGAGGACAAAGCACTCGCGGTCCCATGTGTACGCCTGGCCCGCAGTGTGGGACTCGAGGGGTGAGCAGACGCGGTTTGCCTATGTCGGCGAACACCGTGCTCGTGGAGCTGCAAACGGGTTATCCGAGTGGGCCCTAGAGATCAAGCGATCTCCGAGCGATGATCTCGCTGGTGTCCGACTACTGGGGCGACTCCATAAAAACCTTTTTTTACTCAATCCTGCATCGACCCCGAGCCGTCAGAACTCGTATGCACTGGCCGCTGCTTCTTTCGGGGCTCCGGAGAGTTTGAAGTATGGTCTCTGACACGAAGCTAAGACGATTGGGTCGTCCGCCAACCCAACTAAAGACCCACCGAGGGTTCGCCTTAAACTTGCCCCTCGCTTGTTTGCCCGCCGGGGTCGGCGGGGGATCCATCCGGTGGATCCTGCCTTTGGGACCCGTGGCCAGGTCTTATTCGTCAGGCATTCAAGCCTTCTCGCCACCTCGAGGCTGCAAAGGCCTGGTGGGCTTTTTTCCTCCCTACTTCGGGCCGGTTTGAGCCGACCCGGAGGCGGAGATTAAGGGTCGCGGGCTTTCCCGAGCGATACCGACGCTCGCAAGCATTTAATGCGCGTGCGGGAATTAAATGCGAAGCGAGATGATTAGGGGCGATACGACTCACCAGCGGCGCGTCGTGGCGCTCCGATGTGACGGGTGATGCTTCATACGAGGCCGTCTTGACTGGTGCTCACCCAGTCGACACACGTCCGACTGGTGCCTATTTTGGCTGGTGCCTGCTCGGCGCCCATAAGACTGGCGCGGAGATGCGTTAGGGCATACTCCGCTTTCGCTTTCGCTGCCCCCTTTGCCTTTGTCTTCCTCGTTCCTCGGTTTCTCCTGAAACGAGAAAGAGAAACAAAGGAATTGGGGGAGAGTTACTCACATTCCTTTCCTCCAACCCCCGATTGCCCGCGGAACGAAGATGTCGTGGTCGGAGTGCACTGCCGAGTTCAGTCGCGCGCTTGGCCTGGAGAGGAAGGGGTTCCTCCCCCCGCGGGATGCCTCGCAATGGAGGGTCCCAACGGGGGCCGCGGAACCAGCGCCGGAGGAGGGGGAGATCGTGATCCCCGCCTGGTTCTACGAGCGCGGGTTCGGGCTCCCGCTTCATCCCTTCGTCCGTGGGATGCTGCACTATTACGGGGTTGAGGTGCATCATCTCAACCCCAACGGCGTGCTCCACATAGCGATATTCATAACGCTGTGTGAGGCGTTCCTAGGGATCGAGCCTCACTGGCTGCTGTGGAAGTACCTCTTCTACGCCCGATCGTGGAGGGATAAGTCGGCGGCTGCCATGGCGTCCATGGGGAGTGCGGCCATCCAGCTACGCTCTTGTCGCGGGACGGAGTACATCCCCTTGAAGCTGCCGACAACGAACCGAGGGTGGCATTCCGAGTGGTTCTATGCTCGGAAGCTGGGAGGCAGCGCCCCAGCCTTCACCGGCCGTCTCCCCGAGTCAAGAGAAGAGTGGGGCTGGGGCCTCGACAAGAAGGAGAAAAAGAAAGTGGAGCCGATCTTGGAGTGGATCAAGCTTCAGTGGGAGCGGGCTCGACCGCAGCGCCAAGTAATGCGTCGTTCATGAAGATGCGCTGCAACCCTTATGGATGTGCCGCCCCATGTTCTCAGTATGGCGGGCGTCCGACCCCATGAGGATGGCTACTATGAGCTTGCTGCTGGGAGCTTGAGGCCAGGGTGGCCAATGTGCTGGTCGGGGGCACTATTACGGCGGCGGGTGGCGGCCCCGAACCTTTTTCAATGGAGAACCCCCCAAGCCTGGTAGGCCGAGCGGTTCTTTTTTCCGCCCTTTTTGTGTCCACAGCTTTTTGACATCTGAATTAACTAGTGATTTTGCACCATCCAGGGATTGGGCAAGATGGTGTCCCGGCCACTGCTGCTAGGAGAGAAACAGCAGAAGGCCCAGGTCCGCGAGGCGGCCGCCCTGAAAGAGTCCGCCCACAAGAAGCGGAGAGAGGAGTGGAGGAGCGAGAAGAAGGAGCACATGGCCAAAGTTGCGCGCGGCGAGGAGGCCTCTATGACCATCTGCTGCCAAGATACCGATCCGGCCGCCCCGAAAGCAACGATGGTGGCGACAGCCTCGGCGATCCGTATGAGGCCTTTTCTTGGGCCACTGATTGGTGGCGGGCCCTGCGAGGGTACCGGTACGAGCACCTCTATCGCCGCGCCCCAGGTGGAGGTCCCCCAAAGAGGAGACGTCCCTGGGGAAACGAAAGGACGACACGCCTCCATCAAGGAGGCCAGCGAAGAGAATGCTGCTACCGTTTCATCGCTCGGTGGTGGAAAGCTCAAACGAGGTGGTGGTCCGGCGTGAAACGACGCCGGGTCCGTCTCCAACGATGGTCGGAGCGTCGAGCGCCGACTTGCCACCGTTGGCAGAATCGGGGCCACCGCCGGAGGCTCTCGAGGGATCGGAGTGCGAGGAGACTCCGGCGGCCCCCGAGGGGTCGGGGACCGGAGGAGACGTGAGAGATCTTTTGCCTCCGCCGCCAGGGCTTGCGCCACCGGCGCAACTCGTGTTCGCCGCGACTTCGCTGCCGCCGCCAGTGACCCGCCGGAGGGGAAAGTTCGATGTCGAGCCGTTGACGCCGAACGCAGATCGGGCGGCGAATGTCCTCCGCGAATTGGGGACACGGCAACAGTGCCACTGCCAGTAACGACCTTCCGTCACGCCACAGTTTGCGCTAGACGTCGAGGCAGAGGTCGAGTTATGGGGGACCTTCCAAGAGGGCGTGCAGCAGGTGGAGTCTCATCTGAGCCAAATTCGGCGGGGCTTGGCGGCTGCCCTTGGCTCGACTGATGAAGCACTGAAGGTCATCGCTGAGGTTACCCGGCCGGCTTGCCAGGTAATCTCGTCCGAATTCTTGACTTCAGCCTTTGACTCGCCTTGGCGGCCGTCATGCTAAATGAAGTGTCCGGACTTCTGCAGCAACTGAAAGCTCAGTCGGGGGAGATGTCGGCGACTCTCCACTCTATACATGAACAAAGGGTGACCACCGCAGAAGAGGGCGACCGCCTGCACCCCGAGTTGCGCGAGGCTCAGGAAGCCTTGGCACACGAATGGGCAGAGGCGGAAGGGGCCCGAAGGGAGCTGCTCAAGAGACGCCGGATAACCGAATTTCAGGAGATGAGGATATCCGAGCTCGAGGCACTTTTGGCGGCGGCCCTCAGCGCCAGAGATGTCGCTGCTGCCGCAAAAGTGTGGCTCCAGGATGAGCGCGACCAAGCTCGGGCGGAGTCGGATTCCGCCAGGAGGGACGCCTTACTCGAGCGGAAGACACGGACCGAGGCCGTGTTGGAGCTCCAGCGCCAAAAGGCGCTCGCGACTGGTAAGCAGAATAACCCTAATTCAGTCCTCCGCGATTGCAAACTGCCCACCTTCTTTTTGACATTGCTTTGATCTGCAGCGTTGCAGGAGGAGCTCAGCGTTGCAGGAGGAGCTCAGCGATGCCGTGGGGGTGCGGAAGACGGCAGTGGAGGAACGTGATGCGCCGATGGCAAGACGAAGCGAGGCCTTTCCACGCAGAGCCGGGCGGAGGGATCTGGCCCGAGTGAGCCGCTGAGCTGTCGACCCTCCACGAGGTCGGCCGGGAGATCCACGACCGAGTGCTCGGAGCCTCCAAGCCGGGTTCGAGTTCGCTTGCCGCTACGCTGGCCCGCGTGTCGGAGCATGTCGAGCGTTCGGTGAGCGAGGGGATAGAGCTCGGGGCTTGCTCGGCGCTAGTCTTTGCACTCTCCCATTATCGCAGCATCGACCCTACCGTTGTCAGCAGTGGGGTTGCGGCGAACCGGTCCGACGGAGAGGTCGGCGGGTTCAGAGCCAGCCGCCTCACGCCGAGGAGATCGCCACCGGATTCCGCCAGGAGCATCCTCCACCTAAACAAGAAGAAAGTTGTTCATTTTGGTTTTGTAATAATTTTGTCTTGTAATGAATCGACATTTTTAGCCGGCCTGCCACCAGAAGCCTCTCCTTTTTCGTGCTCTCCCGAGATGATAAACATTTCAATGGCTATAGCTTCGTAAACCGCAGAGGTTTATGCAAGCGAGGTCGCCATGTTAACACCTTTGAGGGAGACTCAAATAGGAGCCGAGACCTAAAGAGCAAAATGTTCGCTATACTCGCCATGACAGAGTGTTCCCACCAGCCTATGGGTTGTATGCTATGGGTAATTTTTTCTTCCGCAAAACATTACTTCAGAATCAGAGCTACCGGGCGAGGGCCGAGTGTTTGGGTCGAAGGGTTACCGCTAGGGGGAACCCATAGTCAATCGAGTCATCCGACCCGTGTGAGTGTGGGCACTTAGGCGCAAATCGTTCATCTACACTTACGTGGGAGAGGAGTGTTTCCGACCAACTATGAGTTGCACCTCGTGGGAACTTCCTTCTTCCGCAAGGCACTACTTCGCAACCGTAGCCACTGGGGCGTAGGCCGTAGTGCTTTGGGTCGAGAGGGTTACCGCTAAGGAGGACCTGATAGCCGACTGGGTCATCCGACCCGAAAAAGTGTGTGAGCTCGAAGCCCCCGAGCGGGGTGTGTGGACTGAGCTTGTGATCGCTTCACAACGCTTGGACTCGAAGTGGAAAAACGAATGCGGAAGCACTCTTAAGAAAAAGATTGCCTTAACTTTTATTTTGGATGTAGGAGGTGCCGCGGCGCCGGGTCTCTTTACTCACCTTCCATCGGCGCGGCTTTTTCTCACGGCCCCGATCCATTCGGCCGCCATGCTCATCTAGACGTTGCTTCGCGTCGATTGTCGACGCACTACCGAGCTGAACGGAAATCGAAGAGTCGCATCAAGGCTTCCCCGCCGCACAGGCCCTTTCGTTTCCAACCGCCCCGCCGATTTTAATGTGAGACGGGGTATAGACAGGGCACGCCCCGTCGCGCAGACGTAGTTACGCGCAGCGCGCGTCGCCCGGAACGATGTCCGCCTCGCTCGCTCCGCCTTGCGCATATAAATATGGCGCAGAGGAGCAAACATGCGCAGTTATTCTTTCTGCTCTCCCATTCTCCTTTTGCCCTTACACGACGCGGGAGAAGCGGAGTTAGCAAACTTCGAGCAGCAATGGCGAGTGGGGGTGACGATCGGCGGTCCGAGAAACGGGAAGCGGTGGTGGACCCCCTGGGGTCGGACCCCAAGAGATCTCGCTCTCGCCCGGCCGCCATCACGAAGCGAGAAGAGGGGCTCATACGCTCGTCGACCTTCCGCATTAGGGACCCCATTGCGAGTGAGCCTTTTGCCCGATGTCGAGGTGGTTTCGCTCCGATCTTGCCGACGCCGAAGTTTTTTCCTTCTCCATCCTGTGGCCTCCGCCGATCGCCGTCCGTCACCGCATTCATGACGACCGCCCGGCGGGGAAGCGGCACCGCCGGGCCGCCTCGATGCTTCCTCCGGCCGCCCCGGGTGGTCTATCCGGAGCCCGAGCCACGTCCGTGGTGACGCGGCTAGAGGCCTCCCTGCAAATCCGGGCCGCAGCAAACGCCGTCCAGAAAGCGAAGATGTTACAGCAGCGGGCCTGGATCCGAGCCCTGGAAGGGAAGCTCTCCAAGACGCGCTAGGAGGTGTGGGCACTGCGGTTCCGAGCCGGTGCCGCAGAAGAAGAACTGGCCAAGGTGCAGGAGGAACGCTGGAACCTGCGCGATGATCTCATGAACGTGTTTCGGTCCGCCTTCCAGTAGGCGGCCAAGCTTGCCACCGGGTTGGAGCCGCAGAGCTGCCGAGCGCAACGAAGCCGCACTATGCCCCGGGCTTGTCCTGCGCGCGCTAACGCCCCGCCGACCTACCCCACATCTTACGCGAACGCTCGCCGTGAGGGGCGGAGGTCACCGATCCGCGGGCGGAGTATGTGTTGCTCACAGCCAACAGAATGCCGCTTTCGACCACCGCCACCATTGGCGGGTCGGCGGACGCGGACCGCGCTGGCAGAGGCGGCGGCGGGCGGAGATGGTGGCGAGGCTAGTCGCAATGAGGTGAGCAAATGACACCCGAGGACGACGACGACTTTGTCGGATAAGCTTCCGCTGTTCTGCAGCCTTACTTTTTGCTTCCGGGGCGTAATGCATGTACATATTCCATGCTATGAACTTTGGGGATTTTGCTAGATACTTTACATTTTTCGCCGTAATGAACACTCATCGAAGCGCACCATAGCTTTCTAGGCACCACCGGGTTGCGAAAGCGAGGGTCGGAGTGTTAGTGTCTAGGGAAGACGAAAAGATGCCCGGGATTCAAGAGCTCAAAAACGTGTCCCGGTCGGCCATGGATCGCTCTCGCTGGCACTCCTTTTCTCCCACACAAGATTACTCAGAATCAGACGCAGGGCGAGGGCCGTAGTACTCGGTCGAGAGGGTTACCATTTGCAAGGGGTCCGATGGTCGGTCGACGCCACCTCAAGCGGTATGCGAGGATGCAATTTCGAGATAAAGACTCGCGATTCCTTAGCATTCCACGTGGCCGGCACAATGGTTCCGTGTCCGACTGGTCGGTGGTCTTAATGATTGCGCTCGGTGATTCGATTAGGCGCCAAGTCGACGGGCCCAGCCGATCTGAAGGTACGCAGAGGTCGAAGACGAATGCCCCCAGTCGGCTATTGCCGCGCGAGCGCTATTAGGCCCCGAGGCCTGCATGATCCAGTCTTGGTTCCCTGGCCCAGGGATGCCTTGAAGCAGTGCCGCCACTGCAGCAACGCTCTAGCCCTCGCAGGGGAAGCGAGGAGGACCGCGCGACCCCTTGGCTAGTTGGAGGTGAACCCGACGTGCGCGCAGGGCGCACGCCGGGTGCATGTGAAGGCTGGGGCCGACGCTGCTCCAGATCATCCTAGAGTCCGCCAAGCCTGGCCTTTTTGGGGCCTCCACTGCTGCCGCCGCCAAGTTCACTGCAAGCCTGAGGAGTGGAGAGGACGAGAGTAAAACCCCTCCCCCCCCTCCGGGGCGGATGAAGTCGAGGAAGGCGGTTTAACTCGCCTCGGTGCGAACGCTGCCGAAGTTCGCGCTGGCCGCAGAAGAAGACCATCGAGGAGGGAAACGGGAATCTAGAGATCACGGAGATGACGCGCAAAGGCCCCTACCTGGCGCGTCAACTGTCGGTGTTTCACATAACCGGCAAGTAAATTTGTAAGTATAGGGGATCACACGCCCCCTCTCCTCGAATGGTTAGGCTAAAGAAGCCTCGGATGAACACTGAATCGGGCTGAGGAGTCTCAGATTTATACTGGTTCGGGCTGAACGTCCCTACTTCCAGTTTGTGGTGGTGGATCTCGTTGCTTAGAGTAGGGTAGATTACATGCGAGAGCTAAGGGCAGGCCCCTAGCGCTCGTCCGAACGGGGAAGCTCTGGAGCCTCAAACGATCGCCCGAGTCGGGAGAGCAAGCGAGGTGGGATATTGATGCGACTTTGGGTCCCGATCTTTCGATGAGAGGAGGGTAACTATCGATTTGGTAGGAATCGATGTTGACGGCCCGACTACAACCGTCCAGGACGATGCGCCTTAGCAACCGATACACCAACTCCAGATGGTTATTGATCTCGCCGAGACGCGATCAACCTGACCACGAAGGTCATTGTTCCTGCAAGCAATCGAAGAACATAGCAAGAACAAAATGAACAACCAACTGTTGGCAAATATGTATTAAGCTCAAATATGAAAGAAACACAAACGGTGGGGTTCTCAGAACGATAAAACAAAGCGGTCTAGTCGACACGCTGTGATTATCGGTATGTAGCAAAGGCTAGACATAACTAAACAAAATCCAAGTCCTAGATGAGGGTTTGGGTGGTTATTTATACTAGGGGAGCAGGAGAGGGTCGTCCATAGCATAGGAGACCTAATACAACTCAAGTTCAAAACACCAAGCCTACTTTGACTAGAGTTTGACTCGGACTGAAAAAGCATTGTTCGGTTTTTGGCAGTTTCGGACGCATCTGAAGGATTTTTGAGGTGAGGCCAGATCCTTTGGAAAGTAGACTCCGAGACCTTTCAAACGTGTACTCATGGGCCTCCAGAACCCTCCGGAATCGAAAGTTATGGCACTTTAAAGTCAGTGCTGTTTCTGAGGCCGAATTGGACTCGAACTCGGACTGAAAAAGTGTTCTAGATTGTTTTGTGTTTTCCCGTTGACTGATCTCAGATCCGTTTGAAAGAGGACGACCAGAGATTTCGTTCTTGTACTCATAGAGCTCCAGAAGCCTTCTGGAACAAAAGTTATGGCTGTTTGAATTTGACCATCTCTCGAGTCCGGTTGATTCCAATTTGCTTTTTCTCTCCGGACGCTAACTCCCTTGTGGTTTGCAAGTCTTCCCAAGGTTCCTAAGAATAATCAAATCATCACAAGTATTAAATAGCATTCCATTTATATTATCACTAATGGAAAGGTCAGGAACTCATTCACCAAGATTAAACTGTCAGGCGCTAGCTCGAGTAACCGGTCCTTGGATAATAGCAAATGTGTTTAAATTGATGTGTAGATGTGGCTATATCCATGGAAGTGATGTCCTCATCATTCTCCCCTTCTTGCATTTGAGTTGTCCTCGACTCAAGCTCACCCTTTGGACGCCTTCAGACAAAACATCCTCATATAGGATCTGCATTTATTTAAATAAAATAGTTGCTCGACTCTTTATATATTTTAAATACAAGAAAAATATTTAGAGGATTCACCGATAATTATCGATATAGCTCTAGACCTCTTTCCAAAGATATAATGGCCTCGATGATTAACTGTCAGGCGCTTCGAAATATCGGTCCTTGGACTATTGTAGGATCGGCTCCTTGGTGAGTTGTAGTAGGCGTGGTTGTATCAAAGAGGTGATGTCTCATCAGAGGCGCCAAGGTGGCGCCTAACTGCTGGAGGTGAAGGTCCCATGCCCGAAGCCCAGGCGGCGCCAAGGTGGTAGCCGATTTGACGTAGATGATGATACCAAATTCAAAAGCCAAGAAGACCAACTGTGTGATCGCCCTGGCCAAGGTGGAGGTCGGTGAAAACTTGCAGGTGAAAGTAGCATAGTAGGAATAGCCTTGGTCATATCCATGCCGAACATGGTCTCATCATTCTCCTTTCTTGAATTGGAGTCGCCCTCGACTCCATGGCATGCTCTCGTGAAAGGTTAGTGGCAACAACGCTAAGCAACATGCACATCCTTTGTAGTCAAAGTAATGGTAGACTAACAAATGTAAACACGATGAACCATATAATCTCCTTTCTCATTATATTGGCCAATAACATGAAAAATATTTCTCTCAGAAGCATGGCAGATTGCAATGAAGAGCAAGTTTCTCCTCTAAACTATTTAGATCACATAGAGTATTAAATTCAATGTAACCTAAAGTATCTAAAGAAGACATCAATTTAAGCTCATCTTTTCTTTAGTGATGTGAAGAACATGTCTCACATCAAGACAAGTGAAAGTTTCATGTCCATTCACTAGTTGTGAAGTTGATATAAGTGAAACATTATCAAGACAACTCTTCTTTATCACAATTAATAGCAAGCATATCTTCTTGTGACAAAGGAAAATCACCTATGAGTTCCACTAATGGTTGCTCTTTAATAGCATGAGTAGTGGACAAATTTAGCACATAAATATTCTCACCATGTGCAAGTGCATCACCTTTTTATTACCTTGTGCACCCTTTTCAGCTTGATGTAGGTGTGATTTCAATGGTTTGACTTTCATTTGCACATGCGGCAACAATGCTTTCATCTTTCCCCTTTTCTTGTCTTCATCCTTCTTCTCTCAAGAATGCTTTCCTTCCCGCAAGGTGTTAGCTACAAGAGGAGGAGCAACAATGGTGTGTCTAATGAAGCTAAAAATTCTTTCAATGATTCAAGTACCAAATTTTCAGCTCTAATGGCACATTTAAACAATTGTGAAAGAGAATTATATGTGTCATCAATGAGAATATCCCTAATCTCTTTATTTAATCCATTAAAAATCTATTTTCAATTTCCTCATCACATTCATTTAACCCACTAAGTTTTAACAAGGTTTTAAATTTCTATAGTATTCCTTTACCTTCATCTTACCTTGTTGTAAATGTTTTAAATCAATAAAAGCATCGAACTCATCATATTCTTCATATCCATCACTAGAAGGAGATGGAGCAATTGCAAGACACTTCTCATGGTGTCCGGTGATGTATCCCGTCATTGTTAGTAGAAAACAAGGAAAAACAAAACCATATGTAATCCCCTATCAACTACTTGATGTGGCTAGACAAGTCACTCACACTCAACTTGTTCAATCAAGTTCTTACCAATTCTTACTAATCGAAAGGGAGGTGATGGCAACCGACAAGAAAATAACTTCTGGAGATAAGTGTATCGGTGCCAAACACATGTACCTGGGGTAGTAGTAGTATATGTGGAGCTATAGGTGGCTGAAAATAGTACAAAGGAAAGCTAAAACCACATTAGTCAAAGTGTCAAGGGCGCTGTGCCTAAGGCGTGGTCCTCGACTACGAGCTCAGAGTCGCGCAGTAAAGGCGCCGGGTTTTTGCCCGGCGTCCGATGGTGAAGGAGATGAGATTAAGAGGTGAAGGAGGAGATTGAGGGTGATAATTCTTTCTTAATCCTCAAGAGTGCTGATTACATCTTTTATATAGGCACGAGCCAACTAACAAAGGAAACAAACTCCCCGATTCTAGCATGCCTTGCATGCCGATTGCATGCCTAATCTCCTAAACTCACGCCTAGCCACTCGGCGCGGGCGCTTCTCGCCCTGGCGCTGGGTCGGCGCCGTAATGTCGGCCCCACATGACATCTTCCTCGACGAGTAGCTCGCCCTCGAGCTGAAAGTCGGATAGCGATCCATGAAGCTCTCCGCGTCCTCCCATGTAGCAGATGTTGATGGCGCCTTTCCGGCGGACGAGGAGCGGGACGCCACGAGCCAAGCGCGAACGGGTGACACGGTCCGGCTCGGGAACGGCAGCGCCATGGTGGATCGGAGGTAGCGCCGGGGGAGCTGCTGGTGGTGCGCCCACGAACCGCTTCAGAGGCCCACGGGAAGACGCCGGAGTCACGCCGGGCGGCAATGAGGCGAGGGCGACCTCGCTGACGATGGCGGCGATGCAGACGCCCGTAGAAGCGCGCTTGAGCTTCCCGGAGGTCGGAGTTCGAGGATGCCGCGGCACGCCATCGTGGCGAGCCATACCCGCCGCCCATCGCAGCGAAGCTCCCTGGCGGTTCTTGTCGTAGTGGCGTTTGTACACGGCCCGGCTCGCTTCCAGCGTAGCGGACGCCGGCGAGAACTCATCCCGCCTCCATGTTCTTGGCGACCGCCGCGACCCGTGTTTCGCCGGGCTCATAGGAGCGGATGGACGGCGGGTGGCGACCGTAGACGATCCGGAACGGCGTGTCGCGCAGGGCGGTCTGGAACGCCGTGTTGTAGATGTACTCTGCCCACGGGAGCCAGCGCACCCATTGTCGAGGGCGATCACCTGTCAGGCAACGGAGATACATGACTATCACCTTGTTTGCTGCCTCCGTCTGGCCGTCCGACTGGGGATGAAACGCGGTCGTCATGTGAAGTTTGGCGCCTGTGAGCCGCATAAGCTCCTGCCAGAAGATGGACGTGAAGACGGGGTCCCGGTCGGAGACCATGGACTGGGGCACACCATGGAGACGCACGATCTCGGCGAAGAACACCTGGGCCACCGACTCCGCTGTGTACGGGTGTGCGAGGGGGATGAAGTGGCAGTACTTGCTGAATCGGTCCACCACCGTGAGGATGACGGACTTGCCACCGACTCGAGGGAGCGCCTCGATGAAATCAAGCCCGATGTCCGCCTGCATCGCCGATGGCACTAGAAGGGCAGCAAAGAGTCCCGCAGATGCAAGTGCTCGGATTTGTATCGCTGCAATGGCGCAGCTCGAACGGTCTCCGGATAGCTACGGAGCCGGGCGATGGATGTCGCGCGCAGCGGAGCAGAGGCGCCGACGCCTCGTGGCTATCCTCATGGACGGCGCTAATCAGCTCATGCGCAGAGAGGTGATGCCGAGGGACGAGAGCGCGCCAAATAACGCCACGAGGCCGCCGATGATGGACCACGCACGGCGCTACCGTCTCACCGCGATTGTTTCCTCGAAGCGACCAAGGCCGGTCGGTGGTGTTGGCGTGGCGCAGCGGCCGAAGAAGTCGGGCGCTGCCCGGAGATGGCGAGGATGGCCGCCTCCTGTCACGCCGACAAGGCGCCGCCACAAGGTTGGTGGCGCCGCCTTGTACTCGACCGCGGTCGAAACCGAGAAGCTTGCCCACCCAATGGTGCTCAGGATGGTGGCCAGCGCCGGTCGAGCAAATATTTGAGATCCGGCGATCGCCTTACTAAGAAGCGGCGCCCCATAGGTACGGCCTCCGATGGCGAACGGCGAGTACGAGGCCAATGAGCTCGCGCCAGATGCCACCAAGGATCTCGTGGTCGGGGCGCGACCGCCGGTGAAGAATGCCACCGGTGCCGGCTTTTGCAAGAGGACGGCGCCAACCCGTGTAGAGGCATCGCACTCCACGACGAAGGGTTGGGTGAAGTCGGGCAACGCAGAAAGTACGGCGCCGCCGTGACGGCGGTCTTGAGCGCTCGAATGCCGCCGCGCCTCCACGACCAGAGAAACCTCCTTGCGGAGAAGGGTGGTGAGGGTGCGGTGATCGAGCCGAACTCCTCGACGAACTTGCGATAGTATCCTCGCAAGGCCGAGGAAGCCGCCAAGACCGCCTGCGGCGGACCGGGAACCGCCATTCGCGACGGCTCGCACTTTGGCCGGATCCATGGCGACGCCGGATGCGGAGATGATGTGGCCGAGGTAGGAGATGGAGTCGGCGCCGAACTCGCACTTGATCGCTGGACTAAAAGGCGATGCCGGTGTAGAACGGTGAGGACGGCGCGCGACGCGGGCGAGGGTGATCGGTCCACGTGGTATCAGAGATGAGGATGTCGCCGAAGAAGACGAGGACGAACCGCCGGAGGAACGGCCGCAGAAGGTCGCTCATGAGTGCCTCGAACGCCGCCGGGCGTTAGACAATCCGAACGGCATCACCAGAACTCAGAGGCCGCGTGTGTGCGAACGCGGTCTTGGGGATGTCTCGGCACATCCGGACTTGATGGTAGCCGGAGCGAGATCCAAATTTTGGTGAAGAACGGGCGCCGTGGAGCTCGCCGAGGAGCTCGCCAACCACCGGATCGGTAGGCGCTCTGACCGTGATCGCTTCAGTATGCGCGATAGTCGGCGCAAGCGCCAAAGCATCGCCTTCCGCACGAAAGCAAAGACGGGGAGGAGAATGCCGAGGAGCTCCTGCGAATGATGCCTTGTTCCAAAGATCGCGGCGACCGACGCTCCACCATCCTCAGCGCGCGGGGGTAGCGGTAGGGCGGACCGCCACCGGGCTCGACCCTGGAAGAAGCGTGATGCCGTGGTCGCGGAGCGCGGAGGCGATGCCCTTGGCTCGTGAAGACCGCAGCGAACGCGCCGAGGAGGGCCGGCAGAGATCGGTGGCGGTGCACGTCCGAATCGCTGCCAGGGCGGCCCCGCTTGCCGTGCAAGACACCGGTGGTCGCCGCGCCAAAAGACATGGTGAGGGCGCCAAGTCCCGTGAGAATGGGCCCCAACGACGCGAGCCATCGATTCCCAACACCACGTCGTGGCGAGGGGCGGGCGAAGAAGTACGCGGCGAACGTCTCGCCGCTGATGGTGAACATCGCGCCAGGGTACATGCCCGACACGAACGGGTCGCTGTCGCCATCGCCACCGCAGCCTCCCGCCGGTCGTAGCCGCAGCGAGGAACGGCCGCCTCCTCGCCACGGTTGTGGGTGGAGCCGGAGTCGAGGAGGGCGAGGAGGGAGGTGCCGCCGAGTTGGATGGACACTTGCATCGTCTCGCTGGTGCGGATGCCGGTGATCGCGTGGACCGAGATGTGCGGTTCGTCGTCGGCCGACTCCTCCGTCCCGGTGTCCGCCTCGTCGTCCTCGGTCGCCAAGTCGAGGAGGAAGATGCGTTGGCAGACCGGTTGTGTCCGCGCCCAAACTTCTCGTTGCAGTTGAAGCAGAGTCCCAGGCGGCGACGCTCCTCCATCTCCGCCTGGGACAGGCGTTTGACTTGGCGCCCTTCCACCATCACCGGTGCTTGTTGTGAAGCGGCCGGCGGGGCAGGCGCAGGCAGCGCGAGGCGTGGCGGGGGCGCCGTAGGATGCCCTTGTTCTGGTAGCGAGGCTATGGTGCGGAGGTCCCCGCACACTGATCGCGCAGTTCCAGCTTGCGAGCGAGGCTCATGGCGACGGCGAGGGACTGCGGGTTGTGGATCTCGACGTCGAGGCTGAGGGGCGGCTGCAGACCGGCGGTGAAGAGCTGCACTTTCTGGGGCTCCGTGAGTGTGCCAAGACGGGCAGCAGCCTCCGAATCGCCCTCGGTACTCGACGACGGACCCGTGCGCTTTGCACGCCGCGAAGTTCGCTGAAGCGGGTTGGACCGCAGAGGCGTCTAAACGGGTGTTGAGCGCCGGTGAAGCGCCGCCACGGCGGCGTTCGCTCGCTACTGGTCTCTGATGAACCACGCTTGGGCACCGCCTCCGTGTTGTAGGATGCCATCCATACCTTTTCTTCCTCGGCGACGCGTTGTTGGTGGAAGTAGGATTCACACCGGTTGAGGAACGCCAGAGGATCAGATGTCCCATCGAACTTGGGGAAATCCATCTTCTGGAAACGCGGCGGCCGGTCGTTGTGGTGCTCGCCGCTGTGTGGCCCCCGGGGGCCTGACGAGTAGGAGTCGACGTGGCGCTGCTCCATCTTCTCGAATTTGGCCTGCAGGGTCTCGACGGTCGCGGTCAACTTGGTGATGAGGACCGCGAGGTCGGCTGTCGTCGGGTCCGCCATGGGCGAGGAGACGGACGGCGTCGGCGAAGATGGCGCGGTGGTGGTGGGCGGCGGTGGCGCAGTGGACGAGGATCGACTGGAACGTGATACCAGGTTGTCAAGGGCGTCGGTGCCCAAGGCAGCGGGTCCTCGACTACGTAGCTCGTAGTCACGGCAGGTAAAGGCGACGGGGTTTTTGCCCGGCGGCCCGATGGTGAAGGAGATGAGATTAAGAGGTGAAGGAGGAGATTGGAGGGTGATAATTCTTTCTTAATCCTCAAGAGTGCTGATTACATCTTTTATATAGGCACGTAGCCAACTAACAAAGGAAACAAACTCCCTGATTCTAGCTTGCCTTGCATGCCGATTGCATGCCTAATCTCCTAAACTCACGCCTAGCCACTCGGCGCCGGCGTTTCCTGCTCCTGGGCGCGGGGTCGGCGCCGGTAATGTCGGCCCCACATGACACAAAGCAAGTTGAATAATCATTCAACGATGGTACCGTGCTGGTCCTAGGCCTAACCATACTAGAGACGCGAGCCGGGACACAAACGTCGCCACGAAAATCCAACCTTCTAACCGAAAAGCAAAGACATTTCCCAAGCTCCCCTTTTTTTTTTTCTTTTCTTTTTAGTGCGGCTCTTTTCTATGCACTTGCCTTTTCCTTTTTTTTTGTGCGGCTCTTTTTTTTTGCACTCGCTTTTTCTTTCTTTTTCAACTTTCGATGGTACCAGAGGCGTAAACTTTACAAGGAAACGGTTACTATTTTTCGCAAGATCGCTCAACAATTTTTGAAACCAATATGCTATTTTTTTTGGGAAGATTGACCAACAATTTTTTTGGATTTTCCTTCTAGGATGAACACAAACCCTAGAATTGTGAAGGAGGCGGCTCAATTCAGCAATGGAAGCACGCTGCAACGAAACCCTAGGCGACACAAGAGACAATGACGACGATGATGATGAAAGCAAAGGTGACGATAAATGTGACACGAACTCGAAACTTTATGGGAAAGACACTAAAACCAGCACACGACACAACGATGCAACCGAAGACTCAACAAGCAAGGACTAAGTAGTAAAAGCAAAAGTTCAAATTGGTTTGGACAAAGGCAATCTAATCTACTATTTTTTGGTTTTCTGGACTGTAGGTAAATAAATGCAAACAAGTAATCTCTCACCGATCAATCTGGGCGCTCGATACCACCCGATGCGACTTTTGGGTCCCGATCTTCGATGAGAGGAGGGTAACTATCGATTTGGTAGGAATCGATGTTGACGGTCCGACTACAACCGCCCGTGACGATGCGCGCTTTAGCAACCGATACACCAACTCAGATGGTTATTGATCTCGCCGAGACGCGATCAACTCCGACCATTTAAGGTCATTGTTCCTGCAAGCAATCAAGAACATAGCAAGAACAAAATGAACAACCAACTAAGTTGGCAAATATGTATTAAGCTCAAATATGAAAGAAACACAAACGGTGGGGTTCTGTAACGATAAAACAGGCGGTCTAGTCGACACGCGTGATTATCGGTATGTAGCAAAGGCTAGACATAACTAAACAAAACCCAAGTCCTAGATGAGGGTTTGGGTGGTTATTTATACTAGGGGAGCAGGAGAGGGTCGTCCATAGCATAGGAGACCTAATACAACTCAAGTTCAAAACACCAAGCCTACTTTGACTAGAGTTTGACTCGGACTGAAAAAGCATCGTTCGGTTTTTGGCAGTTTACGGACGCATCTGAAGGATTTATGAGGTGAGGCCAGATCCTTTGGAAAGTAGACTCCGAGACCTTTCAAACGTGTACTCATGGGCCTCCAGAACCCTCTGGAATCGAAAGTTATGGCACTTTAAAGTCAGTGCTGTTTCTGAGGCCGAATTGGACTCGAACTCGGACTGAAAAAGTGTTCTAGATTGTATTGCGTTTTCCTGTTGACTCGAAGGGAATTTTGAGGTCATCTCAGATCCGTTTGAAAGAGGACGACCAGAGCTTTCGTTCTTGTACTCATAGAGCTCCAGAAGCCTTCTGGAACAAAAGTTATGACTGTTTGAATTTGACCATCTCTGGGAGTCCGAAGCTGATTCCACTTTGCTTTTTCCCTCCGGACGCGAACTCCCTTGTGGTTTGCAAGTCTTCCCCAAGGTTCCTAAGAATAATCAAATCATCACAAGTATTAAATAGCATTACATTCATATTATCACTAATGGAAAGGCTGTGGAACGCATTCACCTAAAGATTAAATTGTCGTGCGCTAGCTCGAGTAACCGGTCCTTGGATAATAGCAGCATGTTCAAATTGATGTGTAGATGTGGCTATATCCATGGAAGTGATGTCCTCATCAGATATGGAGAAAAGAGAGTTCGCCCCGTTGCCGGGGACCCTGCCTCCCTTTATATAGTCGGAGGGGGCAGGTTACACGAAAATTTGAAGAAAAGAGGTAGGGGTATGCTACGCCCTGGAGTCTTGGTCTTCGGTCCTGGTGACTGACGGGTTGCTGTTTACCCATGCCGGGTTGGTAGACACAATGGACGGTACTTCATTGGAAAGGCGCTACCGCCTGCATTTTGCTTGTCGACATCGACGCCGCCTATGCTGTGCCTTGGCACCGCCGGGTTGGAGCGCTTTTCATCAGACCGCGAGGTGAGTGGATCGGTGTTGACTTAGCGCCCCCGCCACCTTGGGAAGAGCCACCGCCCCGCATGGTCGCCGTGTCCATGGGGCAGGTGACCGGCTTGGTGCCGACCGTGATGTGGCGGAGGCCGCAAGCTAGAGCTCTTGGGGCTCGAACTCGGCCTCGGTCGGGCCTCTGGGCGCTCGACCACGACCAAGTCGGAGCGCCCCTGGGAGGCCTAGTCGAGGCTGAGGGTCCTTCGGACTAAGGCCGGGCCCAAGATGGTTTATTTGGTGATCCAATCAATATTCAATGATAATCCCATCTTGCTGTGGGGACGGAGACTCAGGTAATACCCTCTCCAGCCTTCGACAAAGATCACGATTCAGTTCTCGAGTCTTGATGATCGAGAGAAATACGATCATGTATACTTTGTTGTGGGGTACCCCTGGTATGAGTATTCGTCACATGGTTTCCAGCAACCCTATATTTTTTAGTCATGTGCTCAATGTTTTCTTTCGTGGTTTTATGCAACTTAAAAACAAATTCAACACATTTCTTTGTATCAAAGTTTACCTTCTCCGAAGATGGCAAAGGTAAAAGATCAATTGGTGATGAGGACATCTTAACTGCAGACAACCATGTCCAATTCAACCCTTTGTAAAGATGAACCAGAACCAATGGTGCATGCACCTCTCACTCGAGCTCGTGCGCGTTGACTTAAACATCAGGTTAATGCATTCTCGGGTTTAAATAAACATAACCAACAGAATAGAATACTACTTAATTCTTGTGATGATATTGTTACGCTTAGGCATGAGGGAAGAAACACACCAAGTCGTGGTACAAGACAGCTACACGAAAGGATGCAAGGTGTGAATCCAAACAACCAAGTGGGAACGCGAAAGTGTTTCAGTTCGGACCTTAATGACCGGTCTAGATTAAATTGCTCATAGAGAATGCAAACGGACTCCGTTTAGGGTGTGTGAGTACTTGTTTGAAAGCTTAACTCCAGCACTTTCCAATAGATCCACCATCACCTCTGTCGACGTATTCCACCTGACAGGCCCAAGTCTACAGACCGGGTTTTGTTCGGCAGGGGGGGTGGATTTGGTAGTTGGCTAACCCTAGCAGAGGGAAACCCCAGTACCTCTCACACTAACGAATTCCAGTGCCCCTTGAACCTGATGAACACACCGATTTACCTGTGTTCAGCCCCCTTGCCAAAGGGTAATGACTTTTACGCCCCGCCTCGATCTTGAATTGCTTATCTTGAACTTCGTTACAAAGCTGAGGCTCACTCGCTCTTCTGTTGACCTCTCCTCTTTTTCCTCCCCCTTCTCATATGCTCTAGAGTGCCCTTATATACACGGGCTTACACGGGTCCGACAGAGAAGGGGTTGTCGTCATGCTTATCTTACACGTATTTAATACGCCTCTATGCGCTGTCCCGTTCCTTCAGTCTTAATTAGCGCCAACGCATGCTTTCGCCCGATTCTTCCGGGATGTGACCCCTTTGCGATGGGTAGGTGTGAGGCGTCAGAGGAACGGGCTTGTAGCAGAATTCCTTGGAATCGACGTGCCTAACACAGCAGACCTGTCCCTGACACGGTACGACGGGGAAGGAGGCTTCGAGGCGAAGCCATCGTATCCCACCACCTTTTTGCATGGCGGCGGGACGAGCAGGGCGTGCTCACCCACCTGCCCGCCAGGCCGCCACGTGGATTGGGCGCCGGCGCAGCAGGCGCTGTCGCCACTGCCGCCTCGCGCCACGTGGACCGCACCGGTGGGCATGAGCGTGCTCGCCACCGCCCGCCAAAGCCGCCACATGGGCCGGGCGCCGGCGAGCAGGCGTGGTCGCCACCGCCGCCGCGCGCCCGTGGACCGCACTCGGGATGTGGCGTGCTTTCGCCACCGCCCGCCAAAGCCGCCACGTGCAGCCGGGCGCCGCGCAGCAGGCGTGGTCGCCACTGCCGCTCGCGCGCCACGTGGACCAATGTCCCATAGACGGGGTGTAAACACCCACCCGCCTGCTAGACTGCCATGTGGGCCACGCATGCTTTTGTGCGGCGAAGAGGGTACCCTGGCGTAAAGTACGCCGACAACCTCCAAATTCAATACGAGCACTCAGATATTGAAAATTCTTTTCGGCGTGTGTGAAAACGTCTAAGAGAGTTGAAGAGTCCTTCTTATGTGTATACTAGTTCAATCCCCGTACGTTGCTATGAAAAATAAAATTGGTAACAAAACATAAAGGTCAAGCAATAGATACAATTACTGTATCCGATAGGTTACCATCTAGCATAGGAAAAATACTCTTTATACCATTCTCGATCCACAATAGGTACTCTGTGTACTCAAGATCACTTTGGGCCCTTATGTTACATACGAGCCTTAGCTGTCGCATGCAATCCCATAGGTATGACTTACGCAGCGTCGCGTCTATTATTTGTGGCCTCATCCCCTTACGAACAACCAGTAGAACCTGCCTGAAGTCTCCACCAAACACAATCGTTTTCCCACCGAACGGCATATCACATCGGCCCATGATGTCCCACTTGTTGCTACTAATTCTAATTTAGATGCTAGAATAGTCTAATTTAAATGCTTCTAACAAAGCCAAAACATCACCTATGGCACTTAATTGATAGCAAAGAATGCATATTATGTATATTTCATATGCTCCACTTGTAACATAAAATTCAGCAAACAATACTTATTGGAGAGCAACTTGCATGTTTGACTTTCACATATTTTAAAACGTTGACTTTAAAGATAATTAAATTTCATGACATGTTTGGAAATATTCCTATAAAACTATCAAGATTAAAGGAACTCTCGTGCCGTCAATGAAGTATAAATTATAGTAGACCCCTCGTATCGAGCTACAATAACTGGACAATGTTGTAGTATCTACGCGCAAGCAAACTTCTTACATTTCAATCTTTCATCTCAAAATGATATTAGAGTAAAATCTTCATTTGTTAAAAAAGTAAAACTTTGAAAAATATAATGCTAGCTACCATCAGAGTGTTATTAAACTCTTGAGAAGTAATGTTGCTAAAAGCTCCATAATAGTCGTGTAAGTGATCCAAAATCGCAATATATCCAAACGATAGTTTACCACCGAATTCAATTGTTTTCTCAACTGACATTGGTTTTTTTCCTCAAAGTCTCCTCAATCAAGCATAGCTCAAATTAACTCATTGTGTTTGAAAAACAATACCTGCAACTCCACCTTACACTCTATATGTACGAATCTTACTACAATTACCCCTAGTAGACGATGTATCGTCGAAGAAATTGTCAATGATTAATCCCGCATTGATGTGACCAATAATAGACACATTGGCCTAAATTAGATTGGTGCCTAGGTATGACGCCGGCCGCCGGGTAGCACGGGCAATAGTGTTGATGAATTTTTGACACTATAATAGTCATCAGATTAAGTGTGGATCAATGCTCAATATGAAATTGAGCCTTGAAACGAAGTCGAGGTATGTCAAGGTATGTTAATCACTAACTTGAGACTTTTCAATCTCCCAATTTATTTTTAGTGTGGATGAAGTTGCCGAGTTGTTTGATGTGTGTCGCGATTGACCAAGCGAGGCATGCGATCAGGAGAAGCATTGATCTTCATAGATAGGGCAGGCTTAATTCCTCGACGATCAACAGTGTGGGCGCGACAATCGAGACGACGTATGTGTTGATCTTCCTGCTCTTCGCGTCGGGCAAGAAAACAAAGTTGTCGACGTGTGCGGCGGTGTTCGTGCTCATGGCACTCGTCTCGATGCTCGCCCTCTGCAAGCACTTCAGCTGCCTCGCCATGACTGTCTTCTCTACATGTACGTGTCGCCCCTCTCCATCATGGTACATGCGTGCATGTTGCCTTGATCTTCGTGTGAATTAGCTAGCTTTTTCATGGTAGCTTTTTTTATATAGAAGGATATGCTCATAATATTGTACTTTTAGAAAATTTCAAATGCATATACACTACTACAGAAAAGGTTATCACAGTCAGTTCAAAAACATCAGTACAGACGGTTTTTCGAACCATCTGTAAACATGTGCCAGTGATATCATAGGCTTATCACAGACGACTTTTGAACCGTTGGTGAAAAACCCATCATAGGCTATCTGTACACATGGTCTTTAGCCAACTAATTTAACAATTATATTTTAGCACTAAAAGAAAGGGCTACATGCAATCTTATCCGGTCATCCCTTAGGCCCAACACTTGAACTCTGGTCTTAATACACGAAAAAGGAAAAGCATAACAGTTAAGGGGGACCACAAGAAACAAAGTCATCAAGACTTCCTTCTCCGTCTACTACATTGAATCCAACATGAATCATTGACTAATAACCATCATTAAGCACATAGGCATAGCTATGAAGAAAGCTAAGATTCATTGGCAAGCCTCGGTAAACCAATTGGCTACTACCGAAGCAATTGTTAGTTGATAAATAATCAAAGAAACCAAAACAATGTCTAGAAAGAGGTGCAGCAAATCCAGATAAAATTTCTCCTAAAGACCATGTTGGTAGCAGTTAGTAGTAGTAAATCGTAAGCAAAAATGCACCTTGTTCAGTCCAATAATGTTGTGAAACCCATACTTTACTCTTGACTGCAACTTGAACATCTGAAAAAAGGGAGATGAGTACACGACGGTAAGAAAGTGTGCTCTAGGATCAGCATCAATTTTGTAAGGCATTCTAATCCTTGCTGAATTGATACTGATTAGAGTTTCAAAACCACATGGTCAATTTGTCCTGACAACGAAAAGTTTGGTCACACTACAAGCAGATCATAAGCGAGGTACCTTGTGAATAGGCCCATCTTTAAACATGGAATGGCTAATCTTCTTGAACAACTCATACAGGGCCTCCACTTCATTTACAAAAACTGGATGCAAGAAGTACCAACAGTCGAATAATATGAAAACATAGTGGTTCTTGTACTGAAAAAATGACCATAGAAAAGAACCTTTATTTTCTCATGGAGCATTCAGTATGTTCTTACATGTAGTCCCTTTGGTCAGAATATCAGGATCCTCATGCTCTGGAGTTCGTTTGAACTGCTTTGATGATGCACAACCCATACAACACCAAATAGAACATCACAAGAAAAAACTGCAGAAAACAATAAACACGTTGAGAAGATGAGAAGACCGTAGCTACTAAAGGATATTAACTGGTATTGACATTTGCAGTTTTTCAGAAAATAAAGATAAGGTAGAAAGATCATAATATCATAGTCACTGCATAGAGACAAGCAAAATGTGTTTGTTTTACTTAACTTGGCCTCACATGCATCTGTCTCTAAGAATGGTCCTCCACATCATTCACAAATCAATATTAACATTTTTGAATGGCAATGGCACGAAAAAGACAGCAGTCATGCGATACTTACGTCATATTTCTTCCCAAACTCGCCAGAGAGATGCCCTTTCACAATTTCAGAAATGTAGTTTTACCTACAGAAAACATAAAGCAAAAGATCTTGAAAACAATGATAGATAACACTAAGATGGAATTACAAATATGCAGTATCCCATATAAACACAGCACAACTGAGACTCATTGGGGCATCTCATACTACTAACAAAGAATTTTTTTTAGAATACTAAAAAAGGAATGTTAAGTAGAGCTTCAATGCACTAAACCCAATTACATTTACATCACCCCAGTGAACATCTCATGCTTAGTTGCTTTGTATCATCAAATGAGGAGTCACATCAACCTTCTCAATTTTATGCATGTGGTAATTACAAATGTGCATCTTATAATAGAGAAGAGAAGTTAATATCTAAGATACCACGAATCCATACAATCAAGCAAGAACACATCCCGAAAGGAGACCGGTGAATCAATCATCTAGACAACCACATTCCAACCGCGTATACATCAGAAAACCAATCTGACCCCAAATCAAATGAGGCTAATTCTAACTGACATCAGAACAATGCAACTACCAATCCAAAAGTGGCTTCAATCCAGTGCATCAAAGAATCTAGATCATACTTGCCATCAAATGGTGAAATAGTGAATTTAATCTTTCCAAGAGAATCATCATTTGCACGTACCTCCCGGTGCTATGGTAAAAGACCCATGCCGAAGCGGTTGCGATGAAAATGACATCGCACATGAGAATCCACATCATCAACCTCAGTGTCGGTAGCATAATCTCCATTGTTACCTTCCACTTCACTGCCCGAAACTCCATGATTATCAACGGTTTTGTTGTGTATACGTGGCCTCAACAGGAGGGCCATGTCCCAAATCTTTTAGTCTTCTTGAAAGACCATGTGGAGGTCTATCCTTGTGTGTGATGAGTAATTGACGAGTATTGAGCTTGGATTGATTTGAAATTGAGTTTGATTTGAAGTGAATTGGATTTGAAGCAATTTGAGTGTTGGTTGCTTTTCTTAGTGCTACCGGCCAGGGGGCAGTAGCACCGGACTGTTGAGCGTAATTAAGATTGATTAATGATTTTGGGATAATCATTGAATATATATATGTGGGCATTGCTATGTGAAAGGTTTTTCCTTGTCTTTGATGGTTGCAGGGCGACGGTGCTAGGTCATGGTGAGGCGGAGGATGACCGGGACTAGGCGAGGAGCGTCGGAGGTCCAGACGGTCGGGAGATCGCCGGAAGATGACCGGAGACGGAGTCCGGGCAAGCCAAGAAGATAAGGAAAGGAGATGATGCTAGCTAGATGCCGCGTGGATCAATGAGGGCCGCTTGATTGCGGTCTAGTTGATAGGTTTATGGGTCTAGGTAGTATGCTTTGAAAACTGCAAGAAAACCCGTATGTGTGCAGGTTTTGGGTTAGCCCTTGCATGGCTGTGTGAGTGGGTCAATCCTAGCCCTTAGATGAGTGTCCTAGGGTTGAGGGACTCATCCAAGGGTGGTAGGTGGCCCAAGAGTTGTATAAATAGGGGTGGAGGCGTGGCCTCCTCCCCTTGAAGGTTTGAGTTGCTCCTTTGAGCTTTGCCCACATGAAGTGAGGCTTTGTAAACCTTCCCACCAGAAATACAAAGAAATTTCTTTACATTATTGTGAATTTAAATTCCGCATTTACATTATGTCTTTACTTTACGCAATTTAAATTCAGCATTTACGTTACGCATTTACTTTCCCGCAATCTACATTCATGCAATTTGGATTTGCCTCCCCTCCTTCTAAATGCTGATCTTGGATGTTTTGAGTGTGTTCATATGATTTTACATCTCTTTTGCACTCTTTGATTAAGTTGAGATCTTCTTTTCTTTCAAATTCCAGTTCTGTCCAGAACTTGTTCTTCCCGCAGCAGTGAGTATTTGATTTTTAGAAACATCTAGAAAAATCATTTTTTCGTGATTCTTGCTGGATGTTGTGCGGGACTCGCATATACATCTGTAGAAAAATTTTGGAGTTCACTTGTTGCACCGTTTGGGCACCATGAGGTGAAAACCGAGCCCCAAATTTTCTGCTCGAAGTTCCTGACTGTCTGTGTTCGTAGATTTATGATGATTTTTCTACATGGCTTTTTGATCTGACATTTGGTAGAGAGCTTTACGACTCATCTTCTCATAGGGAGAAAATTTCTCATAATTTTGTGAGCAGAAGAAACCCACCAACCTCCTGTTCAAATTAAAGACAGCTTCTGGAAATATCTGCTTTTGCTTTTCTAAAAGAGACTTTTGTGTCTTGGCTTGATCTCTTTTAGAAAAGAAGTATTTGAATTGATTCCTCTTTATTTGGACACTTGACAACCAGGATTGTGATTGAAAAATCCCTCACATATTTTATGGATCTCATCCATGTAAGCTAGGATACACATAGTTGTCTAGTCGTTCCGGTTTTTATGGTTTTGCGAATTTGAGGAGCACCGGTTTTCTTTTATGTGATCTTTTCAAGGTTTTAGTTGGAGTATTCTTGGGGAAAATTTATTTGCACCATTCACCCCCTCTGCTCGCCATCTCGATCCTTCAATTGGTATCGAGCTGGTTTTGCTCTTCCATAGATCTTGACCGGTCTCAAGAGCCATGGCGACGACAAATACTCCACCAAGCCTCCCATTTTCAATGGAGTTGATTTTCCTTTTGGAAGTCCCGAATGGAGTCATACATCATCGCCTGTGGCTTCCCGATATGGCGAAGGTGAAGCTCCCATATGAGGTTCTCGCCGATGAGAACGCCACTACCGGCAATATGGTCGACGTTGAGGCAAATGCTAAGGCGAGGAACATTCTCATACAGGACTCACCAGTAGTGAGTATGATCGATTTTCACCTTCGCTCCGCCCACGAGATTTGGGTAACCCTCGATGCTTACCATGAGGGCACTACTCAAATCAAGACCGTGAGGCAGGACCAGTTCAAGTGCGAGTACAACAAATTTGAACAACGCGCTTGTGAGAGTCTCGATGAGTGCTTTGGTCGGTTTACCAAGATTTTGAGCGACCTCCGAGCAGTCGGTTGTATATACCCTGACTCGGACAATGCTCGGCATTTCTTGACCGCACTCGACCTTCGGGTTTGGGAGATGAAGGTGACCACCATCAAGGACACCACTGATCTGTCGACTCTGACTCTTGACGGGCTTTATTCCCGCCTCAAGACTCATGAGATTGATGTCGTCTCTCAAAAGACGAAATCTCAGTCGATGGCTTTGGTCACCGATCCCATTGGGTCCTCTTCTGGATTTTCTCTTGACTTTGCTTCTAGTTTTTCTCTCTCCGCTCTTTGCGACGTAAGCGATGAAATTCTCGAACGATTTTAAAATGAGCTTGCTCTTGTCGCTCAAAATTTTCCAATATTTACAAGAGAGTGAGAGAGAGGAAGAGAGGTGGTATGATCACCGCTTGAGTGTGGTGGCCCCAACCACATTCGAGCTTAACCGCCCTAAGCCGAGAAGGGCAAGAACGACGCCGGGTTTGGGCAAGAACGACTACACCGACAAGAACCGCAACAAGAAGCCTCCAGTTCAGGAACCGCACAAGACGAGAAGAAGTACCGCAACTTCTCCAAGAACAAGAAGCTCTTCCACCGTGTCCTCGCCGCCTCGACGACATCAACCTCTCCGACACGGAGACATGGAGCGACGAAGGCGAGAATGATCCGCAAGAGAAGAAAGGCGGCGACGACTTCTCCTAAGATGTGCTTCATGGCAGCGCCATTGAAGTGAGCGACCCGAGCAGTCTGGCGACATCGGATGAGGTACCCACCTACGACGAAGTTAAATGATGCCTTCAGAATTAGGCAAGTTTCATGCTAAGGCTAGGTCGAGGTGTTCTGAGTTAGAGAAGGAGGTAGATAGTTTGTCTCGGGAGTTAGCTTCACTTAAATCATGTTCCTCCCGAGACTCTGATAATTGTACTCTCTGTGATGCTTTGCTTGTGGAGTTGGAGAACCTAAGAACCCTGCATGATAGTGTGGTTTCTGATCTTGAGGCTCTTAGGTCGAAGGATGCTAGCACATGTTCTATTGATCCTATTCCTATTGATGCTAGTTTTCTTCATACTCACACAACTGCATCTTGTGAAAATTACCCTAAGCTACTTACTGAAATTGATGCCATGAGTTGTCATCTTAGAAAGCTTTCTACTAGAAATGATGAACTTGAATTGCATGCTTCTAAGGACCCAACAACTCATGTGAGGGTCAGAAGCAACTAAAACTTGATAATGAAGCTTTGAATGCCAAGTGTGATCAACTTGCTAAGGACTTACTAGTTAAGTCAAATAATGGTTGCTTGCTGTGTATTGGGGTTGAGGATGACGTGGATAAGGTCCACGCAGAGCTTAGGAAGAAGTTAGAGGCCCAGGTTGGTAGAATTAGAGATGCTTCTTGTGCTTCCTGTGAGTCTCTCAAATTTGAGGCAACCGTATATAGGGAAAAATATGCACGCTACTGTTCGATCCTCTTCTTCTGCCTCTTCTTCTACTCCTTCCCTTGCTCTTCATCGCCTCACTTTTCCGAGAGTGTCAAGATCTTATGAGCACTCTCGAGAAATTTGTTGGAGGCAAGAAGAAGCTCAATCTCATTCTAGACCACCCAAGATTAGCAGATTCAATCAAGGTCTAGGATTTGATTACTTGGAGCACGCTAGGACTCATCCTCCTACCATTGTGCGTGGTTCCAAGAGTGGAGAGATAGTGGTTGCTCCTGTGTTGAGCACCACCGTGTTTAGGTCTCCGGTGTGGTCCACGGACTTCACCGTATGATGCTTCTCTTGTTGCTTCTGCCTCTAACAAGGCAAAGTACACATGCACCTTCTGTAAGAAGGATGGTCACCTAGTAGATTTCTGCTTCAGGCGCACCAAGATCACTCGGCGTGAGCGTGTTGATGCTCTTAGGGGTATTCAGGGTCATCCCCAGACTCTGAGTGCTCCTAAGGCGCACACTGCTACTAGACAGGTTAGAGAGTCGCCTGTTTTTGGGCAGCGTCCAGGACTCGGTTTTCATGTTGTTCAGTCGAGTTTTAGTCCTGGAGTTGCTCGTGGTCAGTCTTTCCGCCGTCCTCTTGATATTCCTCGTTTTTCCCATCGAGGTAGATATCAGCGGCGTGAGGTGTTTTCGGCAGGAGATTTAGGCACCTCGCTGGGATGGTCCGCCTTTGCACCACGGCGGGCCAAACCAGTGACAGCTCCCAGATCTTCCACTAGAGCTACTTCTTCTGATCTTGTTAGAGTTGAGCGTCAGAGAGACACTAGAGTCCAGTCTTCTTCTTCTATGGTTGGTACTTTGAGGCGTCGTGTAATTCAGTATTGGGTTCCCAAGTCTTCACTTTATCCCAGTACTGAGTCTTCTCTTTTGACTTGATCAGGTTCGTCGGATGGGGAAGGGAGATGTTTGGATTGTTGACTCCGGTTGTTCTCGCCATATGACCGGAGACTCTCGTTGGTTCTCTTCCCTAGTCCGAGCCCCCGGTGATGAGTTGATCACTTTTGGGGATGCTTCTTCAGGTAGAGTCATTGCTAAAGGTACCGTCTGCATTAATGAAAATTTTATTCTTAAGGACGTTGCCTTAGTGAGTAAGCTGCAATATAATTTGCTTTCTGTTTCTCAGCTTATCGATGACTCTTTCGAGGTAAGCTTTAAGAGCAATGCTTGTAGAATCCTCGATTCATCAGGAGAGTTAGTTTGCGGGATTTCTAGATTTGGGAGAGTCTTTCGTGCTGATTTTTCTGTTTCTTCTGGAGACTCTCTTCGGTGTTTGATTGCTTCTGAGTCCCGTGATCTCTCCTTCTGGCATAGGAGACTTGGTCACATTGGTTTTGATCATTTGACCAGAGTTAGCAGCCGCGATCTTATTCGTGGTTTGCCCAAACTCAAGATGGTCAAAGACTTAGTTTGCTCTCCCTGCCGACATGGCAAGATGGTTACTGCTTCTCATCCTCCAGTCACCGTAGTGATGACTGATGCACCAGGACAGCTTTTACACATGGACATTGTTGGTCCAGCTAGAGTGCAGTCAGCAGGAGGGAAGTGGTATGTCCTTGTTATTGTTGATGATTTTTCAAGGTATTCTTGGGTATTTTTCATGGCCTCGAAGGATGAGACTTTTTCTCACTTCAAGGGATTGGTTAGTAGGTTGTCTATTGAGTTCCCAGGTGCATTACGAGCTATACGCAGTGATAATGGTACCGAGTTCAAGAATTCCTACTTTGAGAGTTTCTGTGTGGAGTCTGGTTAGAGCATCGCTTCTCCTCTCCATACGCCCCTCAAAGAAATGGCGTAGTGGAAAGGAAGAATAGGACCCTGGTTGAGATGGCCAGGACGATGCTAAATGAGTACAGTACTCCTAGGAAGTTTTTGGTTGAGGCTATAGCTACTGCTTGTCACGTTTCCAATCGCGTTTTCTTGAGAGCACATTTGCATCGCACTTCTTATGAGTTGAGGTATGGGCGAAAGCCCTGTTTCTCATTTTCGCTTTTTGGTTGCAAGTGTTTTATCTTGAAGTCTGGTAACCTAGATAAGTTTGAGTCTCGTTCTTCTGATGGTATTTTTCTGGGTTACTCGACTTCTTCTCGTAGCTATAGGGTCTGGAGTTGTGATGCGAATAGGATCTCAGAGACATGTGACGTGACCTTTGATGAGGCTAGCCAGGAGCTAGACCTGATATTTCAGGCTCTTCTTATCCCTCCGAGACCATCTTTGTAGAGGATGAGGATGATGGAGATGATGGTGCTCCACCTGATCCAGTCTCCTCTACACCTGAGGTGCCTCCTGTTTCCATTTCTGCACCTCAGGGAGATCAGCCTTTGCCTTCAGACTCTCCTTCAGCGAGTAGCTCTGTTCCTTCCTCTTCTGCTCAAGTGGGAGAGGCCACTTCTGCTTCTGGCCCTCCTCGTCACATTCAGCGTTCTCATCCACCTGAGTAGATCATTGGTGATCTATTTGAGCGTGTTACGCGCTCAAAATCAGGCTTATCTTCTTTCTGCCTTCACTCTGCCTTTGTTGCCTCTTTTGAGCCAAAGGATGTTACTCATGCATTATCCGATGAATCATGGATTAATGCTATGCATGAGGAACTGGAAAACTTTGAGAGGAACAAAGTTTGGCAGCTTGTAGAGCCCCCATCTGGTCATAATGTCATTGGGACCAAGTGGGTGTTCAAAAACAAGCAGAGTGAGGATGGGGTTGTCGTTCGCAACAAGGCTAGGCTAGTTGCATAGGGCTTCACTCAGGTTGAGGGTCTTGACTTTGAGGAGACCTTTGCCCTCAGAGCTAGACTAGAGGCGATTAGAATCTCGCTTGCATTCTCTCGCATCCCGTGGCTTCAAGCTCTATCAAATGAATGTCAAGAGTGCATTTCTCAATGGCTTCATTGAGGAAGAGGTGTATGTCAAGCAACCTCCAGGATTTGAGAACCCCAAATACCCGAACCATGTCTACAAGCTTTCCAAAGCCTTGTATGGACTTAAGCAGGCCCCTAGAGCTTGGTATGAGAGGCTTAAGTCCTATCTTCTCAGTCAGGGTTTCAAAATGGGTATAGTAGACAAAACTCTATTCATCAGACACCAGGATTCTCATTTTCTTCTCGTCTAGATTTATGTGGACGATATTATCTTTGGTGGTTCATCTCAGTCTCTTGTGTCTCATTTTTCTGAGGTGATGAGCACAGAATTTGAGATGAGTAAGATGGGTGAGTTGAGCTACTTTCTTGGCTTCCAAATCAAGCGCACTGGAGGGTACTTTCCTGCACCAAGGTAAGTACACTCGGACCTTCTCGAGACGGTTTGATATGTCCGATGGAAAGCCCGTGATGACTCCTATGGCCACCATTGCTGTCCTCGAGCCCGATGAGGATGGTGAGCCTCACCGATCAAAAGGAGTTTTGAGCATGATTGGCTCTCTCTTGTATCTTATCGCTCATGGCCGACATACACTTTGCTGTGTGTATGTGCGCTCGCTTTCAGGCTTCTCCTCGCGTCTCTCATCGCCAGGCGGTGAAGCGCATCTTTAGGTACCTTCGAGCTACCATTGACTATGGTATCTGGTACTCTTCTTCCTCTTGTCTATCCCTTAGAGCCTTTTCCGATGCTGACTTTTATCGGTCAGAGGATAGATAGGAAAAGCACTTCGCACTTGCCAATTCATTGGCACTTCTCTTGTTTCTTGGTCATCTAAGAAGCATCCCGAGTCGCACAAATCCATCGCCGAGGCCGAGTATGTTGTCAAAGCCATTGTCAGAGCTGTGTGCTCGATGAGATCGACCTTGCGGACTTTGGGTTAGAGATAGAGAGTGTTCCACTTTTCTCGTGATAACACTTCGCTATTTGCATTGCTAAGAACCCAAGCACTTTACCAAGCACATTGATATTAGATATCACTTCCTTAGAGACCATGTGGAGAAAGGTGACATAGTGCTTCAGTTTGTAGAGTGTCCACCAGTTGGCTGATATCTTTACCAAGCCTTTGGATAGCTCTAAGTTTGTTTCCTTGAGGAGTGAGCTTGGAGTTGTGTGCCCTTACGGCCTTCTGTGAGGGGGAGCTGATCTGTATATTATGTATTATATTTTATTTCAGTTTTTCCTTTCTTTTGTATTGCTCTGGGTGCTTATGGGTTTTATTCCTTAGAGTTATGAGTTCACTTCACTTAGACTTCTGGCATGCTTTGCATGGACCTCTCATCATGTGCTTTAGGTTGCTATCATGCTTAATTAGTCGTTCTCTCTTCTCTCTAGGTTGAGTTCCCTCACGCCTTATAAGTCTAGCAGTGTTGGGCCCCTGGTAGACAGGTCTGTGTGCACTCCTTAGTTTGGGATCTAGAGACAGCTTTCCTATGTTAGTCATTGGGGAAGATGAGAGCGAGTCTAAGCCATAGTGTTCTCTACCATCTTTTCTATACTCTATAGCCACCCATTCATAGCTTGACTTCTTCCCTCCATTCTGTGTTTTTGGCTTTAATTGAGTTCTTTTCGATCTTTCTTGAGCTTAATCTTGCTAATAACTCAATTTGAACCAGATTTGTGCTTAAAATGAAATCACATGTTGAGGGGGAGTTTAAGAATCTATCTCATGCATTGCATATAGACTTGATTTTTCATTTTATGAGCTTTGTCTATTATGCAAATGATCCATGTTTCATTTTATACATCATGCTATATTATGAAGAAAATTACTTGCTTAGATATGTCCAAGTTCATTTATCTTGCTAAGCTTACAAAAATTGAAAATGAGCGTTAAAAGAAAAACTTGATAAAACATGTTGCTTTTACTAGTTAAGTTTCTTCTCTAGGTGTTTTTGCCATGATTTGTGAAATTCGAATTTCTAGAGTCCCTATAGCAACTTGGGTGAATCTTGTTTGATCCATACTTGAGTCCTTCACTAGCTTAACGATGAAAATGCTAAAAATAAAAGTGAAGCAAAATTGACTCTTTTTGTGCGCATTAGACTCAACACCTCACATTTACAAGACGGCTTCTCATTGCACTTGAGATGAACTTGGAATGGGTTGTGTATGACCAAGATCATTCTCTTAAGAGTCTCTCTTGAAACGATCGATTATGGCTTGAGTCAATTGTTTTAAAAAATGCAAAAAAAAACATATGTGGGTAAAGAATGCAAATAATGTCAAACATTTGCACCCCGCTATGTCTTTCAAAGATTCATAGAAAAATCTGCATACAATAAAAAAACTCGAAGGACCTTGTGTGCACTTCTAGATTCCCCAAAGTGTTGAGTAGGTTGAACTCTAGGTTTTCTATTTGATCCATTGAATGCTTTGCTTCTAGTTTTGAAACTAATGAGAAGTGTTGCTCATGTTCAATCATGCTATAAATGACATGGTTTTAATTAAATCTTGCTAGCAAAATGTTTATTTGCACTTGGACATGACTTAGCTTAGTTTATTTTTGCCATAACTTAGCTTGGTGTCATAACTTGTCTTGTTGGTCACATGGATAATCTTCAAAGCTCCCTTAGGCTGCATTACTTGCATAAAAACAAAAAAAAGGGAGAAAAGATAATGTCATCTTGATGCCTATATTGCCAAAAGGGGGAGAAATCATAGAAAAGGCATCATGTTGCATCTTGATTCTTATGATCTTTGTTAATCTTTGCTATCTATCTTCCAGATTCTTATGATCTATGTTAATCTTTGCTATCTATCTTCCATAGATCATAAGTATTTCCGGTTGCCAACTTGGTCATGTTTTTATTTCCATTTCTTTGATCAAGTTTGGCTTTGCATTCAAATTGCTTTCTTTTTTCTTCTTCAAACTCAAAACTTATGCCTTTTCATGTGTTTGTCAATATACTCATCAAGGGGGAGATTGAAAGACCATGTGGAGGTCTATCCTTGTGTGTGATGAGTAATTGACGAGTATTGAGCTTGGATTGATTTGAAATTGAGTTTGATTTGAAGTGAATTGGATTTGAAGCAATTTGAGTGTTGGTTGCTTTTCTTAGTGCTACCGTCCAGGGGGCAGTAGCACTGGACTGTTGAGCATAATTAAGATTGATTAATGATTTTGGGATAATCATTGAATATATATATATATGTGGGCATTGCTATGTGAAAGGTTTTTCCTTGTCTTTGATGGTTGCAGGCGACGGTGCTAGGTCATGGTGAGGCGGAGGATGACCGGACTAGGCGAGGCGCGCGGAGGTCCGCACGGTCGGAGATCGCGGAAGATGACCGGAGATTTGAGTCCTGCAAGCCAAGAAGATAAGGAAAGGAGATGATGCTAGCTAGATGCGCGTGGATCAATGAGGGCCGTCGGATTGCGTTCTAGTTGATAGGTTAGCGGTCTAGGTAGTATGCTTTGAAAATCAGTGCAAGAAAACCCAGATATGTGCGGTTTTGGGTTAGCCCTTGCATGGCTGTGTGAGTGGGTCAATCCTAGACCTTAGATGAGTGTCCTAGGGTTGAGGGACTCATCCAAGGGTGGTAGGTGGCCCAAGAGTTGTATAAATAGGGGTGGAGGGGTGGCCTCCTCCCCTTGAAGGTTTGAGTTGCTCCTTTGAGCTTTGCCCACATGAAGTGAGGCTTTGTAAACCTTCCCACCAGAAATACAAAGAAATTTCTTTACATTTGTCAGCGTACTATACACCGGGGTACCCTCTTCGCCGCACAAAAGCGTGCGTGGCCCACGTGGCAGTCTGACAGGCGGGTGGGTGTTTACACCCGCCCACGAACGCCGATCCACGTGGCGCTGGGGCGGCAGTGGGCGACCACGCCTGCCGCTTCGCTAAGCCCATGTGGCGGCTCGGCGGCGATTGGCGAAAGCACGCCAGCCCACCGGTGCCGGTCCACATGGCGCTGGCGGCGTGGGCGACCACGCCGCTGCTTGGGCGCCCAGCCACGTGGCGGCTTTGGCGGCGATTGGCGAAACACGCCCAGCCCACCGGTGCCGGTCCACGTGGCGTCGCGGGCGAAAGCAGTGGCGACCACGCCTGCCGCCGGCGCCCAACCCACGTGGCGGCTCGGCGGGGGCGAAGCGCCCCAGCCCACCGGGTGCCGGTCCACGTGGCGCGCGGGCGAGCAGGTGGGCGACCACGCCGCCGCCGGCCGCCCAGCCCACGTGGCATGCGCGGCGAAGCACACCTCGCTTGCTCACCGCCATGCAAAAGGGAGGGATGCGGTGGCTTCATCCTCAAGTTTCTTCGCCACAGATCAGGTCGAGACAGCTCTTTATGCACTGTGCATGTCGGTCCCAAGGAATTCTGCCATAAGCCTGCTCCTCGACGCCTCACCCCTACCACAGAGAGGTGACATTCCTAAGAACTGAGCGAAGGCATGCGCCGGCATTAATTAGCGCCAAGGAACGGACAACGCAAAAAGGTGTAATAAATGCATGTAAGATAAACATGATGACATCCCTCCTCTATCTGACTCGTGTAAGCCCGGGCATATAAGGGCACTTGAGGGCATACGATGAGGGAAGAAAAAAAAGAAAAAAGAAAGAAGAGAGACTCAACAGAAGAGCTGGTCACCAACAAGCTCTGTAACCAAGCCCAAAATACTGAATCCAAGATCAAGCAGGAAGTAAGGCTGTTACCCTTCTTCAAGGGGGCCTGAACTTGGGTAAAATCGTGTGTTCATTTGGATTTTAGACTCTAGAATTCGTTAGTGTGAGAGGTGCTGAGGTTTCCATCTGTTAGGGTTTGCCGGCTACCAAAGGCACCCCCCTACCGAACCAAACCCGGCTCAGAGACTTGGGCTGTCGGTTGAAATACACCGGCAGGGCGCGCTGTAGGGGCCGTAGTCGGTTTCTCCGATCATCTCTCCATGAAGTTTTGGTGTTTTTCTTCCAGCCTCCGTGCTTTGGAGATGGAGGGTTCAAGCTTCGTGAAGGAGAAGAGTCGACCATGTTCAGAGTGTGTCCCGCAATCTGCTCGATCGCAAGACCGCCACCTCCACCCCAGGCGCCGGGCGATGCTCCGTCTTGGCGGTGGAGCATCCGGCGACGCCGGCTGGCCATGGAAGCGCCACCCCACTCGGGAATCAGATGCCGCTCGTTTTCTCTCGACCACCTCGGTGGAGCTTGTAGAGATTCCCGCCACTCCGTGGTCATGGGATCTTGCCGACCTTGTTGGTGCGGCCCAACTTCGAGTAGGGCCCCCCGGCCGGCAGAGTATCGGTGGTACTCCGCCTCCCTGCGGGTGCTCAGGGCTCGGCCTGGCAGAAAGCGCCCCGCCCGGTAGGTCGTGGCTGGGAGGAGGCGCAGCAGCAGGCCGGTCCTGCTCCGAAGGAACCGTGAGGACCTAAGTAGTCATCTTGACGAGGCCTGCCGGCGGAGCGGCGATCTTCGCGGCCGTGTGCCACGCCGCCCGGCTCAAGAACAGGGGCGCGGCAAGCGGGTGGCCTCCGAAGACGGAAGTTCCTCCGACTCGTGGAGAGTCCTATCTCGCTCTCCAGCCGAAGTTCTGTGGGTGCCCGGGCTTTGTTTATGGCGTTGGATATCAGGCGTTCTCCCGGCGGTTACGCCGTGTGGAGTGGCCCGAGAAGTTTCGCCCGGCGTCTATAGAAAGTTACGACGGCACTACCAATCCTGAGGAGTTCTTGCAAATTTATACCACGGTGGTGCGAGCAGCCGGCGGGTCCGGAAAAGTCATGGCTAATTATTTCCCGGCCTTGACGGGCTCCGCCCGTTCTTGGTTGTTGAACCTCCCGCGAGGGTCAGTGCACTCGTGGGAGGAACTGTGTGGCCTTTTCGTCGCTAATTTCCAAGGCTCCTTCGCGCAACCGGGCGTGGAGGATGATCTGCATGCCCTAGAGCAGCATAAGGGGGAGTCGCTGCGTGATTTTATCCGGCAGTTATGCCATTGTCGCAATACGATTCCCCATATTTCAGAGCAATCGGTCGTCATCGCCTTCCGAAGAGGCGTTCGCGACCGCAAGATGAAGGAGAAGATGGCCACCCGCACTATTGGCACCACTTCTGAGTTGTTTTCCCTCGCGCATAAGTGCGCGCGGGCTGCAGAGGCGAGGGGGCCAGGATCTGGTCCCCAGGGTGGCCGAGGCAAGGATGAAGCCAGGACCTCAAAGGGTTCCGGCCCGTCAAGCAAGAAGGCGCGGAAGCGTGAGGCAGGAGAGACCCGGCGGGTCTTGGCCGCCGAGCGTGACCGCGATGGCTCCGGGTCGCTGGAGCGCGACCGTCGGGATCAGCGCGGCAATCGCCGTGACCGGCGGGATGATGATCGCCGTGGTGATCGCCGCGACCGGCATGACAACCGCCGCGGTCGGCGGAACGATCGCCGCGCGGCGAAAAGAGGGCCTTGGTGCCCAATTCATCGAATCGACACCCATGACCGGATAATTTGTCGGTCGTGGACCGAATGGTAGAGCGGCGGATCAAGGAGCGCCCTCGTGATGATGAGCGCCACTCGTGATGGTGATCGTGGTGAAGACCCGCCCGCCGCTTTCCAAAGAAGCGGATCATACCTGGCGATATTTATGGTGGTTCGTCCGCCCTTCGCTCTAATACCGCTTGTAAGCGGTTGAAGAGGGAGGTGTGTGCAGCGGGGCCGGGCTCAGGGTCGCGTCGGATGCTGAAATGGTCGAGGAGACGATCATCTTCAGTCAGGCTGACCACCCTGATTACGCCCCCAGCCCTGGACATCTCCCGATTGTGGTGTCACCCACAGTCCGGAATGTCCGGTTGGGTCGTGTGTTGGTGGACGGAGGGAGTTCTCTCAGTATCTTGTCCTCTACGGTATTTCTGGCTCTTCAAATCCCGCGCAGATCTCCATCCGCTGTTGTTTTTGAATAGCCCCGGGTTAGTGCAATCCCGTGGGTCAAAAAGTCTCCTGCCACTTTTGGAGAAAAGGATAATTATCGTCTCGAGTTGGTGGACTTTGAAGTCACCGATTTTGATCTCCGTATATATGCTTTGCTTGGCCGGCGCTGGCCAAGTTCATGGCGTGACCCATTATGCATATATGGTGGTGAAGATGCCAGAACTCGCCGCCCCATAACCGCTCGAGTGGATCACCAAAAGCTCATATTGTCATAAGTTTCCGCTTGATATGAGTGCGCCACTTGTCCCGGCGTCTTGATGCCGCCCGCGGGAGCCCTCAGTCCGGACCGTGCTTTGCTGCTCTGCGGCGAGGTTAAGGTGGTCGCCCGAGTGAGGGCGAGTCCCGCAAAACCGCTAACATTGGCGCCACTGGCGCTAAATAGGAAGACGCGCTCGCCACCTTCCTCCGTGCAATTCCGACGGTTTGCTCGCAACCGTCCGATATGACCGGGGTCCCCAGGGAGGTGATCGAGCACCGTTTGGCAACGCTCCCCGAAGCGCGCCCGGTTCGGCAAAAGATCCGGCGGCAAGCTCCGGAGCGGCAAAATGTTATTCGGCAGGAGGTGGAGAAGCTATTGGGCGCAGGGATCATTAGGGAGGTCATTCACCCTGAGTGGCTTGCCAATCCTGTGCTCGTCAAAAAATCCAATGGGAAATGGCGAATGTGTGTCGATTTCACCGACCTCAACAAAGCTTGCCCGGCGATCCTTATCCTTGCCGCGAAGTCGACCTTATTGTTGACTCTACTACGCAGTTGTGAATTATTATGCTTTTTGGATGCGTACTCTGGGTACCATCAAATTAGCATGGCGGTGGAGGATGAAGAAAAAACTGCTTTTGTAACCCCTATGGGTGTTTATTGTTATATTAGGATGCCTTTTGGTTTAAAGAATGATGGGTCCACTTACCAAATAAGCTATGCACATTACTTTTCGGCCCACGATAGGACGTAATCTTGAAGTATATGTTGATGATCCGTCGTGAAAGTTAAAAAGGTGAAGACTTGATTCAAGACTTAGAAGAAACCTTCGCCAATCTCCTAAGAATTGCCTCGTCAATCCAGAGAAGTGCGTGTTCGGAGTTCCTCCCAGAAATTATTGGGGTTCCCGTGTCTAACCGGTATTGAGGCCAATCCAGATAAGATAGCAATGATTGAGTACAAGAAGCCGCCAAAGACGACTCAAACAGTTCAATGTTTGGCGGGTCGCCCGCCTCCCTTGGCGATTCATTGCTGGATTGGGAGAAAGGAGCCTACCCTATTCAAGCTATTGAAGAATACTAATCATTTTGAGTAGACTGATGAGGCTCAGAAGGCCTTTGAAGACTTGAAGCGGTACCTTACCTCTCCTCCAGTGCTGGTTTCCCCTACGCAAGGTGAACCGCTGCTTTTGTATATTGTTGCTACCCCTGAGGTGGTCAGCGCTGTGTTGGTGGCGGAGAGGGAAGGTGTCCGTGCTGGTTTATTATGTCAAGAAGTGTTGCATGAAGCGGAAACTCGATATCCTCAAGCCCGTAAAATGTCAGAGGCGGTTACGTGGCATCTAGGAAGTTGCGCATTATTTCCAAGGGCGAAGTTATTGTAGTCACGGCCTATCCGCTAAGAAATCTTGTTCAACCGTGAAGCAGAAGGTCGCATTGCCAAATGGTCAGCTGAATTGGGCGAGTTCAATCTTAAGTTTGTTCCCCGCACGGCTATCAAAAAGTCAAAAGCTGGCGGAGTTCGTTGCCGAGTGGACTCCCGCCACTCCTGAAGCGGAAGAAGCCCCGTGACGCCTCCCCGACCTTGTTTTTGATGGTTCGCTCAGATTGAGGGCGCCGGTCGGGCGTTATCTTAGTCTCCCGTGCCGGTGATGTGCTCCAAAGACGTTGTTGCTCTTGATTTTAAAGCTACTAATAACATTGCCGAGTATGAAGGTCTGCGGCGGTTGCGATTGCTTAGCCGCTAGGTATCCGGCGTCTTCAAGTCAAGGGCGACTCCCTGCTAGTCATCAATCAAGCGAGGAAGGAATATCAATGCCCTGACCCCACCATGGCGGCGTACTTGGCGGAGGTCAAGAAAATGGAGCGACGCTTTGAAGGATTGGGATATACTCATATCCCCCGACGTGATAATCATCTTGCGGATGGGCTTTCGCAGCTTGCATCTTCGAAGGCGTCTGTCCCGGTCGGGGTCTTCGAGGAAAGACTATCGCGACCGTCCATTACAGCCCATGATTCAGATGGGAACGATGGTGTCACTGTCGCAGCCCCCGATTCAGGTGGGGACGATGGTATGGCTGTCGAGGCCTCCGGCTCAGACGGGGATTGCGGCGTTCTTTACATGACCTCTGCTCGTGGAGGGAAGGCAAGGCGTCGTTCACCCCCCAGTCCGGAGGGAAGGCGGCGAAGCCAATGCAGCGCCAGGGAAATGCTGCCCAAAGAAAGTACCAGTGAACACCGAGTGCTCGCCACACTTGGCCGGGAAAATCAGTGGATGGATCCGATCCTAGCCTTCCTGCGAGACCAAGTGATCCCCGACGATGATGCATCAGCTGAGAAAATAGCACGAAGGCCAAATGCTAAACTCGTGGACGGGACTTATACCACGGAGTAGAAACGAATTCTCTTGAAGTGCATCACTCGGAAGAGGGAGCGCCCTGCTCTCGATATCCATGGAGGCGCAAAGGAGCTATATGTCCGGCCGAACGCCGTTAGCAAAGCGTTCGCCAGGATTTTATTGGCCTCATCGCCTCCGTGATGCTTGCGAGCCGGTGAGGACATGCTTGTCGCCGCTTCGCTAAACAAGTCCATCGACCAGCCCAAGCTCAGCAAACCATCCCGCTCTCTTGGCCATTCGCGATCCTGGGGCCGGATATCTGAGGTCCGCTCTCGGGCCACGGGGCTTCACCCACCTCTTCGTCGCCATCGACAAATTCACTAAGTGGGTCGAAGCTGAAGCGGTGCGCGCCATCACGGCTTCCGCTGCTGTCAAATTTATGCATGGGATATTCATTCGCTTTGGAGTCGCTAACCGCATTATCACCGATAATGGGACTCAGTTCACCAGTGCGGCATTTCTGGAATTCTGTGATGAGATGGGCACCAAAGTATGCTTTGCTTCGGTTGCCCACCCCAAGAGCAATGGTCAAGCTGAGCGTGCCAATGCATTAGTATTGAAGGGTCTCAAGACAAGAGCGTTTGATCGACTCCACAAGCGGGGGGCGCGCTGGATTGAAGAACTTCCGGCTGTGCTGTGGTCGCTTCGTACCACGCCCAGTCGGGCTACTGGCGAGACGCCTTTCTTCTTGGTGTACGGAGCGGAGGCTGTCCTCCCCTCCGAGCTGTCACTTGGCTCTCCGCGCGTCTCTGTTTTCAGCGAGGAAGGCCATGAAGATATCCGCAGAAGATGTCAACCTCTTGAAGAAGTTCGTGACTGGCCGCCTTCAGGCCGCCTGACACCAAAGAAAGTCTCAAAGATACCATGCCACCCGGTTTCGAGAGAACACCGCAAGCAGTGACCTTGTCTTGCGCAGAGTTCAGGCGCATGCTGGGTTGCATAAGCTGTCTCCCCGGTGGGAGGGCCCCTTTAAGGTGGTCTCAGTATCTCGACCCGGGGCGGTCCGGCTAGCCACTGAGGACGGTCGAGAATTGGCAAATTCCTACAATGTGGAGTTGTTGCGAAAGTTTTATCCGTGAAAAACTTTAAGGGTCGCCCGAAGGCTCCGAGTGGTCGCCCAGCGCTTGGGGGCTGGTCGCCCGAAGGCTCAGAGTGGTCGCCCAGCGCTTGGGGGCTGGTCGCCCCACTGCTGGGGTTGGGCGCCAACTAATGCGTAAGCCAGATAAGTATTCTAAGTAATACTCTTGCTTGTTCGCTTATGAAAATACTAAAATTAATCAAATTATGCATGGTTATTATGGATGTCGCAAACCTGACGGCTCCTTGGTGATAAAGGAAAAGTCTTCAATGTGAGTGTTTAGTAAAGTCAGGTGACCAGAGTGTAAGTTGGGCACGGAGCTCAAACACGGCTCGTACACCTCGGGTTGGCTCTTAGAAGCACCGCTGGTTGTCACCGTTGAGCGCCGCTGGCCCAAGGCCACTCCTGGGGACTTGCTACTTTCTACGCCACACTGGGGTACGATTCTAAGAGATCACAAGGATTTAAGTTCCGAAAAGGTTTCAGCCAATGATAACCCTGCATAAAATCTTGACAGCAAAATCATTCTATGCTCAAACACAAACTATTACGCTTCAAAGCTGGCTTTGCCTAAGCCCTATGTAACTTATGCGTATAATGCTTACACTTGTGGCTAGTTGCATGCAACCTTTGCAGGAATTCTGGGGCATTGCTTAGGCTCAAAAGCCTAGTTGGTGCCTTAGCCGAGTAGCGGACTGGCCACCTGGCAATTTCAGCATGCAATATCGGATAAGCATGGCAAACAAACATAAAGGTAAAACTGGGAAGCATCCATTACAGCTAAAGTTAATTGAAATGTTCTTACAGACAAAAAGGAAGCTGATCAACAAAAGAAGTAAAAGCAAAAAAGTGGGGTGGCGGCCTAGCCCCTCACTCATCGCCAACGTCGATGTCACCGGCGTCTTCTTCCTCTGCCACCGGGGTGGCAACATCCATGGCCGGCTGCTGTACTTGCAGCTGCTCGGCCAAGTATTCGGCGGCTGCCTGCACACGTGCCTCCGCCAGGGCAGCGTTCCCCATGATGCCGGTCTCCATCGCCGCCATCGGGTCCAAGGAAGCATCGCGGCTGGCCCAACAAGCCAGCACGAAGGTGGCGGTCATCACCGCAACTTCTTGCCCTCCCCGGTGAAGCGTCGTGGCGGGCGCGGCGATCCCGGAGCGCCCGCCGCGGCTGGTTGGTCGCATGGGCATACTGCAAGGCGGTGTCTTGAGGGCGCTCAAAGACCACGCCCAAAGGTTCCAGGCATCTTTTGATGCGCTGGAAAGCTCTCTTGAGCATGGCGGCGAGATTGCGCCTGAGGCGGTCAGCCTCATACTCAGAGGTCCTCTCGCCGCCTCGGCCCTTCTCGCCGTTCTTTGCATCGCGACCAGGCGGCGGTGGTGGTCCTTTCTGCGCCATACCAGTGTCCGACCTCTCCGCTCCTTGCCACTGCGCCGATGGCCCCGTCGGTACCTCGCCGTCCGGGCCCCATGCCCGGCGGCCGTGGCAAGAAGTGCGCCAAGCGAGCTGTGTAAGTTGCTGAGCTCGGTGAAGAGCTCAGCGGAGCGTTCGGCGGGGTGGTGATGGTCCGGGGGGCGAGTTGATGAGGTGCACTGGCGTCGGGGCCGCCTGCCCCAGTTCCCGTGGTAGTGGCGGTTGGCGGCGTCTGGGCGGAAGCCTCCGCCGCAGGCGCAGGTGGCGTCTGCTCCCTGGGAGCATCTTGAGGGGCCGCCCTTGGCGTCGCCCTCAAGCTGAAGCTGGCCTTGGGGACCTCCAGCCCGCCTTGTCGGGTGGCGGCCGGGGTCCCCGTTGCAGGAGGTGGTGGCGTCGCGGAGGGCGAGATCGGCGCCACAGGAGGAGTCGGAGAAGGGGCCGGCGCCGTAGCAGCTGGCGCCGTGGTTGTCGAGCCGGCGCTACTTGTGGTGGCGCCGGTGGCGAAATGCCGGTGGCGCCGAGGTGGAGATGTCGGCGCCCGGGTGGCGGCGCCGGTCGCGGCAGATCGCAATTGGGGCGGCGGTGCGGCCGCCTGTGAAGTCACCGCCACCTTTGCACCGGTGGCGGCAGAGATTTCACCAACAAGGTCTTCTTCGCGTCCGGGCTTGGAGCATCCGGAACAAGTGGCCGCTGTTCGCCGCCCGATCGGTGGGGAGGTGCGTCCCGATTGTCGGGGCACGCGGCGGCACGGGCGCAGGCCGTGGAGTCCATTGGCGGCAACAACCGACGATCCTCGGCGCCCATGACTCCAAGTCGGCAAGTGGCCGTGCCGATGAAGGGAAGTCCAAATCGCTTGGAACCGGCGGCATGAGCCCGGAGAGCCACGCGTGGTGATCGTGGCCCATCCAAGTTTCCCTTTTGCCAAAGTTAGAAAAAGACCGCGGTTGGTAGGAGCAATACTGGAAGGAGAATAAAAAGAAAAAGATGAAGACTTACGGTAGAAAGGTGCGGGTGATGTCGCTGCCGCAGGTATTGCCATGTTTGGGCGAATCGCGGCGAAGGGGCTAAGTCTTCGGATACAAAATCCCTAACAACCATTTACCCGTTAAACCGGTGCTCGCAAGTTGATGATGCGGGCGCCATTGCTCGAACACCGCCGTCTCTTGACGGGCGAGTTCGATTCTCGGTGATCGCCATCGTCCGGCGGGCACCCCTGTAGACACGTTGCGTGCCGCCATTGACGACAGACCATTCAAAGGCGCCAGCCCTCCAATTTGACTCGGGCCGAAGGGAGATTACGGCACCATCCCGTCCCGAAGGCGAAAATGGCAGCTCCCCAGAAGTTCGCCGTCGGAGGAGGCGCGGCAAAGGAAAAAGTAGCGAAAAAGGGGGAGGTTTGGCATCACCCCCAAGAACATTTCGCAGAGGTGTGCGAAGATGGCGAGAAAAAGAATGGAGTTGGGGGTGAGGTGAAGGTGATTGATTTCATAGAAGTGGAGAACGGTGAGGAAAAAATCAGAGAAAGGCGGTACCAAGCCCGCCATGATGCCCCACACAGTGATGATGATCTCGTCGGCGGGGCACTGTGGTGTGGGGGTCCCAGCCCGGAAGAAGAGAGGGCCCTCCGGTACGATTGTGTGGAGCCTCCCTATTGTGTAAGAATCTACGCTGGAGGGAGGAACGGAAGGCGAAGCAGGAGGAGCCATGGAGGCAAAAGTGACAAGAGACAAGAAAAGCTTAGAGGAAGAAGACGAAGTTTACAAAGAGTACTAAAAGCGTGAACTGCCTGGAGCGGATGGATTTATATGTATCCCCCACTCGCACCGACGGTTCACAAAAGGACAAGGTTGTGCGCCGTTTCGGGTCCCAAGGAAAATCAATGGATGCGGGAAGGAATCGAGGCGGTCGCATCCTGATGAGTGGTGGCCCCATCCAAGAATGCACCGGCATTTAATGTAAGGATTTTGAAAGACTCTGATGTGCGTTCTTGGGTGGGCCCGGGGGCTACTGTCGGCGTACTATACACCGGGGTACCCTCTTCGCCGCACAAAAGCGTGCGTGGCCCACGTGGCAGTCTGACAGGCGGGTGGGTGTTTACACCCCGTCCACAGAACGTCAGTCCACGTGGCGCGCGGGCGAGCAGGTGGGCGACCACGCCTGCCGCCGGCGCCAGCCACGTGGCGTGGCGGCGGCGGCATGAAACGCCCGCCCACCGGTGCGGTCCACGTGGCGCGAAGCGGCGAGTGGCGGGCGACCACGCCGCGCTTCGGCGCCATTTCACGTGGCGGCTTTGGCGGCGATTGGCGAAAGCACCCGGCCACCGGTGCCGGTCCACGTGGCGCGGGCGAAAGCAGTGGCGACCACGCCTGCCCTTGGCGCCCACCCCACGTGGCGGCTTTGGCGGCGATTGGCGAAGCGCCCCATCCACCGGGTTACGGTCCACGTGGCGCGGGCGAAGCAGTGGGCGACCACGCCTGCTGCGCCGGCGCCCGCCCCACGTGGCATGCGGGCGAAACACACCTCATTTGCTCCGCCATGCAAAAGGGAGGGATGCGGTGGCTTCATCCCGGTTTCCTTCGCCGCAGACAGGTCAGAGACAGCCCTGCTGCACGTGCATGTCGGTCCCAAGGAATTGCTACAAGCCCGTTCCTCGACGCCTCTCACCTACATCACAGAGAGGTCACATTCGGAAGAACCGAGCGAAGGCATGCGCCGGCATTAATTAGCGCCAAGGAACGGGACAACACATAAAGGTGTAATAAATGCATGTAAGATAAACATGATGACATCCCTCCTCTATCTCGACGTGTAAGCCCTGCATATAAGGGCACTTGAGGGCATACGATGAGGGAAGAAAAAAAAAAAAAAAAAAGAGAGACTCAACAGAAGAGCTGGTCACCAACAAGCTCAGAACCAAGCCCAAAATACTGAATCCAAGATCAAGCAGGAAGTAAGGTCATTACCCTTCTTCAAAGGGCCTCAACACAGGTAAAATCGTGTGTTCATCTGGATTTTGACTCTAGAATTCGTTAGTGTGAGAGGTGCTGGGGTTTCCATCTGTTAGGGTTTGCCGGCTACCAAAGGCACCCCCCTACCGAACCAAACCCGGTCTGTAGACTTGGGCCTGTCAGTTGAAATACGCCGACAACATTATTGTGAATTTAAATTCCGCATTTACATTATGTCTTTACTTTACGCAATTTAAATTCAGCATTTACGTTACGCATTTACTTTCCCGCAATCTACATTCATGTAATTTGGATTTGCCTCCCCTCCTTCTAAATGCTGATCTTGGATGTTTTGAGTGTGTTCATATGATTTTACATCTCTTTTGCACTCTTTGATTAAGTTGAGATCATCTTTTCTTTCAAATTCCAGTTCTGTCCAGAACTTGTTCTTCACGCAGCAGTTAGTATTTGATTTTTAGAAAAATATATAAAAATCCTTTTTGCGTGATTCTTGCTGGAGATTGTTTGGGACTCGCATATTCATCTGTAGAAAAATTTTTGAGTTCACTTGTTGCACCTTTTGGGCGCCATGAGGTGAAAACCAAGCCCCAAATTTTCTGCTCGAAGTTCCTGACTGTCTGTGTTCATAGATTTATGATGATTTTTCTACATGGATTTTTGATCTGAAATTTGGTAGAGAGCTTCACGACTCATCTTCTCATAGGGATAAAATTTCTCATAATTTTTTGAGTAGCAGAAACCCACCAACCTCCTGTTCAAATTAAAGACAGCTTCTGAAAATATCTGCTTTTGCTTTTCTAAAAGAGACTTTTGTGTCTTGGCTTGATCTCTTTTAGAAAAGAAGTATTTGAATTGATTCCTCTTTATTTGGATACTTGACAACCAGGATTGTGATTGAAAAATCCTCACATATTTTATGGATCTCATCCATGTAAGCTAGGATACACATAGTTGTCTAGTCGTTCGGTTTTTATGGTTTTATGAATTTGAGGAGCACCGGTTTTCTTTGCGTGATCTTTTCAAGGTTTTAGTTGGAGTATTCTGGGGGAAAATTTATTTGCGACCATTCACCCCCCCTCTGTTCGCCATCTCGATCCTTCACTTCTCATAATCTCTTCAAGAGAGTTGTTCACAGCAGCGATTGCAGTTGTGGTCTCATTTTGAGTGGCCTCCATTTGACCAATGCACTCATTGGTTACTCACATATCCTCTTCAAGTGCTTTAGTGCGAACCCTTACTTGGCGATTAAAATGTTATATTATCCCCCTCGTGCGAGGAGAATGTTGATTGCTATTGTCTCCAGAACCTGACATTGTTAGCACAGAAAAGAACAAGGAAGCACTGACAGAAAAAGAAAATGTTCCTAGCAAGCTACTAGGATGAGCCTAGCAAGTCACTCTCACTCGACTTGTTTTATCAGGTTCTTACCAATTCTTTCCAAGTTCAGCAGGTGGTCATAGCAACCATCTAGGCAACAACTTTGGTGATACGGTGTATTGATGCCAGTCACAAGGACTTTGTTGGTAGTAGTATTTGTGGAGCTATAGGTGGCTTAAAATAGAACAATGTATAAGCTAGCACCACGTTAGCCAAAACAAGCTAAAAAATCACTCAAAGTCAGTATCGTGCTGGTCCTAGATGCAACCGTGCTAGAGACGCAAGCCTTGTCACCAATGATGCCACTGAACAGCAAAATGAATGTCCTTAACACAAAGTGAACTGCTAGGGCTTCTTTTCCTCTTTTTTTGAAGATTTTTTTTGTTTTTTTGGGAGTCATAGAACTCTCTTAGATGGATTCAGGAGACCCCAAAATCCAATTCACCACATCCAATTCATAGAACTCTCTCTGAACTTTGATTCACGATTATTCTAGTGTGGCTTTTGTATTTGCACCTGCCTTTTTTCTCTCTGATTTGGTGCGGCTTTTGTAACTGCACCAACCTTTTTTTCTTTAATTCGATAACCGGTCTCTACTTTGGAGAATACAGAGATCCACTCAGATTAGGGAATGACATAAGGGAAACTGGGGGTGATCGCAATCTGATCTACTAATTAGACTAGGAAACTGACTCAAACTCTAAGGAGATGATTGCAACCGAGACAAATAATGTGACTCGAACTTGAAACTCTACGGGAAGAAATCTAAAACCAGCAACTGATCGACAATGCAACCAAAAATTCAACAAGCAAGACTTAGTGGTACTAGCATAGGCTCAACTTGTTTTGGACAGAAGGAACTAATCTATATATATAACCCTTGGGTTCCTGAGATCCATTGTTCACCACTGTATGCCATCATTGTCATCCCCAACACCATTGACCGATGTGGTAGCCCCATCTCCACCAAGTCAGTGCCACATGCAATCGAGCAACCGCTATGTCACTACCTCATGTTTGCCATGTTAGCGTCGTCACCTAGGTCAACAAGTCTAATCCTAGAACAATTTGGTGGACTTGGTCTACCATTGATTGAGTCTATAAAAAGTGAGTCCCATATGTCAACCATTCAGTAATTTGTAAAATTCCAAAAAAGATTCTGGCGTATTCCTTGGTCCCACATGTTATCCTTTGTTGTGCGCACAACATCATCGCAAATGGGAATTTAGGAGGTGTACGAACATGGTACTGTACTTTTTCGATCGATAAACAACACAACTTGTGAATTGTTATGATACATGCCAATTACGGGGTTGGCAAGTAGGGGTGGCCTGATCTTCACAGTATTCAATTTAAGTAGCACTTTCCTCTCTATTTTCCCTTCAATGCGTACAGTACACGTGACAAACTAGGACCTTGGTGATGAAATTGAATCCCTAGCAGCATCTCTCTTTCCTGTTCTTCTCCTAGCGCCAAGTGAATAGGAACAATTAGCAGATTATCACCAAGCTAGCAGCACTAACAAGAAGCAATCAGTGAGGCCTTCTTAAACCGTGAACAAGATTGTCACGACTTAAAGAAATAAAACCGTGTAGATTTAATGATGTAATACCAAGGGCAGTGTGTCCTTGCCTTGCACCATATCGGGACCCGAATATACAAATCTGCACCCTTTGTGTATATTGCACTAGTCCAGAATCAAGCTAGTGCACACAAGCCCAACATAGATGAATATCAAATCTACACAACAAAAAATGTAATAAAAGACTCCATATATTAAATATAACCTGTTGACTGACCTTAAGGTCAACTTACATGATTAAGCCACATAGGGCTAAACTAAAAACATTAAACTAAATTATTGCAGTGGAATATAAAACGTAGATGACCCTTTAGTATACCACAAGCAACTGACAAGGCTCACACCCCAAACATTCATCTACTCTTGATACTCCTCAAGAGCTGGCATAGACTCCTCAACTAGTAATAATGTTATTATTGGCAAGTGTGAGTACTTAAAGTACTCAACAAGTTATACACAGAATGCAATTCTAACATAACTATATAGCAAGGCTTATTCCAATTGAGTGGCTAACATGGTTATTTTGTAGTAAGGTAGCATTTATAAATGAATACAATAAGTTGATAGGAAAGACAGTGAAACAAATAACAATAATAATAACTTTTAGCATTTCCAAGTAAACATGGCATTCAGCCCTAAGTCAAGTTCCAAACCTTCCAATAGCAACCTGCCATACCATCCAAGTTTGTAGTTTATAAAATCTATCCCTTGTCTGTAATTCCCGAGCGTTGCTCAATACCGTGAGCACAGCTATCTGAATAGATTTTACACTCTACAGAGGTAATGCGTTTACCCACACGACATGGACACCTCTTTGTGCAATCGATATTAACACACTTCCTTTGGTGTGTCACAGAGATATCATGATAAAGCCTATACAATGATCTATCTAAATCCAGTACTACCCGCTAAGGTTTCAACACTGAAGGGACTAGTTACCACACTAAGGGCCCCCTCTTGTGCCATGTGAGTCTCATCGTTTGTTCGAGACTTCACACCCTGACTGGTAGTACCAAAGCTAATACATTGCAAATTAATTAGTTAGGTCTGTCCCATTCCAGACATGTAGTTGCATGTTTGACTCAGTTCAGATGCTTACAAGGTTACGTCCTTAAGATGACCGAGGCAAGACTTCCACATACACCTTGGTACATTGCCCCTTTTCTCTTGCCCCAATCTAAATGATTATCATCCCAGTTGATTACCAAGCACCATGTGCTATCAACAAGTCAATATCATTGTATAACCTCCTCGTCACTACAACTCAGCATTATTGTGTGACAACACCAAACACACCAATTCCACAAACATGTTTCATATTCCAATAGTCAAGATTAATTTGATATTCCAAAGTCGTGAGGTATACGTTGCATGGCTAAGTGTACTAAACACGGTCTAACCAACCCATGTTGATTATTAATATTAACCAACTAGTAATGAACCATCTTAAGGTGACAATTAATCATGGCATACAAATGATAAGGTAGGGTATAGTTCAATTAGGTAGAATAACTAGATCTCGATAACGACAGGGGTCCTAATCTTTCGATGAGATGGATAATTTCGATTTGGGGGTTCGACGTTAGCGGCCCAACTACAACTATCCAGGACGTTGCGCCTTAGCGACCAATACACTAAACTCTATGAAAGTTATTGACCTTATCGGAAGCGCGATTAACCTAACCACAAAAGTCTGTATCCCTGCAAGCAATTGAAAAATGAGAAAGAACACGATGAACAGAAACTCAAATTGCGGATATATGATTAAGATTTGAAACAAGAACAACACGGTGGGGTTTCGATGACCAATAATTCAGGCAGTCTAACTGACACGTGTGATTATAAGGATTAGCAGTAGCTAACACAATCAAACAAAAACCTGAATCCTAGAAGTGGTGGTGGCTAGCTATTAATAAGATAGGAGGATGTCTAGGTCGGCCAAACCTGGTTACAACTGACCTAGACTTGAATTACAAGGCTCAGCCTAGTTTGACTCGGGCTGAAAAAGTGACATGCGGTTTTTGGCAGTTTCCCAATGGTTCCTTAGGAATTTCAAGGTAAGGCTAGATCCGTTAGAAAGTAGACTCCGAGATCTTTCCAACAAGTACTCATGGGCCTCCAAAAACCTTTGGAGGCAATATTTACTGCCATATAAATCCAGCACTGTTGGTGTGGCCGAACTGGACTTGAACTTGGGCTTCTCCGCTGATCCTGACTTGAGCTCGAGCTTGGGTCCATTGTTGGTCCATAATGGCCCTTCTCCATGGTTCCCAAGGACAATTAAATCATCACAACCATTAAATAGCATCCCATTCAAAGAATCACTAATGGGAAGGCTTAGGAACGCATTCACCTGATGATTAGGTTGTCGTGCATGAGCTCGAGTCATTGGTCCTTGCAATGACGGTTGTGGTGGGGAAAATGGTATAGTATTACCAGTGGAAAGGATATCCTCATCATCCTCCCCTTCTTGCAATTGAGTTATCCTCGACTCAAGTTTGTCTTGTTCTCCCAAGTATAGCTTCAAATCTGCAATGTTAAAGGTGGGGCTAACCCCAATATCTGCAGGCAACTCAAGTTTATATACATTGTTTTTAATCTTTTCTAACACCTTGAAAGAACCATCAGCTCTTGGCATTAACTTTGACTTCCTTAACTCAGGAAACGATCTTTTCTCTAATGCAACCACACAAGATCACCAGGTTTGAAAGTGAAATGCTTCCTCCCTTGACTACCACGAAGTTGGAATTTAGCATTCATATGCATAATGTTTTCTTTAGTTGTTTCATGCAATTTTAACATCAATTCAGCATGTTGCTTAGCGTCAACATTCATCCTCTCTGAAGATGGTAGAGGCAACAGATCAATGGAGGCACAAGGGACAAAGCCATAAACAATCTCAAAAGGGGACATCTTTGTAGTAGAATGCAGGGACCGATTATAAGCAAACTCAATATGAGGCAAACACTCTTCCCACATCTTTATGTTCTTTTTCAAAACAACCCTAAGCATGGTAGATAAAGTTTTATTGACAACCTCAGTTTGCCCATCAGTTTGGGGATGACAAGTAGTTGAAAATAACAATTTAGTCCCCAATTTGGCCCACAAAGTTCTCCAAAAGTGGCTAAGGAATTTTGTGTCACGATCTGAAACAATTGTGTTTGTCATACCATGCAAACGAACATTCTCACGAAAGAACAAGTTAGCAATGTTTGTAGCATCATCACTTTTATGACAAAGTATGAAGTGTGCCATCTTAGAAAATCTATCCACAACAACAAAGATGCTATCCCTCCCCTTCTTTGTCTTAGGCAATCCTAAAACAAAGTCCATAGAAATATCTTCCCAAGATACATTAGGAACAGGCAAAGGCATGTACAAACCATGGGAATTAAGTCGTGACTTAGCTTTTTAACATGTAGTGCAATGAGCAATGGATCTTTCAACGTCCCTTCACATCTTTGACCAAGCTCAGCAGGTGTGATGGCAACCGTTAAGACAACAACTCTGGAGATATGGTGTATCGATGCCAGTCACAAGGGCCTAGTTGGTAGCAGTATTTGTGGAGCTGTAGGTGGCTAAAATAGAACAATGAATAAGCTAGAACCACGTTAGCCAAAACAAGCTGAAAAGTCACTCAAAGTCGGTATCGTGCTGGTCCTAGACACAACCGTGCTAGAGACGTGAGCCGAGACACCAGTTGTCACTGAACAACAAGAATGTCCTTAACACAAAGAGAAAAAACAGCTAGGGCTCTTTTTTTGGAGCCCTAAAACTGAACACTTGACTCAAGAGGACTCCAAGGACGATCTCTCTCTGAACTTTGATTCGCATTTATTCCAATGCGGCTTTTGAATTTTGTACTTGCCTTTTTCCTTCTGATTTTGAGTGTGGCTTTTTTTTTGTTTTTGCACCTACCTTTTTTTAAATTCAGTAGCCGACCTCTTCTTTGCAGAAAAATAGAGATCCGCTCGGATTAGGGAATAAAACACCAATTCGGCCAACCAAAACGGATTTGCTATTTAGAAATCAACTCAAACTGATCAACTAATTAGACGGGGAACCTGACTCAAAATCGAAGGAGATGATCATAACTGTGACAAATAATGTGACTCGAACTCGAATCTCTACGGGAAGAACTATAAAACCAGCAACTGATCGACAATGCAACCGAAAATTCAACAAGTAAGACTTAGTGGTACTAGCAAAAGCTCAACTTGTTTTGGACAGAAGGAACTAATCTATATTTTTTTTAGTTTTTCTAGACTATAGGTAAAACAAAACAAAGAACAAGAATTCTCTCACCAATCAACCAAGGGCTCTGATACCACTTGATAATGACAGGGGTCCCGATCTTTCGATGAGATGGATAATTTTGATTTGGGGGTTCGATGTTAGCGGCCCAACTACAACCATCTAGGACATTGCGCCTTAGCGACCGCTACACCAAACTCTACGAAGGTTATTGACCTTACCGGAAGTGCGATCAACCTGACCAGGAAGGTCTGTATCCCTGCAAGCAATCGAAGAACGAGCAAGAACACAATGAACATCAACTCAAATTGCAGATATATGATTAAGAACTGAAACAAGAACAAGATAGTGGGGTTTCGATGAAGAGTAATTCAGGCGGTCTAACCGACAAGTGCGATTTCAATAATTAGCAGTAGCTAACACAACCAAACAAAAACCTGAATCCTAGAAATGGCAGTGGCTAGCTATTTATAAGATAGGAGGATGTCTAGGTCAGCCAAACCTGGTTACAACTGACCTAGACTCAAATTACAAGGCCCAAGCCTAGTTAGACTCAGTTTTTACTGAGGCTGAAAAAGTGACATGCGGATTTTTACAGTTTCTTGATGACTCCTAAGGAATTTCGAGGTGAGGCTTGATTCATTGTAAAGTAGATTCCAAGATCTTTCTAACGAGTACTCATGGGCCTCCAGCAACCTTTGAAATCAATATTTACGGCCGTTTAAATCTAGCGCTATTGGTGAGGCCAAACTGGATTTGAACTTGGGCTTCTCCGCTGATCCTGACTTGAGCTCGAGCTTGGGTCCATTGTTGGTCCATAACAGCCCTTCTCCATGGTTCCTAAGTACAATTAAATCATCATAACCATTAAATAGCATCCCATTCAGAGAATCACTAATGGGAAGGCTTAGGAACGCATTCACTTGATGATTAAGTTGTCATGCATGAGCTTGAGTCATTGGTCCTTGCAATGACAGTTGTGGTTGGGAAATGGTGTAGTATTATTAGTGGAAAGGATGACCTCATCAGATTTCAAACTAATTTGAAACAATTGTTCACATAAAATAACATGCAATAATGTAAAACAATATAGCAATTTTATGAAACTGGGTTCAACATAACCAAAGCATAACTTGCCTTAGAAAAGCTCTTGCTGTTGCTCTGGACCTTGGTCTTGAATCAAGAATCCTCCTTAGATGCTCGAGCACTTCGATGTCTACACGTAACGAGAGCGAATACCAATTAAATACCAAACTAGAGAGCAAACAAACTCTCAAAATCAAATAAAATTTACCACTACACACATCTCAATTTTATAAATTTTTAAAAATTTGAATTAACTCAATAGGAACTCGTATGAGGGAGAATGGCTCTCAAAAATTTGAAAATAAAGAAAATACAGAAAAAGATAAAATTAGAATTATTTGAATTATTTTTATACCAAAAAATCCCTTTATACGTCAACACAAAACTGAGCTAATCAGAAGCTAACACGTGGCCGGTCCATGGACTCAGTCTACAAAACCCCCTCGGTCCACCATGGACCAAGTGCATTGTGCTGTGCACCAACCAACGCAAGCACCAATGTCAGCATGCACACATGGGAAGATCCCGTGACAATGTGCGGCACAAACCGATGCGAGACACGCGGCAAGATCCAAGCGACAAACCTAAATCCGACAATCGAGACTTACTGATGAGATTCTATCCCGACACGAACACGCGGCACTTTCTAATCTATCTATTTCAAATAATGTAGCTACAACGATGTCGACACGTGGAAACCATCAATGAACCCTACTAGATCTAACGGTCCATGAAACACAAACCCAGGCGACATGGCGGCAATGATGCAACTCACCGGTAATGAGGAAGATGACAAGCCAAATGACGTTCTGGTGTCCCTCTGGTGACTTGGTCTAGCTCAAAATAATTGTCGACGTTTGGGAAACGGGTCCCCCACCGAGCTGACTTGTTGAATGAGGGATCAACCAGGGCCCCTTTTCCGCAAAGGGTTTGCGTCCGAGGAATGCCTTAAGGGGACGGTGCTCGAAAGGACAATGGACAAGGGATTTTATACTGGTTCAGGCCTCTCTTGATCGAGATAATAACTCTATATCCAGTGATCTTACTATTGCTTGGATGCTTACAGGAAGGTGTGAGAGTGTTTGCTGATATCGTGTCTGCGTGTGTGTTTCTTGTGTCGATTGTCTTGTCTATCTGTCGTAAGGGTATTTATAGGCGAATGGAACAACTACGGTCGAATAACGCGCCATTACCGCGCCCGAACGTGACCGTGGTGGCACCCTTGATTTTCGCCATACTGTGTCGTGGACACATGGACCCAGATCATGGTGAAGTGGGTTCAAACCGTAACGTAATTTCCGCCACGTCGTCGTTGTGGGCCGAGCACGACCTCCTATCATGCCCGGGATTTTTCCCCTTAATCCCGGCCGACCGCCGCGCACCTCCGAGCATAAGTGCTCGGGGACTTGCACCTTACACTTGGGAACGAGCTAGGGCATGGTCGAGATGGACCTTCTGAAGGTTCTCCTTGGGGATACCATCCAAGAGTATGTATGGTGGGCCGAATGTCGGCTGCCGAGGTATAATGGTCTTTACAGAAATTATCCAATCCATGACAAGAATGATGTTGTGGGGGTCTCGGCAAGGTCCTTGGCAACGATAGGGACACGATGATTGAGGAGATCCAGCGCTGAGAAGGCTTGCGACAACCACATCAACTTGACGAGCTTGAACTCCATGCACAGGGCACCTCAGTGACGAAATCTTGGGGCAAAAGATGCAGCACAGAACGGTGAACCTTGAAACAGTGATAATGCAACATTTAAAGCCCTCAGCATCCATGTATAGCATGAGAAGATGAACCGATTCTGCAAAGACTCCATGTCCAATATGGCGGTGGTCTCGTGAAGATGACGAAATCCCAAGCATACACGCGTCGAAATCCAACAACCGATATGGCTGGCTACACGGCTCCAATCCAGGTCACACACAAGTCGTGATAAATGGCCAAGATCACTCGGACAGAACGTAATCCAGACCACACGCAGAATTGACGATCAAGATCATTTAGGGTTTCCAAACCCCATGATGAGAACATCACTACTATGGATATGTCCACACCAAGTTAGACCAACTCCATCACGTCACCCATGGGCCAAGAAGACGGAGATATCAAATCCCTCACGTTCTAGAATCCAATTCGGCCTCTAGAACTAGCCTGAAGTAAAACAAGCATGACTTTTGCATATGGTGTCCGATTGGAGAGTTCTTATACTTGATTGAAAGCTTATCAAGTCTACTTTCCAACAGATCAAGAATCATCTCCAGATTCAATCCGAGTTGACAGGAATTAGCAGAACAAATGATATCACTTTTCCAGTCCGAGTTGATGTAGGCCTTGGGCCATGTAATTTGAGTTGTAATTGGCCTCACTCTATTTGGTCTGAGTTTCCCCCACTTCTCCCTTATAAATAGCTAGCCGCCACCTCTATTAGGGTTGGGTTTTGTTTGATTAGTTTAGCCAAGTGCAAACTTTAAGTCTTCAAGTTGTGTTGGACAGCCACCTTGTCAAGATCTTCAGTAGAACCCCACCCTTATTTTTGCCTTCATTCATATTCGCAATTTCAGATTGCTTTTACTATTGTTCTTACTTGTTCTTTGGTTGCTTGCAGGAATTAAACCTCGTGTTTAAGTTGATCGTGCCAACGGCAAAATCAATAACCCTCTGGAGTTGGTTTAGCGAATGCTAAGGCGCATCGTCGTCGTACGTTGTAGTCGAATCGTCAAAGTCAGTTCCACCAAATCGAAGTTATCGCTCTCATCGAAAGATCAGGACTCCAAAATCACATCACCCCACGATCCCATCATGGCTGTTCGTGCAATCCAACGGCCATCATCACTTAAGGTTCCACAATGCTCATCCATCCTTGGATCTAGATCCAATGGCCAGCGCTAACTCTTCTAGAAAATGGGCTGAATAGGAGATGGGCTGGGTCCGCATAATACTAGGCCGGCCCATCACTGTTCAAAGATTTTATAAAACACTTTTTAAATTAAAATAACACTAGAAAATTTTTTAAGCTAAGATAAATAGCAAAATATCAAAAAAATTCTAAAAAATATTCTAAGACATTTGGAACTCAAATAGAATATTTTTAGAAAAATTTTATTTATACTTTCTCAATATTTAAATAGTTTTCACAATAGTCCATATTTAATAATCATTAATAAATTCAAATAAAATCCAAAAAATCCAATAAATTCACAAAATACAAATTAAATGCAAATTGGCAAAAATTGGGATGTTACACACCATAATAGCAAACTCTAGATGGGAACTCTCATGCACACACACGCTCAATAGCGCCACAAACCGACCATGTATTTTTTTATTTCTCATACGTAATCTGATCTTTACAAAGGGGTATGCCCATAGGCCTTATATTGGTGCATAATGCAAGACCAAAACACATATAAATTGACTCAAATTACCTACTAAACATATAAAACTTGGACTATAACATATAGAGATTACAACTTTAAAACTTAAATTTCGGCCAACCAACGGGCTGAAATTTGTTGGCCAGATTAAAAATAGTATGAGGCAAAATTGGGACATCTCTCTACAGAGAGATATGAAGATAATCTTATAAGCTTTCAGAAAAGTACAAGAATGTCAAAATCTGAGCTCTGACGTTAGAGTTATGGACTTTTTAATTCGGTATGTGCTGTCAATCCGAGTTGATTTCTTTCTTTCCAAACTGAGATGGACTCTTTCCTTCTTTCTCTCCACGACTTGGGCTCTCCTTTTCTCTTTCCAAATCATGTGCAAGCCCACATATGCTCTATCCATATAGCCCATACGACCTTGACCTATATGACCATGCCCTTGGGTGGACCATGTGGTGATAATAGGGTGTGGCCTGATCTTGTGATGACATATATGATAACTTGGACCCGTGAACCCTGACGAACACTGGTGCCAACCACCTTCTCAATATGGTAACCTACAACATGTGAATTCACCTAAAACACACTTCTATCCTCGCTTACTTGACCACGCGAAAGTAGATGTACGCTTCCTTATAATTATCCCAAAGAAGTTGTAAGAACAATGTTGGTAAATGATGAGGACATCACTCCTTTGGATATACGCATACATCATAGTCCTATGACAAGAACTTCTACACGAAAATTAAATCATGAGGTGAGCTTGTTCCTTGCTATTCATAATAATGATATTGAGGATGGGATGCTACTAAATATTTGTGATGTTTTACTACTTAGGAACATGGGAGAAGCACCACCAGGACAGTTGCAAGTACTCAGTTTGTTGGCACAATTCAGATTGACACCAAGTCGAACCGGCCACCTCTATTCCAAATTGGTGCACTTTTCGAAGGGTGCCATCACCTCCACACAATCACATCCCCAACTAGACTCCACCCTTGCCATACAAAATCAAGCCGGACTCTAAGTCATCCACAATTCGGGCTTCGTGTTCAGTTCGGAATCAGCAGATATCACTGCATTAAAATGAGCATATCTCCTCATATGGAGTCCAATTGAGAAGTTCTTGTACTTGTTAGAAAGATAACGATGAGATCTTTCTAATGGATCTAGTTCCAGCCTCACATTCATTGCAGATAATCTGGAATCATCAAAACAATACATCATATTGCTGTTCTAAGCTATTTCAAGCCTTGTAAGCATGTGGAGGTCCAAGCCCAGGTTGTGTGTGCCCCCTAGCCACACACAACCCTAGTCGCGGCCTCTCTCTCATATATTTAGTAGCCACCACTATAGACACTTGGGTTTTACTTAGATTGTAACTAGACACATTGTTACTTTTTTGCCGTACATTGGTTTATGGAACTCCAACTTGTGTGCTTAATTTTATTTGCAATTTTAGATTGCATCTTATATGTTCTTGCTTGTGTTCTGAATTCGCATGCATGGACAAACTCAACTATGTTTGTGCGTGGTTGATAACCAAAGGAGCTATGGGTAACAATTGCAGGGTTCCAATCCATTCTGATTGGAAGCCGGATCGTTAACGTCGAGTTCTCCACCAATCAATTTAGTACTACCGATTGGAAGATCAGGCCACCGTTCGCATCAGTAAATTTCAGATTGTAATTCAATGGGAACATTGGAGCACAAGCCATAGAATTAAGATTATATCTTTAATCCACTACTATAGACAAAGTCATCACAAACAGTTCTAAGAGGTCATCACAGATAGTTTTGTGAATCGTCTCGAAACAAGAGTTAGTGTGACAACAACATTGTATCACAGACGGTTCATGACCCGTTAGTGAAAACTCACATCACTAACGATTATTTACCATAATCGTTTGTGATGTTGGAGTACATCACAGACGGTTCTATTAAAGAATCGTTTGTGATGTGGGGTACATCCTAGATAGTTCTTTAATAGAATCATCTGTGATGTTCTCACATCAAAGACGGTTGTCGGCGTACTTTACGCTAGGGTACCCTCTCCGCCGCAGATAAGTAAGACCACGTGGCAGCCTGGCGAGCTGGCGGGCGATCAGACCCTACTCGCCAGGCGGGCGGCCCAAGTGGCGGCCTGGCAGGCAGGCGGGCGATCAGGCCTTTCCCGCCGAGCATCGGCCCCCGTGGTGGCCTAGCGAGTAGGTGGGCGATTAGGCCTGCTCACGGGCGTCGGCCCTTTGGCGGCTTTGGCGGGCGGTGGGCGATCAGCCCTACTTGCCGGGCGATGGTCCCTTGGCGGCTCGCGGCGGCGGGCGATCGAGCCACCCACCGCATCGCCCCCATGGCGGCTGGCGGCGGTGGGCGATCAGGCCACTTTCGCCGGGCGTCGGCCTGGGCGGCCTAGCGAGCAGGTGGGCGCTCGGGCCCCACTCGCTAGGCCATGCGAGCGACTAGAAGAATGAGAGAAAGGCTTCGCCTCGAAGTCTCCTTCCCCTGACACGCTGTGTTAGGGCCATTGATTGCGAGGAATTCTACGGTCGACATGACGACGGCCCATCCCTCTGACGCCTCACACCAAACCCGTCGCAAGAACATCACATCCCAGGCGGACTGAGCGATGCCATACACCGACATTAAATGGGGTTTGAAGGATAAGGCTACAGTGATGGGTGTAATAAATGAGTCGTGGTTCAGTATGATAAGACCACAGTGATGGGTGTAATAAATGGTTCATAGATCAGTATGATATCACCTTCTTACCTTCCCGAGCCTGCCCACTCTATATAAGGGAGCTCTGGTGCATGGGGAAGGGGATCCGGACCCAAGGTAGAAAGACTTAGCGAAAAAAGAGCAGAACAAACTAAAAGAACCATTGTAATCGCCTCCACACTTCATCAACAAAGATCTGGCAGGATGTAGAGCCATTACCCACACCGGGGGACTGAACTTGGGTACATTGCTGTGTTCCTTGATCTGTTGATCCCCAGAATCCCTCACGCAAGAGTCATTTGGGTTTCCAACTGCGAAAACGCCCTCTACCGAACCCTAACCTCCATCCTAGGAGTAGTCAATCTTATCTGTTAACGGGGTCCTGTCCGGCGAAATACGCCGACAACGGTTATATTAAAGAATCATCTATGATGTATCCACATCACAAACGATTATATTAAAGAACTATCTATGGTATGTGATACATCACAGACGGTTCCTTATATAGAACTGTCTGTGATTAGTTTTTACAGCTAAATATTTTTTTTATTTATTGGCTAGCCTCAGGAAATGCTAGCCATACCCTCTGAAACAAGTAGATTACAGAGATTATTGCAAACAGATTACACATCACAAGTAAATTATATCGCAAGTAGATCACATATGGCAGATTATGTAACCACTTAAGAAATGAACTTAAATGTTATATTAACCAACATATCACATATTACGCCACCATTTCAGAAATCAATCGAAATATTATATTAACCAATGGAATGTGCAATTAGAATTGACAAATTCACACAAGTTTCACAAATTAACCAATAGAATGCTTAAGTTTCACAAATTAGGCAGCGTGAAGTATGTCATTTGGAGCTATGACCTCATTCATCAAGAAGCCAGAGAGGTGTTCTTGAATTGTCTCTAGATGGGTCTTCTTCAACGTAGTTGCAATGCTGATCTTTGTACTGATGAGGGTTCGCATGTTATGGCAAACGTAGAAGGCACATAGGTTATTTCCCTATCTCTGTTGGGCACACTATGAAAATAGGATTGGTTAGTTCCAGGGGCATTATTAAAGACTGACACAAGATTATTGTGTACTAGTGGCTACTAGAAAGGAAAAATTGTGTTTCAGCTTCACATGTCCTTGTGTGGCCCTCCACGAACTTTATATACTTTGAATGCACTTTGTGATTACAAAAAAGTTAGCCTTAGCTATTCGACTAGGCACAGGAGAGTTATCTATAGAGAAAACATGATTTCTTATCGATTAGTTTTTCTATAGGCCTCAAGTCGTGGCTGCCCGTATGTAAGGAATCAACATAGCCAACTCGATTTTTTCTTGGTTCAAATACAATTAGAACCCAGTGATAACTATGCAGGGATAAAGCCATGGTTACTCAAGCTAACTTTGAGTTATGTGTAAAGTACAAATCAAAGTATAGCATGTAGGGTAACACTTACGATAGGTTGTACGGTAGAACTATAAACTCCGTATTACGTTGAGCCAGCGATGTCTCTATCATATAATCCTTGACGTAAGTAGCATTTTCTTTCATTGTTTGGCTCGAGACTATGTGTGGGTCGAGGAAACCCACTTATTTTTGTTCCTTTTCGCTTCAAGGATCATGTATCTATATACACAAAAGCAAGAGTTAAATGATATTTATTGGTAATACATGAATGTATGGACCATGATTGCACACACTAACAATATCCAGCATCTCATGAGCACAGCGTCAATGGCGTCGAGGTTGAAGAGATTGAACAAGTCCTTGAAGTCAACCGTGAATAAGCCCCCAGACAACTAGTTGAAAACATGCTCATGCTTGAAGCTGATCGATAAACTCGTTATGCATGTCACCTTTGGCTTTTTTGCTTCTTCCATGTACCAATATGCAATCTAATGGATTCCTTTGAAACTAATTGTAGGCCCTCTTTTGTTAATAAATGCTCTCTTACTTTGAATTTCTAAGCCAACAAGGCATATTCATAAGCCAGCTCCTTCATGGTCTGCTGGATTTCGCCTTGTCTCCCTTTGCACTTTTGATCATCTTTAGGGGAGAGGAGCAGGCACGAATTGTTTTAATGGTCTACACTGATGCTCTAGGCATGATAGAAATTCATCAGTACTTAACCATTCTCTGATACCAAGATGATAAGGGGGTGGCCCGATCATTCGATGGCAAATATGATAACTTGAACCCGTGAACCTTGATGAACACTGGCGCCAACTATCGTCTCAATACGACAACCTGTGACACGTGAATTTGTCTGAGAACACGCTTTGATCATCACCAACTTGATCATGTGATTGTAGATGTACGGTTCCTTGCAATCAGCCCAAAGAAGTTGCAAGAACAATAATAGTAAATTTCAGATTGTAACTCCGTATTCTAACGGGGTATTGGAGTACAAGCCATCGAATTAAGAGTATATCTTTAATCTAAAAATTTGTGGTTACATTTACAATTGATGGAACACACATATCCATGGTGGTGTTCATGGAGGGGTATGAACAGTACGGATTAATAGTGCATGAACAGTACCACACCTACTGTGTACACTCACCCCTATAATTGGAAACAATCTTAATAGTTTGGAAACAAATTATTATAATATGAGAACAATCTTTTCTTGCCAAGTCACATTGATCACTTGCTTTTCTTGAAGATGGTTGAAATCACTTCTTGCCATATTATGATGATCTCTCTTCTTGCTTGAAGATTGCCCATATCTGTCCTTCCATCTCTCTTACTTCTTTCCTTTGCATGAGGATGGCTGAAATCCCTCTTGCCTTTTCGCTTGCTTCTTTCCTTTTTCCCTTAGTACATATGGAAAGAGATAGGGGCTCTGCATGGGATCGTGTGGGACCACATTGAATGAAGTCACGTGGCTTGGTCTGTGCCTCCAAGTGCTCCCGCGTGTCTAACAATTCTAGTAATGTTCACATCATTTCCTTTTGGTGTCCGTCCTCCGTCACCTCCCGATGGGCACACCATATTCCAACACTATACATGAGTATATGTGCATCATGCGGGTATATGGCCTTGGCCCATGCGGCCAAAGTCTATGTAGCCATAGCTAACACGTGTTGCCTTCATGCTATTTACGTATTGCCAGTGTAATATGCTTTTTATGCTTTAGGATTCCAACCATTCTCCCTTGACCTTCCTCCCTCACCAGTCACTCGGTCATATGCTTGATTTATTTTTTTCTTGCTTAAAATAGAACTATTGTATTATTTGATCTTGATTTACATGCAAGGAAAATAATCCAAAGTGGTGTAAGAAAATAGAGCCGTATCATGGTACCCGTGGAAAAGCCGAGCAGCTAACAAAAAATGGTGCATGGGCGTAGAACACGACTTTCACATTTACAAAGTATCCAACTGCCTGTAGAGTAACGCTAACAGGTGGAGGCCCATCATTTGTATAAAACACATCCTTTCAATTAATCACGCCTTAAAAGAATAGGATATCATGTTTACTTCGATTATTATTTCACATTTTAGCTGCACAAAATCTCACCAAACGCCCGTAAACAAGTTCATGTAGCATGTACGGTACGAAAATTTGCAAATGGTTATGTTCTCAATGGGATTGTAATATTCAATACATCACTGATACAGTTCCAACATTTTTGCTAGGCAACTTAGTCGACAAAAACCATCCGTGTAGCATCTAAACCGGCTACGGCTTTGCTCTATCTTCTTTCAAGCAACTCGTTTTCTGCCCCGCACTTAGGAGGTATCTGGATGAGGGGATTGATTACGGAATTTTTAGTATTTAGAACTAAGTACTAAGCATTTAGATCCAAATCCCCATGCCCATATGAAGGGGTTAGACCTAATCTTGTCTGGTTGAAAGAGGATTACACCCATTCTCTTTGGATGGGTAGGGGCTTGAGTCTTGATCATGTCTATCCAAACAAGCCCTTATTCAGAAAAGGGTTGGGCCCTTTCCTGCTAATGACAATGCTAATTGTTAGAAGCTGTTTCAGCGATTTTGAGCCAATCGTAGGACTGCCAATATCTATGTAGTACACCTTCAGGAAATTGTCCATCTCAGAAAGTACGAATGACTACTCGTTTACAGATCAATATGTCATTCAAATTGCGGCCACCAAATATTGGGGTTTCGATCCTGGTTGACAGATTGCCTAACTGCCGGATGCTTGATTTGGAGGATCAACAGAGCTGTCCCCAGCAACAATACAACACCTAATTGGCTTCTGAACCTTGCCAAACAACACAGTTTTACGAGAGTATAGTTCAACGAACCTGCAGACACAAAGTAACTATATTTTGAGTCATCCAAAAAGAGAAGGTATAAAAAGGCTGAAAGAAAAATCGCACAACAAATATGAGCACATGGTTCTCTAGGAAATTTATCCCAGCAACATACGACCAATCTAAAAGCAAAGCATACAGGAATATGATCAATACATCATCGATGCAATGTAATCAATCTTAAATTAACTGAACAAATGACAGGACATATTGAGCTCGTGGAAGGCATCTAGCACAGGATCTGAATTCGGTGATGTGGCCGAAAAAAAGGTGAAGTCCATATTGTGAATTCATTGACTGCACAAGGAGTGTTTCAGGTTCAAAAAAGGAGCTGAAGGCAAATGTATTACATTGGAACGGTTGCAAGAAAAAAATTTACATCAAAATATCTCTACTAATATAAAAGAGGAGTTTGTCCATTCGCCACCCCATGACCCCACATACGCACTCCACCCTAAATAAGCTGGTTAGAAAAAAAAAGGAAAACCAACTAATGTGTCAGAAATTGACCCTAACGCCACGCTGATCGCCCGCATGGGCACAACGTTGCAATGCATCATCACTCCCCGGTTCACCCCCTGTAACAGACGGCGCAAATGAAGCGGGGTGTAGGAAGTGAATCATCCAACGGCGAAGCACGAGCGTGTGTGTGAACTCAGTATTTACTGTTGCTGTAAGGGTGGTGGTCGTTTTTGTACTGCGGTAAGGCGGTAATCTGAGGGAGAGAGGTAATTAGTCGTTGCAAAGTGTCTTGGTGAACAAGTTGGGTTTAAAAGGAAGTGTACGCTGGAAGGAGAGAGCAGACAATGAAATGTGAATGAAATATTTCCTAGCTTTGGCCCTCTATTCTTCTTTTGCTCTTTCTCTGTTCTTCCTTCTTTCCTGTATATTCGGTTGATCAGCGTTCGATCTCACGCCCGTCAATTCCTGGTGGCAAGGGGACATTACAATTGGTTTCAGAGCCTGAACATGAGGATCAGTATACTCTCTCTCAATGCCTTAGCAGGGACTAAACAAATGGAGAATTTGCACATTGTTGCGCTGGTTAAGAATCAGGCGATGCTGTTTTTAGTGGACTCAGGAAGTTCATATAGTGTTGTCGACACCCAGTTCCTTCACCGAGTTGGAGTAGTCCCTGAACCTACACAGTCAATTCACGTAAGAGTGGCTAATGGTGAACTCCTACAATGTGGCAGTTGGGTACCACAGTTTGAATGGTGGGTGCAAGGACATACTTTCCGCACTGATTTGCGTGTTCTGCATTTGGGGGCATATGATGCCATTTTAGGCATGGATTGTTTAACTGATCACAGTCCGATGACATGCCACTGGAAAGACAAGATAATAGCATTTGAGCATCAGGGAATCCAATTCAATTACAAGGCATTACTGATAATCTGCAGCATGACATGCAATCCTGATCTTGTGATCAATTGAACAAGTGGCGAAAGGGTAATAGTATCTGGGCCATGGCAGTAGTTGAACACGAGCCAAGACCTGCTGACATTCAAGTTCCCGCTGTAATTACAGAAGTGTTGGAACGGTACGCGGCAGTATTCTCAGAACCAAAGGAGCTGCCTCCAAAACGGGAGTATGATCACACAATTCCTTTAATTCCCGACGCTACTCCGGTGAATTCCAGGCCATACCGATACTCTCCCCTGCATAAGGACGAAATTGAACGGCAGGTTGCCCAGATGCTTGCCGATGGAATCATTTCCCCCAGCGTCAGCCCCTTCGCTTCTCCAGTATTATTAGTGCAAACGAAAGACGGCTCTTGGCGTTTTTGCATCGACTACCGGCGTTTAAATGATTTGACCATCAAAAATAAGTTTTCCATGCCCGTTATTGATGAACTGTTGGATGAGCTCGTGGGTACCAAGTATTTCTCCAAGTTGGATCTGTGGGCAGGTACCACCAAATCAGGGTGAACGAACAAGATGAGCAGAAGACCGCTTTCAAAACTCATCATGGGCATTACCAGTTCAAGGTTATGCCATTCAGATTAACTAACGCTCCCGCAACTTTTCAATGTGTTATGAATGCTATTTTGGTGCCTTATTTGCGGAAATTTGTCTTGGTGTTCATCGACGATATTTTGGTTTATAGTCCCGATCTTCCGGCGCATGCTGAGCACTTGGCGATGGTATTACAGAAGCTTACAGAGCATCAACTTTTTGTCAAGCGCTCCGAGTGTACGTATGCCCAGTCACAATTGGAGTACCTTGGACACATTATTTCCGATCATGGAGTTGCCTCGGATCCGCCGAAAACACAAGTGATGCTTAAGTGGCCGACACCATTGAATGTCATTGAACTCAGGGGTTTTTTGGGGCGGGGCTTACGGGCTATTACTGTAAGTTTGCCAAACATTATGGGATCATCGCGAAGCCACTCACCGATTTGCTCCGAAAGAAAGTGTTCAGTTGGACGGATTCAGCTAATGAAGCATTTAGAACGTTGAAAAATGCTATGGTGTCTACACCAGTATTGCAGTTGCTGGACTTCAATTTGCCGTTTGAATTAGAAACAAATGCTTGTGATACTGGCGTCGGAGCAATCTTGATGCAACAGGGGCATCCGATTACATTCTTCAGCAAGGCTTTAGGACCACGGCATCAAGGTTTATCTATATACGAGGAGTTTCTCGCTCTTATGTTGGCAGTAGATAAATGAAGGATGTATCTTCAACGCCGTGAATTTGTGATTCGGACAGATCACCAGAGTCTATGTTTTCTGGATGAGCAGAACTTGCAGTCTGAGATGCAGCGGAAGGCCATGACTCAGTTGATGGGGCTTCAATTTAAGATTGTCTACAAGAGAGGCAAAGAAAATGTTGCCACCGATGCATTGTCTCGGGCGGGTCAATTCATGACCTTTCAAGCGGTTTTGGAAGTGCAACCTATGTGGCTTCAGGAAGTATTGAACTCGTATACTACTAACAAAATAGCTCAAGAATGCCTGGCTCAGTTAGCTTTGCACAGTCCGAATAGTCAAGGCTTCAAATTGTCCCATGGACTTATTCGCCACCACGGACGTATCTGGATTGGTGACAATTCGGCGTTGCAGACTAAGTTGATTCGAGCCTTCCACTCCAGTGCTATTGGAGGTCATTCGGGTGTACAAGGGACCTATCAGAGATTGAAGCTCTTTTCGTGGACTGGTATGAAGCTGGCAGCCACAAATTTTATCCAACAATGCGATGTCTGTCAGTTCGCCAAAGGGGAACAAGCTAAACCAGCTGGACTGTTACAGCCGTTACCTCTCCCTAAGGCGGTGTGGCAAGATCTAACTATGGATTTTATTGAAGGCCTGCCCATGTCGGAAAGATGCAATGTGATTATGGTGGTCGTGGATAGATTCTCGAAATATCAACTTTTTTTTGCATTGTGCCATCCCTTTACTGCACCGCAAGTAGCTCGAGTTTTTCTAGATCAAGTCATCAAGCTTCATCGAGTGCCACACACTATTATTTCCGATCGGGACCGAGTATTCACTAGTTCGTTTTGGCGGGAGCTCTTCAAAGCGCTGGACACGCGATTGCAATTTAGTACTTCTTACCATCCGCAGACTGACGGGCAGAGCGAACGAGTAAATCAGTGCTTGGAAATGTACCTCAGATGCGTGGTCAATGCTTCACCCACCAAGTGGAAGAACTTCTTAAGTCTGGCGGAGCTTTGGTATAATACCAATTATCACACGACCTTGGGTTGTTCTCCTTTCAAGGTTTTATATGGCAATGAACCTCACTTTGGCAATTTGCTTCGAGCAACCGCGCATGAATCGGGAGATGTCCAAGAGATGTTGGACAATCGCAGAAAGTACAATGATTTGGTCAGGGAACAGTTGGCTCACGCCCAAAATCGCATGAAGCTTCAAGCGGATCAGAAGCGCCAGGACCGGCAATTTCAAGTGGGCAACAAAGTATTGTTGAAGTTGCAGCCTTACGCTCAGTCGTCGGTAGTTAATCGCCCTTTTCCTAAACTCGCATATAAGCATTTTGATCCGTATTCAATTCTGGAAAAGATAGGCCAAGCAGCCTATAAGTTGGACTTACCGAGTCACAACTCAGCTCATCCCGTTTTCCATGTGTCGCAATTAAAAGTATTTCATCCTAATTACACTCCAGTCTTCACTGAGCTTCCGAAGTTAGCTAAGCTCGATCAACTGGCTACTGAACCTGAGGCCAACCTTGAAAGGAGGTTGGTTAAGAAAGGTAACAAGGCTATTGTGCAGGGCTTGATCAAATGGACCGGCTTGCCCACCGACACGGCGAATTGGGAGGATCTGACAGTATTGCAGGCATGCTTATCACAGCGACGCCTAGGCGCTGACTAGGCGTCCAGGCGGCCGGCCGAACTCGCCTTGGCTCACAGACGCTCGCTGCAGCGGCCGCCGCTGGCCCCAGCGTCAAGGCGAGGACGCGCCTAGGCGTTGTCCAAGGTGTCTAGGCGGGCGACGAATCGTTTTTCGCTGAAGAATAAAAGCTTCGACCGATTGTAGACCAGAGAGGCAGAGAAGAGAATGAAGAGACTCACAGGTGAAGTCGAGACCGGACCGGAGAGGCGAAGCGTGGAGGAGCCCTAGCTTCGCGCCGCCGTTGCCAACAGCTGCTCCGCCCCCGGCGCTTCGACCACCGGTAATCCCTCCGCCTCCCGCTCTTCCTCCGCCTCCCCCTCCTTCACCTCCCGCTCCTCCTCTGCCTCCCCTTCTCCTCTACTCAGCGTCGGCGCTCCGGTGCTCCTCTGCTCGCCGTCCGGTGCTCCTCCTCTTCTCGGCGTCGGTGCTCCGCTCGGCAGCTCGGGAGGGATGCGGCGATGCACTGAGGAGCTCTGCTGCGTATGCACTGAGGAGCTCTGCTGATGCACTGAGGGATGCCGAATGGATGAGGATGGGGCGAAAGGCGATGCGATGACAACCGATTAAGTTGTGCTTGATTGAATCTGAATGGGATGAGGATTGAGTAGATCTGTAGTGCTTGACCGATTAAGTAGTAGACTAGTAGTAGTACCACGTACCGACTGAATGGAATGAGGATTGAGTGCTTGAGCTTGATTGTGCCGATTAAGTAGTCTACTTCTACTACTTAATCGGTACAGTCAAGCAATCAAATACTCAATCCCATTCGGCACAGTCAAACTCAAGCACTACTGACTACTGAGTCACTAAACCAGTAAGGACTATTAGAGTATTAGTATTGGTATTGACTATTGAGCACTGAACTACTGATTATTGAATATTAGTATTGAGTATTGACACTGTTTATTTTAGCTTATATAAAAATGATTGATAATGATGTTTGTATAGGACACATACTGATATATATACATGGCTGACCAAACAACAAGTATCGTCGTTGGTGAGTCCAGTAATGCTAGCCAAGAGCAGGCATATGATCCATCCAAGGATCCAAAGCAGAAGGCCAAATCGAAGGATCCTGGGTGGAGGTATGGATTTTGGTCCGACATGACGAACAAAGATATGGTGCAATGTATACTGTGCGGAAAACAAATGCATTCAGGCATCAAGAGGTTGAAGCAGCACCTTGCCGCGGGTTTTGGGAATGTTCAAAAATGCCCCAAAACCACCACGGCCATAATGAGAGAATGCAAGATTACATGAAGAAGACCGCAAGGAACAAGATGATTAATTTAGATGACGATGAAGAGGAAGGTGGAGGTGATGATGTTCAAGAGGTTGAGGTTAATCAACGAGTATCCTTGAAGGCGTCGTCTTGTCATCCAAGTTCTGGGACAGCTGCCAAGAGGAAGCAAGCTGCCATTATGTTCAAACCGGTGGCCAAAGTAACAAAATCAGTTGCCTCCATGATAAAAAAGACACCCGAAGAGGTAGTTGAGGAAAGGCATTCCAAACAGTTGTCCCAAATCTCCATAGAGCAATGTATGAGGACCAAGGAAGAAAAAGAAAGGGTGGATATGCATGTTGCTAATTTCTTTTATCTGTGTGGCATACCATTCAATGCTGCAAATTCTAGGAGTTTTGAAATTATGGAGTCTGTTGGACAATACGGGCATGAATACAAGCCTCCTAGTTTTCATGAGTTAAGGGTGCTGTTGCTTGCTAAGGCAAACAATGAAATACAATCATTAAGAGAGAAGCAAGAGTCTGTAGATGCATCCTCTCAGTCGGCTGATGCAAGGATGTTAGCAGATTTGCTTGAGAAGAGGATGGAGGAGATAGGCCCTGACAACGTCGTTCAAGTGGTCACCGATAATGGTGCCAACTTCAAGGCTACTGGTAAGTATCTCTTTAGCAAAAAAAAAATATATCAGAGCTACAAATTGCTTGGAACTCAATCTTTTTCTTTGGTAGGTAAAATTCTTATGGAGAGGTTTCCCACTCTCTTCTGGACTTCTTGTACTGCACATTGTTTGGACCTTATGTTGGAAGATATCGGAAAAATAAGTGAGTTCAAGAAGGCCATCAATCAAGCCAAGCATGTGACTATATTCATCTATAAGCACGGGAGGCTTCTCGATACAATGAGGGAAAAGACAGGAGGGAGGGATTTAGTGAGACCTGCAGCCACTCGGTTTTCTACTTCTTTTCTCACTTTACAAAGTTTATATAAGCATAAGGATACTTTGCGACTATTCTTTGTTAGTGAGGATTGGACTAGGGCCAAATTGGCTCACACGGAGGCAGGGAAGAAAGTTTGTGATATTTTGCTTTCCTTGCGTTTTTGGCATGCTGTGGAGGATTGCATAAGAGCATCCCAGCCTTTGCTAATTGTGCTGAGAATTGTTGATGGGGATGAGAAGCCTGCTATGCCGGAGGTTTCATCAAGTATGGATCATGCTATGAATAAGATAAGAGAGTCTTTTGGAAGCAAACCAAGGGTACTAAAGAAGGTAATGGACATCATTGAGAGGTAGTGAGTGCACCAGATGGAGCAAAAGCTGCATGGGGCTACATTGTTTTTAAACCCAAACAAGTTTTTTGATATCAAAGAAAAAGACATTGACTATGCTTCGAGGCTCCGAATTGCATTAAATGATGTACTTGAAAAAATTGTTCATTGTGATATCAATTTGCTTAGAAAGATAGTGATCAAGCGGATGATTATGAGAAAATGAGGAAGAGCTTTGGAAAACAATCAGTTATGATGCAACAAAAAACAAAGAGCCCTCGTAAGTATTAAACTTCTATTCTTAGTTGATTGAATTTTAAACATTCTAAGTTTCTAACATAGATACAATGTTTTACGTTTTAGGGGGTGTTTGGGATAGCTCCAGCTCTACCAAAATCTGTGGAGTTGGTGGAGCAGGATATTTCTAGCTCTAGAAATTTGTGGAGCTGGAGCTGTGGGTACATTAAGAGTGTTTAGGTAGATCATCTTGTTTACATTTTAGACTAAAAATATAAACTTAATTCACTTTATTTTAGCCTATAAGTTTCAGCTCTGAGCTGGAGCTGGGATCTGGAGCTCTCCCAAACAGGGCCTTAGTTGATTGGTGGGATGCTTTTGGTGGCCTTACTAGAGAGCTTCAAAAGTTTGCAAGACACATCCTTGGCCTTTGTTGTACGGCCTCCGGTTGTGAGCGCAATTGGAGCATCTTCGAATTTGTAAGCAACTAAGTTGTATTTACTTCAAGGCTGCTCATACATTCCAAGTATTTTCTGTTGTTGATTAGTGATTCATTTTCAGATTCATACCAAAAAAAGAAACCGGTTGGAGCATCAATGATTGAATAATTTGGTCTACATTCAATACAACCGGAAGATTGCCGAACGTTTTCAAAAGAGACGTGTGGAAGGGACAAATTTCAACCCTTTGATCTTAGAAGAGTTCCAATGGGACAATGAATGGGTTGAAATGAGTACTGAAGAAGTCCACCATGGAGAAAATCTTTCATGGGGTCATGTTGATGAAGCCACCGGTGCATCACAAATGCTTCAAGGTCGTAATCTACCTAGGATAGCCAGGACGTACTCTCGACGTGGTGTAAATTTGAGCTCAACAGCTGAAGGAGAAGAGCAAGGCTCAGACGAGGATGAAGCCTATGAACCTTTGGTGGCCGACGATCTAGACATCGACGATGATTATGGCCAAACGCCACCTAGTTCTCATGAGAGTGGACCAAGTGATGAGAATCGTCAAGATGATTTAGACTTAGACATTGTTGTTTGAATGTTCTTGTCCTTGGAACATTATATTTATGTTTTAATGTCCTTGTCTTTGAACATTATATCTATGTTTGAAACTTTCAATATTTTTATCCTTGGAACATTCTCAATTCTGTTTTCAAGATATTTTTGTACTTTATGTGAACTCCATGCATCCAACAATCTAGTGTTTCATACTTTCATCTTGCTGACATCAAGTAAATCACTTGTTTGTACCAAGGAAAATCAAGGCAAGCTGCTGGATGGATTGATCACACCCAAGATTCATACAAGGTACTACACACATCACTCCTCACTTCTACTATATTTGAGTTTGAATGATAATTTTGTACATAGGAAACTTAAACTATAATTGAGATTCAAATTTAAACTATTTGGTCGCCTAGGCGGGCGCCTAGGCGGGTGCCTAGGCGTCCAGGCGCTCCAGAGGCGACTCGCCTCGCCAAGGCGTCGTGATAACCATGATTGCAGGAGTCCTTTCTGCTGCCATTGCTTGGGACAAGCAATGTTTCCACGGAGGGGCAGATGTAACAGACGACGCAGATGAAGCGGGGCGTAGGAAGTGAATCATGCAACGGCGATGCGCGGGCATGTGTGTGAACTCAGTATTTACTGTTGTTGTAAGGGTGGTTGTCGTTTTTGTACTACGGTAAGGCGGTAATCTGAGGGAGAGGTAATTAGTCGTTGCGAAGTGTCTTGGTGAACACGTTGGGTTTAAAAGGAAGTGTACGCTGGAAGAAGAGGGCAGACAATGAAATGTGAATGAAATCTTTCCTGGCTTTGGCCCTCTATTCTTCTTTTGCTCTTTCTCTGTTCTTCCTTCTTTCCTGTATATTCAGTTGATCAGTGTTCAATCTCACGCTCGTCAATTCCTAGCGGCAAGGGGACATTACAATTGAGATGTAACAGACGACGCAGATGAAGCGGGGCGTAGGAAGTGAATCATCCAACGGTGATGCGCGGGCGTGTGTGTGAACTCAGTATTTCCTGTTGTTGTAAGGGTGGTTATCGTTTTTGTACTGCGGTAAGGCAGTAATCTGAGGAGAGAGGTAATTAGTCGTTGCAAAGTGTCTTGGTGAACACGTTGGGTTTAAAAGGAAGTGTACACTGGAAGGAGAGGGCAGACAATGAAATGTGAATGAAATCTTTCCTGGCTTTGGCCCTCTATTCTTCTTTTGCTCTTTCTCTGTTCTTCCTTCTTTCCCGTATATTCGGTTGATCGGCATTCGATCTCACGCCCGTCAATTCCTGGTGGCAAGGGGACATTACACCCCCTCCGCCACTTCTCCAACGATCTAGCAGCAACTGCTCCCAATCTTTCCTCTCCTTCAACTGAATATGTGAATGCTATACCACTCCCCATTCCCCTCCAATCCCTCGTCCTACCCTTCCTCTCCGGATTCATCCCATCTGCGTGCACCATGGCGTGCACTGCGGTGTGCGTGCCAATAGTGCTTTGTCACTGCACCAACCGCGAGGGCCATCGGGACCAACGCATGGAATGGGCGGCTGCGGCCAAGCGGATGGAGATGGAGAAGCTCCTCATCAGGATGTCTCCAAATCATTCGGGATGGTAGCAAAGGCCTAGAGATGCAGGCAATGGCAATGTGGCAAAGTGGTTGGTCATGCACACAACAGCAGAGGAGCTTGCAAGGTGGAGAAGGTGTAGGTGAGCTTCTATGGTGCCAACTTTTGGAGCAGCGTGGGGACAGGAGAAGCTACCATGCGGGATTGGTGTTTTCTTGGCCTCCTCCCATATATGAACATCCATAGTACATCTCGATGCATCCTGAGTGTGAATCAAATTTCATTGTTGATGCTCCCTTATGTGTAGGGATAGCAGTTTTACCCATGGGTTTGGGTACCCAACCCAATAAAAGTGGACATAGATAGCACTTTAAATCCATGGGTTTTCGGGTTTAGGTACCCGATAAGGACATAGGATGGGTGTGGGTGCCAATTTGTACCCATGGGTACCCGATGGATATCCTATGATATGTGGGTCCCACTTTTTATAAGATATATATTAGAAAATTAAAACCGTAACTATCTAAATGAGAGGTTGAGACACACATATGCCTTTGAAAAGCAATACTCTGTTCAGAAACTTATTGAGCATATATCATACTCTGAATTTGTTTTGCGCATATCATGCTCTGAATTTGTTGTGTATATATCATGCTCTTTCTTTTAGATGATGCTCTATTATGTGTTGGCATCTCTGCTATCACTGTAGTCATAAATGTTAAGTGTATGCTATGTGACTGAGTTAAATGCAGGTTAATTGAGTTTCGTATCTTATCTTAGTCATTAAATGAACTTACATATCATCGTCCCATATTTTACTCTAATGTTTATCATTTGTCCATCGAAACCAAATACAATATCTATGAAAATTCACTGTAGTCATAAATGTTAAGTGTATGCTATGTGACTGAGTTAAATGCAGGTTAATTGAATTTCGTATCTTATCTTAGTCATTAAATGAACTTACATATCATCGTCCCATATTTTACTCTAATGTTTATCATCTTGTCCATCGAAACCAAATACAGCATCTATGAAAACACATTTGTTACTATGAAAACACTATGGAATAGTGTAGTATTTGCTATCAAATATTTTATATGTACTCACTCGAACATGTAGTATCAATGGTTACCTATAGGCCATCATGATGTGCTGATTAAATGAAATAAACTGGAGTATCATTGGTCACCTATAGCCCATGTTAACTGTCTGTTTTCAACATAACCTGCTACCCATGGGTATCCATCGGGTTTAGACATGGGTATAGATCTGTACCTGATATGTCTAGTGGGTTTGGGTGGACAGTATGGTTTCGCGTTTCGGGTTTAAGTGGATGACAATCATACCCGTAGGTACCCACCCGATTACCATCCCAACTTATATGAACCCTCCCTCCCCCTCCCCCAAAACAAAACCAAAAAAATCTTTTTTTTCTTTGCCAATGTGTGTGCAGGGCTTATTGCCTCAGCAGTGGTGGCATTCAAGAGTTCCCAGACCGGATTCTGCTGATCGCTCGCAGATTGCTCAACCAGCACCCTGGCTTCTCTCCTGCACCCATGCCATTGTCCCTCTCCTGTGTATACCATATATTTGACAAAATGCTTAAGAGTAATAAAGCCATTTTGAAAAAAATGCTTAGCAATCCTAAAGGTATTTTGGATTACTATTGTTGTTTGGGACAAAAGGCTTGGTTGTTTTTTATTATTGTTGCAGGCCGTATCAACCATAACCTGTACAACAAGATTTGACATTTTTTTGTTGGCTTGCTCACAATGAAGGTTAGTGTAGCTCAGTGATTTTCCATGAAGCTAACACCCATATTATTGACTTATATAAGTATTATTCTCACTGTATGGAACATTATGATAGTAACTTTTAGCATATACATACAGCTACTGCTACTAGCAATATCAGAATAGTTGTTGCTGGGAAAGGATAGGAACTTTAATTTTGTTGGCACAACCAATAATATTCTCTACGGAAATGTTCTTTCATCCTATTTGTTTTATGTATTTTGTTTGTACCAACTACTAAGTGTGGACAATTGTTTTCGATATCTTTACTGGTCTGTACATGTATCTTTATTGCTTCATAGTACTGTTTGGGATCACATTTGATGATATATATTATTCTTTTAGTACTCCGTTACAACGCACAGGCACCTTACTAGTATACACTGAGATCTGTGTGGTTGTAGACAGAATTAAGGAGTGACACACCTGCATGCTAGAGAAGAGATAATACAGGTGAAAGGTTGTAGAATCACCTCCTAGAAGGACCGAAACATGTCTTTCTTCCACACCAAAAGGAAGTCAGAGAAAAACCGGCAACAAGATAAAAACAATGAAGAGATATGGTAATAGCTTATATAAGAACAGGAGATGAAGCAAATGACCACAATTTCTTCAAACCCAATAGACAATTGGGAAGCTAGTGTACAACCTGTTCTGACCAAAGTTGCCAAAGCAACAAACCAGCTGAGTTGCGAATATGAAATAAGGTAAAGGTAGAAATATCCAGATGAAACCCCTTAAGGCTCATTTCTAACATAAAATTTGAGATCTCTCTGCCAAACAAGTGACAAGTCATTGTTCAATGTTATAAATGGATGCACCTTGGAAGATTAGGCAAATGAAGCCACAAGACAAAAGAAGCTAGACATGACTAAAGAATATGACAGAGTGGAATAGGCGTACCTACAGGCTAGTAAGGAGAAGTACTTGGGCATGTCAATAGCAATAAGGAGAAACAAAGGAGTATTTCGACCAGTGAGAGAATGTTTGATGAAGTACCTGAAGGGCTGGTACGAGACAGCCCTACTGTTATATGGAAAAGTACTATTCATAAAAGCAGTCTCTTGGACAAGAACTGAGAAATAAACTATTAATATTATTGATTTTTCCGCTTTTTAATCGAATAGGATTACCTATTCAAAAGAAGTGCCGCTTTATGCAAAATAACAATTAAGCCTTTCCTTTGGAATAAGCCTTGCATGTAGTAATAGATTTGCATTGTGCATGACTTGTTGAGTATGTTGTATACTCACCCTTGCATCGACAAAACCTCAGAAGAAGAAGCCGTGCCAGCTTAGGAAGAGGAGTTCATCGAAGGCCAGGAGGATTAGGGGTTGAGCCGCACTCAGTTGCCTGTGGCTATGAAGGGTTCCATGTTTTACTTTTGCTTCCGCTGATAAACTTATGCTACTTTGATATTTATCGCCCTGCGTGGCGAGTTATTGTAAGGTGACCATAAGGTCATGTAACTCGATTATATTATGCTTGAAGTACTTTATTATTAAATTCCGCTGTGTATGATTGTGGTACTTCAACCTATTTATACTGTGTGCACTAGCGTGATCCTGGACTAGTGCCGAATACACAGAGTGTCCGAATCCGTAAATTCGGGGCACGACAGGGTTGGTATCAGAGCCATACTGACTGTAGGACTTAACCCTAGTTAGACTGGCCGTTTTAGAAAGGATAAAAGCTAATTTCTAATGACTAAAATTTGACAAGAATAATCAATGAAATCTTGACTTATCCCTTCTTCCTTACTTCATACCTCTGCTGTATTTTGCTGTTACCTTTGTATTCTTTTAAAATTGTTGTTCTGACGCGTTGCTTTGGCAGATGCGGATGGTTCACTCTTTCGGCGAGCGTCACGGAGGCTACGCAGCGGAGCTCTGGAGGATGCTCCAGGTGTTGGGAGGCTTCAACCGTCCTCTCTACCGGTCCCGCACCTGGATAGTCAACGGGATCAACCGGTGCCGGAGACCACCTCACCTTGTACGCAGCAGAGCACGCAGCGTGCTAGTCGTCCGCTCCACCTCGCGGTGAAGCGAGCCACCTCTGGCGGGCATCAGAGTGTGCCCGGGTGGCGCTGCACCGGGTTAGCAGGGACTACGGCTACGAGCTGTGGGATACTGCCTTCCGTGTGCACCCGCACGCGGGAAGACCTCTTTAGGCGCGCTTGGAGTTGGAGGACGACGCCGCCGTCGTGCACCTGGGCCGCTTCGCCGCTGCTCAGGAGGAGGTCATGGACGCCACGACTACGGAGCTTCAGGCTGTGTACCGCGTTTTGGAGGAGACCGAGGTTGCCCTACGAGAGACCAGAGAGTATGCTGTTCAGAGGATCGCCGAGCTGGAGGAGGCTCTCTACGGCCACGGGGAGCCGGACGCCGTCATGGAGCTCGACGACGACGAGGAGGAGGAGCTGGAGGAGCCAGCGCCAACGCGTGAGGACCAGCAGCCGGTGGTGCCCCCAGTTGCACCAGTGGGAGGGCATGGGGACCAGTTTGCCCCGATGCCAGCTCACCCGCCGGTTTACGTGATCGGCGAGCCGCAGCCGGGTTGGCTCGAGGAGTGAGCTTTTTTAGAGTTATAGTGATCAGCTTTTGCGTTGAGACTCACCTGTGTTGAGTCACGTCTTTAATTTCGAACTTAGATGTGCGATGTGATGTAATGAACAATTTGATGTGATGTTGTGACTGTTTTGATGGTTGCATAGTCTCTAGACTATGTAAGAAACCATACCTAATTATTATCTATGCTTGAATGTTTAAGGGTTTTTTTAGTTACACCTGTTTCCCCGTATAAGTTCCTATACTTGCCTATTCTTTTCCCCCTTATCTCTAAACCACCGAAGCAATCAGCAGATGGTGAACACTGCAACAATGAGCAGAGGCAAGTGGTTCGCGCCAGAGGCGATCGAGTAGTACACCACCACCGCAGCAAAGACCGCTAGTCGACATGCGAATCTAGGAGCATTTCTCGCGACGCACTCAATTAATGCGCATAATGATGGCCATCAGCAACAAATCAACACTCAGGCAGTCACCAACAATCAAGCTAATAACAATGGGCCACGTCCCTATTCAAGATTGTCCGAATTTATGAGGACGCGTCCACCGACATTCTCGGGCAATGCCAGTCCACTAGAGGCAGACGACTGGTTGAGGACCATCGAAAGGAAATTGCACATAACGCAGTGTGAAGGAAACGAGAGGGTGCTTTATGCCTCTCACCAGCTTGAAGGAACCGCCGCTGAATGGTGGGAAAACTACTGCGCGTCGCAAGAGAACCCGCATGAGATTACATGGGAAGAATTCACCATAGCTTTTCGTCAATACCATGTGCCGGAGGGTATCATGGAGTTGAAAAAGGAGGAATTCCGAGCGCTGAAGCAAGGAGGCCAGACAGTGGCTGATTATCTGAATAAATTCACTCAACTAGCATGCTACGCACCAGAAGATGTAGCGACCGATAAGGCTAGACAATCCCGCTTCATGAAAGGACTCAACACCGGATTGCAGGTGGGGTTGATCACCCACACTTTCCCCGATTTCCAAGAATTAGTAAATAAGGCTCTCATACTGGAAGATAAGCGCAAGGAGCTTGATGATAATCGCAAACGCCGCATGGCTCAGCAAGGAGGACGCCATGGTCAGCAGAAAACAAGAATGATACCCCAGCAAGATTCGCGAGTTCTAGCAAAGTAGCGATGATCGTGACACCGCCGTCAATGCCAAGACTAGCTGGACAAACCCCTCAGACCCCAGTCAGGGTTGTAAATCAGAGCAGAGGAAATTAGCAGATGTCAGGAAGACGCTGCTACAATTGCAATGAGACCGGGCATTTCGCCAATGTGTGCCCCAAGAAGGGAGGTGTGACACCAGTGCGCTTCAATTTAGGGAACACCCCTGCTAAAACCCCTGCCCAAGGAGGAAGCCGAGGACCTACCCAAGCTGGAGCTACACCGCAAGCATTCACGCGAGGCAGGATTAATCACATTTCCGCAGACGAAGTCCAGAATGCTACAGACGTCGTGCTCGGTAAGTTCCTAGTCAACTCAGTGCCAGCTACAGTATTATTTGATTCAGGAGCTTCACATTCGTTCGTTTCTCGGGATTTTACCGTGACAAATGATCTGGATATTGTTAACCTTAAAAGTACACTTCTAGTTCAATCCCCTGGATCAGAACTCCGTTCTAAGGTCAGATGTTCTGGAGTTAAGCTAGTAATAAAAGGAGTAGAGTTCCTAGCGAACCTTATTATATTAGATACCCAAACCCTGGACGTAATCCTGGGAATGGATTGGTTGACTAAGCATAAGGCTGTATTAGACTGCGGGCGAAGAGTTGTGTCTATCGAGAGCCCTGAAGGTAGGAAAGTGGAATTCCAAGCAGTGGCAGTTCGAGAAGGTCAAATGTTGGTAAACAATTTGGAGACCGTCAGTATAAGAGATGTACCAGTGGTCAGTGAATACTCAGATGTTTTTCCTGAGGAATTACCAGGAATGCCACCGGACAGAGACATAGAGTTCGTAATTGACTTAGTACCTGGAACAGCACCAATAGCAAAGAGACCATATCGGATGTCCACCGAAGAGTTGGTAGAAATGAAAAAGCAGATTGAGGAGTTATTGGAAAAAGGATTCATCAGACCGAGCTCGTCACCTTGGGGAGCACCGGTTCTGTTCGTTAAGAAAAAGGATGGGAGTTTTCGGATGTGTGTAGATTATCATGCACTTAATGAAGTGACGATAAAGAACAAATACCCGTTACCCCGGATAGATGATCTTTTTGATCAACTAAGAGGAGCAGGAGTATTTTCCAAGATTGACCTTAGGTCAGGATACCACCAGTTGAAAATCAAGACAAAGGACATACCCAAGCCCGCATTTTCTTCAAGATATGGACACTATGAGTTCATTGTTATGTCATTTGGATTGACAAATGCGCCAGCTTACTTTATGAACCTAATGAATAAAGTATTCATGGACTATTTAGATAGATTTGTGGTCGTGTTCATAGACGATATTCTAGTTTATTCAAAGACGGATGAAGAGGACGCCCAACATTTGAGATTAGTGCTGGAAAAGTTAAGGGAGCAACAACTTTATGCAAAATTCAGTAAGTGCGACTTCTGGAAGAGTAAGGTAGATTTCCTAGGGCATGTAATGACCGCGGAGGGAATTGCAGTAGACCCAAGCAAGGTTGAGACAGTACTGCATTGGGAATCGCCAAAGACAGTTACGCAGGTTCGAAGTTTTCTTAGAATGGCTGGTTATTACCGCCGATTTATAGAAGGATTTTCGACAATTGCCAGGCCAATTACACAATTGTTAAAGAAAGAGAAGAAATTCGTTTGGACGCCAGATTGTGAGAAGAGTTTTCAAGAATTGAAGAAAAGATTGACATCAGCGCCAGTGTTAGTTCAACCAGATGTGCACTAGAGTTTTGATATTTACTGCGATGCATCACGCCAAGGACTCGGATGCATGTTAATGCAGAATGGAAAGGTAGTAGCTTACGCCTCAACGCAATTAAGGCCACATGAAGGGAATTACCCGACACATGATCTAGAACTAGCAGCCGTAATGCATGCCCTGAAGATATGGCGTCACTATCTTATTGGCAATAGATGCGAGGTGTATACAGACCATAAGAGCCTTAAATACATTTTCACCCAATCGGACCTAAACATGAGACAGAGGAGATGGTTGGAACTGATCAAGGATTACAACCTGGGTATCCATTATCATCCCTGCAAGGCCAATGTAGTGGCTGATGCCTTGAGTCGAAAAAGTCATAGTCTAAATATGATAATGGGAGAACGCCAGGAAGAATTGTGCAAGGTCTTCGGAGATTGAAATTGGAAGTTGTTCCGGAAGGATTTTTAGCCGCATTAGAAGTGAAGCCTATCTTGGAAGATCAGATTAGAGAAGGTCAGAAGAATGATGAGAAGATCGAGAGAATCAAAGCCAAGATGGAGGAAGGACAAGCAAAGGAATTTAAGTCGATTTAACAAGGCATTGCTAGGATGAAGGAGCGCATTTGTGTACCTAACAAAAAGGAGTTAAAGCAGTTAATACTGGAGGAAGCTCACGACTCCAAGTATTCGATTCACCCAGGAAGTGCAAAAATGTACCAAGATTTAAAAGAAAGGTTCTGGTGGCCAAATATGAAGAGAGAGGTTGCTGAACACGTAGCACTATGTGACGTATGCCAGCGAGTCAAAGCTATGCATCAGAGACCAGCAGGACTGCTGTAGCCGTTAAAAATACCAGAGTGGAAATGGGAAGAGATCGAAATGGATTTCATTACCGGATTGCCAAGGACGCAAGGAGGTTATGACTCCATATGGGTCATCGTGGATCGATTGACAAAGGTTGTGCACTTCATACTGGTAAAGACAACCTACTCAGGAGATAAGTTGGCAGAGCTATACATGGCAAGAATCGTTTATTTACATGGAGTGCCGAAGAAGATAGTATCGGACAGAGTTACCCAATTTACCTCAAGGTTTTGGGATAAACTGCATTCAGCAATGGGCACCCGCTTGAACTTCAGTACAGCGTATCACCCACAGACGGATGGGCAGACTGAAAGAGTCAACCAAATATTAGAAGATATGTTAAGAGCTTGTGCGTTGGCTTATACATCGACTTGGGATAAATGTTTGCCGTATGCGGAGTTTAGTTACAACAACAGCTATCAGGCTAATCTTTAGATGTCACCCTTCGAAGCATTGTATGGTCGACCTTGTAGGACGCCGTTAAATTGGAATGAGACTGGTGAGCGTCGTGTCTTTGGACCAGACATACTCCAAGAAGCCGAAGAGCAGATAGCATTAATAAGGGAAAGGTTAAAATCGCGCAGTCAAGACAGAAGAGCTACGCGGACAATCGCCGCAGGGATTTGAGCTTTGAACCGAAAGATTATGTGTATCTCAGGGTTACGCCTCTTAAGGGAGTCCAGAGGTTTCACAAAAAGGGCAAACTTGCGCCAAGATATGTGGGACCGTTTAAGATCATAAGTCGTAAGGGCGAAGTCGCTTATCAACTGGAGTTACCACAGTCATTAGCAGGCGTACACAATGTCTTTCATGTGTCGCAACTCAAGAAATGTCTCCGAGTGCCTGAGGAGCAAGCATCATTGGAAGAAGTTGAACTACAGGAAGACTTGACTTACAAAGAGCAACCGATAAAGATTCTGGATACAGTAGATCGGAAAACTAGGAGCAAGACAACCTGTTTTTGCAAAGTTCAGTGGAGCAATCACACAGAAAGTGAAGCCACATGGGAACGAGAGGAAGATCTGAAAAAGGAATTCTCAAACCTATTCTTTAGTTAAGCTTCGAATCTCGGGGTCGAGATTCTGTTAAGGGGGGTAGGTTTGTAACGTCCCGAAATTTGCCCAGATTTAATTTTTGGAGTTTTCAAAATTTTGGTGACTTAATCAACCTTTATTTGCATTTAATTGAATTTATCTGAATTTTTGGGGATTTATTGGATTTAATTAAAATTAATTTGAAATATCCTTCTCTTGATTAATTAATATCAGAAAAGGTATTTATCAAAAATTAAAACCAATATTTTATTTAGGCTCAAAATGCTCTAAAATATTTTCTGGAATTTTTCTAGAATTTTTTGGGTATTTTTAGTGCCCTAATTAATTACTTTGAATTTCTGCAATTATTTTTATTGGCAAAATCTGGAAAAATAGTCTTGCTACAGTGTCGGGCCGAGCCCAACACTGTGCCACGCCAGAAAACCCTAACGCTGTCCATCCTTGACTGTCGGATCTTGATCGGACGGATGCGCTCGAATACCGTTTCGCCGAACCGATTTTCAATCGCCGCCGTTGATTTGCGATCATGCGGTGCGATGGGACCGAACAATATCGGGAGGGAGCACTGTGCACCGCCGCCCGCCATTGGCTGCCGTGGATCATGTCAGAGATCTTGCGCGTGACTCGAGGCGGGTCCGAGCGGGTGAAATAGACCTCCGTGCTCAAGACTCCACTCCGCCTCCTTTGCCACTTCTCTCGTGCTCGCCATCCCCATAGCGTGAGCTAGAGCTCGCCGTAGTAGCTACTCTCCTCGCCTCGGTTTTCTTCGCGTTCGCCGCCGTCCGCACCGAGGCCCTCACCGAGTCCACCGAGTCAAGGCGCTTGGTGGGTCATTTCTTCACGGAGAGGCTCGAATCGCCAATACGGCTGCGTCGTCTTCTCCAAGTCCAACGACCGGCCACCGTTTTTCTTCGACGCCTCGAAAGCAACCACAACCGCCGATCGTGCATCGGACGTCGAGGTATTGCCACGCCTCCTCTACCGTGAGAATTGAGCTCGTTTAAGTTGGATAGATCTAGGCCGTAGGATCCTAATCTGACCGCCGCCGTAGTGCCGCGTAGCCGTGTAAATGTTCCTTGATAATGATCGTTAGATCTCAATCAGGCGACTTGGATTAAGCCACGTAGGCTTAGGAATAGTAAACCGCTCGGGTACTTTGCGCCGTTGGATCTCCATCGCTTGGCTCAGGTAATGCCACGTCCCTTCCCCTGTAGCGCTAGGTTCAATAGCCTCGGCGAATACTGACCGTGGGATTCTTATCCAACCGCTCTGGTGCGTCCACGTTAGAGATGGGAATAGTAAACCGTGCGGGTAACCGCAGCCGTAGATCTTCAATCCGATCGTCGCCATTGCGCCACGTAGGCCTGGTAGCAGTGCAACGCTCGGGTAGCGACCGACCGTTGGATTTGAATCCAACGGCCGGGAGATTATGTGTCTGTGTGGTTTGATGCTGGCTCACCGCGTGTCGACCGTTGGTCCAAGATCGTTCTCCCGGCCCACTTGTCGGTGTGTTGACCCCCGGGAGTGCTGACGTCAGCCTGATGTCATCCGGGCCCACTTGTCAGTGGCCGAGAGTGACGTGGCTCACTCTGGTGCTTACACGTGTCGCCGAGTGGGAATTAATCGGATTTTCAGTATAAAAATAAATAGGATAATTCGATTATTCTTTATTTGAATTTCAGCAAATATGTAAATGCTATAACTTTTGCATTTAAACTCGGATTTGGGTGATTCCAGTGCCCAAAAATTTGTAAAAATGTAAACTATTTAATGGTGATTTTTATTTTATTTTTCGTGATGATCTTGCTGTCTATTTTAGTATATTTATTGTGTGCACGTTCGTTCCGAATAGACTCCGAGTTGCCGGAAGTCGCCGAGAGGGAATTCGAAGACCTGTCGCAGATCTCGGACCAGAACCAACTGCTTTTCGAAGGCAAGTCATGCTTTGACCATATTGCCCCTAGATTTTCAAATATATCTCGATTCAAGTTATGCATGCTATGTTAATTAAAAATGATATTGCTCATGTGGGAAAAGTAGTTAAAATACCTATCTTGCTTATGCCACCTTGTTAGTATTATTGTATGTCCTAAACACCTTGTCACCCTAGAATGCTAAATTATGTTGGTTGCTATATTAATGCCAACACGGGAGGCTAGACCGTGATTAGTCGCTTAGCCTGCTTGTATGCGTGGAATGACTTTTATTTAGCAAATCAATACTGACTAAACAATTATGGAACACATTTTGGAATAATGCGATGATGTCATGAAATGGAATTGAGGGTAGCGACCTGTGTGGTTCTACTCGTGCAATGAAGTGGGCATTGGCATGTGTTGCATAAATGCAAACCCAGGGTGGGAAATGTTTTGGACCGGGCAAGTGGCAAGAAGGCTTCGTGCCGGGTGGGCCTGTGTGTCAACGGGATGTATGAAAGATTGTGAAGGCTGTGTGCCGAGAAGAAAAATGGATGTCTTGCCGGGATGCTTAAGGACTTAACCTTGCGAGCCTTTGAACTGAGTTTCTCGACAACCACTTGTCCTAATGGGACGGACCTAGTTTAGTAGGTCTCTAATATCTTTCCTTTGATACCTCGGGGCGACAGTTACACAAAAATGTAACCGTATGGGGGAGCGTACCTGTGCCGCGGCTTGGTACCCATCTAACTGTATCTGCCTGTTCTAAACTTTGGCTCTGTGTGAGGGAAGTGTTAGAAAGGCAATACCGGAGAGGATCACTAGCTAAGTGTTAGTATCCGAAAAGCTTTGTTGCAATCATTCACCTGTGTGGTGGGCGACTGTATCCTGTGGGTAAAGTGTACAACCTCTGCAGAGTGTGTGTAAAAATCTATTCGAATAGCCGTGTCCGCGGCATTGGACATTGCTCGAGGATTACAGTCAAGGGTTAGATTTTCTTAAAATAAAAATGTGGAATGGGTGGCTGTGTGCCAAAAGTTGACGAATCAATCTAGGGCTGTGTGCCAAACTCTTGGATAAGAACTGAGAAATAAACTTTTAATATTATTGATTTTACCGCTTTTTAATCGAATAGGATTACCTGTTCAAAAGAAGTGCCGCTTTATGCAAAATAACAATTAAGCCTTTCCTTTGGAATAAGCCTTGCATGTAGTAATAGATTTGCATTGTGCATGACTTGTTGAGTATGTTGTATACTCACCCTTGCATCGACAAAACCTCAGAAGAAGAAGCCGTGCCAGCTTGGGAGGAGGAGTTCATCGAAGGCCAGGAGGATTAGGGGTTGAGCCGCACTCAGTTGCCTGTGGCTATGAAGGGTTCCTTATTTTACTTTTGCTTCCGCTGATAAACTTGTGCTACTTTGATATTTATCGCCCTGCGTGGCGAGTTATTGTAAGGTGACCATAAGGTCATGTAACTCGATTATATTATGCTTGAAGTACTTTATTATTAAATTCCGCTGTGTATGATTGTGGTACTTCAACCTGTTTATACTGTGTGCACTAGCGTGATCCTGGACTAGTGCCGAATACACAGAGTGTCCGAATCCGTAAATTCGGGGCACTACACCAAGCCAGCTCCAAAAGTGCAAACATTCAACTCAATTTAAAACTGAAAACACAAATTCTAAACTCCACTTCTATTCTATAGCAAAATCTGAAAATAACAAGCACATTCCTCTAAATAAGTATAACTTTTATTTGGCTAACCCAAAAAATGACTTCTTGGACTCAAAAAGACCACAAGAGGGTGATCTAACTTTACCATGCATCCTAACATTCAGAACGTAGATTAAAAGTTTTCAACTAAACTCTGAACTTCAGCCCCAAAGTCTGAATTTCAGCAAAACCCGGTTTCAGGACAGACATTGATACAAATGGCCATAACTTTTTGCTCACTTAACGAAATTGAGCAAACTCAGATCCTAGACTACCACAAGACATAAACCTACCACTTAGCTTTAGCCAATCACCCAGATTCTGCACAGAGAATTCCCAGTTTGGCCAGGAACAGAGAACAGTTTCGGTGTTCAGAAGTTTCAGAGTTTCAGAACAGCATGCACAAATTTCATCATATAAATTGCTATACTTAATGGAATTGAGTAAATGATAACATTTTTACAATCTACATGAAATTTTTCTACAACTTCTCAGGAAAATTTAATTTCTAATTCGGCCTCTAACTAATTTTAATTCGCAGCTCAAGTTTCAGCTCCACATTTTAAGCATTTTCAGAGCAGCTCGCACTAAAATTGACATCACTTTCAGCTGGATTAACAAAATCAGGTGATTCTGGTTGGAAACGAAAGATAATTCCATTACCCACAACTTTCTCTACAGTCAACCTAGCAGGAAATGCTCGTAACTTGCTTGAATCAGTCAAGAACAGGAGCTACTAAATCTGCTCGAAAATCTGAATCTTTCCCCAAACCCTAGAATGGTTGTTCCCCACCAAATTCCCAAATCTCTACTCACCATAGCCCCCAACTTCACCAATGCTGCTCCCAAAACCAGAAAACATAAACCCTAAATCAAGGAAGAGCCTCACCTCAACATCTCACATGGGAACAAAGAGAAGAGAGGAGGAAGGCCGCCGCTGGAGAGGAAAAGGGAAGCGCCCAAGGAGGAGCTGAGAGGAGTGGCCGGCCAGGGGAGTGCTGGAAGGGGAGGCGCCCAGGGAGGTGCTGCTGGGAGGGCGTAGGCCAGGGAGGAGGCTGCGTGAGGGCTGGCTTGGGGAGAACTCAGGAGAAATGATGTTGGCTTCGGTTTGGGGCTGGTGGAGTGCTTGCTTGGGAGAGGAGAGCTCAAAAGATGTGTGCTGGTTCGGTTTGGGTGGGGTTGGCCCTAAGGCTGATTTGGTTTGCTGCCCCCAAATTCCTTTAGCATTGCTCACTTGACCCCACTAGCAAGCAAGTGGCTAAGTCCCCAAAAATTTCAGCATATGGATTCAATTTTGATGCTATGTTTTAAATTAGCTTTTGATGAAAATCGTATTTGCACACTGAAATTTCTAGCTCTTAAACTCTGCTAAGTTGGAAATTCTCCTAAGTGGCGGTTTAGGACATTCACTGAAATCGAAACTTGATCTCAAATGCGGCCAAAACTTGGTTGGCGCTAATGTTAGCCGCATGAGCCGATTTCGAACTTGGAGCCATGACATTAGGTTGCGAAATTGGAAATTCTGCAAGCATTTCCTGGGGGTCTGGTTATTGCGAAAGTTGTAGATAATCGAATTACCTTTCAATAGAGACCGAAATCACTAAGTTTTGTTCATCCGTCTAAAAGTTATGACTATTTTACTCAGGGCTATCCAGAATGAGCCGAGTAGTCGGTACCCTCTGTTCATCATCGATCTGGGAATAGCTGGTGCATTGGCCAAGGGAATGGCTATGTTATTCTTGTAGTTTATTCCCTTGCGGTCGTTTTGAGTATAAGAACACGAAAATCCATTGAGTCAATCAAAAGTTACGCTATTTAGAAGCCTCAGTGCTGAATTTGGAAATCTGCAGCGTGCTGCACCTTTTGGTTGGGGTTTAGTGTTCGATTTGGGGGTCCTCGAGGTATCTCCCGCATGATTGGCTTTGTGATAGCTGTAGGTCATCCTCTTATGGTAGATTAGGAGCTGAGTACACTCCATTTGGTTAAGCGAATCAAAAATTTTGCTCGTTGGATCGCTGCTGTCCCGGCTGGACATATTTATGTTTTTCGGGTTTTGGGAGTTAGTTAAGTAATATTGTTCTGAGTTGGTTTTTGATTGTTTCTTGTGTGCAACGTTGTTTTTCAGGGAGAGTGTCTTCGGGGGTGACCTCAACCCTGAGTTGCCTCACGCGTCGGTAAAGGCAAGTGCAACCCTTATACTGCTATTAGGGGAAATGAGATGAATGCTTGCTTGTCGTATGTGTATGTGTATGCTACGGTTTACATTAAGAAATAGGTTAATGCTCATGCAAACGCAAATGATAATCGTGTTATGAGTATAGCTAAAGAATGGATCATAGAATGAAATCTCTTATAACGAAATGTTGAGGGAAGGGGTGCAGACGCATCCATTCGAATGTTAATAGGTTGAGTTCATTGCATATATTCAAAGCATGAAAATTCTATATTGTGTGTATGAGTAATATCTAGAAGAGTGTCCATATTATGCTTATGGAAATGAAGATTTGTGTCTATGAGAAATATTAGGATTGTTCATTTCATGAGAATACATATTGTGGCTATGAAAGTAACCATTTGCGATGATATGTTAGTAATAATTGGTTTTGGGGTGTTCCCCACTACTAATGATGAGACTGGAACCGTGTTGTACTTATGCTTATGTTTTTGGTCACAGTGCAGAGCAAATGATTTCGATACCGTGTATGAATTATTTATAAGCATCATTTACATATGTGCATTCATTACAGAAGAGGCGTACCATGTTGATGTGGGCCTCTGTACTCACACGTAGTGAGTACAAAAGTCCTACCTCGTAGTCCCATCCACGGATGGGAGCGAGTCAGTAAGAGTAGGCCCTGCCACAGGATGGTTGGGAATGAGAGGGTGCACTCCGACGGGGTGCACTCAAAGAATACCCAGATAGGCAAAAGGTTGCATGTTGAGCATGAAAGCATAAAGCATTTCATTGCATTGTGTGTTGCAATTGATATATGTTAATGGATGAGAATGGAAAGAACAGGTTGAGGATTGAGTCGTGGGCTCATCCAGAAATGATGGTTGAGGCTTAGGTAAGTTTTGTTACATTTTCGAGTTGGTTGCGTAAGTGGAGTCAATTATCGCTTCACATCGGATGTTTTCGCTAAGTAATGGTTATGGTAAATGATGGAGTAATCGTGTTTTATGTTTTGGATCTTTTATGAATTCAACTGCTTTCATTTATTTACTTAATGTCAATTAAAGGAACTATATTTATGTCTTGAAGTAGTCAGATTTTAGTCTAATTCATTACTTTTCCTACTTGTTTCACTTTGCTGAGTCTTCGACTCACGCTTGCTTGTTTCTTGTCTTAGGTACTTTGCAGCTGGCTCGTCGGGTTTGGGAGTAGTATCACGTGCACGACTTCGGTCTCCAACCATTCATTTAACCATTTCATTAACTCTGGATGTAATTAATTCGGTTGTAATGTGTTGTTGTCGTGGTGAAGTTTATTAATTTCTAATGGATGTGTGATTGACTATCTAAGGACATGCTAGAATGTTTCATTCTATTTTGAGTGATTGATATATCATATAACTGCTTTAGTTCTTTTGTCTGCTGAGTGGATGTCCTCTGTTCTAGAGAGGTCATGCCGAAATTTTGTAAATTTCGGTGACTTAGTTTTAAGCCGGTTTTAGAAGTTAGTGCTTGGTTGCAGTCAAATTAGTGAAGGTATTAGGCTCTTATGACTTTGATTGTATTGTTGTTTGCAATGTGTGCTTGATTTGTTCTTAGATCATGTTTTAAATCTTTAAGTCTTGTTAGCAGTAGTGTGAAGTGTAGCATTCCGGGCATTCGAGTGCCAGGGTGTTACACATGGGCAGCAAAGTGATTTTTTTCCTTTAGACTTTAGTGTATATTGATTAATTCTACCATGATGCAAAGTATCTCTATCATATTGCCATGGTATACGTAACAACAAGAACATGCTTCCATCGGTACAACATCATAATTAGCATAATCATGATATGAACCAATAAAAAGCGTACTCTTACTATATGTGTTACCTTCAGCTTACCACAAGAATTAATCCATTGAATGTTATAAGGGTGAGGGTACTGATTTATGGTCAAACCCAGCTTCTCGGCCATGTCCATGCTGGTAAGATTGTTACAACTCTCTCCATCAAAGATTACACTGCACGAACGCTCATTGATGACAAACTTTGTTCGGAATAGATCGTGGCATTGGTTCTGTTCAGCATGCTCCATTTGAGCACTAATCACATGCTTCACAATGATGCTCAAATATTTATCCGTGACTTATGCACCGAATTGTTCCTCCTCATATTCAGATTATTGTTGGTCACCTATAGGGTCAGTTGCAAGCATAACATATTCTTCCTCAATATCTCTAGTTGCACTGAAGGACCATGTGGAGGTCAATCCATGTTTGCGATGAATAATTGACTGGATTTGAGCTTGGTTTGCTTTGGAATTGAGTTTGATTTGAATTGAATTTTCAATTTGGAGCAATTTGAGATTTGATTTCCTTTTTTGGTGCTACCGGTCATGGTAGAGCGGTGCTACAGGCCGGACGGTAGCACTGGATCTTCTGAGCATTAATATTTTATTTAAGGATTTTGTGATGATTACTGCATATCTTTTGAACATTGCTATGTGATAGGGTTTTCTTGTCTTTAATGGTTGCAGGATGATAATGCTAGGTTATGGTGAGGCGGAGGATGACTGGGACTAGGCAAGGTGCGTCGGAGGTCCAGACGATCGAAGATCACCTAAAGATGATTGAAGATGGTGTCCAAGCAAGCCAAGAAGACAAGAAAAGGTGATGATGCTAGCTAGATGCCGCATGGATCGATGAGAGCCGTTGGATCGCGATCTAGTTGATAGGTTAGCGGGTCTAGATAGTATTCTTTGAAAACCATGCAAGAAAACCCATTATGTGTGTGGGTTTTGGGTTAGCCCTTGCATGGCTGTGTGAGTGGGTTAATTCTAGCCCTTTGATGAGTACTCTAGGGTTGAGAGACTCATCCAAGGGTGGTAGGTGGCCCAAGAGTAGTATAAATAGAGGGGGAGGGGTAGCCTCCTCCTCTTGAAGGTTGTAGAGGTTTTTGTGCTCCTTTGAGATTTGCCCACTTTGTTGTGTGGCTTTGTAAACCTCTCCTTCCTGAAATGCAAATAATTTTCATTCATGTTTGAATTTACATTACACATTTTCTTTTTGTCTAAAATTCAGTATTTAAATTCCTACAATTTACTTTCTCAAAATTTGGATTTGCCTTCCCTACTTCTAATTGCTACTGATCTAGGATGTCTTGAGTGTGCTCATATGATTTTATATCTCTCTTGTACCCTAGGATAGACTAGAGATAAAGTTTTCTGTTAAGTTGCAACTCTATCTAGAACTTGTTCTTCACACAGAAGTCAGTGTTTGATTTTTATAAAAATATATAAAAATCATTTTTGAGTTATTTTTATTGGAGAAGGTGTGAGACTCTCATATTCATCTGTGAAAAAATTGGCGAGTTCACTGGTTGCACCATTTGGGCGGCATGAGGTGAATTTCGAGCCCCAAACTTTCTGCTCGATGTTTCTGATAATCTGTAGTTTTTAATTTTTCCTAATTTTTGGGAAGGTATTTTCAGGTGGCCTTTGGTGGAGTGCTTCATGACTCATTTTATCATAGGGAGAAAAATTTGTAAAATTTCTAGAGCACCAGAATTCCACCAACCACCTGCTCCAATTTAGGATAATTTTTGAAAAATCTGCTTTTGCTTTTCAGAAAGTGACTTTTGTGATTTGGCTTAATCTCCTTTCTAAAAGCAAGGTATGAATTGATTCCTTTTTATTTGGATACTTAACAACCAGAATTGTGATAAAAAAAATTCCCCACATATTCCGTGGTTCTCATCCACACAAGCTAGGTGTACATATAGTTGTTTAGTTGCTCGGGTTTTGGAGGGTTAGTGAATTTGAGGAGTACTGGTCCAGAGAAAAATCTTCAAAGCAGTTTTATATTACGATCCTTCATGATTTCTTTTGCATGATCTTTTCAATGTCTTAGTTGGAGTATTTTGTGGGGAAAATTTTATTTTGCGACCATTCACCCCTCTCTGTTCGCCATCTTGATCCTTCATGCAATATACACACCATTATCCTTTATGAGGAGAGCTTGTTTGCTAGGGCATCCCTCATCATATGACCATAGCCCCTTCTAGTGATGGCATTATACTTCCCTAGATGGCCTGGTAGAAGCAATCAAAGTGGAACTTTTTATAGGAGCTTGAACCATGGACGTATTTGCATCAAGAGCGCGTAGAGTAGTGGTAGATGACGTTAGGTGTCCAGCTTGATGCGGGGTGGCACTTGGCTCTATGACTAGTTTGGCCTACATGCAAAAGGACCTTCAAAATTGCCCTGGGAAAGCGACTCTTCCCTACACTTCATGGTCAACCTTACAAGCAAGAATGTCCTAAGTTGCACAGTTAAATTCCCCTAGAAACCTATTCATTTTAGCATCTTCAGTTTCTTTTAACTCACAATGCAACAAACCAATTTGTAGTTCTTGGTAGTATTCTTCTACTATTTTACTACCCTGTATTAAGCATTGAAAATTGTTAAGCAAATTACGAGAATAATAGGAAAGTACAAACTATGTCTCAAAGCTCTTTTCAAAGCATTCCATGTTCTAGGTATATTCTGAATATTATGACAATACTCACTCCACGAAATAGAAGCAAAATTATAGAACAAACTAGTAGCAGCTCTAACTTTCTTATCTTCAGGAAAAGCACAGGAAACAAAATTTTGTTTTATGGCTAACTCCCATGTGAGATATGCATCAGGATCATATTTTCTAGCAAAAGAAGGCACAATGAATTTAATTTTTCCATGTGGGTCATCATGGTCACGTACCTCTCGTGGTGGTGGATCTCTTCTCATTGTTAGGATTGGATCCTCTATCGAACATCGTATTAGCAAAATATTGATTTTCCTCATCAATGACTTCTTTACTTCATTGGCCCATGAGCGACTAACGGAAGGCATACGGTGTTGTCGTGGTATGCTGGCAATAGCAGGGGTAGCAAGTGGTGGAGCTCACCATTGGTGCAATCTAGAACCACCTCAAGGTGCTCTGAATGTTGATTCAATAGGCATGAAAAATGTTGTACAATTCTCTTGATATGCGGTGTAAGAGGTGCATCATCCTTACTATGATCAGTGGAACCTGCCATTGTTAGTAGAACACAAGAAACAAATCACAAGTGTGTGGCCCTATCAACTATTAGGTACCAGTGGTTCAAAGTCACACACACTCAAGCCCTTAACAAGCTCTTGCATGTTCTTACCAATGCAAAATAGGTGGTGCAATTGGTGGCTGGTTCATGATAAACACAACTGAAGCTTGGCAAAGCGATTGCAAGGAGAACAATGCTTGTTTTGTTAGTAGAAGGTAGAGCTTGGACAAGCTTAAATATGTAGCAAGGATTAGCAAATAATTCAATCTAGAAATTGCAAAGTTGAAAAGCAGTTCAAATTTCTAGTCTCAATTTGCTGGCCGTAGACAAGATTGGAACTAGGCATAGCATGCTTAGAAAGGTACTACTAGGATCGAACACAAGTGACAACACGAGGAATTATCAAAGGAGCTATTTCAATAACAAGAGGCACTTCACACAAATTTATTTTCTCTATTTTTTTTCTTTTTTTGCAACTCAAAAGTGCATCTCTTAAATCAACTAATGACAAAAAATAAAAATCTCATGTTTTAGAATGAGAGAAAATGCTAAACAAATTACCAAAAGACGACAAAAATGGGATGGCAAACTTTAGGAGTCCAGAACTTGGTTTTCGATGCCGAATTTGAGGTCAAAAATTTTCATAGGGCTTTGGGCCTACATTTTTGTCAGATGCGTGTCATCATTCTCTTTGAAGGAAGTGCTCATACATCGAAAATGGACTCTGTATGCATATGTTTTGGCTATTTTACTGACAGCCAGATGGATGCTACTTTTTGGACTCAGTTTCGGCCAACGGAAGGTAGATTAGATTGGACAAAGTGGAGATTGACTCACCATGGACTCAAACGAGTTTATGTGCAATTCAGATAGGGGAAGAAACATCCAGCTTGGATTTTTTAATCTAGACATAAGGAAAAAGGGCAGTCCAAATTTAACTCTTTCCAAACAAAATGCAACCAATCGATCTCTTTCTTTTCTAGATGCAATAGGACTCTTGGTTATTAGAATTGGCTATGTCACAACCCTAGACAGAGATCAAAAAGCAAAGCTAGAACAATCTAGACACTAAGACCAGCAATTAGACACGATGAAGCAATATGTAATTCAAAGATGCAAACTGAAAACAAAAATAAAAAAGGCTCAAAGGGTTCATGTAAGGTAAACTTTTTTGCATCAATTTTCTAAAATCTAGGTAAGTAAAAAAAATCTACTACCAGAAAAATTATAAATTCTCACCGCCTAATGAGGCTTATGGAGAGGTCTGATCTTTCAATGAGATGGATAACTCTCGAATAGTAGAGATGACCCTCATGATCCAAGATACCGATTGAATGATGACCGATGCCAAGCAATCTCTAAACCAAACTCTGAATTGTAATCAACTGTGCCAAAGTCCAATTGACCTGATCATGAAGATCAATTCCTGCAAGCAATCGAAGAACAACCAAGAACAAAGCAAAAGCAATATGAAATTGCAAATATAATTAAAGTGTTGATGCGGGGTTTTGAAGCATAGAACTGTTGTTGATCCAACAACATGAGAATACTAAGTAGTTTTACCAAGGACACTACAACAAAATAAAACACGAGTGTCATTAGGGAGCTCAACCCTGACACCCTACTGAGGTAGCACCGAAACTGGAGGCGGTGCTACAAGTTAAGGGGGAGCTGATGGTTGAGGATGCTAGAAAGCCGCTTATCGCACCCATGCTGAAGGCTCCGAAAGAATAGGAGCAGCAGCCAACATCTGGACCAACCCTCTAGATGAGGAAATCACAGTCGGGGTAGAAGGTACTAGCTCCCACTTGATGATGCTACTAGGATCCAACCGGCAAACTTGCCCCATATGACCTGGTCGACCACAATAATGGCACTCCCCTAACCACGCACACTTTGCAATGTGGTGTCCACCGCCGCACTTGAAGCAGATCATGCCTTGCCCCTTGACAGGGTGAAAAGCCAACCACGGTGAGGACAATAAAGATGGTTGAGGCTGCTTTACCTTGGCCCCTGAGGAGGAACTCTATCCTCCCTTGAACTTCTTGGAAGTAGGTCGTTAAAAAGACCCACCTCTCCCACCAAAACTTCTCTTTTGGCCACCACCAGAAGCTGCAGAAACTCCTGAACCACCAGGGTTGTTCTTAACCTTGGAAAGCTCTAACTCAAAGTTCCATGCCCTTAACCTGCTCCACCACAGAGGTGAAGTCATAGAGGATAGTTGCCCCCATGACAACTCTGAACTCCTAATTAAGGCCCCAACGGAACCTTCGAGCCTTTTCACAGTCATCGGATGCCACGGCTAGTACGAAACAGATGATGTTGTTGAATTTTTCCTCATTCTTAGCCACAAACTTCTTCCCTTGGGAGAGCGTAGTCAAAGAAGACTCCATCCTCACCACGAAGGCCTTCGGGTTAAACTTAGCTTGGAAGTGCTTGGTGAAGTCCTCCTAGGTGACTAGTCCCTATGCGGGGGTCCTTGCAGCAAGTACCCCCTCCCACTAGATATCCACCTAGTCCTTGAGTTGAAAGGCCATGAGTTGAGCTTTCTGAAGAGAGGTCATCTCCAGGATGCCAAATTTCCTCTCCATGTAATGCAACCAGTCCGCTGATTGGACCGACGTGCCCGCTCCATCAAAGGTGCCCTATTGTGCTCCAAAGTTTGTCAAAATTTTAATTAATTAGCATACCTATGCCAGGTTTTAAAGTTATTGACATAAAGCAAGATTTTAAAGAATGATCCTAACTAGGTTTCTAAGTTTTCCCAAGTCAATTTTTTTCTTTTTTATTTCACTCTAAGATCATTTACGAATTTTTATGCATCAAGGACCTAATGCTCGCTTAACCAACTGTAACACCCCGGCACCCACGTGTCCCAAATGTCACACCTAGAAGCACTTGAATAACAACTAAATAGCAATTCTACTAAAAAAATTTCAGCATGATCCCTAAGCACTTAAAGCCAAAAATCAGCACACAATCATTATGAAATAACCACTCCACAACCATGAGAGCATACCTAATAAGCTAGAGTAAAGCTTTAAAACTGAAAACACAATTGCTAAACTCCACTTCTATTCTATAGCAAAATCTGAAAATAACAAGCACATTCATCTAAACAAGCATAACTTTTATTTGGCTAATCCAAAATTGACTTCATGGACTCAAAAGACCACAAGAGGGTGATCTAACTCTACCATGCATCAAAACATTCAGATTACAAAAGTAAAGCTTGCAATTAAACTCTGAACTTTAGCCCCAAGTCTGAAATTTTCAGCACAAACTGATTTCAGAGCAGCGTTGATACAAATGGCCATAACTTTTGAACCGCTTTGATCAAATTGAGCAAACTTATACTCTAAACGACCACAAGACATAGACCTACAACCTAGATTTGGCCAATCACTCAGATTCTGCCCAGGAATTCCCAGTTCGGCCAGGAACAGAGAACAGTTTCAGAGTTTTCAGAAATTTCAGTGTTTCAGAACAGCATGCACAAATTTCATCATATAAATGGCTATACTTAATGGAATTGAGTAAATGATGACATTTTATAATCTAAATGAAATTTTCTAAAACTTCACAGGCAAAATTTATTTCTAATTCGGCCTCTAACTAATTCTTATTCACACCACAAGTTTCAGCTACACAATATCAGCACTTTCAGAGCAGCATGCACTAAATTAGACATAACTTTCAGCTGGGTTAACGAAATGAGGTGATTCCAGTTGGAAATGAAAGGTAATTTGATTACCCACAACTTTCTACAGCCAACCTAGCAGGAGATGCTCAGAATTTTCTCAAATCAGCCCGAAACAGTATCTAAAATTTCTGCTCAAAAATTCAGAACTTGCTCCAAACCCTAGATTGATTATTCCCCATTCAAACTTTGATTCTCCACTCATCTAAGCCCCCAATACATCATGGCAGCACCCAAGACCAGGAAATAATCCATCAAAACCTAAACCCTAGGGAGCCTTACCTCATGGAGGGAGGAGGAGAGAAGAGGCTGCACTTGGAGGGAGGAGGCACCACCAATGGAGGCTGCAGGGAGGAGCCTGCAGCTTGGGGGAGCAGCAAGGGAGGCTTGGCCAGGAAGAGCTGGAAGGAGTCTTGCTTGGGAGGAAACACCGGAGGAAGAAGTGTTGTTCGGTTTGCTTGGGGGATGAGTGACCAGGATGAAGTAATGTCGAGGAGTGTGCGGCTTGGGTTGGGGGAAAAAAAGGCTGGAGGAAGTGTTGTGTTCAGTTTAGTTGCTCCAATTAATTTTTGTAATTTGAGCCCACTTAACCCCACTAGCAACAAGAATGAGAATGACTACGCCCCAAAAAAATATTTTAGCTCTTAACTTTGTTAAGTGTGGAAATCCTTAAGTGGTAATTTGGAATATTGATCAAGTCGGAAGTCGATCTCATGCGGCCAAAACTCCTGCTGGCGCTAATGTTAGCCCTTGAAGACAATTCAATTTGGGGCCATGACAAATCCTCCCCCTTAGGGAATCTCGCCGAGATTCAAAGCGAGCGTCATTTGTTAGGAAGACAAGAGAGGTCATCTCCAGGATGCCAAATTCCTCTCCATGTAATGCAACCAGTCCATTGATTGGACCGACGTGTTCGCTCCATCAAAGGTGCCCTATTGTGCTCCAAAGTTTGTCAAAATTTTAATTAATTAGCATACCTATGCTGGTTTTAAAGTTATTGACATAAAGCAAGATTTTAAAGAATGATCCTAACTAGGTTTCTAAGTTTTCCCAAGTCAATTTTTTTTTCTTTTTTATTTCACTCTAAGATCATTTACTAATTTTTATGCATCAAGGACCTAATGCTCGCTAACCAACTCAGAACACTCGCACCCACGTGTCCCAAATGTCACACCTAGAAGCACTTGAATAACAACTAAATAGCAATTCTACTAAAAAAATTTCAGCATGATCCCTAAGCACTTAAAGCCAAAAATCAGCACACAATCATTATGAAATAACCACTCCACAACCATGAGAGCATACCTAATAAGCTAGAGTAAAGCAAAGCCACAACCACTTAACATCACTACCTCAACAAAGACAACATCAACCACAAGTCTTAGCCATACACATAATTGTAATAACATAAACAATTTATTCAACAAAAGCTCACCCAAGCATTACCACGAGGCAACCATATACCCTTCACGTAAGGTAGCTAGACCAAAAGCAAGGGCTCAATGAACAACGATGTCAACCACCAGAAGAGAAATAATACGACGACTTTTAACTACACAGATGATTACAGTGAGTGTTATCAATTCGAAAAAGTGCTAGAGCCCTTTCCCAAATGCCAATCTTGAGGTACCTAAAAAAACATTACATATAAGCATGAGTTTACCAACTCAGCAAAGTGTATCAAAACAAGTCATATAACACATAACAACTATTCATGGTACTTGCAACATCGTAAGACACATATACATGAGAACAATCATCCTAACTAAAATTCATAGCAATTTGTAATATGGAATGATAGCTACATACGGGAACAAACACCTTCTCTTAACATTCCTTTTCTCTTTAATGATGAAATGCCTCATGCATACTCATAATGCACATTTCATAGCTTATACCAGTATGGCTAAGTGCACACCTGTCGGTGTGCCCCCTCTCACTCCCATCCAGCCTATGTAGGGGCCTACCAAAGTAGGACTTTCATATCTCACTACATGTGAGAAATAGAGGCCCACTCGGGTCACCTCTTCCATTATGAATGCACAAATGCAAATGAAATAACTAAATTGCATGTTGCATTCTATTACAACATTCACATCTCCATAGACATAAACATAAACATGTATCTTGACATATACTTACATCCGTAATCTTAGCATATGCATCATCATAATCGTCATAATAGACATAATCATAAACCTAGTCATAACTATTATCACAAAGCAATCAACAAATCATCCTAGTATCATTCTATTTGATACACTTGCCTCTAACCGCAAGGAATGGAGTGGTGCGAGGATGAGGCCACTCCCGAAGTCACACCACCTGCAACAACAGTTACATATATTTCAAAACCAAACAATCACAACTTTGTCCACATCAATGCGACATTGCACCTACGACCTAACCAAAACTCTGCTTTTTTACACAATGAACTAAAATCTTTTCCTTGCTGTCCCAACAAAATACATCTTACAAATTCTAGCCCAAAAACCCAAACAATGGAAGCAATGAACTAAACGAGAGATACAAAGGGGCCACAAAATTCTAATTACTCTTCCTTCTCAAAGAATCCATCTAGCTTTACCCAGACTATCTCTAAATAATAGTCTACTACAATTCTGGATAGCCGACTTCAACCTCGCATAACTAATTGTGTACCACATCAAATATAGAAAACAAGGATATTTTTGGAATCTATAGGAAATTTTCTAGCTTTATCTAGGTTTGAAGTAATTCAATTCGGCCTCTAAGTAGCCCTAAATAGCACAAAACTAAAGCTACTACCTGCAGCAACCTGCTCTGGACAGTAGACACCCAAATGATTATAACTTCTAAATGGCTGAACTAAAAATTATATTCTTTGTCTCTAAATAAACTTAAGATGAAGATCTAGAACTTCTTCAACAACCAACCCCTCTAGAAATGGCTCTAATGTCCTTGAATCGCAGCTCCAAACTTCGGGTTTGCACAGCCCGAAAATCACAAAACTTCCCCTAAACCATAGATCTACCAAAATCCCTAAAATCTCCCAAATCCACCAACCCTAATCACCCAAATCAAGTAGGGCTCCTCCTAAGAACAACATGCACCCACCAAAACCTAAAAATCATTACCTCCACTTACCCACATGGAGGAACAAGGGGAGGAGCTCGGCTGCAAGGGGGAGCTTTTGTTGGGGGAAGGGGAGCTCGGCCAGGGAGGCACCAGGAGGAGGTGCTACTACAACTTGTTGGGGAGGAGAGAAGCCCAAAGGATAGTGGGAGGAGAAAACAAGAAAAGGGGTAGGGAGGGCCTTTCAGCTGGTGGTAAGGGTAGCAATGCTGCCCAAAAGAGAGAGAGATTTGGTGGGGGGAATTAAGTTTTGGAGTTAAATCTTCCCCCAAATACTGCTCCTTTCAACTTAGGCTTCACATTCTCCCATACTTAAAGGAATTCGATGCTGAATTCAAAGTATGCCAACTAATCGAAACAGGTCGATCAAGGAAATTTAAATCACAACTCATACCCGGTAGAAATAACTCTGGAAATTTCTTACGCTTGCAAGACTCCAGCTCCCAAGTCGCTTCCTGCTCAGATTGATGTGACCACAAAACTTTGACAAACTTCAATGCTCTATTTTTGAACACCCGCTTTGATTCTCCTAGTATCTGCACTGTGCAAGACTCGAAGGTGAGATCCTGCTCAATCACCAATGGCTCAAATGGAACAACTAGATCTGGGTCATGTAGGTACTTCCTCAACATGGATACGTGAAGTATGTTATGCACTCCTTGCATTGATTAAGGAAGCTTCAACCGATAGGCCACTTTACCAACTCGGGCAACAATTGGAAATGGCCCAACATACCTAGGGCTAAGCTTTTCTTCAGAACCAAACTGAACCACACCCTTAGTGGGAGACACCATCAATAGCACACTATCCCCCACCTCAAACTCTAATTCTCGCCTGCTCACATCAGCATAACTTTTCTGTCTACTCTGAGCTACAAAAAGGTTCTGCCTCACCTTTACCACTTGATCAATAGTTTGCTGAACCCAATCTGGGCCAAGAACTGCACTTTCCCCTACTGCATCCCAGCATAGTGGTGAGCGGCACCTTCGCCCACAAAGCACTTTATAAGGGGCAGCCCGAATGCTTGTATCACAGCTGTTATTATAAGCAAATTTAGCATGGGCCAAATGATCTTTCCAACTACCCTTCCAAGCCAAAACACAGGATCTAAGCTATCCTCTAAAGTCTAAATTGTACGCTTAGATTGTCCATCTGTTTATAGATGGAAAGCGGTGCTATGGCGAAGCTGTATGCCCAAAGCACTCTGTAAACTCTCCCAAAACTTGGAGACAAATTTTTCGTCGTGGTTAGAAACGATCGTCTTTGGCACACCATGAAGTCTCACTATTTCCTACACGTAAATAGGAGCCAACTCGCACGCTGAGTTTGTTATGCGAATGGGAATGAAGTGAGCAGACTTGCTGAGATGGTCCAGTATGAGGTAGGCCAATCACAAAGTCCTTGGATATGTCATCCCAAGGCTAAACAGGAACCTCCAAAGGTTGAAGCAACCCCGCAGGTCGTTTATGTTCAGCCTTTACCTTCTAATAAATCTCACAAGATGCTACATACTGAGCAATGTCAACCCTGATCCTTTTCCACCATAAGCTCTTTTTCAAATCCCGATATATTTTAGTCTCACCCGGATGAACTATATATGGGGTACGATGAGCCTCTTTTAAGGTGTCATCCTTAACTTGAGACTTTTGGGGTACACAAAGGCGGCCTTGGAATGCAACGCACTAACTTCATCAATGTTAAAATCCCTAGTTTTTCCCTCAACAATGTGCTTTCTCACTTGATGAAGCAATTGATCATGCTGTTGTGCTTCACACACATGCTCTGGAATGGCTGACTCTAGAATCAACTGAGTTTTAGCTTGCACGGTGCCTGCAAAACAATACGAGACTCCCATACACTCAAAATCAACAATGAGACAGTCAAGAGTAGGGGGCAACACCTTGCGACTAAGAGCATCCGCCACTACATTAGTTTTGCCAGGATTGTTGGGTAAACGTGGGATGCTATGCTAGCAACGAATCAAAATTCTACCACGACAACCCAGGACACCCTACAAGTAAATGATCATGGATCGTTACCTCTCGACGCGCAGAGCAGCGGAATACGAGTCGATGAAGCCAGTTCAATCGATCCGCGCGTCGTGGAAGTAGCCGTACATGCCACGCCTCCTCCTCGCTGGTACCGCAAGGCCTTGCCACTCCATGGCCAAGCCCCACGACCGGATCGAAGGCGGTGTTGAGGTAGCCGAAGCGCCGGAAGTCCTCGCGGAAGTTCGCGAGCTCCAGGAGCAGTCCACCTTCAAATGGACGCCCCAGCCACATACGAACTCCGTTTTAGGTGTTCTACCACTCGTTTGAAAGATAATGAGATAACCTTTCAAACGCATCTGGTCTTGCCTCCAAATTCCTTCTAGATCAACAGGAATCGACAAAACAATCTCGCAACCAGAATCTGGACGCGAACAGATTGCGACTCCTTTTGCGATTCGCATCGCGGTTGATCAAACCAGCACCGAAAAACAGCACCTCTACCGGTATCCACACATCCGGTGATCAGAACCTGCTGCACGCGGCGTGCTAGCGCCCGGCGTGCACGAAGAGGGAGACGGCGGCTAGGGTTTTAGTGGAGAGGGAAACCCCTGGTTAGACTCATATCTCACACCTCCACCTCCTCCACTTATATAGCCCCACCGTGGGCCTCTACATTAGAGGCCCAACTCGGTCCATGGCTTATGTTCAACATGTAGCCCACGTCATACGTGGCCCATCATCACTGAGCCCACATCCGATGAGGCCCATGATTGTTTATTGGGCATGATTCCCAACAAGGATGATACTGAATTGTAAGATCATAATCTTTTATCATCTCCAATCACCTTGTTTTCCTCAAATTCAAATCTTTCTTAGTGAAGATGTACTTGAGGCTCTTATGTTCAGTGAAGATATCACAAGATTCGCCATACAAGTAATGTCTCCAAACCTTCAAGGCATAGACCACTATGGCTAGCTCAAGATCATGAGTAGGGTAGTTCTGCTCATGGTTTTTTAACTGTCTTGGTGCATAAGCAATAACTTCCCCCTTGCATAAGCACACAACCAAGACCCACATGAGAAGCATCAGAATAAACTGTAATGCACTCTCTTGCTCAGGAAGGGTAAGGACAAGAACAATTACTGACTTCTTATAAGTGCAGAAACTGAGCACACAGTCAGCAGTGCACTGGAATTTCATCCCCTTCTAAGTCAATTGAGATAGCAGTTTGGCGATAATTGAGAAATCTTGAACAAAGCGCTAGTAGTAACTAGCCAACCCAACGAAACAACGTACTTCTTTGGCATTAGAAGGTCTCTCCTAGTCCACAACTGTAGAGATTTTACTAGGATAAATAGAATGCCTTATTGGTTGATGTGACCAAGAAAACTCACTTCTAAAATTGAAAACTCACACTTCTTTAGCATAGCAAAGAATTGATTCTCCCTCAACGTACGAAGCAGAAGCCTTAGATGATGCTCATACTCCTCCTCTAACTTGGAATAAATCAGTATATCATCAATGAACACTATCACGAAATCATCAAGATATCTATGCAACAAACTGTTCATAGTCTCATAAAAACAACAGAGGCATTGGTTAGTCTAAAAGACATAACCTTAAATTCATAATGACAAGACATCTTTTCAATATCCTATTCCCTCACACGAATCTGATTATAACCCGACTGGAGATCAATCTTAGAGAACACCTTTGTTCTCTTCAATTGGTCAAACGGATCTTCAATACAAGGTAGACGATACTTATTCTTGATGGTCACCAAATTAAGAGTGTGATAGTCCATGCACATGCGCCAACCTCTATCTTTCTTAGCGACAAAAAGAACAAGCACTCCCAAGGTGACACATTATGCTGGATCAATCCTTTAGATAATAGATCATCTAGTTTCTTTTTTCAACTCGTCTTGGAAAGGACGAGCCAAATGGTAAGGAGACATAGAGATAGGTCAAGTGCCTAGGACAAGATCAATTTGAAATTGCTCATCCCTTTTTGGTGGCAAACCGAGCAACACATCCAGGAACACATTGGCAAATTCCTTCACCACATGAATCTCCTTAATGGTTACCGAAGTACTTGGCTTTTCTGAAATGGCCAAAAGTGTTCCTATTCTCAGCATATGATGGCCAGGAAATAAACTAGTCAGCACAAAGAGAGAGCTAGATGGTACACTACCCTGGAAGACCAACTCCACTCGTGACAGAGCCTGCAAAGTAACTATCTTCCAGTAACAACATTGCATGGTACTGATGTAGCCAATCCATACCAAAGATGCAATCAAACATGGCAAACTAAGTAACCATTAGATTAGAAAAGAAATCCTCATCATCAATGGTAATGGTGCAACCCGGGCATACCATCGAACTCGAAATGAGACCAACCGGAGAACTGACTATCGTTGACTTAGCAATACATTGCATCACCAAATTGGCCCTTCTAGCAAACCCAATAGACACAAAGGAATAGATGCTCCTGAATCAAAGAGAACAAAAGCATGAGATGAATCCACCAGTAAGATACCTGATACCACATCTGGATGTCCTGCTGACTCAGCTATTGGCAGAGCGTAAACTCCTAGTGGCATCGGGGCGGCAGGAGCCCGACACCCTGCTGAGGTAGCACTAATCTCGAGGCGGTGCAACAAACTGAGGGGAAGCCGATGGCTGAGGATGCCAAAAAGCTACAGGCAGCACCCACGCTGAAGGCTACAAAAGAACAGGAGCAATAGCTAACATCTGAACTGACCTTCTAGACGAGGCAGTCACAATCGGGATAGAAGGCACCAGCTCCCACTTGATGATGCTATTGGGATTCAACCAGCAAACTCGCCCTAACCACACATAGTTTGCAGCATGGTGTCCACCATCGCACTTGAAGCAGATCATGCCTTGCTCCGGGACAGGGCGAAATGCCAATTGTGGTGAGAACGATAAAGATGATCGAGGCTTATCGGTGTATTTCGCCTAACAGTTATTCTTCCTGGATGGAGTCTGTGGTTCATAGAGGGGGTCTTCGTGGAAGGACGCCTACGGGCTCTCCCGAGGGATCCACACGGACAGAAATGCAAGAACACGCCGATATTACCCAGTTTCAGACCCCCGATATGGGTAACAGCTCTACGTCCTGCTTGAATTCCTGTTAATATGCTTTGAGTGGATTATAGCATTCGCTTGATCCTCACTCTCTCTGGTTCTCCTCTCTTTGTGCTTTTCCAATGCTCTTCCAATGCCCCTCCTCCCATGCACCGAAGCTCCCTTATATAGGTCGGGCCGGCTCGGGCAAGTGGGAAGATGATATCACACTGATTACATTCATTTATTACACCGACCACTGTAGCCTCATCCCCTGGCCTCATTCTTTGCACCACCGCCTAACTCCGCTTGGTCTGCCCGGGAAGTGACTTGCATGCGACGGGTTAGGTGCAGGACGTCAGAGGGATAAGCTATCGTGCCATCAGCAGAGCCACGTGCATTTAATGGTTCTGACATGGTGTGTCGGGGGAGAAGACTTCGAGGCGAAGCTCCCCCACTCCTTCGACCTACGCCTCCACGCCTGACCGACAACGGACCCCCAAGTACCTTCTGACTCCGTCGGCCGACCACGCGGCTCGGTCTCCCGGCGTTGGGGCCTGGTCGCCTGGCGACGGGGCCTGATCGCCCGCCTGCTCACTAGGCTGCCACGAGGCCCGATCACCTAGCGTCGAGGCCTGATCGCCCGCCTGCTCGCTAGGCTGCTACGCTTCGGCGCCCGTGGCCCCTCCTGACCGTGGCGGAGAGGGTACCCCAGCACAAAGTACACCTACAGTAGCCTCCGAGCCTATCCTGGAGCACGCGCGCCAGCTCTTTCAGACCTCTTTAATGCCGACGTGCTCTCGGATGGGTCCACCACTCCTGCGCACACAACCTCTCTAGTCCTCTCTGCTTCCGTCGCCTTCTCTTGGGACCCGAAGCGTTGTGCATTTTCGCCTTTTCATGAACCGCCAGTGCGAGAAACCTATCAATCCGCGCGCCCATTACCAGCGGTTCATGCTCTTTTGGACTCTTCCTCCTTTTTTCTTGCCCCTTCAACTTCCTTGCTCAAGACATCACTCCACTCAAATGGCACAGCCATTTCCTGCTTCGATCGTCGACAAGGAGTGGGCAATGAGGCTCTCCCGGACCGCCGTCGAGGGTTCCCTTCACCTACACCATGGAACCCTCGCGCCGTGGCGCGAAGCTGGGGAGATCGTCGTCTTCTCCTGGGTGCTGCTGGCAGGCCTGGTTCCACCCTTCTTTTAGTTCTTCCTCACCGTCCTTCACTTCTACGAGATCCACCATCTTCATCTCACCCCCAACTCCGTTCTCATTTTCTCCACCTTCGCTTACCTCTGCGAGATGTTCGTGGGGGTAATGCCCAATCTCCCCCTCTTCCGCTTCTTCTACACCCTCTGTGGCTCCACAGACAGTGGAGTCATAGGGAGCTACCACTTTCGTCTTTGTGACGGATCAGCCTCCCGCTACATCCCCTTCCAGACAAAGACCAATTGGAAGGCGTGGTGAAGCGACTGGTGGTACACCAGCGACGACAGTGGTCTCAAAGCCCTGGAGGTGCCCTCTGCACTGGCAGAGGCCAACGAGAATTGGGGCTCACCTGTCGAGGAGACAGCGGAGCTCTAGACGATGGTGGCCCACATCAACCGGCTACGAGACTCCGGGCTGATCAGGGCACTAGTGGTCGGGACTTCGTGACCCGGAGGATTAGCCCCCTGCGCTGGCGCGCCCGACCGGCATGGCAGTACATGGGTGACGACGACATGACCCACACACACTAGGGCCATAAGTTTCTGTTTTCTTTTTCTTTTGATCTTTTGTGGTCGCCATCAATCGGTAATCTTTTCTCCATCTTTCACCAGGCGTAGGGAATTTGGATGCCCCTTCTATCACCAAATGGTTGGCCGGGCTGCTACCGCCGATGCCGAGCGATTTGGACTTCCCGACCGAGGCCCGGCCACTCTGCGATCTGGAGTTCGCGGAGCGTCTCCGGATCGTTAAATTGCTCCCGGCAATGGATTCCACCAGGCTCACGGCGCTGCCGCCCCACAGTTCCCTGACAATCAGGGACCCAGTGATGTCGCCTTAGGTGTCTCGATGTTTCGATGAGAGGTATAGCTTTCGATTTGGTGGAGAAGACGTTGGCGATCCGACTACAACTGCATGGGACGGTTGCGCCTTAGCAATCGATACACCCACTCCGACGGTTGTTGATCCTGCCGATGAGCGATCAACCCTGTTCTGCACGCAATCGAAGAACGAGCAAGAACAAGATGAGAAGCAAACAAACTTTTCGAAATTAAAAGATGAAGGTTCAATCTGATTCAAGACACGGTGGAGTTCTGCAGACGAGGAACGGGTGGTCTAGCCGACACACGCGATCCACGAGGAAGATAGCGACGCTAACTTTAACCTAAACAAGACTCAAAACCCTAAGTGGGATGGCGGCTAGCTATTTGTACCCTCAGGGATGCACGGGTCGGCCAAAACATGGGCCAAACAATTACAACTCAAATTACAAAGCCCGCAGCTAAAACTGACTCGGACAGCAAAAGTGGCCTCCCTTGTTTTGCAGTTTCCTATTGACTTAGAAGGAATTTTAAGGTGATATTAGATCCGTTTGAAAGAGGACGAGCAGATCTTTCTATCCTGTACTCGTGGGCCTCCAGAAGTGCTCTAGATCAAAAGTTATGAACATTTGAAGTTGGTGCTTTCTGCAAGTCCGAATCTGACTTGGACTTCCTTCAAGCCTCCGACTTGGATTCGAGCCACTTTGCGCTTGGTGGCTCTTCTCCCTAGTTCCTAACAAGAATAACATGATCACAAGAATTAAATAGCATTCCATTCAGTAAATCATTAGTAGGAACACTTAGTAACGACTTCACATGATAATTTAATTTACGTGCACGAGCTCGAGTGAGTGGTCCTTGTACAACAGGTTCATTCTGAGGAAATGTTGTTGTATGGGTGGTTGTATCCACTGTAGAGATGTCCTCATCATCCTCCCCCTCTTGAATTGGAGTTGTCCTCGACTCAAGTTCATCCTCTTCACCCATGTACGGCTTCAAATTAGCAACATTAAAAGAATCGCTAACACCATAACCTGCAGGCAAATCAAGCTTGGATGCATTATCATTTATCTTAGCAATCACTTTGAAAGGACCATCAGCTCTAGGCATCAATTTAGACTTGCGTAATTCAGGAAATCTATCCTTTCTTAAATGCAGCCAAACAAGATTTCCTGGTTCAAAAGTTAATTCCTTTCTACCTTGACTAGCAGCAACTCTATATTTCTCATTCATGTGCTCTATGTTCTCTTTAGTATTCTCATGCAATTTTAGCACAAATTCAGCACGTTTGGAAGCATCAAAACTCACTTTTTCAGACAATAGTAATGGCAAAATATCAATTGGAGCACGAGGATTAAACCCATATACCACTTGAAAAGGACTCCTTTTGGTAGTAGAATGCAATGAACGGTTGTAGGCAAACTCCACATGAGGTAGGCACTCTTCCCATGTCTTCAAATTCTTCTTCAAAACAGCTCGCAATATTGTGGATAATGTGCGATTAACGACTTCAGTTTGTTCATCAGTTTGGGGATGACATGCAGTAAAAAATAGCAGCTTGGTCCCCAATTTATTCCAAAGCGTTCTCCAAAAATGGCTCAAAAATTTAGTATCCTGATCGGAAACAATAGTAGAAGGCATACCATGTAGACGGACGATCTCCCTGAAAAATAAATCAGCAATGTTTGTTGCATCATCGCTCTTATGACAAAGTATAAAATGCGCCATTTTAGAAAATCGATCAACCACAACAAATATACTATCCCTCCCCCTCTTGGTCCTAGGCAGTCCTAAAACAAAGTCCATTGATATATCCTCTCAGGGAATACTAGGAACAGGAAGAGGCATACATAAACCATGTGGGTTTAGTCGAGACTTAGCTTTATTGCATGTAGAGCAGCGAGACACATAGCGCTCCACGTCACGCCTCATCTTCGGCCAATAAAAATGGTTGGCCAGCACATCCTCAGTTTTCTTCACACCAAAGTGTCTCATAAGTCCTCCTCCATGCGCCTCCTGAAGCAACAGCAAGCGAACAGAACTAGCTGGAATACATAGTTTGTTAGTGCGAAATACAAATCCATCATTGATAATGAATTTGTTCCATGCTTTTCCTTCTTGACAATGCATCAAAACATCGTTAAAATCAGCATCATGCACATACTGCTCCTTAATTATTTCTAAACCAAAGATTTTAGAGTCAAGTTATGACAACATGTTATATCTTCGAGACAAAGCATCAGCAATAACATTTTCCTTTCCCTTCTTGTGTTTTATGACATAAGAAAAAGACTCAATAAATTTAACCCATTTTGCATGTCTACGATTCAATTTACTTTGACTCCGAATATGCTTCAATGATTCATGATCAGAATGTATAACAAATTCTTTAGGCCATAAATAATGTTGCCAAATCTCTAAAGCTCGAACAAGTGCATACAGTTCATTGTCATAAGTAGAACAGTTCAAATTAGGCCCTGACAATTTCTCACTGAAATAAGCAACTGGCTTACCTTCCTGAATCAGAACGCCCCCAATCCCAATTCCACTAGCATCACACTCCAGTTCAAAAGTCTTACCAAAATTTGGAAGTTGGAGCAGTGGGGCATGAGTCAATTTCTCCTTCAGTAAATTAAAGGCCTCTTCTTGTGTTTTGCCCCATTGGAAAGGAACGCCTTTCTTTGATAGCTCATTCAAAGGTGCAGCAATAGTACTAAAATCTTTCACAAAACGGCGATAGAATCCAGCAAGCCCAAGAAAACTCCTCACCTGTGTGACCGTTTTAGGAGTCGGCCAACTCTGAATTGCTTCAACCTTGGCTTGATTAACTTCAATTTCCCTGTGGGGTAACAACATAGCCAAGAAAAGCAACTCGATCGGTGCAAAATGTGCACTTCTCAAGGTTACCAAACAAACGTGCATCTCGTAAAACATCAAACACAGCACACAAATGAGCAAGATGTTCATCTAGTGATTTGCTATAGATCAAGATATCATCAAAGTATACCACCACAAATCTACCAATGAAAGCACGTAAAACTTCATTTATTAATCTCATGAAAGTGCTATGTGCGTTAGTCAATCCAAAAGGCATCACTAACCACTCATATAAACCGAACTTAGTTTTAAATGCTGTTTTCCATTCATCACCTAATTTCATGCGGATTTGGTGGTAACTGCTACGCAAGTCAACCTTTGAGAACACCGTAGATCCACTTAATTCATCAAGCATATCATCCAAACTAGGAATAGGGTGACGATATCTAATGGTTATGTTGTTGATTGCTCTACAATCCACACACATGTGCCAGGTTCCATCTTTTTTAGGCACTAAAATCACAGGCACAGCACAAGGACTAAGTGACTCGCGTACGTACCCTTTATCAAGCAATTCCTGGACTTGGCGCTGAATTTCTTTTGTCTCTTCTGGATTGGTCCTGTATGGTGCGCGGTTGGGAAAAGAAGCTCCTGGAATTAAGTCAATTTGGTGCTCAATGTCGCGCACAGGTGGTAGCCCTGGTGGTACTTCCTTGGGAAAAACATCGTGATACTCCTGCAAAAGATTAGTGATGGCAGGAGGCATAGAAGACGGTATATCCTCAAATGAAAACAAGGCATCCTTACAAATTAAGGCATAACAAGTAGATTCAGTAGCACTCAGTCTATTCATCTCAGATTTGGTAGCAAGAAAACTAGACCCCTTCAATTTTATTTCATTCTTCTTCACATGTTCGGATTTGGTTTCCCTTTTCCTATGTTGCTCAATTTCTTTGGCTACAATCTGATTCTCACTTGCATCATTCCCATGAGTCTTCTCTTTACTAGCCCTAGCAAGTTCATCTTTCAAAATAGCTTCAGGTGACATAGGATGCAACACAAGTTTCTTTCCCTTATGCATAAAAGAGTATTGATTGGTTCTACCATGATGTACACAATCCTTATCAAATTGCCATGGTCTATCCAACAGAATGGAACATGCTTGCATAGGTACAACATCGCAATCAACATAATCATCATAAGAACCAATAGTGAGGTGCACTCTTACCAATCGCATTACCTTGACCCTACCACTGTTGTTGAACCATTGAATGTAGTATGGCTGTGGATGCGGCTTAGTGGCCAATGAGAGTTTGGCAACAAGGTCAGAGCTAGCCAAGTTATTGCAGCTCCCACCATCAATGATCACTCGGCATGCACGTTCCTTCACAACACACTTAGTTTGGAACAGAGTGTGTCACTGATTTTGTTTAGTTTTCTCCACTTGTGCACTTAGTACGCGCTGCACAATAAGGCTCTCATATCGCTCTGCATGCTCAGCACCAATGTGTTCTTCTTCAGAATCTCCAGAACCTGCATGGTCAGCTGCAAGCAAAGCACGTGTTTCTTCATCCAATTCACTAGCCGAGGAATACTCACCATTGTGTTTCACAATCAGCACTCGTTTGGACATGCATTCGCTCTGCACATGTCCAAACCCCTTGCATTGATGACATTGAATATTTTTAGTTCGCCCTGTTGAAGCAATTGATGAGGCGCTCTTAGCGGGTGCTTGAACAGCACCTTTTGACCCTTCAGACGCCCGTGGAGTTGTCGGGGGAGCGACAGCACGTGACCTGTTGTTGGAAGTAGAGGGTGTCGACGTGCGGCTTGTAGGGGCTGCCAGAAAGCGGGAAACCGACGAAGTATGGCGCCCTGCAGAAAAGTTTGTCCTCATGCCAATGCGGCGTCCCTACACTTCTCTTTCAGCTTTGCATGCAAGGTGAAATAAACGAGTGATAGTATTATATTCCTTATATGCAAGAATGTCCTGGATTTTACGGTTTAAGCCTCCCATAAACCTAGCCATAGCACACTCCTCATTTTCTACCATCCCACAACGCAGCATACCAATTTGCAACTCTTGGTAGTACTCCTCTACACTCTTGCTATCCTGCCTCAATTGTTGCAACTTCTATAACAAATCACGCGCATAATACGAAGGAACAAATCTAGCACGCATGACTCGTTTTAATTGATCCCAAGTTTGTGGTGCTGCATGTGCTTGTGCACGACGATACTCACTCCACCAAACAGAAGCAAAATCAGTAAACTCGCTAGTGGCAGCCCTAACCATGGCAAGCAAATTTCTGATCGACCGCTAATTCCCAAGTAAGATATGCATCAGGATCATATTTACCATTAAAAGGAGGCATGGTGAACTTAACCTTACCAAGGGAATCATCATGGTCACGTACCTCATGCCGGAGGTGCAAAGGACCCATACCATGCCGGTTGCGGTGAAGTTGACGTTGTGCAGGATCTTCCTCAAGCTCCGAGTCAGCAGCGTAGTTGTCGACGTTCTCATCCGCCTTGCTGCCCAAAGCACCATTACCGCGTGCAGCAGGAGGTACTCGACCCATCTCCTCAAGGCGCCGTAATACCTCCGTCAGGTTGGTATTGATGGTGTCAACGGAAGCCTCCAAATTTGTCAGCCTGGTGTTGGTGTCAATCTGAGTGATCTCCAACTGACCAAGATGCTCATTTGTAACACGGACATCCTCATACAGATCCTCTGTTTGCCGCTTTATTGTGGTTGCAAAATGTTGTATGATGCCTTTAGTACGAGGTGAATGCGATGCGCCATCCTCCGAGTAACCCATGTTTCCTGCTATGGTTAGAGAAAGACAAAAAGGCAAACAGAAACAAACAAAAGTATCAAAGCTAAAGTATTGGGATGTGGTTGGTTCGACAAACATTCTCAGCCTTCTATCAAGTTCTTACCAATTCTTACCAACCTCAGAAGGGGTGATGGCCACCGACTCGACCAGGAAACTTGTATAAGATGGATGTATCGATGCTTGGGGACAACCTCCTGTACGGCTGTGGCAAGATTTGTGGAGCTATAGGAGGCTGGCAAGTGTAGCAAAGGATAGCTCGTACCACATTAGTCACAACAAGTTGAATAAATGTTCTACGACGGTATGGTGTTGGTCCTAGTCTCAAACCACACTAGAGACGCGAGCCGAGGACACAAATGTCGCCACGATCAACCTAAACAGAAATCGCAAAGGCTGCAGCAATTTTTTTTTTCTTTTTTTTCCTTTTTTCTCTTTTTTTGCAGAGGTCACCACAACTCTACTAGAATGACTTAGGGACCCCAGAAATCAAATTTGCACATGCGACTTTCTGGATGGCTAGGGGTATAAAGGTAATTAAATGAGTGCAACACTGTCTGTTTTTTTTCTTTTCACTGATCTGGCGAGGCTATGGTCTCTGTACTTGCCCCTTCCTGCCCTCTAATTTGGCGAGGTTGCTTGTTTGACTCTCTGATTCAGTTCTAGTCGGATTAGGAAACACAGGAGGGACTGAAATCGACTCGGATTAGGAAACACAGGAGGGACTGAGATCGACTTGGATTTGGTAGATGACTCAAACAAAGAGCAGGTATAATGTCGCAACAAAAGGAAACAGAATCGACACCGACGCAAACTCGAAGCAGCAGGATACAACCGTGACAAAAACGTGAATCAAACTCGAAACTCTAATGGAAGAAACTAAGACCAGCAACTCGACACGACGAAGCAACCGTAGATTCAACAAGCAGAGAACTAAGTAGCAAAAGCAAGGCACAAAAGGTCTTGGATCAAAGGGTGACTACTCGCCTATATTTTTTGGTATTTTCTGGACTATAGGTAGAAGAAAAACAATGGAACAGAAGGTCTCTCACCGAACAACCTTGAGCTCTGATACCACTTGATGTCGCCTTAGGTGTCTCGATGTTTCGATGAGAGGGATAGCTTTCGATTTGGTGGAGAAGACGTTGGCGATCCGACTACAACTGCACGGGACGGTTGCGCCTTAGCAATCGATACACCCACTCCGACGGTTGTTGATCTTACTGATGAGCGATCAACCCTGTTCTGCACGCAATCGAAGAATGAGCAAGAACAAGATGAGAAGCAAACAAACTTTACGAAATTAAAAGATGAAGGTTCAATCTGATTCAAGACACGGTGGAGTTCTGCAGACGAGGAACGGGTGGTCAAGCCGACACACACGATCCACGAGGAAGAGAGCGACGCTAACTTTAACCTAAACAAAACTCAAAACCCTAAGTGGGACGGCGCTGGCTATTTGTACCCTAAGGGATGTGCTGGTCAGCCAAAACATGGGCCAAACAATTACAACTCAAATTACAAGGCCCGCAGCCAAAACTGACTCGGACAGCAAAAGTGGCCTCCCTTGTTTTGCAGTTTTCCGTTGACTCAGAAGGAAATTTAAGGTGATATCAGATCCGTTTGAAAGAGGACGAGCAGATCTTTCTATCCTGTACTTGTGGGCCTCCAGAAGTGATAGCACTTTGGTGTCCCGATCTTTCGATGAGAGCGATAACTTCGATTTGGAGGAATTGACTTTGACGATTCGACTACAACGCATTTACGACGATGCGCGCTTAGCAATCGCTAAACCAACTCCGAGGGTTATTGATCTTGCCGTTAGCACGATCAACCTGAACACGAGGTTCGATTCCTGCATGCAACCGAAGAACAAGCAAGAACAATGGTAAAGCAATCTGAAATTGCGAATATGAATGAAAGATTGATAAGGTGGGGTTCTGAAACAAGGAGCTTTAGGCGGTCGTTGAGCACGCCTCGAAGACTCAAAATAGTAGCAATGGCTAAACTATCAATAAACAAAACCCAAGTCCTAGATGAGGTTTTGGGTGGTTATTTATACTAGAGGAGCAGGAGGGGGCCTTCCATAGTAAAGGAAATCTAATACAACTCAAATCCAAACCACCAAGTCTTCTTTGACTCGAGTTTGACTCGGACTGGAAAAGCAACGTGTGGTTTTAGGCAGTTTTCGGACGCATCTGAAGGAATTTTGCGGTGGGGCCAGATCCTTTGGAAAGTAGACTCCGAGATCTTTCAAACGTGTACTCATGGGCCTCTAGACTCCTCCGGAATCAAAAGTTATGGCACTTTAAAGTCAGTGCTGTTTCTGAGTTCGAATTGGACTCGAACTCGGACTGAAAAAGTGTTCCGGATTGTTTTGCGTTTTCCCGCTGACTCGAAGGGAATTTTGAGGTGATCTCAGATCTGTTTGAAAGAGGACGACCAGGGCTTTCGTTCTTGTACTCATAGACCTCCAGAAGCCTTCTAGAACAAAAGTTATGGTCGTTTGAAGTTGATGCTGTTGCGGAGGCCGAATCCGCGAATTTGCTGATTCCAAGTCCAACTTGCGCATATGATGATTGTGCTTTATGCTTGGCATTTGGAGATTCTTCTCCTTGGTTCCTAAGGACAATAAGATCATCACAAGAATTAAATAGCATTCCATTCATATTATCACTAATGGGAAGGCTTTGGAACGCATTCACCTGATAACTAAACTGTCGTGCGCGAGCTCGAATAACCGGTCCTTGTATAATAGCAGCGGGTTCAAATTGATGTGTAGATGTGGTTGTATCCATGGAAGTGATGTCCTCATCATCCTCCCCTTCTTGCATTTGAGTCGTCCTCGACTCATGCTCACCTTTGAGCACATCTTCAGGACAAAGTATTCTTATATAGGTCCTGCATTTATTTAAATAAAATAGTAGCTCCGCCTCTTTATATATTTTGAAGACATGAAAAACATTTAGAGGATTCACCTGATAATTATCCGTATAGCTCAACACTTCTTTCCAGCATATAATGGCTTGATGAGCGCTAGTACTATTCGATGCATCCTCCCCTCCTTGAAGGAAAAGCATCCTCGGTTTTGGACAAGCTGGAAAAGATACAACAAACAAAAAGAACAACGTGTACGCGGCATAGATGTATATATCCCATATTTCATTGTTCTTTTGGATTCATGTGGGTTATTTACATAACAACACATGAGGAAATCAGATTTAAGCAAAGCACCTTTCCTCACAATTCGCTAGTCGATTTGTGGTTACAAGTGAAGCATATAACATCGATATTAACATGATTTAGTTTGCAACTTGATTTGCAATTATAAGTAAAGCACAAATCTATCACTGACCTTTGATAAAGAATACTCATGTTTTGTGAGCCGCATTCAATAACATGTTTTGGGGGCAAAACTACAAGTTTTGGCATCAAGCATGGCACATTCATATCATCAAATTGTAAACAAACAATATCAAACCATTCCAATAATGGTGACACAATTTTAATGGGCTTCCACACATCAACTACTTACATGCTGATTTGTAATACAAGTTAATGTACTAAAATTCAATAATGTGGCAGCAAGCTATGGGTATCACACATATCGAGAAAATTTGATGGAGCGAAAATGAAACAAGTTGTTGCTTACAACTAGAATTGCCCAAAATAGCAAGCTTCAATTCAGCAAGTTTATCACAAGTTATGCATATTCTAAACAAGAAACTTGCCATCTATGCCATGTTCACCAAATAAATTGAATTTAAAACAATAGGCATAGGTGCTAGACAAAGACTTAAGAGATGAAATTTCAGAATCTTGTCCATAGCACAAGTCAAACTAATGTGCTCATTCAACATGATATAGCACAAAATAGTGGCAGGGATATTCTAGCTATCACCTTCTTTTATGTAATCTGCACCACATGATCAAAATTATAAGCATGCAATTCATCACATGGTTCTACAATTGTTGCACAAGGTGGTAGTTCACAAGAATTATGTATAGCAGAATATACTCACAAGTTTGCTCCTTTTCTTGGTGTAAAATCAGATCTGTGCCATGGTCATTAGCCTCCTCCTCGAAGTAGAAACATCAAAACTTTCACTTGATAACGCCGGTATTTCTACTTGTTGCTTCCTTCTTCGTAACTAACTCAGATAGCGATGGAACAAGAGCAACAAAACAAACTCAAGTAGATTGGATTGTGTTAGTAGAATCATCCTCGCATGTGCTATCCTCTACTTCACTCAAATTTTCTTGTCTTTCTTTCACATGCTCGGTGTGTATGCTCTCATTCAGGTTTGGTGCAAAGGCAAAGAACAGGAGTAGCATTTAACTTTATGGGAGCTTGAATTTTGGTTGATTGTCTTCTCAGTATCTTTCTTTCACTTTCTCGTGAAAGATTAAGTAAACATGACAAAGAATTGAATTCTTTACTAGATATCATGATCTGAATGTCGAAATCTAGTCCAAAATAAAAGTTATTCACGCGAGTCTTTTCGGTCTCTTCTAACTCGTAACGCAAAGATCTATGCTGAAATTCTTGGTAGTACTCATCCACCGCTTTTGCTACCTTGTTTTAGATGTTGCAATTCATTTACGAATTGACGAGCAACATATGAAGGGACAAATGTAGCTCTCGAATTTTCTTCATTGTTTCCATGTGCTAGGAATGTCCCGATTTTTACTCATATAATCATTCCACCAAAGAGCAAATAATTCAAAGAATCCATTTGTAACAACCCTAACCTTATCATGCTCAGAATTTCATGTTTATCAAATGATTGTTCGACACCTAATTCCCAAGTAAGATAACCTTCGGGATCATATTTACCACTAAAATTGGGAACGTAAACTTATTTATGGAACGTGTGCTATGCAGTTGTACCTTCCGTGGTGTTGAAGTTATGCTCGACGTTCTCTCAGATCTCGGAGTGTGAACTATCGCTTCTCCTAGAATATTGTTGGCCCAAGCGCCACGATATTGAGAACCTGCCATTGTTAGTGAAGACGAGAAACAAAATCGCAAGTATAATGTTCCTATCACTATGTAGGATGTGTAGAAAAGTCGCTCAACTCTCAAGCTTTAACCAAAGCTCTTACAAGTTCTTACCGTGCAGCAGGAGTTGCCGGCCGTTGGCGGTATCAAAAGTTCTCCCAAGCTTGGATAAAGCGATTGCCAAGGGACCGAACAAACGTACGATGTAGAATATGTGGAGCTTGGTAGGCTATGTTAATTTCCTATGCAATCTGATAATTCTAGATTTTGTAATGATAAGTAATGATCCAAACTAGAATTCACAAGCCCTAGTTGCCGATCTCAAAGATATAAGTGAATTTCAAGGCAACACACACGCAAAGATAATGCAACTTAATGCAACCAATGGAATGAGCAAAAATAAGAATAATTTCAGCACCAAAACTCGTGTTGCATAAGTTATGGAGAGACGCTAGCAAATTGCTTCAGAAAAGGTACAAGGGCACAAGATTGCTCACTACATAATACAATTGCACTATCTGAAAATGACAAACACAAATTAGGGTTTTGATCAATGTAGTGCTGCCGGCCACTATTCTCTTTTCTTTTCTTTTCTTTTTTTTTTTGGCCTTTGGCTCTCTTTCTTTCTCTTTTTTGTGACTTTCGCCAACACTAGTATGAGCAAAGTTTTGGAATCCCTAACTTGATATCACAAGAGTTATGATAGTGCAACGTTTCAAAAGGAGCAGCCCCAAGCAATGTCAAATTGCTAGTCTCAATTGGGATCAAAGTATTCGCAAAGGATGAATTGGTTCCCAAAGGTATGTACACTGATATTTTCGAACTTTTATGGTTGTAGATGCTACTGGACTCAACCAACTCAAAGGAACAAAGCTAGAACACAAATTGAAGAAACAAACCCAAATTCGGCCAGAACTATGCAATAAGGTTGTTGCTGCAATTAAGGCTTGAGAATGACCGAATCAAGCTTACTGACAATGTAACAAAATGATGGCACTGTTCTAAGCTTTAAAACAAGTATTCAAATACACAATTTGGAGCTCAGATGTAGAAGTTATGGCCAAAACACTAAGGTGCACAGATTCAACAAAATTCAGCCGATCTGACCAAATCCGAATCCGAGTCAAATTCGGTTTGAAGGAGTCCGAATCACGAAGGACACCCAAAAACGTTTTTGTAGAGGACTCTTCAAGGATTCAGGAAAGTATAAAAACTTCTCAATCGGAGTTCGGATGTGAGAGTTACGATCAAAATACCGAACCAATCTGGATTACAATTGCAACTTGCTTCCCGAATTTGATGTCAAGATTAAATAACCTTTTAGATAGAATGAGATTTCATGCCCAACTAGGTTTTTGTGGAGCTTGTCCCAAGGTTTCAGGAAAGTGCAAAACACTTAAATCGGAGCTCGTATGCAAAAGTTATGAACAAAACAATGAACTGGACAGATTGGAATAAAGCTACGCGAAGGAAAAACGATCAAGAACTAAAACAAGGACTCTAATGGATCAAAACCTAACAAAACTCACTAAAATACCAGATTGAATCTAAAGGTTGAATTTTTGTGGAGGATTTTCAATTTTGGACAGAAAACAAAAACTAATCTAGGGTACCGAATCTCTCACCGAGCAACTTGGCGCTCCGATACCACCTGATAGCACTTTGGTGTCCCGATCTTTCGATGAGAGCGATAACTTCGATTTGGAGGAATTGACTTTGACGATTCGACTACAACGTACGACGACGATGCGCCTTAGCAATCGCTAAACCAACTCCGGAGGGTTATTGATCTTGCCGTTAGCACGATCAACCTGAACACGAGGTTCGATTCCTCGCATGCAACCGAAGAACAAGCAAGAACAATGGTAAAGCAATCTGAAATTGCGAATATGAATGAAAGATTGATAAGGTGGGGTTCTGAAACAAGGAGCTTCTTAGGCGGTCGTTGAGCACGCTTGAAGACTCAAAATAGTAGCAATGGCTAAACTATCAAATAAACAAAACCCAAGTCCTAGATGAGGTTTTGGGTGGTTATTTATACTAGAGGAGCAGGAGGGGGCCTTCCATAGTAAAGGAAATCTAATACAACTCAAATCCAAACCACCAAGTCTTCTTTGACTCGAGTTTGACTCGGACTGGAAAAGCAACGTATGGTTTTAGGCAGTTTCCGGACGCATCTGAAGGAATTTTGCAGTGGGGCCGGATCCTTTGGAAAGTAGACTCCGAGATCTTTCAAACGTGTACTCATGGGCCTCCAGACTCCTCCGGAATCAAAAGTTATGGCACTTTAAAGTCAGTGCTGTTTCTGAGTTCGAATTGGACTCGAACTCGGACTGAAAAAGTATTCCGGATTGTTTTGCGTTTTCCCGCTGACTCGAAGGGAATTTTGAGGTGATCTCAGATCTGTTTGAAAGAGGACGACCAGGGCTTTCGTTCTTGTACTCATAGACCTCCAGAAGCCTTCTAGAACAAAAGTTATGGTCGTTTGAAGTTGATGCTGTTATGGAGGCCGAATCCGCGAATTTGCTGATTCCAAGTCCAACTTGCGATATGATGATTGTGCTTTATGCTTGGCATTTGGAGATTCTTCTCCTTGGTTCCTAAGGACAATAAGATCATCACAAGAATTAAATAGCATTCCATTCATATTATCACTAATGGGAAGGCTTTGGAACGCATTCACCGATAACTAAACCTGTGCGTCGCGAGCTCGAATAACCGGTCCTTGTATAATAGCAATGGGTTCAAATTGATGTGTAGATGTGGTTGTATCCATGGAAGTGATGTCCTCATCAAGAAGTGCCCTAGATCAAAAGTTATGAACATTTGAAGTTGATGCTGTCTGCGAGTCCGAATCTGACTTGGACTTTCTTCAAGCCTCCGACTTGGATTCGAGCCTCTTTGCGCTTGGTGGCTCTTCTCCCTTGTTCCTAATAATAATAACACGATCAGAAGAATTAAATAGCATTCCATTCAGTAAATCATTAGTAGGAACACTTAGGAATGACTTCACCTGATAATTTAATTTACGTGAACGAGCACGAGTGAGTGGTCCTTGTACAACAGGTTCATTCTGGGGAAACGTTGTTGTATGAGTGGTTGTATCCACTGTAAAGATGTCCTCATCACTGTAACATCCCTAATTTCAGTCTTTTGCCAAAAGTTAATTTAAATTAATTAATTTCAAAATTTGGTTTTTCTTTGGTGTTCTAATTAACCTGGCATCCATATCCTTCCGAAATTGGAGTTCAATCCTTGATCGTCCGCAAAGTCAAGATTCCAATTCCGGTCCTTATTCGAAATTTCACCCGAGTTCCAAAATGCTATAAAAATCCCGAAACCTATTGCATTAGGTTCCAAATATTCTAAAATGATTTTGGGAATTGTTCCAAGATTTTTAGAATCTATTTGCTATTTTATCTCTCGCGGTCTTTCATCAAAATCAATATATTCGTTCCAGAATAATCTAAATTCCAAAATTCATCAAAATTCTTTGAAACCAATTTTATTGGGTTCCAAATAATCTCTAGTATTTTTAGAAATTTTTATAGAATTTTTAGATTATTTTTACTATTTTATTCTTCGCGCTTTTGTCTCTTCATTTTGTCCAACCAATAATACAGCGACACGTGGCAGTACTGTTCACCTTCTTCTACCTCCAGCCAGGCTGATTTCGAGTAAGCACGTACCATGGCTTTCCAACTTCAAACATCCATAACTCCTCATTTCCTCCACCAAATCATGCATGGACGGATCCGTTGCGAAGAGGGAGACGAGGAGAACCCATTTTTCAAGACCATTCATCTTTTAACCCGCCGGAATTTGATTAAATGCGCAAAAACCGAAACGCACTCAAACTTCAATAACTCGGCCGTTTCTCAATGAAACGACAAGCTTCCACTTCTCAAACGTGCGTATCGATGTCCTCTACCCCGTGCTCACTTTGCCCCTTTGATCCTGCATAGTTTCCCATCCCAAAACTCGAGAAAACCGTACGCCCGACGTCCTCCAAAGACATCGGCGAGCCATCTCTTGCTCCGGTGAGTTTCTTGACAAACCAATCGCGTCACTTTGTGCCCCTTGCTTCCAGGAACACAACCAATCAATCGGATTTGATTTTCGTTGCAGTTTGACCCCGGATTTCGAGTTTGTTCGTTGTCGACCGTCGCTCCGTTCGTCGTCGATTCCTTCCAATCCGGTAACTTCTAGCGCAATTCCTTTTAGCCATAGAATCACCTTGTCATTCTCTACGCGATGCTCTCTTTTGTTTCACGAAATTTCGAGTTTTTGTGTGGATTTGACCGTCGTGCCGCCGGCCCGTTTTTCGCCGTCATGGCTTGTCGCCGCTGCGCCTTATTCCGGCCTCCCCGTCGCCGGCCACCACGCTCATGAGCTTCGCGTCGCCGAGCCGCACTCGCCCCACCCCTCGACCGGTCGCCGCCTCGCCTCGCCGGCCCCTGCGCCGTGCGCCTCCCCGCGCACTGTTGGCTGCCGTCGCCCCGCTGCCTGGCTGCAACGCCTTGGCTTGCCGCCGCCCCGGCTGCCTCTGCTGCTCCCTGCGCCCTCCGGTCGCCGCCCATTTTTTCCCCTGCGCCGCCAACAAAGCTCCCTCCCTTGGTCGGTCTCCATTGCCATGGCTCGCTGTTCTTTCCTATGTACAGAACGTATGGAGAAGAAGCTTAGGCCAATGACCAGTGGACCCCACTTGCAAGAGACACAGGAGAAAATCTGAAACGCTGGAAAAAGAAAAGATTCCAAAGAATATTCCTCGGTTTTCCAATTTTCAGGATTTTGAGAATTCAAACATTTGTTTCTCCGTCATCCGAACTCCGATTCGAGTGATTCTAATTCCTAAATTCATCTAAATTCATCCTCTATCTGCCAGTATTTTTATTATAATTTTTAGTTTCTTCTAAATTTATTTTATTCTTTTCGTGTACCGTTTTGCGCGTAGTTGAAGAAGCAGTCGTCGTTGCCAACGAGGGAGAAGATTTTCAGAGTAGCGCATCGCACCTCGTCGATGAAGGCAAGTCGTAGTCCTTTGACCATGTTGTACCTATGTTTGCAAAAGTAATTTGTTTTATACAATTGCATGCTATTTGTGTATCCATGATTAGTTTACGGGAGTAGCTATTTACCTAATTGCCAGTATGCCACCTTGATTATTGGAATGCCATGTATCCATTGTTAACCTTAGGTTGGAACATTACTAGTTGGACATAGTCGTAATACCAACATTGGGTTAACGTAGCTAATGCTTAGACCTGCTTAATCGTACGTTGGGTTTCATAGTACCTGTGAACTAATGTTAATCTTGACCTAATGAGATATGGAATTGTGGTCGTCGACCACTATTGTAAAACTTTTTGTACCATGGTAGGGAATGCCATTGGTCTTGGTTGAACAAAATGTTTTCCCTCGGGCAAGTGATCGTGCAGTAAAGAGGGTGCTATCTGGCACATTGGGATGTGGTTGTATTGCTTGAGATGATTTAAGAACTTAATCTTGTGCGCCATTGAACTGGGCCTAACCGTGCAACCACAAGTCTGGTATGGGACAGACCTAGTCGATTAATTTGCAATATTTAGTCTTGAGTACTGCCAAATGTTTGTGTGGGTTCCGGGTTGTACGGGTAGATTCACATGGCTCAAGAGGGGCCCCGAGGGCTAAACCTTAGAGGGCGCATACCAAGTTTAGACGTGCATTGTAAAGACTTTGTCATGATATCTCTGCGACACACCAAAGGAAGTGTGTTAATATCGATTGCACTAAGAGATGTTCATGTCTTGCGGGTAAAGCTGTACAACCTCTGCAGAGTGTCAAACTATTCGAATAGCCGTGTCCGCGGTCATGGACAAGCCCGGGGATTTCACACGGGGTATAGAATGTTTTCATGAAATGTGGAATTGTTGGGATGGGAACGGGGAGTTCACTGTTGTTTTGTTGTCTAAAGCTATACTGTTGAATTGTGTGGTTGATACTTGTTTCGAATGATGTAGGGTGATGCCTCGTCATTCTGTTCATGTTGTCTACCATTGATTTACCAGTTATTTAATATTGTTTTTATCAACATGCCTTCAATCTATTTATTGTATTTCAATTCAAGTTATTGCTTTCTGCAAATAAACCACATGACTATCCTTTGTCAAGCCGTGCATGAATATATTGCATCATTTCCCTACGGCTTGTTGAGTACGTTTTGTACTCACGGCTTTACGCCCATGTTGTTCAGTTGCTGAGGAAGAACTAGGGAATGAATATCAAGAGGAGGAATACTATGAAGACTACGTGGACTAGGAAGGCGTTCCCCATTTATTGCTCGTGGCATGTCGAATGGCCTAAAGTTATTATATTTCATTGCAATGCTTTTTATTTGTTTCTTAAGCCATGAGGCTTTGATGTATGAACATTGACCATAAGGTCGTTTGCTTTATTCAATAATAATTTACTTCTTCTTAGTTATTTCGATGTATGGAATGATATGTCATCTATGTTTCCACTGTGTGCACTAGCGTGATCCTGGACTAGTGCAGTATACACAGAGGGTTTCGGATTTGTATATCCGGGTCCCGACAATCACCCAACCCTGGTGGACGACCAGAGCGCGGGCAAGTGGCCGTCTTCCTCGGATGCCCCGGACACAAACCCAAACAGGTCCTGCACCGACGACCGGACTCCTGCTCCCCCTAGTCCCACCGTGCCTCCGAGCACAACTGAACTGGTGTCTTCATTGAATGCAGCGACATCCTCCGCTCCTACCCCGGCACCGGCTCCACCAGCACCAGGAGCCCTTGCTACCGCCCCAAAGGGCGGGCTTGATCTACCATCGTTTTCGTTCAGCTTCCCGACGCTTCCCAGGACGGCCCCCCTTGGTGCTTCGGGAAGCCAGGCATCCACCTTGCCTGCTGAGGCAGCGGGGGACCCTGTACAAGTGCCACCCGATGCCCCCGAAGTAGTTCATGCGGACGCCGCCGGCGCTGGCACCTTCGGCCCTTCCGCTCTGAGCGCCTTCGCCACCCCCACCTCCTGGCTGGCACCACTGCTAGCTGAGCTCGGTAGCGTGCATGTGTCCTCGTGCGCCCTCCTCACGGTGGCCACCCAGCAAGAGACGCAGATGACCCAACAGATGGGGTTGCTGCGCGAGGAGTTGGCGTAGGAGAGGGAGAGAGGGGCGGCCCTGCTTGCACGGGAGAGGGCAAGTGCGGCGGCCTTGCTCGCTCAAGCGCAGGAGGCGAAAGCGGCGCGGAAGCGAGCCAAAGTTGAACTGCGCCGCCCACTGCACAACCTCACTATCATGCTTCGGCCAGCTTACCATCACATGGCCAGGAGTTTACTGCCACTAGGGGTGAGGTTGAGTGAGCCACTAAAGCCCTCGGCGATGCAGTACGCCCTTTGCATCACCCGTGTTGCCGAGACCCTTGGTGGCCTTCCCGTCCCCTGTCCGCCCGGTCCGCCATCGGACGCCTAACGTGGAGGCAGCACGCAGCCCCGCCAGTAAACGCTCGTACTTGGCGATGTTGTTGGTGACCTTGAAGTCTAGGATGACCACGTACTGAAGGATGTCACTAGTCGGGGAGACCAAGACGACCCCAGCCCTTGCGCCCTTGAGCCTGAAAGAGCCGTCGAAGAATAAAGTCTACGGAGAAGGTACGTATTTCCTCAGCTTCAGGACCCTTGGCTTCCCGATTGTAGAGGATCTCTAGCTCTACCAACCACTTGGCGATGCGACCCTTGGCTTCCCGATTGTGGAGGATCTCTCGCAGGGGATAGGCAGTGATCACCATGATCTCCTGTCCCTGGAAGTAGTACCGCAGTTTCCTGAACGACACTAGGACGGCGTACAACATCTTTTGTGCTTGTGGGTATCTGGTCTCCACCTCATGTAGCACCTTGCTGACATAGTAGACCAGCTTCTGGACACCCTCCCTCTCCGCCACTAGTACCACGCTCACCACTGCAGGGGTAGCTACGATGTATAAGAGCAACGGCTCGCCAGGCTTGGGGGCAACCAGCACTGGCGGAGAGGAGAGGTACTTTTTCAAGTCTTCAAACGCTTGTTGGGCCTCCAGAATCCATTCGAAGTGGTTGGTCTTCTTCAGCAGCTTGAATAGGGGTAGACTTCTTTCCCCCAAGTGAGCGATAAACCTCCCGAGGGACGCCAGACGGCCAGCGAGACACTGCACTTGCTTGAGCCGAGCAAAGGCTTCATGTGCTTGATGGCCGCTATCTTGTCGGGATTGGCTTCAATGCTCCGGCTGGATACAAAGAACCCTAGCAACTTCCCGGAGGGTATGCCAAACACACACTTCTCAAGATTGAGCTTCATGCAATTCTTCCAAAGGTTGGCTAAGGTTTCTTCCAGGTCTTCGATTAGTCCTTCACCCTTCTTGACTTTCACCACCAGGTCGTCGACGTACACCTCGAGGTTCTGTCCTACCTACGGACGGAAGAAAATATGCATGGCACGCTGATAAGTAGAACTAACATTTTTTAACCCAAATGCCATTCTGATATAACAATAAACACCCATCGGGATTACAAAAGCGGTCTTTTCTTCATCTTCCGTCGACATGCTAATCTGGTGGTATCCATAGTACGCGTCCAGAAAGCACAGCAGCTTGCACCCCGCCGTAGAGTCGACGATGAGATCAACGCGTGGCAAAGGGTATGGATCCTTCGGGCAGGCCTTGTTGAGGTCGGTGAAGTCGACGCACATCCGCCACTTCCCGTTGGGCTTCTTGATGAGCACGGGGTTGGCAAGCCTCTTAGGGTGAGAGACTTCCCTAACGATCCCCACGTGCAGCAGCTTCTCTACCTCCTCACGAATGTTATCTTGTCGCTCTGGTGCCTGCCTCTGGACCTTTTGCTAGACCAGGCGCACTCCTGGGAGCGTTGCCAATCGGTGCTCGATCACCTCCCTAGGGACCCCAGTCATGTCAGACGGTTGCCAAGCAAACATGTTGGAGTTAGACCGGAGGAAGGTGACGAGCGCGCTTTCCTGTTTGGCGCCAAGATTGGCACCTACCTTGATGGTCTTCTCGGGCTCGCCCTCGCTCAGGCAAACCACCTTAACCACACCGGACGAACTGTGCAAGGCATGGGTCTTCGCCGGAGGGGCTCCCAAGTAGGCAGCATTGGCTTGCCTCGCATAGGTGGCGCCGGCCAGGTCCAATGCCTGCTTGTGGTAGCGCAAGGCTTCCGGCCTGTCCACCTTAATGATTATGGGGCCACCGGGCCCTAGAATCTTCACCATCAGGTACGCATAGTGGGTCGCTGCCATGAACTTGGACAACACCAGTCGGCCAAGCAGGGTGTTGTATGGAAGGTCGAAGTCGATGACCTCAAAGTCCACCACCTCTGTATAGTAGTTGCTCTCGTCCCTGAAGGTGATGGGGAGGTGTACCTGGCCCAGGGGCACCGAGCCAGCCCTCAGGGTGACTATGTAGAAAGGCAAAGCCGGACGCAACTCCTACTACGATATCTAGAGCGTCTGAAACACATTAGAGGACATGAGGTTGATGGAGCTTCCTCCGTCCACCAGCACTCGCCCCAGCTTCATGTTCTGGACCGTGGGCGAAACCACGATCGGAAGGTGACCCAGGCCGACGGTACTTTTAGGGTGGTTGGCCCGACTAAAGGTGATCGGCTCCTACAACCACTTCAGTGGCCTACCCGCCCTTGAGCTCTGCACAGCGGTGCAAACCTCCCTCATCAGCCACTTATACTTCGTGTTGGAGGGATAGGTGGCCGAGCCACCATGTATGTACGCCACTATGTGCTCCGCCCGCTAGAAAACCAACAGGGCAGGGTCTTCATCCTAGTCATCATCGTGGGGATGGCACTCCTTGAGCCGCTGCTCCACCATCTTGCTCACAACCTAGCAATCGGCCAGGTCGTGCGCATTGGATCTGTGGATCGGGTAGTACGGCCTGCCCTCCTTCTCCTCGCAGTGGTCGTCCCTCCAACTGCGGCGATCGTCTCGCTGGTCACGGTGGTCGTGCCATCACGACATGGTGTCCCTGTGCTCGCGCTCAACGGTTAGGACCTGCCCAAACTCAGCCGCTCCATGCTTCTTCTTCTTCTTGCTTGCGGAGCCGGGACCCTTCGAGGTCCTGGCTTCGTCTCCGTCGTGACCGCCAGCCGGACCGGACACATGCCCCCGAGTTTCCGCCGCCCGTACACACTTGTGCGCCCGGGAGAACAGCTCGGAAGTGGTGGTGAAGTTGCGGGTGGCCAACTTCTCTCGCATCTTGTGGTCCCGGACGCCTCTTCGGAAGGCGATAACGACTGACTGTTATGAAATCCTAGGGATCGTGTTGCGACAGTGACTAAACTGTCGGATGAAGTCGCGCAACGACTCCCCTTTCTCCTGCTCGAGGGCATGGAGATCATTCTCCACGCCTGGCTGTGCGTACGAGCCTTGGAAGTTGGTGACGAAAAGGTTACATAGTTTCTCCCACGAGTGCACCGATCCTTATGGAAGGTTCAATAGCCAAGAGCGGGCGGATCCCGTCAAGGCCGTCAGGAAATAGTTGACCATGGCCTTTTTAGACCCGCCAATGGCCCGCACCACTATCGTGTATATCTACAAGAACTCCTCTGGGTTGGTGGTGCCATCATATTTCTCGATGGACGTCAGGCGAAACCTCTTCGGCCACACAACTCGGCGCAGCCGACGGGAGAACGCTTGGCACCCAACACTGTAGGGGGAGCCACAGGCGTCCACCTGAACCCCAGCCCAGAGACCGTGCCGGGGAGTGCGGACCTTGACTCTCCAAGGATTTGGAGGAGAGGGCCTCCTCCTCATCCTGAGGGTAGGAGCCTTTAGAGGAGCTATCGTCACCAGGAGCCATCCGCCTATCGTGGCCTTGCCCCTGTGAGCAACGACGCTGTAGTATATCGCGCAAATCATCACCGCGCTACCGGCGACGCTTCTCCAAATGAGTCCTCAGATCCTCATGGCCCCCTCTGTGCCAGGGAGGCACGTGAGGTTATCTCTCACTATTTAATCTCTGAATCCTTGCTAAACACACAATTTGAAAAATAGGGTTTCGGGACAACCGTCTCCTGTGTTGGTTGTGCAAGGCCAGCACTACCAGCCTCCCCGAGCAGTAGTGCCGCCCAAACACAGCAAACATAGGGAATGTTGTAACACCCCGGCACCCCATGCCCCGAACGTTACCCTCTCTAGCACCAACAATTCCAAATCGCTAAGAATAAATACTAGCAAAACAAGCGAACAACTAGAAGGTTGTTGAACTTATTAAAAATTTCGGTAGCACCTCCCCTAAAACTAGGACATCCACTCAGCAGATAGAAAACATTTGCAGTTATATAATATCATCCTAGCATGTCCTTAGTTAACCAATCACGCATCCAATAGAAATTAATAAACTCCACCACATAATTATTACAGGACAGGGACTCATTACGCATAACCGCAAACAACCTTTTACAAGAATTTTTCACAAGCTATTAAAATCAGGACTATACTTCAACATGAGGGAAATGTGATGATGCAAAACGTGATTGTGCTACTACTCCCCTCCATGCATGTCGGTTTCAAGGTACCTGCAACAACACAACCAACAAGCGTGAGTCGATGACTAGCAAAGTACACGAGAGTAACAAGTCCAATTCATCATAAGTAAACAAGAGCTTGACCATAGCAGCAAGTAATACAAATGAAGCAACATCCGGACAATACGCATTTATACCCATTTAAAACAATAACTTGACCATATCAAAAATTACCGCAATCAAGTCATCATCTTGATAACAAACCCATCCGATAATAAACCCATTCAACGCCCACGAAGCATCGCTTGACTCTAAATCACAACGTCTCCCGACTCTACCACCCCTTTTTTTGCAATTCAAACCATTTTCATCAACTTTATTTGAGTTCATAACTCGACTTCACTCCACGATATTCATACAACATAATTAGCAAGGCAATGAAATGCGCTAATTCATCAAATTCAATTCGATCTCCCTTTTTAGGTTGAGTCCGCGACTCAACCTTCCTTGACCATAATCGCAACCCACATGACATACCATTACCACAAAACTCATTATTAAAGATGCAATGCACATGAATGCTCTTCTTGATGCACGTATCGGTACTACCGAGTGCCCACCCGTCGGTGTGCGCCCTCACATCCCTTCCATCCCGTGGAAGGTGCCTACTCTTACTGTCTCACTCCCATTCACCTCGATGAATGAGACTACGAGGTAGGACTTTCGTGTTCACTACATGTGAACACAGAGGCCCGCATCTGAATGGGTCGCCTCTTCTTTTAATGAATGCATAATGCAATTTTCGTGAATGAAATGCAACCTTTCATTCAATGCCACCACTAACATACCATAGCCACATACATAAACATAGCCAATTCTCACATTCATAAGCTGCCAACGATACTAGTCTAAGCCTGTAGCAGTAAGATAGAAATATAGAAACCTCATGCTGCTCACACACAACAATCTTGCATGTGAAATAAATCAATGAATAAGTAAAACTTTACATAACCAAACAATCTAGCATTCCATCAACTAAAGAATCCAGTAGCATTTGGCATTTCAAGCATGCATGTTCATTTAATCCACATCATCAAACACCTGGATAATCTTGCTAAGAATAGAGGATTTAGTTCTATCAAAAGATTCTTATTGCTTGCTCTTGTGTTTCCCATATGACTTTCAGTAGTTACCTTTTCTTATTGTATGCTTTCTATTTGAGTAGCCATAACCAGTATGGCAGAACCCATTTATATATATAGATTGAGTTGAGTGAATCAAAAAGGTATTGAGGATCAGAGTATAGCGACACCTTGATAATTATGGAATGATACTCAATCGACAGAGTAATCATGACAGGAAGAAATTTTGAATATCTCTATCCTTTATTAAACAAACATTGAATACATACACGACTCCCTGAGTCTAAACTTCAAAAATAACAGCATGCATATCCTTAACCTAATGTCCAGACATCAAGATCAATCATCTGGATCTTGCAACCCTAATCAAATAATAAAGCAGAACACAAGAATACAAGAATACATGCATAGCCTTGGCTCATCATTTAAGTGCATACAATCCAAGTTACTTTGAGCAGGAATTAAAATATTTGAACCAAATAAACTAAGTATCATCTCAAGCACCAAACTACATAGAAATATTGCCATCAAAACAAGATATAAATGAACATATAAGCGACTGTGCTAATACATATTTGAACACATAACAAGTTCATACTCACAAATCTCCAGTTCTGATAATCAAGCATACAAAATAAAGATCCCTAAGCAACATTGACGAGGGCTGGGCGTCCCTTGACTGGTCAGCGCATGGTCAGCGGGCCCCCGAGCTCGGGAGGCCCCGACCACGACCTGGGCGTATACCGAGGCGCTCGACCTAGAGCGCGAACGACCCCGGGCACGGCTTCGCACGACCTTGAGCTCGGGTCGGATCTCGTTCGTGCCGGGGTCCCCTTGGATTCCGGAACGTGCGTCTCCTTGGCGGTTACCAAGACGTGGGATCGTGGGGAGTGAAGCAGGTGCACGCGACAAGTCCGGAACGGTTACTGCCAGCCCTCAATGCGCATGAAGACCATTGCGAGAATACGCCCCGTCTGCTTCTGAGCGGGGAGAATATAAGGCTAAGGCGCCTGCCTTGAGGGACAAGACATCGAGCTCGAGCGCTGACATCGCCATTGTTGAGCTTGAGCTGTAACACACCTCTGTACTCGAGAGCAACAAAGTCCATCGCCGCAAGGCAACTGGAGTAGAGCTATTACCTTCACAGGGGCTCGAACCAGTATAAACCCTCGTGTCACGCTCGTTGTCGCCTAGCTCCGACCTTCGGCACGTCGCGTTCTTTCCTTCGTTGAGCTAAGCTCTGCTCGGGTCCCAAGTCTCACTAACCCCCGTTTTCATTTTCTGCGGTTGGCGATCCCGATCGTCGACAGCTGGCGCCCACCGTGGGGCCCGATAGCTTTGCTCATTCACAGGAAAAGCACCAAGATCTTGGGAGCATGGCGCGCTTCATTGATGGGCATTCCCCGAGCGTGGGTTCGGGCGCAGACTCTGACTCCGCGTCCCTGTTTTCGCCCTCGCCACCGCCACACGAGCCGCACGTTTTGATGGTGGACAGTCATGGCGCGGACGCGGCCGCGGACGGCCGAGACCCGCAAACCCCTGAGGAAGCTCGCCGGATGGTGCATGTCGCCATCAACCAAGCCATAACTGCCCTTCGGCGGGAGGACCAGGAGTAGGCCGGCACATCTTCTGGGCATCCCAGCTTCTCCTCAGAGAGCGCCTCCGCTATCGCCCGGATCATGGTTGATCCCGATAGGCGAGGTCGGAACTCTTTGGCCGAGCCTCGCCGAAGAGCTCAATCGGCTGCGGACGAGTCGTCCTCATCTCCAAAGACCGAAGTCGTCACTCAGGGACCCACTCCCTGAGAAGTGATGACAACTCATCTCGTCGTCGCCAGCACACCCGTCAGTCACCTCCCGCGCACGGGGCGCCCTCCCGCCAGTAGTGATCTCGGGATGTGGCTTTGACGCAGACACGCCACCGTCCTGCAGGCACCAACCCGGGCAGGGTCAGGCACGAACCGAGCTTTACGAGCTCCGCGATGGCTAGCAGTGAATCGGGGGGTCTCTCCCTAGATATTCCGCCCAGGCGCCGTAGGGTCCAGGATCGCCTGCGCTACCTCCCAGGTGACTCCCGTGCGCAACGTCATGGTCATTCTCATCTAAGGTCGGGTCGCCGAGGCAGCCTCAACTCCGAGTCCGGCAGTGGTGAGGACCTCGTCGGTGATGACCACCCCAGCGCTTTGTCAGACCAGCCTCTGGTACCGCATGGCGTCTCGACAACCTTCGTCGCGTGCGCTGGCCGGCTCGATTCAAGCCGACGTTGATAGAGCGCTTCGATGGGACCAAGAACCCCGACGAGTTCCTATCTATCTACTCAACCGCCATCCTGGCGGCCGGAGGCGATGAGCTCGTGATGGCGAATTACCTCCCGACCGTGCTGGACGGTGCCGCGCAGACATGGCTTTTCAACCAGAAGCCTGGCTCCTTCAGGTCGTGGCGCCAAATCCAGAGCGCCCTCCGCTCCAACTTCCAGAGTTGCTATGAGCGGCTAGGGAGGGAGAAAGACCTGGACCGCATCATCCAGGGCAAGAACGAGTCGCTTCGCGACTTTGTGTGGCGGTTTATCCGTACAAGGAACCTAATCCCAAGCATCTCCGACGAAGCCGTTATAAAAGCTTTCAAGTTCGGCGTCCGCGACCGGCGCCTTACTGAGGACCTAGAGATCACCTCGAGGCTTAGCGTCAACAAGCTTTTCCGTATGGCGGAGCGGTATGCGGATGCGGACGACGCTGTCTGCTGGAAACGTGATTATGACCAGGGTAAGCTTGGTCTGAACCCCACAAAGGCTGGCCCATCTAACTCCAAGAGCGCTGACCATGGCGCCGCAACCAAGAAGTGGAAGCGCGACGGCAGGAGCGGCGGCGGACTACCACGGGTGATTGTTTCGGCAGACGGCCAGCGCGAGGTCCTTGAGGTCTGGGATCAGGCTCGGGAAGGGTCTCGACCTCGTAAAGGGCGGCCTCGACCTCGTCAAAGCAAAGTTAGCCCCAAAGATGAGGGCGGCTCTGGCCCCGGCGGCCGATGCCCAACGTAGGGGGCCGAGGCGTCCAGCTCTCGATGAATCGAAATTTTGCCTGTTTCATGGGGTAGCCGGCCACAACCTGCGAACTTGCAGGGCTTGGCAAAGCAAGCTAGAAGCCTTCTACGATGGTCGGGGGGAAATGCCCGTGCTACCGAAAGAAGACGCCCAGCCGGATAGGGTGAACGCCGGGGCGGACCCCGACGACCTCGACTTGGAGTTCCAGAGGCGAAGCGCCAGATCGATGCTATCTTCATGGTTCGTCACCATTAGTCCCAGCTGAGCTCAAGGCGCCTCGGGCCATCTACAGTCACCGCCAAGAAGCCCATCGAGCAGCATTGCAAGTGGGCTGGGGCCACCATCACCTTCTCTCCGGAGGACGCACTCCAAGGTATGGCCCGAGATCTGAAGACCGCCTTGGTCGTGACCCCGACCATCAGCAACACCGCGGTCGGTCGTGTCATGGTCGATGGCGGTAGTTCCCTTAACTTGCTACAGGCTGGAGCGCTTGACCGGATGCAGATTCCCCGGTCGAAGGTCAAGAACATCGCTGTCCCCTTCTTCGGGATCGTCCCTGGAAGCTCGTCCATCCCTTTGGGGCAGGTGGTCTTGCCCGTCACCTTCGGCGACTCGACCAACTTCCGCACCGAGCTGATCACTTTCGAGGTGGTCGAGGGGGACCTCCCGTACAACGCCATCCTTGGGCGGCCTGCCTTGGTCAAGTTCATGGTGACCAACCGCTATGGCCATCGGTGTATGAAGCTGCCTGGTCCAAACGGCGTCATAACCATGCGGGGTGACCTGCAGGCGGCGCACGGATGCGAGACTAAGGCCTTGGCCCTTGCCGCATGTCGCCCAGCCGAGGCCCGGAGGCGACGTGAAGAGCGCCGTCGGGCGGCGATCCAACCCAGCGGGACGACAAAGGCTGTGCCGCTCGAGGAGAGTGACCCGGCCAGATGCATCCATGTTTCGGCTGAGCTGAGTTCTAAATAGGAACTCGAGCTCGTCACTTTCCTCCGCGCCAACAAGGGCATATTCGCTTGGGAGCCCGCGGACATGCCTGGCGTCCCGAGGGAAGTGATCGAGCACAAATTACAGGTGAGACCCGACTCTCGACCTGTACACCAGAAGCTACGTCGTTTCTCCCCCAAGAAAGTCGCGGTCATCAAGGAGAATCTCGACAAGCTCTTGAAGGCCGGTTTCATTCGTGAGATCGACTACTCGAGTGGTAGCCAACCGGTCATTGTCGAGAAGAAGGGCGGAAAGTGGAGAATGTCGTGGACCACAGGGCTGAACTTCGGCTTGCGAAGGACAACTTCCGCTCCGCGCATCGACGGATCGTCGACTCCACATGAAACGCCAAGATGTTGAGCTTCTTGGATGCCTATTCAGGTATCACCGAGATCAAAGTGGCGGTTGGCAGCGGCGCAAAGGCGTCGTTCATCACCCTTCGGCACCCTCTTGCTACGACTATGTCGTTTGGTTTTGCAAATCGCGGGGCCCGCGTTCAGCGTCGATGACTAAGATATTCGACCCTCAGATCGGTCGCAACCTTGAGGTCTACGTGGACGACATCATCGTCAAAAGCCCCTCCGAAGGCGACCACGTTCGAGACCTCGAAGAAACCTTCAACAACCTGAACAGGCACAAGATCAAGCTCAATCCCGAGAAGTGCGTGTTCGGCGCCGCATCGAGGAAGGTGCTCGGCTACATGATCGGGGCCTCGGGGGTTGGCCCGAACCCAGAGAAGATCGAGGCATTCGAGAAGATGGCACCCCCGACCTCGGTCAAGCAGGTGCAGAGCCTCACCGGCCGCATGGCCGCCCTCAGTAGATTCATCTCGAGGCTCGGCGGCGTGGGCTTCTGTTCTTCAGGGCTCTGTGCAAGCAAGGGAGCTTCGAGTGGACCTCGGAGGCACTGGCGGTCTTCGGCAGGCTGAAGGTATACTGTCAACCCCACCTCACCTTTAACCCAAGCAACTTTGGAGAGGTTGCTTGCTCTATCATCGGCCACCACCCAGTGTCGGTCTTGATGAGGACATCACTCCTATGCATCGCCCAAACTCCTCGGTTGTGATGCAAGGACCCATCACAAGAGCACGAGCACGGAAATTGAATCAACTTGGTGAGCTCGTTCCTAAGTGCACGTGTATATACTTGTGAGGATGGTATGCTACCTAATGATATTATTGATTATATTGTACTTAGGAACTTTGGAGAGAATCATGAAGGCCTTGGGAACCAGCAAGGGCCAGGAGGGAGGCAAGGAGGGCGTCCAAGACAAGTTGGAGTCCCAATTCATCTCGGAGTCGGAGTCCCAATTCAACTCGGAGTCGACTACCTCGGCCACCAGGAGCAGTGTTCACTAAAATCGTCGCCCAGGCTACAAACGGACTCCGATTTCAATGATCCACATATGTATCGAAAGCTAAGGAGATAATCTTTCGAATGACACTAGTTTTAGGTCAATTGGACTTTGGAGTCAACAGCAATACGCAAAATAATCCAGAACACTTTTTCAGTCCGAGTTCGAGTCCAGTTCGGCCTCAGCAACAGCACTGACTTTAAAGTGCCATAACTTTTGATTCCGGAGGGCTCTAAAGACCCATGAGTACACGTTTGAAATATCTAGGAGTCTACTTTCCAAAGGATCTGGCCTCACCTCAAAATTCCTTCAGATGCGTCCAGAAACTGTCAAAAACCAAACGTTGCTTTTTCAGTCCGAGTCAAACTCTAGTCAAAGTAGGCTTGGTGTTTTCAATTTGAGTTGTATTAGATCTCCAATGCTATGGACAACCCCCTCCTGCTCCCCTAGTATAAATAACCACCCAAACCCTCATCTAGGACTTGGGTTTTGCTTAGATCAATTCTGTCTTTGAACAATGTCGCCGTTCATCGGTTTGTGGAACCCCAACTCGTGTGCTTAATATAATTCGCAATTTCAGATTGCTTCTTCTACATTCTTGCTTGTGTTCTCGATTAGCATGCAGGATAAGCCTTCTTGGCGAGGTCAACCGTGTTTATGCAAGGTTGATAACCAACGAGACCATGGTGTAGCGATTCTTTGGGTTCGGATCGGTTACGATCGAGCCGGATCGTCAGCGTCGAGTCTCCACCAATCGACTTACCTCTACCTGTCGGAAGATCGGGCCACCGTGCGCATCAAGTGGAATCAGAGCCTCGGTTTCCCGTCAGGTATCATTGTATCCCCTTTAGTTTTGTTTTGCCATCGTCCTAGAGTCGAGAAAAACTGCCCCACAAAAAGTTCATCATCAATTCCGCTGTCCTACAACCCTTTGAGCCTTGCAATTTCGTTTTCGATGTCGTATTGTTGAGTATTGATCCACAGTCATCGTCTTGTTGCTGGTTTGAGGTCACGATTCTAGTTGCTAGTTGTCCCTGTCCGTTGCCTTAGTTCTTGTTTTGCATCAATTATCATCCCATCGTCGCCAACCCTAGAACCGAACTGAATTCTACTCGGTTGGTCCTTGCCGTTGCTCTGCATTATAAAACCTATTCATAAACCCTAGATAGGTCGCGAAACGCCTTGTGTCAATTGCCCTGCACCGCTGGCCATCCTTTTCACCCGCAAACCTAATCCTATTCTAGCCTAACGGGAGAAAGATCTGAATTCGCGAGCAATTCCAGATTGTGCGATGTTCACTAAAACTGGCATAACTTTTGCATCTGAACTCGATTTGGGTCTACTTTTTTTTGTTTCAAAGGGGACGACGACGCGCATATGAAAATTCCACAAGTCTTTAGACCTGTGCAATTTTTGACCCTAAAACAAAAGCCTCTAAGACTGAGTTTCGGCGCCCGGAAGTTTGCTGTCCTGTTTTGTCAATTCTTTCGGGCATCGGTTTCCTGTCGTCTGTTGCTTCAAATTGTGAGATTTTTGTTTCTCCTCTGAGTTAAGAGGTATATATTTGTGTTAGAAAAAAAAAGTGAAAAAAAATAAGAGGAGAGAAAAGAGCCAAAGCAAAAAAACAGAGAGAAGAGAAAGAGAAGTAGAAAATCAAAATTGCTTGCATCCTTGGAGTCCTTTGTGCTTTGATATATCCCTTGCTAGGTTGAACTAGTTCTAGGAGCACGCTTAGGCCAGCAACTGTGACAAGAACTTTGAATCTTTATTCAGCTTTGCTAACTGTTTTCGAAATTTGCTAATCCTTGCTACTATACTTTGCCTTCCAAGCTCCACCTTTCTTACGATCGATTCGAGGTTCAATCCGCAATCGCTACACTCAAGCTTATCACGTATCACGAACCAGCGCGGTTGTACCACATTACATTGGTAAGAACACTTGTAGGCGTGGTAAGGCGGCTTGAGAGTGAGTGAAACCACCTTCGCACGCCAAAGTAGTTGATAGGGATTATACCACGGTTGTTTTGTTTTTTTTGTCTTTCTTTCAACTAACAATGACAGTAATGAGGAAGATGAGTGTGTTACACGAACGAGCTTAACAACGCGCTCAATGACATCAGCGCAAACATCGCAAGGATCGGCCAAGATAACGACCAAAGATTGGAGAGGATAGAGCGAAGCATCGCCAATCTTCTTACCGAGTTGGAAAATTTTGAGAGACACCGCCTCCCAATGGAGCTCATGAGTGGAAGATCAAGAAAGAGTCTGTCGCGGGAGATGATGTGGATGGAGAGGGCCACGATGCTTTTGCGCTTCGTCTGTTGCACAGGATGTGCGACAACAACAACGCCTGAATAACAACCATCAAGGTATGGGAGGTAACAATTTTAATCCTCGTAATGGTCGTGGACATGATGATTCTTTTGCTAGGGTTAAATTTACCATACCATCTTTTTACGGTACTTATGATGCTGAAGTTTACTTAGATTGGGAAATGACAGTTGAACAAAATTTAACTCCCATCTTGTTCTTGAGATACATAGAGTTAGACAAGCTACTAGTGAGTTTAAAGATTTTGCTATCATTTGGTGGAATGAAATAGTAAATGTTGGATTAGCACGTCGTGGGATAGATTAAAACAAGCCATGCGTAGAAGATTTGTTCCTCCTTCTTATAAGCGTGATATGCAAGAAATTGCAGCGCTTAAATCAAAATAATAAATCTGTTGAGGAGTACTACCAAGAGCTACAAATAGGCATGTTGTGTTGTGAGGTAGTTGAGGATGAGGAGGATAAGATGGCTCGTTTTTATGGGGGTTTACTGGCGTGAGATTCACATAATTGATTACAAAGAATATAATTCTATCAATAGATTGTTCGACTTGCTATGTTGGCGAGAAAAGAACCTGCGGGGAAAACAACAAAGGCCAAGGAACAATTTGACAACATACCCACACCAAAGACGACTCTGGGGACAACCAAATCAGCGCCACCCTTTCTGTTTTGGTCTGCTGCCCCTCCATGAGTAGGGCGCGTTCAGCAGCACCATCACCACCATCACGAGTACCCGAGGTGAGTAAATCTAACCATGTGCAGCCACCAACAAAGAGTTCTTCATCGGTGGCTTCCACGGGTCGAACAACGAAAATTGTGTGCCACCGATGCAAGGGGATGGGCCATGTCATGAAGGATTGCCCAAGTCGTCGAGCGTACATTGCAACAGAAGAAGGTGGGTACATTAGTGCTAGTGATGTTGAGGATGAATATGCTCTTGCAGCTAACCTTGCAGATAATGAGGATGACCATGAGACGGGCGACGATGATGAGGAAATTTTAGGGACCGCTGCCACCAAGAATTATAGGACAATCATCGTGCAATGAGTGTTGAGCGCTCAAATGGAGCAAGCGGACAAGCTACAACGCCATAATTTGTTTCAGATGTACCTCATCGTCAAGGACCGTCGTGTTCGTGTCATAATTGATGGTGGGAGCTGCAATAACTTGGTGAGTTCAGATCTAGTGGAGAAGCTTTGCTTGCCCACACGTGAACACCCTCATCCCTACCATATTCAATGGTTCAATAATAGCGGTAAGGTGAAGGTAACACAAACTGCGAGAGTGCAATTTTCCATTGGAACATACTATGATTTTGCTGATTTTGATGTAGTGCCTATGCAAGCATGTTCCCTTTTGTTAGGCCGTCCATGGGAATTTGATACTGATGCAATTCATCACGGTAGAAGTAACAAATACACTCTTATGCACAAGGGGAAGAAAATCACTTTGCTTCCTATGACTCCTGCTGAAATTGTGCAATGTGACAAAGAGAGAGCTGAAAATGAGAGAAAGGAGAGTGCGCTAGAATCTGAAAATCAGCAAGTGGTTAAAAATGTTTTCCCACCTAAGAAAGGCAAGAAAGAACCTAGTTCTAGGTCTGAGGGAATTAAATTGAAGGGTGGTGTTATGCTTGCTACAAAATCTGACCTTACTGAAATTAATGAGAATGATGCACCATGCTATGCTTTGATATGCAAAGAAGCTTTATTTTCATTTCATGATATGTCTAGCTCTTTGCCTCCAGCTGTCACTAACCTTTTGCAGGAGTATGAGGATGTGTTAACAGCTAAGATGCCCCCGGGGCTGCCACCTATTCGAGGTATTGAGCACCAAATCGACTTGATCCCGGGAGCGACTTTGCCAAACCGAGCTGCTTATAGGACATGTGCCACAAGGAACCCTGCAGGGGATCATCAATCACACGACATGTGCCACAAGGAACCTCATGTCAACCCTCCTCCCATCCATATCTACTCGTTGAACCATCCTCATGCGGCCCGAGCACCTAGCAACCTCCCTCGAGCGGCTCAAGCCTCGCTTAGCCCTCGAGAGAGACCTAGGCCTCACCCTCAACCACGTCCAATCGCATGAGGGTATGACCCATCGAGTAGTATGCCATGAAAGGGTGGCTTACCGTACCATTATATCGGGCATCACGATCAACAAGGGTGCTCGATCAACATGGCAAACAACGGATCGGTCCTTAACCAACACAAAGTGAAACTACAACATTTGAGTCTCCACACTCAAATGATCCAACCCTCTCGCCCGGTCTCAATTTTTCATTTCAAAGCATAATCATAACTATTGCCACCCAATAGTGTGAAGTAATTAAACTCAAGTGATGGAACCTTCCACCACTTGGCCCATACCCGACATCTAAGCAAACTAAGCATGGACACAATATAAATACCCATGTACTAGTTCCAAGGAAGGTATTCAACAATTATCAATGGGTGAAAGTGCAGCAATTAGGTTCTAATCCTATCCCACATTTCAATTCCTAATGCAAGGCGTAATCATCCAATAAGCAAATTATTAAGCTAAAATACAATCATATAAGGTTAAACATGCTTAGGTGCTTGCCTTGAGCTTCACTGGATTTTCAAGAATGGTTGGCTCTCCGGTAACCCTCTCGGTCACCGCCGTTAACCATCTTGGGTTCGTTTCTCTACGATCACAATGTATGGAAAAAAATGAGATGCATGCAATGCATATGAGATGAAATACTAAAGGCATCCTCATGACCAATCCAAAAGTGCAAGCATTCATTTCAATTTAAGAACAAAAACTACAATGCTACTCTCTATTTCTATTCTATAGCACAAATCTGAAAATAACAAGCACATTCCTCTAAACAAGTATAACTTTTATTTGGCTAACCCAAAAAATGACTTCTTGGACTCGAAAAGACCACAAGAGGGTGATCTAACATTACCATGCATCATAACATTCAGAATACAAATTTAAAGTTTGCAATTAAACTCTGAACTTTAGTCCCAAAGTCTGAAATTTTCAACACAAACTGATTTCAGAGCAGCGTTGATATAAATGGCCATAACTTTTGAACCGTTTGATAAAATTGAGCAAACTTATACTCGAAATGACCACAAGACATAGGCCTACAACCTGGATTTGGCCAATCACCCAGATTCTGCTCAGAGAATTCCCAGTTCGGCCAGGAACAGAGAACAGTTTCAGAGTTTCAGAAATTTCAGTGTTTCAGAACAGCATGCACAAACTTCATCATATAAATTGCTATACTTAATGGAATTGAGTAAAGGATGACATTTTTATAATCTACATGAAATTTCCTAAAACTTCACAGGCAAAATTAATTTCTAATTCGGCCTCTAACTAATTTTTATTCACAGCTCAAGTTTCTACCCGAAATCTTCAGCATTTTCAGAGCAGCAAGCACTAAAATTGCCATAACTTTCAGCTGGGTTAATGAAATTGAGTGATTCCAGTTGGAGATGAAAGATAATTTCATTACCCACAACTTTCTCTACAGACAACCTAGCAGGAAATGCTCGGAACTTGCTCAAATCAACCCGAAACAGTAGCTACAAAATCTGCTCGAAAATTCAGACTTTGCTCCAAACCCTAGATTGGTTAATCCCCATCCAAATCATTGATTCTCCACTCATCAAAGCCCCCATATTCACCATTGCTGCCCCTAAACCAGAAATCACCCAACCCTAACCCTAGGGAAGCCTTACCTCATGGAAGTGGAGGAGGAAGAGGAGGGGGCCGGCTTGGGGAAGGTGCTGCAGCTTTGGAGGCGCCACCAGGGAACCAGTAGGGAGGAGCTTGGCAGGGGGAGCTGCAGGGTGCCACCAGGGAGAGCTGGAGTGGGGGAGGCGCTGGAGGGAGAGTGTTGTGGAGGCTGCTTGGGGGAAGAAGGGAGTGACGTGCTGAACCGGTTTGTGCTGCCCCAATTGTTTTGTATGCTACTCACTTACCCCACTAGTAAGGAAAGGCTAAATTGGCTAAGTCTCCAGAATTTTTCAGCATAGGATTCAATTTTGAGGCTAAGATTTAAATTAGTATTTGATGTTGGCTTGGGCTCAAAACTCAACCATTGAATAGAGAAAAGTTTCTAGTTTTCATTTTACTAAAATACACACTCCAGATCATTATGGATCTCAAGTTACAAGGCTCTGAACTTTAATGAAAACCACATTTGTACACTGAAATTTCTAGCTCTCAATTTTGGCTAAGTCGGAAATTCTTAAGTGGAAAGACTTGGGATAGATTCTGAAGTTGCAAAGGATCTCAGATGCAGCCAAAAAAAAACTAGTTGGCGCTAATGCTAGCTCCATGAAACGAAATTTGAATTTGGGGCCATGACACCTGGGGACCCCGGTCATATCGGACGGTTGCCAGGCAAACACATCGGAATTACACCGGAGGAAGGTGACGAGCGCGTCTTCCTATTTGGCTACCGAGGTGGCGCCAATGTTGACGATTTTATGGGACTCGCCCTCACTCAGGCGACCACCTTAACCTCGCCCGCAGAGCCAGCGGCGCTGGTCCGACCGAGGGCTCCCGGCGAGGCGGCATCAAGACGCCGGGACAAGTGGCGGCACTCATATCAAGCACAAACTTATGACAAATGAGCTTGGACAGATCCACTCGAGCGGTTATGGGGCGGCGAGTTCGCATCTTCACCACCATATATGCATAATGGGTCACCGCCATGAACTTGGCGAGCGCCGATCGGCCAAGCAAAGCATTGTACGGGAGATCAAAATCAGTGACTTCAAAGTCCACCAACTCAGTACGATAATTATCCTTTTCTCCAAAAGTGACAGGGAGATGCACCTGGCCCACGGGGATTGCACTAACCCCCGGGGCTATTCCAAAGAAAGGCAACGACGGATGGAGATTCTGCCGCGGGATTTGAAGAGCCAGAAATGCCGTAGAGGACAGGATACAGAGAGAACTCCCTCCGTCCACCAACACACGACCCAACCGGACATTCCGGATCAGGCGACACCACAATCGGAGATGTCGAGTGGGGGCGTGTCGGGGTGGTCACCGATCAAGATGATCATCTCCTCCGACCATTTCAGCATCCGACGCGACCACGAGCCCGCCCCACAGCACACACTCCCTCTTCAACCGCTTAAGCGGTATTAGAGCGAAGCGCGGACGAACCACCATAAATATCGCCAGGTATGATCCGCTGCTTTGGAAAGCGGTAGGCGGGTCTTCACCACGATCACCATCACGAGTGGCGCTCATCATCGAGGGCGGCGTTCCTTGATCCGCCGCTCTACCATCCGGTCCACGACGTGACAGCTGTCCAGGTCATGGGTGTCAGTTCGATGAATTGGGCACCAAGGTCCTCTTTCCTTCCGCCAAGCGATCGTTCCTTCGATCGCGGCGGTTGTCCGCCGGTCGCGGCGATCACCACGCCGATCACGGCGATCATCATCCGCCGGTCACGGCGATTGCCGCCTTGATCGGACAGTCGCGCTCCAATGACCGAGCCGCCAGCGATCACGCTTCAGCGCCCAAGACCCGCGGGCCTCGCTGCGCTCACGCTTCGCGCCTTCTTGCTTGACGGCGGAACCCTTTGAGGTCCCGCTTCATCCTTGCTCGGCCATCCGGGGACGGATCCTCGCCCCTCGCCTCTGCGGCCAGCGCGCACTTATGCGGGAGGAAAACAACTTCGAAGTGGTGCCAATAGTGCGGGTGGCCATCTTCTCCTTCATCTTGCGATGCATGACGCCTCTTGGAAGGTGATGACGACCGATTGCTCTGAAATATGGGGAATCGTGTTGCGGCAATGGCGAAACCGCCGGATAAAATCACGCAACGACTCCCCTTATCTTTGCTCCGGGCATGCAGATCATCCTCCACGCCCGGCCGCGCTTGAAGGAGCCACAGAAATTGGCGACGAAGAGGCCACACAGTTCCTCCCACGAGTGCACTGATCCTCGCGGGAGGTTCAACAACCAAGAACGGGCGGAGCCCGTCAAGGCCGTCGGGAAATAATTAGCCATGACTTTTCCGGACCCGCCGGCCGCTTGCACCACCGTGGTGTAAATTTGCAAGAACTCCTCAGGATTGGTAGTGCCATCGTAACTTTCTATAGACGTCGGGCGAAACCTCTCGGGCCACTCCACACGGCGTAACCGCCGGGAGAACGCCTGATATCCAACGCCATAAACAAAGCCCGGGCGCCCACCGGGAACTCGGCCCGGAAAGCGAGAGATAGGACTCTCCGTTGAGTCAGAGGAACTTCCGTCTTCGGAGGCCGCCCGCTTGCCGCGCCCCTGCTCCTGAGTCGGGCGGCGTGGCACACGGTCAAGGTCGCCGCTCACGGCGGCTTGCCGTCAAGATGACTCCTTAGGTCCTCACGGTTCCTTCGGAACCGGGACGGCCTTCTTCGCGCCTCCTCCTGACCTGAGCCTACCGGACCAGGCGCCGCCACCAGGCGGCCGAGCCTGCGAGCCCCCACCAGCATACAGGGGGTGAAATACCACCGATGCTCTGCCGTCCGGGGGGCCCTACCCGAAGTTGGGCCGCACCAACAAGGACGGCAAGATCCCGCAGCCACGGAGTGGCCGGGGAGTCTCCTGCAAGCTCCACCGGAGGGTGGTCGAGAGAAGACGAGCGGCATCTGATTCTGAGCCGGGTGGCGCTTCCATGGCCAAATGCGTCAGCCGGATGCTCCACCGCCGGCATGGGAGCATCGCCAGCACCCTGCGGGGGTGGAGCGTGGCGGTCTTGCAGTCGACGAGATTACCGGGACACACTCTGAACATGGTCTGACTCTTCTCCTTCCTGATGCTTCGAACCCTCCATCTCCAAAGGCACGGAATCGAAGAAAAACACCAAAACTTCATGGAGAGATGATCGGGCCGACTCTACCGCCCCTACAGGGCGCCCCTATCGGTGTATTTCAACCGATAGGCCCAAGTCTCTGAGCCGGGTTTGGTTCGGTAGGGGGTGCCTTTGGTAGCCGTGAACCCTAGCAGATGGAAACCCGGCACCTCTCATACTAACGAATTCTAGAGTCTAAAATCCAGATGAACACACGATTTTACCTGTGTTTCGAGCCCCCATGAAGAAGGGTAATGACCTTACTTCTGCTTGATCTTGGATTGATATTTTGGGCTTGGTTCTGAGCTTGTTGGTGACCAGCTCTTCTGTTGAGTCTCTCTTCTTTCTTTTCTTTTCCTCTCCCCTCATCGTATGCCCTCAAGTGCCCTTATATGCCCGCTTACACGAGTCGAGATAGAGGAGGATGTCATCATGTTTATCTTACATGCATTTATTACACTGTATCTGTTGTCCGTTCCTTGGTGCTAATTAATGCCAGCGCATGCCTTCGCTTCGGTTCTTCCGAATGTGACCTCTCTGAGACAGTAGGTGAGGCGTTAGAGGAACGGGCTTGTAGCAATTCCTTGGGACCGACATGCCTAGTCTGCAGGCTGTCTCGACCTGTCTGCGCGGCGAAACTTGGGATGAAGCCACCGCATCCCACCCTTTTGCATGGCGGCGAACAAGCAGGCGTGCTTCGCCCGCATGCCACGTGGGCTAAGGCGCCGGGCGGCGGTGTCGTGGTCGCCCACCGCTGCGCCTCGCGCTCGTGGACCGACACGCCACGCCGCCGCCGCGACCGCCACGTGGGGTGGCCGGCGTGCGTGGTCGCCCACTGCTAACCGCCGCGCCCGTGGACCGACACGGTGGGCTGGGCGTGCTGCGCCCGCCCGCCGCCGCCACGCGTGGTCGCCGGGCGGCAGCGTGGTCCCACTGCTCGCCGCGCGCCGCGTGGACCGACACGGTGGGCTGGCGTGCTTTCGCCAACCGCCGCCGAAGCCGCCACGTGGGCCGGGCGCCGCGCGGTGGCGTGGTCGCCCACTGCCGCCGCGCGCCCACGTGGATCGCGTTACGTGGACGGGGTGTAAACACCCACCCGCTGTCGAGCGCCACGTGGGCCGCCGCGCTTTGTGCGGCGAAGGTACCCGGTGTATATCGCCGACAGCGTCCATCCCGAGTCCTCATCTGGCAAGGCTATCTGCGGGAGGAGTAGCCACCGTCTCATCCCCACGTATCGCCCGTCGCGGTGTGGGACTGGAGGGTGAGCAAGCGCGTGTTTACCAGGCGTAGGTTTGAACACCGTGCTCATGGAGCTACAAATGGGTTATCCGAGTGGGCCCTGGAGATCACGTGATCTCCGAGCAGACAATCCTTGCGTCAGGTGTCCGACCCGCTGGGGGTGACCCATAAAAAACTTTTCTTTACTCGATCCCGTATCGGACCCCGAGCCATTCGTAACTCGGAGCGCAGCTGGCTGCTACCCTTAGAGGGGCTCCACGGGAGATCATGAAGTATGGTCTCGGACACGAGTTAAGGCGATTGAGTTGTCCGCCAACTCAACTAGAGGCCCACTGGGGGCTCGCCTTGTCCTCGCCCCTCACTCGATTTTGTGCTGGGCGGCTCTGGATCCACTTGGCGGATTAGGGCTTTGGAACCCGCGGCGCCAGTACTAGGCCTTGGCGAAGGCAATTGAAATTTCTCGCCACCTTGAGGCCGTAGCAGCCCGGTGGGCTTTTTATACCTGTTTTGGCCCAGTCGACCCAGCTCGGAGGCGGAGCTCAAGAGGTGGGGGGGCGTCCCACCCGGAGCGGTGCCTTGGCGTCTCCTGCAGGCATTTAATGCGTGTGCGGGAGTTTAATGCGAGGCGAAATGATTGGGGGCGATACGTCTCACTAGCGGCGTGGCGTGGCGGTCTGACAGGACAGGCGATGCTTCATCCGAGACAAGGTCCGCTTGACTGGCATCCGCTTGGTCGATGCTTGTCTGGCTGGCGTGTGTTTCGGCTGGCGCCTGTAAACTCGGTGCGCGGGGTGCTAGGGCACGCTTCTGTCTTGGCCATGGTCGCCTCCTTGTCTCCGCTTCCCACTTCTCCCACCTTTTCGTGGTTTCCGTTTCTGGAGATGTCGTAGTCCGGGTGTGTTCCCGACCGATTATGGGTTGCACCACATGGGTACTTTCCTCTACCGCAAAGCACTACTTCGCCACCATAGCCGCTGGGGCGTAGGCCGTAGCACTTGGGTCAAGAGGGTTACCGCTTGGGGGAACCGAATAGCTAGTCAAGTCACCGACCCGTGTATGTGTGTGAACTTGTAGCCCCCGAGCAGTGCGTGGGATCCAAGCCATGGTCGCCATGCAGCGCTTGAGCTCGGAGGGGTAAAAGATTCGTGCGAGAACGAGAAAAAAAGGCTTTAGGGGTAGAGTTGCCTTAACTTTTGCTCCTCGTGCCGGGGATGATGTAGTTGTTGGGCCCATCGCCGGCCTTCCACTAGGGTGGCGTGGTAATGGGCCTTTCAGCTATTTTAGGGCCACCGCGGCCCCACCCAGGCCCTTCTTCGTTGTGCGGTAGCGGCGGTTCAGCCGAGAGCCGAAATCGAAGAGCCGCGCCGCCTGCCCGGCGAGTCGTTACGCCCTAACGTCCCCATCGCGTTTTAATGCGAAGTGGGTTTTCAATGCGTGGCAGGAGGGGCGAAAAGGACACGTCCCGTAGCGCGGGTCGTGGAGTTAATGCACGTGCGGCGCTTCGGCCGGGGCAACGCCCGCTTGGAGCACTCCGTCCCGCCTCTGCATATATAGCATGAGGCGTGGCGCCACGCCAGCGGCCGATTTGCTTTGCTTGCCACCACCCCGCCCTTCTTCGACACCAAAGGGAGTGGTTCTTGCACTTCGAATCAACAAATGGCGAGCAGCGGTGACGATCGGAGAGCCAGCAAGCGGGAGGCGGCAGCGGACCCACGGGGTTCGGACCCCAAGAGGCCCCGCACTGACGCCGGGTCCTCCCCCGCGACGACGGGAGGCAGGATTACCCTACCCTCGTCGATCTTTCGCATTAGGAACCCTCTCATGGAGTAAGTCCCCTTTGCCTGGTCTCGGTATAGCCTTGACTTTGTCTTGGTGACGTTGAGCTGCTCCTCCTTCCTTTCAGCGTTTCCGGCTCAGGCTCGCGCCAACCGCCCGCGACGCCACCGGTGGCCACCGCGGTGGGGGACACGGACGTTGCTCGAGCGGCCTCCGACGCTCTCCTGAACGCCGCAGGTGATCCCCCCAGGCGGCGGATCTGGCGGCCGCACTAATGAGGCTGAAAGCCTCTTTCGATGTCCAAGCCGCGAGGGTCGCATCCCACGAGGCAAATGGGTTGTGGTAGCGGGCTCAGTGCCGGGCCGCCGAGGAGGAGCTCGCGAAGACGCGCGAGGAGGCCTCGGCGCTGCGGGCTCGGGCCGAGGAGGCCGAGGCGGAGCTCGCAAGGATGCAGGAGGGGCGCCAGGTCTGGTGTGAAGATCTTCTGTCAATGCTTCGCCCCACCTTCGAGGGCATAAGCGGGGGCTTGGAGCCACTGGGGGTGAGGTTGCGTGAACCGCTGGAGCGTACTCCGTCGGGGTACGCCTTCCGCCTCACCCAGGCGGCTGACGCCCTGGCCGACCTGCCCCGCGCCTTGAGCGAGCACTCGGCTCGCAAGGGGCGGGAGGTCGCCGTCATGGTGGCAGAGTACGTGCTGGCCTGCTGCGCCAGCCGCGACGCTTCCTTCAACCTGATGGCGTTTATCGCCGGGATCGAAGGTGACGCGGGCGAACCAGCGCGCGTCTTGGGCGGCGGAGAAGGTGGCGGGTCGACATCGACATCATAAGCGACAGCTCGGATGACGCCGCCGCCGCCGTTTAGCTTAGGAATATCCCAGGGCGCCCGTACCGGACTTTTGTAATGCATGTACATTTTGTGCCATAGAACTTTCGCTTGATATTTTGCATTTCCTTTCTGTGATGTGCACTCGTCGAACGACCGTAGCCCTTAGGAACCACTAAGGTTGTTAGTGCGTAGGTTGGAGCGCTGAGAGCTCAAGGAAAATGCGAAAATAACAAGGGACTTAGCAGCCCAAAGGCACATCCCAGGTCGTCCGTGGATCGCCCCGCACGGGCGCTTCCTCCTTCCGCAAAGCACTACTTCGCAACCATAGCCGCCGGGGCGTAGGCCATAGTGCTTGGGTCGAAAGGGGCACCGCTTGCAGGGTCCTGAAGGCCGGCTGGGGTGCCGACTCAGGTGAGTATGCGAACAAGTAGCCCCCGAGTGGCGTGCGGGGACCAGGATGTAGTCGACACGCCGCGCTTTGTACCCAGGGGTTTTGTCGGAGAAGCAGGAATAACGCAAAAGTTTTCAGGGATAGAATCGCCTTAGCTTCTCAATATTCCATGCGTTGGGTACAATGTTGCCGTCAGCGTCTTTGAGTCGGAAGGTGCCGGGTCGGAGGACTTCCACGACGGTGAAGGGCCCTTCCCACGGGGGGGACAGCTTATGCCTACCAACGTTAGACTGAACCTGGCGTAGGACCAGGTCGCCAACGTTGAAGGACCTCCGACGGATCTATCGGCTGTGGTAGCACCATAGCGTCTGCTGGTACTTGGCGGATCGCAGAACGGCCGCTGCGCGCACTTCGTCGAGCTGGTCGACAGCGTTTTGTTGCGCGTTGAGCCCCGCGCCTCGTCGAAGGCTTGGAGTCTAGGGCGCCAGTATGTTGACAATTTTAGAATCCGATACGCGAGCTTGTCATGCTCATGTCTTTCGTAATGACATTGCATCCTCATTTAATTATAATCATACAAGTGTTAGTGCATTTATTTTGCATGATTAGGGAGTAACAAAACCTAGCAATCACATTTTCCAAACGCACACATGCTATCTTACCTTAGTCAATGACATGTGGGCCATGTTTGTAAGAGAGAGGGAGTAGGCTGCACATACCTACCATATCAATTCTCACTTTACTCACCTCTATCCACCTACCTAGCTAGTCAATGACACATGGGACCTACCATTGCATAGGAAATTATGGCTGCACACCTTTTCCATGTCTTTTCTTACTTCAATCACCCATACCCACCTCTTTACCCACCCTATGACATGTGGGACCTAGCCCCACATGTAAGGCATGAGTGGGCAGCATATATAAGCTTCTCCACCTTGGTTTCTTCTCCCCTCTGCTCATTTGCTCCACTTCAACCCAGAAAATAGCAAGAACACTCTCTTCAACCTCTTGCTAATCTCCCCCACAAATCCTCTCCAAACTTGGGTTTTGGTTTGTGCATGCTATACCATCTTGTAGCTAAGGTCAAGAGCTTCACATCCATCCAAATGGATTCTTGAGAAACCAAGTTTTGGGTAAGTGGCAATCGTTTTTCTTGCTACCCATGTTCTGAAATTTCTGCTCTTGTGACTCATTTCTTGTCTTTCCATGGAATCCATCCTTAAACTTTGAATCGGGTTGCATGTTGTATGGAAGCTTGAGGAGGAGGTCTAGTAGTTGCTGCAAGCACGAGCAAAGGAGGCATTATCGTCTCGTGAGCGAGGAGGAGGTGAACCGTGAAGAACCGGCATTGTGACATTTTCATCATCCACTTGCCAAACCAACATCCATCAAGTGCACAAACAACCCTAGAGTGGTAAGAATCTACCTAGTTCATCCTTGAAACCCTAGCCCATTCCTTTGAAGTGTGGAGGTCAATAAACACTTTGTCGTTTTGAAACAGAGAAGCCTAGCTCGGATAGTCCGAGAATTCACTCGGACATTCCGAACATTTTCGGATATTCCGAATAAAGTTCCGGATAGTCCGAATAGGAATTAGCTTGAGGGCTGCACGGGTTAACCGAGAGGGTCTGCTCGGACACTCCGAGGTGACCACTCGGATAGTCCGAACCGTCCGGATACTCCGAATGTAATTTTCGGATAGTCCGAATATAGTTTCTAATTCAGACCGAGAGGGTCCGCTCGGACAGTCCGAAGTGATATTCGGATAGTCCGAACATAATTCAACTTCATACCGAGAGGTCTGCTTTCGACGGTCAAGTGACACTCGGATAGTCCTAATAGAATTCAATAAAAGTCTTAAGACTTGAACTTTTAACGCAAAAACTCAATTAGTACTTCCATATATTGATTAGTATTACACATCACGAGCATTTTATGCATCTTTTACTCGTGTGCATCATTGGAGTTATTGATTTGGTGTTTATTGAATTGGGTTTTCTCGTTAGGTGTTGACGCTTCGGAAGGCATTCCCGAGTACGACTACGTTTTCGAAGTCAAGAACGAGCAGCAAGGCACTATTTTACTCCTTGACCATGATTGCTCCTACTAATTGCAATTTATGTTTTGGAAGTATTTTATCAATTGCATGCTTACTTTCAAATTACAATTATGTTTGGGTAGAAATTCGTAGCTATTACCACCTTGTGATGCCATCCCCTTATCATATTCTTTCCATGTTCCATTGTCGCCCTAGATGGTTGGTTTATTATTAATATATGGGTTCGTGCGATTTGCTTAGCCATGCTTAGAACATCGTTAGAAACCGCGATAGATGGACTTAGTCCATTGGTCGCAATGATTGAGAATTATTACGATGAAGTTGATTTTAATTGTTGATTAATGAGTAGAGATATTGGTTAAGGACCTAAGGATTAAATCTCGTGACGTCTTTTTGAGTAACTATCGTGCGAACCACCGCCGTTTATGGGACCGGCGTAACCAAGTACTTGTGTATGACTAGGGTATGTAAACCATATGCACTCGAATTCCTTGAGCTTAGTAGGCGTCAAGGAATGTCCGCCGAATTCCTTGGGCTTAGTGGAGCGCCAAGGAAGGTCCTCGAGTCCCTCGACTTTGTTGAGTTGGGGATATCCAACAACGGGTGTACTCCTTGATCCACACACACCGAGCCTTCGAGCACGCGGGATCGAGGTCACGATCATCCGGATGGTTTAGATACACTACCATGCATCTTTGAAAATGGTTTGTCACGTTAGCCTCGGACACATCTAAGGAAATGTGTTAATAGCTTGGCTCACGAGTGTGGCGTGTCGTGTGGGTAAAGTCGTACCTCTGCGAGTTTAAACTATTGAATAGCGCGTCCATGGTTAAGGCGATCTCTTGAATTGTCGATCCTTTGGGCGAGTATTAAGGTCTTGGTAAGAATGGGACGGGAGTGGGAAAATAGACACAAGTATTGAAGTACTTGTGTGTGTGTAATTGAACATGAGCGATGGAACTCATGGTTCGGAGAATGCTTGAAGGCATGATATGAATTAATTGAACTGGCGATGGAACTCATGGTTCGGAGAATGCTTGAAGGCATGATATGAATGATTATGATGATGTTATATTATGTACTAGACTTTGCAAATGTTTACTAAATGCAAATCTTTCAATCTATACTTGCTTATGATTTATCTCAAATATTGCTTTATGCTGAAATTGCCATTAGGCCTTCCTTTGATGTAGCAACCACATGTAGTTAGAAATCAACATGCAATGTATATTATTATCTTGAGTACACTCTTTGTACTCAATCGGATTATCCACTTGTTGCGGTGAGGATGAGGCCTTGCCGGGGACTTTCTTAAGGCAGATTTCGACAATGCTAACGTTTAGTCGCCGTTCTTGCCCCAGCTTGGTTGCACGAGGGTTTGGGGCATGCCATGCTGGCCCTTTTGTTGTTTATCTTATGTTTTCCGCTGCTACTTGATGTAATAACTCTAAATATGTCGTTATGGACAGCAGTCCTACTTTTGGTATGTATTAACGTTTATGCTTCCGCTAATTATGTATGTGTTGTGATGTCAAGCTGTTGGATGAGAATGCTCGTGTTGGCGAACTATCACAGGACCAACACGGTATAATCACGGGGCCTTGAGGTTCCTTGATTCACTTGAGATATGCCATGCATTTGGGTGAATCGGTGGAGTCGAGGGCGGTTCCCCAGGCTTGGTATCGAGCCATCTTGTTGTAGGTTAGAACGGCCATGCTACGACTAGATAGAGGCGCTTTGAGTCAAAAATTATTTTGCTATCAAATAATTTCAGAACTGATAGCCTTGTGCATTCCTTTATTTCTTACCCCTCTTAGTTACGCATCTTACCCTATGTTCATTTGATTGTGCAAACAAGTTTCTAACTCCTCTTATCCTTTCGACATGATGAGATGAGTTTGGGCCATTGGTTTTGGTCACTCACATGGCGAGGATGTGGAGGCTATCCTTCCTCCTAAGGGATATGCTTTGGAGGGCCAACTTCACCTATGCACCGAGTATGCGGTCTATGGTGGTGCTCTGGGACCTGGATTTAGGACCTACACTGCCACGATTCACATCATCGCTAGGATGGTGACGGGGAGCATTCCCTATCACTTTCAGGCGAGGGGGACGTCCGTGGGGATGGCCATTCAAGAGGTGGCATATGTTGCCATGTGCCATCTCCGTCATGATTTGTGGGAGCTGACATTACCTCCTTATCAATATTTCCCACAACGAGGATCGACGGATGAAGTCAACAGTGTCGCTGAAACCGAGATAGGAGAAGATTCTTCAATTCGCCAGTTGTCGGGTTTGGTCCGTGCCTTGGACCGGGCTAATCGTTGCCTTGTCCATGAGTTGTGGGAGACTCGTGCCCGTCTCCATGAGGCACAAGGGCATCTCCACCAATTCGTTCAGATTAACTTGGTGCCAAGGGACGCTTTGTATGGGCGCAACTCCACGACGCCACATGATGCAGCCCCACCTATTTTTCAGTTTCCGCATGTGCCGGGGATAGAGGCGAGGGCGTTGTGTCCAACACCGCGCATCAATTCGGGAGGTGTGATGCGTCGGCGTGCGGGAATCTCCGGGGGTACCTAGGTTCTATATAGGATCACCCCAGCGTCTCACTAACCCCTTGGACCCCGAAGACACCGGATCGCCGGGATATCATCTTTTGGATGTGTTTCCCCATGGATTCCTTAGAGACATTTGAGTTTGTTCGCTGAACTAATTTAATTGATGTAATAGGCTACCTTATGAACCTATGCTAGCTCTTGTATTTGGACTTGTCGCCTTTAGCTATCATTCTTGACCTACGGGTCGTGAACTTGTGCTATTGTATCGGGACCTTGTTATTTGCTTTCATGGATGATGTTGTGGCTTAAGAACTTTTTTTTATATTGATGTCTTTTGGAGTTGGTGCATGTTTTCTTGCTGCATACATGTAGAGTTTTAATTGTGTGATTTGCTGTCCGGATATTTTAAATTCAGCATTGTGGTGGCTCTCCTGTTACTTGTTGCTTATTTGGTTTTGGCAACAGATGACGGGAGTTACCACTCGTTCCCAAGCTCAGCGTGACGCGAGGCCGCAATCCACCGGCTCCCAAGCAGCGAGGATCCAACTCGGGGTCACTCGACCACCGGAGTCCTCGCATCGCCAAAATCAGCACCACCCTCGCGTGGAGGAGGAACTTCCACCCTCCTACCATGGCTCAAGTCCTCGCTCGATTGAGCAAAACCGGCAAGATCAAACTTTGATCCTGCGGCGAGATCGCCCATAACACGGCCTATGCCCCACCCCTTTTCGAGGAGCCGAGAGGTAGGACATCACGCCGCCAGCCGGACTTGGCGAAGTTTCTCCGCCGCAGCCGCCAACGTTCTCCCGTCTTTGCGGATCCGCTCGAGGCCGATGATTGGCCGGACTATTGGCGCAAGCTGGCCGCCGCTCAATGCGGACCATGAGAAGGTCCTCTATGCCGCATCAACTCGATGGTGCGGCGTGCGCATGGTGGGACAGCTTTCTTGCCATGCAGCCCGCCGATCATGTCATCACTTGGGCGGAGTTTCGCGCGGCTTTCCGCGAGGCTCATGTTCCCGCAGGAGTTATGGCAAGGAAGAAGCGTGAATTTCTCGCATTGAAGCAAGGAGCAAGACTGTCATGGATTATCTTCACGAGTTCAACTATTTGGCTCGATATGCTCGGACGAGGTCTCCAACGATGGCGCAAGCAAGAGCGCTTCATGGAGGGACTTTCGGATGAGTTGCAGCTAGAGCTCGCTGCTCACGACTTCCAAATTTCCAGCACTTGGTCCACAAGGCTATAGTGGTGGAAGAAGTGGGGAAAATTGGAGGATTCGGCATAGCAAGCGAGCTGCACAAAATTCGATGGCGGCAACTTGCAGCCACCGCGCATGGTGCGCCCTCGTTTCAAACTATCAAGCTCCGGCACCGCCGAGGCCTCCAACATTCATTGCTCGCCCACCGCAGCCAAGTCTTCCACCAATTGTAGGTGGAAATCAGCAAGGAGCCAACACTCAAGCTCGTCCAATCCTTGTTTGTTTCGATGCAAGCAGTAGGGACACTTTGCACGCCAATGCCCACAAAAGAACCAAGCAACGTCGGGATTAGACCCACTATTGCACCGGGGCAGCAACCCCATCACCTCGACCAACGCCTCCAAGAATCGCACCAACCCCACCTCGTGGTCGCATCAACCATGTATTTGCCAAGAAGCTCGAGAATGCACCTAGTGGTGTTGGGTGCGCTTCATCAACTCATACCCGACTACCGTATTATTCGATTCCGGAGCATCTCATTCATTTATTAAAGAGAAGTTTGCTGTGCATCATGAGTTCTCTATACAACTTATGCATCCACCACTTCTCATTAAAACCCCGGGATCGGAATTAAGGACCGATCGAGTCTGCCGGGAGGTAAAGATTGAAGTCAATGGGGTAGAGTTCCTAGCTGATTTGATAATGATTAAAGCGGAGGAATTGAAGTTATTCTTGGGATGGATTGGCTATCCAAGCACAAAGGATGCATCAATTGTGCAAGCGAGATCCATTTCACTCACCAGCATAGCGGCAAACAAGTCGTGTTTGCATCTGTCAAATTATGCTCACCTTTATGCCTTGAAGGGTGAGCCATTCCTTGAAATAAGTAGCATACCAAAGGTATGTGATTACCCGATGTGTTTCGGAAGAGTTGCGGGGATGCCACGGACCGGAGATTGAGTTAGTCATTGAGCTTCTACGGAGCGGCCCGATATCAAAACGACCTTACCGTATGCCTCCAAATGAGTTGATCGAGTTAAAGAAACAACTTACGGAGCTGCAAGAGAAGGGTTTCATTCGACCGAGCTCCTCACCTTGGGGATGCCCGCGCTATTTGTGAAGAAGAAGGATGATAGCTTGCGGATGTGTGTTGATTACCGTCCATTGAATGAAGTCACGGTCAAGAACAAGTATCCACTTCAGCGGATCGATGATTTGTTCGACCAAATGACTGGAGCACTGATCTTCTCCAAGATTGACTTGAGATTAGGCTACCATCAAATTAAGATCAGATCGGAGACATTCCAAAAGCGGCATTCTCCACTCGTTATGGCCTATATGAGTATACCGTCATGTCTTTCGGTTTGACCAATGCACCAAAGATACTTCATGAGCCTTATGAATTCGGTTTTCATGGAGTATCTCGACAAGTTTGTTGTCATCTTCATTGATGATATCCTTGTTTACTCCAAGTCCGAAGAGGAGCATGAAGTACACCTTCTAAAGTCTTAGAAAAGTCTGCGAGCATCAACTCTCGCAAAATTCAGCAAATGTGAATTACGGTGAAGGAGGTTGCCTTCTTGGGCCATGTGATCTCGGAAGGCGGAGTTGCGGTTGACCCGACAATATCTGATCAGACTCATTGGGAGCAGCCTAAGAACATCACAGAGGTTCAAGTTTTCTCGGGTTCGCGGGTTATTACCGCCCGATTCGTGGAGAACTTCTCCAAAATCATGAAACCACCCGAACTTTTGAAGAAGGAGAACAAGTTCGTATGGTCAGCGAGTGTGAGGCAAGCTTCCAATTGTTGAAGGTTAAACTTAACCATCGTTGTCTTAGTCCTGCCGGATATTCACAAGGGTTTTGACATCTATTGCGATGCATCCCGCCTCGGGCTGGGTTGTGTACTTATGCAAGAAGGCCGAGTTGTGGCGTATGCATCGAGGCAATTGAGACCTCATGAGATGAATTATCCCACCCATGATTTAGAGCTAGCAGCAGTGGTGCATGCTCTAAAAATCTGGCGACATTACCTCATCGGTAATCGTTGTGAAATCTACACCGATCACAAGAGCCTGAAGTATATCTTTACTCAAGCCGATCTGAACTTGAGGCAAAGAAGGTGGCTTGAATTGATCAAAGATTATGATATGGGACTCCATTATCATCCTGGAAAGGCCAATATTGTTGCCGATGCTCTGAGCCGAAAGCCTCAATGCAATCGTCTTTTAGTAGAACCGGAATCGGACGCCATGTGCGCCGAGTTTCGGAAGTTCAACTTGGAAGTGGTTAAGGAGGATTCCTTGCTGTCATGGAAGTTAAATCTAACCTATTGGACCAAATCAAAGAGGCTCAAAGGATGACAAGGGCATAGCACTCATCCGAGCCGCATCAAGCAAGGCAAGGCCAATTGCTTCACCGAGGACTCGCAAGGTGTCTTGTGGTTCGGCAAACGACTAGTGGTGCCAAATTGTAAGAAGTTGAAGGCACTAGTTCTTGATGAAGCTCATAATTCCTCATTCTCTATTCATCCGGGAGTACAAAATGTACCAAGATCTTAAGCCAAGACTTTGGTGGACCCGGATGAAGCGAGAGATTGCCCTAAGATGTCGCCGAGTCGGACGTATGTCGGCAATGAAAGCCGACCATTTGCGTGCAGCAGCACACTTCAACCACTACCCATTCCTATGTGGAAATGGGAAGAGATTGGTATGGATTTCATCACCGGGTTGCCCAAGACGCAAAAAGGTTTTGATTCTATATGGGTGTCGTTGACCGACTAACTAAAATCGCTCATTTTCTTCTGTCAAGGCAGCGGATCTGATGAGCAAGTTAGCTGAATTATATCTGCATCGAATTGTATCTCTTCATGGTGTTCCCAAAAGGATTGTCTCGATCGAGGTACCCAATTTACCTCGCATTTTTGGCAATGCCTCCACAAGGCCATGGGGACCCAACTCTCTTTAGCACCGCATATCATCCTCGAGCGGATGGACAAGCTGAGCAGGTGAACCAAATCCTTGAGGATATGCTTAGGGCTTGTGCCCTTACTTACGGCAGAATTGGGAGAAATGCTTACCTTTCGCGGAGTTCTCCTACAACAACAACTATCAAGCTAGTCTCCAAATGAGTCCATTGAAGCACTCTATGGAAGATCTTGCGAACTCCACTTAAGCTGATGCGAGTGCGGAGAGAGACCCTCTTTGGTCCCGAACTAGTCGCGAAGCGAGAGAGCAAGTTCGATTTATTCGCGAACGGTTGCGGATCGCGATCTCGTCAAAAACTCTGCTGATCGTCGCCGCCGTGAACTTAAATTTGAAATTGGTGATCACGTCTATCTCAAGGTTTCACCGATGAAGGGTGTTAAATCGGTTTCAAGTGAAGGAAAGCTAGCCCTCGTTATATCGGACCTTTCAGTTATAGCAAGGCGAGGAGCGATGGCATATCAATTGGAGCTTCCCTCTTCACTAGCCGATGTGCACGATGTTTTCATGTCTCTCAATTGAAGAAATGCCTTCGTGTCCCAACGAAGCCACGGAATTGGACACTCTCGAATTACAACCCGATCTATCTTACAAGGAGCATCCCATTTGCATTCTCGGCGAGAGGGCGTGTTACTCGAAACCACACTATCAGATTCTTTAAGGTTCAATGGAGTAATCACACCCCGAGGAGGCCACATGGGAGCAGGAGGATCATCTTGAGCGAATACCCTACCTTTTCAATGAAGCGGTGTAATCTCGAGGACGAGATTCTTTTAAGGGGAGGCTTATAACAGCCCAATTTTAGTAATCCGATGGCGGAGCTTGTCATGCTCATGTCTTTCGTAATGACATTGCATCCTCATTTAATTATAATCATACAAGTGTTAGTGCATTTATTTTGCATGATTAGGGAGTAACAAAACCTAGCAATCACATTTTCCAAACTGCACACATGCTATCTTACCTTAGTCAATGACATGTGGGCCATGTTTGTAAGAGAGAGGGGAGTAGGCTGCACATACCTACCATATCAATTCTCACTTTACTCACCTCTATCCACCTACCTAGCTAGTCAATGACACATGGGACCTACCATTGCATAGGAAATTGTGGCTGCACACCTTTTCCATGTCTTTTCTTACTTCAATCACCCATACCCACCTCTTTACCCACCCTATGACATGTGGGACCTAGCCCCACATGTAAGGCATGAGTGGGCAGCATATATAAGCTTCTCCACCTTGGTTTCTTCTCCCCCTACTGCTCATTTGCTCCACTTCAACCCAGAAAACAGCAAGAACACTCTCTTCAACCTCTTGCTAATCTCCCCCACAAATCCTCTCCAAACTTGGGTTTTGGTTTGTGCATGCTATACCATCTTGTAGCCAAGGTCAAGAGCTTCACATCCATCCAAATGGATTCTTGAGAAACCAAGTTTTGGGTAAGTGGCAATCGTTTTTCTTGCTACCCATGTTCTGAAATTTCTGCTCTTGTGACTCATTTCTTGTCTTTCCATGGAATCCATCCTTAAACTTTGAATCGGGTTGCGCATGTTGTATGGAAGCTTGAGGAGGAGGTCTAGTAGTTGCTGCAAGCACGAGCAAAGGGAGGCATTGTCGTCTACGTGAGCGAGGAGGAGGTGAACCGTGAAGAACCGGCATTGTGACATTTTTCATCATCCACTCGCCGAAACCAACATCCATCAAGTGCACAAACAACCCTAGAGTGGTAAGAATCTACCCTAGTTCATCCCCTTGAAACCCTAGCCCATTCCTTTGAAGTGTGGAGGTCAATAAACACTTTGTCGTTTTGAAACAGAGAAGCCTAGCTCGGATAGTCCGAGAATTCACTCGGACATTCCGAACATTTTCGGATATTCCGAATAAAGTTCCGGATAGTCCGAATAGGAATTAGCTTGAGGGCTGCGGGTTAACCGAGAGGGTCTGCTTTCGGACACTCCGAGGTGACCACTCGGATAGTCTGAACCGTCCGGATACTCGAATGTAATTTTCGGATAGTCGAATATAGTTTCTAATTCAGGCCGAGAGGGTCGCTCGGACAGTCCAAGTGATATTCGGATAGTCCTAACATAATTCAACTTCATACCGAGAGGTCTGCTCGACACGGTCAAGTGACACTCGGATAGTCGAATAGAATTCAATAAAAGTCTTAAGACGTGAACTTTTAGCATAAAAACTCAATTAGTACTTCCATATATTGATTAGTATTACACATCACGAGCATTTTATGCATCTTTTACTCGTGTGCATCATTGGAGTTATTGATTTGGTGTTTATTGAATTGGGTTTTCTCGTTAGGTGTTGGCGCTTGGAAGGCATTCCAGAGTGCGACTCGTTTTGAAGTCAAGAACGAGCAGACAAGGCACTATTTTACTCCTTGACCATGATTGCTCCTACTAATTGCAATTTATGTTTTGGAAGTATTTTATCAATTGCATGCTTACTTTCAAATTACAATTATGTTTGGGTAGAAATTCGTAGCTATTACCACCTTGTGATGCCATCCCTTATCATATTCTTTCCATGTTCCATTGTCGCCCCTAGATGGTTGGTTTATTATTAATATATGGGTTAGTGCGATTTGTTAGCCATGCTTAGAACATCGTTAGAAACGCGATAGATGGACTTAGTCCATTGGTGCAATGATTGAGAATTATTACGATGAAGTTGATTTTAATTGTTGATTAATGAGTAGAGATATTGGTTAAGGACCTAAGGATTAAATCTGGTAGCGTCTTTTGAGTAACTATCGTAGAACCACACGCCGTTTATGGGACCGGCGTAACCAAGTACTTGTGTATGACTAGGGTATGTAAACCATATGCACTCGAATTCCTTGAGCTTAGTAGGCGTCAAGGAATGTCATGCCGGAATTCCTTGGGCTTAGTGGAGCGCCAAGGAAGGTCCTCGAGTCCTCGACTTTGTTGAGTTGGGGATATCCAACAACGGGTGTACTCCTTGATCCACACACACCGAGCAATGAGCACAGCGGGATCGAGGTCCACGATCATCCGGATGGTTTAGATACACTACCATGCATCTTTGGAAAATGGTTTGTCACGTTAGCCTCGGCCGACACATCTAAGGAAATGTGTTAATAGCTTGGCTCACGAGTGTGGCGTGTCGTGTGGGTAAAGTCGTACCTCTGCGAGTTTAAACTATTGAATAGCGCGTCCATGGTTAAGGCGATCTCTTGAATTGTCGATCCTTTGGCGAGTATTAAGGTCTTGGTAAGAATGGGAAGGGAGTGGGAAAATAGACACAAGTATTGAAGTACTTGTGTGTGTGTAATGAACATGAGCGATGGAACTCATGGTTGGAGAATGCTTGAAGGCATGATATGAATTAATTGAACTGGCGATGGAACTCATGGTTCGGAGAATGCTTGAAGGCATGATATGAATGATTATGATGATGTTATATTATGTACTAGACTTTGCAAATGTTTACTAAATGCAAATCTTTCAATCTATACTTGCTTATGATTTATCTCAAATATTGCTTTATGCTGAAATTGCCATTAGGCCTTCCTTTGATGTAGCAACCACATGTAGTTAGAAATCAACATGCAATGTATATTATTATCTTGAGTACACTCTTTGTACTCAATCGGATTATCCACTTGCTGCGGTGAGGATGAGGCCTTTGCCGGGGACTTTAAGGGCGATTTCGACAATGCTAACGTTTAGTCGCCGTTCTTGCCCCAGTTGGTTGCACGAGGTTTGGGGCATGCCATGCTGGCCCTTTTGTTGTTTATCTTATGTTTTCCGCTGCTACTTGATGTAATAACTCTAAATATGTCGTTATGGACAGCAGTCCTACTTTTGGTATGTATTAACGTTTATGCTTCCGCTAATTATGTATGTGTTGTGATGTCAACTGTTGGATGAGAATGCTCGTGTTGGCGAACTATCCTGGGACCAACACGGGTATAATCACGGGACGCCCGAGGTTCCCTTGATTCACTTGAGATATGCCATGCATTTGGGTGAATCAGTGGAGTCCCGGGGACGGTTCCCCACAGGCGCCGTATTTTAGGTCGGTTGGTAGGACGGCCTCGGCACCGAACACCAAGAAGAATGGTGTAAACCCGGTCGACCGGGTCGGTGTGGTCCGTAGGCTCTAGAGAACGGAGGGCAGCTCGACCGCCCATCGTCCCGCGAATTTCTTCAGTCGGTTGAAGATTCGCGGCTTGAGCCCTTGGAGGATCATGCCGTTCGCCCGCTCGACCTGGCCGTTGGTCTGCGGATGGGCCACGGCGGCCCAGTCAACGCTGATGTTGAAGTCGTCGTAGAACTCGAGGAATTCTTTCCCTGTGAACTGTGTTCCGTTATCGGTGATGATGGAGTTCGGGACTCCAAACCGATAAACGATGTCGCGGAAGAAGTTGGCCGCCTGCACCGAGGTGATGGTGGCGACCGGCTTGGCTTCTTTCCACTCGGTGAACTTGTCCACCGCGACAAGCAAGTGGGTCAAGCTCCCAGGTGCCTTTTTGAAGGGCCCGACCAGATCGAGTCCCCAAACAGCGATTGGCCATGTGATGGGGATCGTCTGCAGGGCATGTGCTGGGAGATGCGTCTACCGAGCGAAGAATTGGCACCCTTTGTAGGTGCGAACAATTTGCTCAGCATCGGCGACTGCGGTCAGCCAGTAGAAACCTTGTTGGAAGGCTTTCCCCACGAGGGATCGCGGTGCGGCGTGGTGGCCGCAGATTCTGGCATGGATGTCGGCGATGGCGCTTCCTTGGTCCGCCGGAATGCACTTCTGGAGGACTCCCGAGGGGCTCCTCTTGTAGAGGTCTTCCCCGACCAGGACGAAGGATTTTGCCCGCCGAGCGAGGCACCGGGCCTCGGTGGGGTCGGCAGAGAGTGATCCATCGGTCAGCCGGTTGGTGAAAGGCTTCCTCCAGTCGAAGTCAGCAACCAGCACGCCGCGGCCCGACCCGGACGGCTCCGCGTCCGATCGTCCGGCGGTCGGAGCGGCCGCGTCCGTGGAGTCGGTTGGCGAGTCCAGTCGGACTGAAGGCTTGTAGAGGTCGGAGACAAAGATCCCTGGCGGGACTGGTCCCCGGCTGGACGCGAGATTAGCCAGGTAGTCGGCCTCACCATTGAAGCGTCGGTAGCTGTGGTGAAGCTCGAAGCCCCTGAATCTTTCCTCGAGCTTGCGCACCTCCCGGCAGTATGCCGTCATGCGGGCGTCGCGAGGCTCCGAGGCCTTCATGACCTGGTCGACAACAAGCTTGGAGTCGCTGTGTACGTAGAGTCGGCGTGCGCCGAGGTCGGCAGCGATCCGGAGACCGTTGACGAGTGCTTCGTACTCGGAGACGTTATTGGTTGCGTCGAAATGCAGCCGGATGGCGTACCGGAGGTTGTTTCCAAGCGGAGAAATGAGGACGACCCCAGCACCCGCTCTGTTCTTGGTGTAAGACCCGTCGAAGTACATTGTCCAGTACTCGGGGTCTTCAAGCGCCGGTGGCGCCTGGGCTTCGGTCCACTCGGCGATGAAGTCGGCCAAGACCTACGACTTGATTGCCGTCCGAGGGACATACGATACGTCATGGCCATTGAGCTCAAGTGCCCATTTGGCTATCCTTCCCGAAGCATCGCGGTTGTGAATGATCTCGCCAAGCGGCGAGGAGGTCACCACGGAGATGGGATGTCGGTCGAAGTAGTGGACCAGCTTCCTCTTCATGATGAGGACCGCATAGAGCAGCTTCTGCACCTGCGGGTACCGAGCCTTGGACCCGGAGAGTACTTCGCTGACGAAGTACACCGGCCGCTGTACCTTGAGTACATGGCCTTCTTCGACCCGCTCCACAACGAGCGCTGCGCTAACGACCTGGGTCGTGGCGGCGATGTAGAGGAGGAGCGGCTCCTCCGACGCCAGAGCGACCAGCACCGGGGGTGAGGTTAGGAAGGTCTTCAATCGGCTGAGGGCCTCCTGCGCTTCCGGGGTCCAGCTGAAATGATCGGACTTCTTGAGTAGCTTGTAGAGTGGCATTCCGCGTTCGCCGAGATGAGACACGAAACGGCTCAAAGCCGCAAGGCATCCTGTCAGCTTTTGGACTCCTTTTAGGTTGCTGATCGGACCCATCTTCATGATTGCGGAAATCTTCTCCTGATTGGCTTCGATGCCACGTTCGGAGATGATGAAGCCGAGCAGCTTTCCCTTGGGGACCCCGAAAACACATTTCTCAGGGTTGAGCTTGATGTGAAACCTTCGGAGGCTCGTAAAAGTCTCTTCTAAGTCGGCGACGAGGTCGTCGGCCTTCTTAGTTTTGACGATGATGTCGTCGACGTACGCCTCGATGTTACGGCCTATTTGGCCGCTGAAGCACGTTTGCATACATCGTTGGTATGTAGCACCCACGTTCTTTAGACCAAAGGGCACTGTTACGTAACAAAACAAGCCGAACGGAGTGATGAAAGAAGTCGCGAGCTGGTCGGACTCTTTCATCGCTATCTGGTGGTAGCCTGAGTAGGCATCCAGAAAAGACAGGGATTCACACCCTGCAGTGGAGTCGACAACTTGGTCGATGCGAGGCAATGGAAAAGGGTCCTTGGGACATACCTTGTTTTGGCCCGTGTAATCAACGCACATTCTCCATTGCCCAGACTTCTTTTTTACAAGGACAGGGTTGGCTAGCCACTCGGGGTGGCGTACCTCTTTTATAAACACTGTGGCCAAAAGCTTGGCAATCTCCCCACCTACGATCTTGCGCTTCTCCCCGTCGAAGCGGCGCAAGCGCTGAGCGACCGGCCTTGAATCGGGTCGTATGTTCAAGGAGTGCTCGGTGACCTCCCTCGGGATACCTGGCATGTCGGAAGGCTTCCAGGCGAAGACATCCCGGTTGGCTCGGAGGAAGTCGACGAGCGCGCCTTCCTATTTGGCGGGGAGTGCGGCTCCGATGCGCACGGTTTTGGCTGAATCGCGGGGATCGACCGCAACCTCCTTCGTGTCCTCGGCGGACTTGAAGGAGCCTGGCCCTGACTTGCTGGAGTCGGGGGCAGACTCAGAGGTTTCCCCCTGAAGGCTTTCGAGTTCGGTGGAGGCAATGGCGTTAGCGCCAACTTCGCAGCTAACTGCGCCATGATTGTAGGCGAAATGAAAAGACGCGCCACAGTGATGACTCCCCGCCCCGCATCTTGACAAAGGTAGGTGTAGTTGGGGACCGCCATGAACTTGGCACAGCAGGGCCTCCCCATGATGGCGTGGTAGGAGCCAGGAAACCCTACGACCTCAAAGGTGAGGGTCTCGGTGCGAAAGTTGTCCGGGCTCCCGAAGGTGACAGGCAGATCGATCTACCCGAGCGGATGGGCCTGCTGGCCTGGGACAATGCCGTAGAAGAGCGCCTTGCTCGGTCGGAGATGCGAGCGAGGGATTCCGAGGGCATCGAAAGTCTCAACATACAGGATGTTGAGGCTACTACTGCCGTCCATAAGCACCTTGGAAAGGCGTTTCGTTCCTACGACGGGGGCGACGACCAGGGGATATCTCCTCGGGTGCGGGACGTGGTCGGGGTGGTCGGCCCGATCAAAGGTGATCGGTGACTCCGATCACCGGAGGAACTTAGGCACGGCGGGAGCCACCGTGTGCACCTCCCGGAAGGCGAGCTTGAGCTGCCGTTTGTCGGCGTAGCTCGTCGGCCCGCCGAAGATCATGAGGCAGCCATCGGATTCGGGGAACTCGGCGTCCGCCTCCTTCACCGCGGCATCTGGTGTCGGGTCATGCCTCTTCCCTTTGCCCCGCGTGGGGTCTTCGGAAATGAGGCGCTTCAGGGTTTTGCATTCCCTGAGCTTGTGCCTGACGGGGTACCCGTGATGCGGACACGGGCTGTCCATCAGCTTGTCAAAATGGTCGGGCGACTGCCGCACCTGCTGCTTGGCGGGGCGGTCGGTGGCCGCGACCACCTGGCCTTCGCGGCCTTGCTTCCCCTTCTGCTTTCGCTTGTCAGAGCGGTCGGAGGGGACGCAGGCTTCACCGCCGGCCTCCCGTTTGGCCTTGCCCTTGTCGAAGATGGCCCCCACGGCCTCCTCACCGGAGGCGTGGTTGGTGGCGCAGCCCAGCTTGTGGACCAGAGCTTTGGATGTGATGCCGTAGATGAATGCTCCGACGACGTCGGCGTCGGAGATGTCGGGGAGCTCGTTGCACTGCTGGAAGAAGCGCCGGATGTAGTCCCGGAGAGTCTCCCCGGGCTGCTGCTTGCAGCCCTTTAGGTCCCAGGAGTTCCCAGGGCGCTTGTAGGTGCCCTGGAAGTTGCCAACGAAGAGGTTCTTCAAGTCGGCCCAGCTCCTGATGGTGTTCGCGGGCAGGTATTCGAGCCAGGCTCGAGCCGAGTCCGCGAGGTAGATGGGGAGGTACTGGATGATGAATAGATCATCAGTAGCTCCCCCTGCCCAGCATGCGAGCCGGTAATCTTCCAACCAGACACTGGGGTTTGTCGCCCCAGTGTACTTGGTGAAGTTGACGGGTGCCCAGAACCGGGCAAGGAAATCCGTGTTGCGGATCTCTCGATTGAACGCCTGAGGCCCAGGGCCGTCAGGGCTTGAGTCGCGGTCGCAGCACCAACCGCTATCCACGGCCCGAGAGCGGGCCACCTCGTCGACCATGCTCCTCCGTGCCTCGAGCGTGTCGCGAACGTCGCAACTGTTGCCCAGGCGTCGGTACCGGAGTGCGCGAGGCCTGGGATCGCTCGAGGGGCGGCGCCGTCGTTGCCGGACCTCGCTGGTCCCGCGCGGCGGCACGGCTCGAGTGGCTCGAGGAAGCCCCCGAGTGGTGGGAGCTGGAGCCTTGTATGTGCTACACGGCCGCACGCTCCACCAGCCCTTGGAGGTTCTGGTACTTGGCCTTGGCCTCCGGGTCTTCGGGCTTGGGGATGTCATGGCGATATTCTTCTTCGGTGACATTTTAGTCGGCGCTTGAGAAAGAACGGAAGACCATCAGATCCCTCAGCCAGTTGATGTTGGACTGGCGTCTTGCAAGACCGATACGTGTGAGGGCTCGGTGGTCTTGCCCAGTCGGCCTAGAGCTTGTCGAGTTGGGCCTTTTGAGCCTCTAGGCATTGTATTCTTCTTTGAAGCTTCAGGCCAGCGGCGAGCCTGGAGGCTCTCTTCCGCCGCCTGTGCCTCGGTGCGCCAGGCGGCGGTCCCCGGACTTGGAGGGGTCGCGGCCGGTTCGGCCACGCCTGCCATGTTGCACTCGCGAGAGTACAACCCGTCTGAAGTGTGCCCCGCGTTGGAGCTGGAGTCGTCGCTGGAGGAATCCTCCAGTAGTTCGTGGATGGAGGCCGCATAGCTGGCCATTGCCACGAATCGTGAGCCCGCGGGGGATGGAGTCTCAACCCGCAGGGGCTTACGTGCGCCGCTGCCAGAAGCGGCGCAATGGTGGACAGGCTCCGGCGTCGAGGTCCATGCAGGAGCCTCAAGCCGGAGGTCATCGAGGGCATCGGCGATGGAGTCCAGGCTCCTGACGGAGGCATGGACCTGAGAGGCGGCGGGGACGAGCACGAGCTCTCCCGCTGGAGTGGCGATGAAGTCGAGGGAGCCAAAGCGGATCCAGCTTCCCGACGCAAACGCGTCGTCGTGGATGAAGAAAGCCATCAAGGAGGTCACTGGGAGTCCGGAGACGAAGATGATGACGCGCGAAGGCCCCTACCTGGCGCGCCAACTATCGGTGTTTCGTATAACCTGCAAGTAAATTTTTAAGTATAGGGGTCGCACGCTCCCTCTCCCTGAACGGTCAGGCTACAGGAGTCCAAGATGTATACTGGTTCGGGCTGAATGTCCCTACGTTCAGTTTGTGGTGGCTTGTATTACCCAGGGTGCAGTGGTCTGCTCGGGATTACAAGTGAGGACTCAGGACAGGCCCTGAGCGCTCGTCCGAGTGAGGGGACTCAGGAGTGTTTGTCTATGGGTTCGACTTGATGGAGGTGGGAGGTGTTTTTCAGGTTGGAAGGCTTGAACCGAATCAATCTCCCCCTTTCCCTGAGGGCCCCTGCCTCCCCTTATATAGACGGAGGGGGCAGGTTACACGGGAATTTAGAGAAAAGAGGTCGGGGTATGCTACGCCCAGGAGTCTCGATCTTCAGTCTTGATGATTGATAGGTTCGTGTGTATCCCATGCTGGGTTAGTAGACACAACAGACTGCGCTCCGTTGGGAAGGTGCGCACCTGCCTCCTTCCTTCGGTGCACCTGTCAGGCTGTGGCGGCGCGAAGGGACGGGTGCTTGACTCTGGCGGCCCTCGGGCTGTCTTGGGAAGGAGCCACCCGTCCTAGCACGGCCGTCATGTGCGTGGGGCTGGTGACTGGCTTGTCGTTGACTGACGACGTGGCGGAGGTCACGAAGTTGAAGCTCGTCGGGGCCCCGGCCTGAGGCCAGGTCGGAGCCTGCGAAGGCATCGGACCTGGGTCTAGGCCGGAGCCGACCGGGCACCTGACCCGAGGTCAGGTCAGAGCCTGTAGGGGCGTCCAACCAGTGGCGAGGCCGAAGCCTGCGGGGACGTCGGGCCAGGGTGTAGGTCGGAGCTGGCCGGGGCACCTGACCCGAGGTCAGGTCGGAGCCTGCAGGGGCGCCCAACCCGTGGCGAGGCCAGAGCCTACGGGGGCGCCCGACTTGAGGCCTGGTCGGGCCGCCCCTAGTGGGCCTGAACGAGGCCGAGAGTCCTTCGTGGCCCCTCGAGGCCTAGAGCTGGGCCCAAAACGGATCATTTGGTGTTCCCGCCAATATTCAGTGATAATCCCATCTGTGGGGGGCGGAGGCTTTGGTAGTACCCTCTCCAGCATTCAACATGACTGTCAACCTTGCCGTCATATCCTTATGACTGACAGAAAAACGATCTTGAAATAGATGTATACTTTGCTGTGGGGTACCCCGGGTATGAGTATTCGTCACTTATGTATGTAAGAATATACCATATGTGTGTTAATGTTTAGGAATATGATTATGGTGAGGTGAAGGTTAAAATACAATGCCACTTGCAATTTATCCATTTCATTCACATTTATGTATTCATAATAGAAGAGGCGACCCATGCAGATGTGGGCTTCTGTGCTCACATGTGGTGAGTACGAAAGTCCTACCTCGTAGTCCCATCCACATGGTTGGATGAGAGCGAGACAATAATAGTAGGCCCCTCCACGGGATGGAAGGGAATGAGAGGTGCACATCGACGGGTGTGCACTCGGCAATACCGGTATGTGCAAAGAAAGGTGCATTCATGAGCATGCATGTTGCATTGCATCACTAATGATAATTATTGTATTAATTGGAAATATGTAGATTCGAGATAGAGTCATGGTCTCCTCCCAAGAGGTTTGAGGAGGTATGTGTGTGAAATAAGCAATGAGGTAAAGGAGGTAAATGGTGTTGATATAATTGTTTTATGCACTTACTGAGTTGTATAAGAATTATAATCATGTTGTGGATTTAAATGCGTTAATTGGTTATAAAATTATTATTTGATATACTTTACTGAGTCTTAGACTCACGCTTGTTTTGTTTAATATTTTAGGTACTCTGAGGTCGTCTTGCTGGGATGGGACTTAGCTTCACCTTCACTCACTTTCATGCCATGATAAAGGATTAGTTTGGAATAATATTTCATAATGATAACTAGTGGGGAATCATTGTGATATTGTGTTGTAGTTTTGATTATTGTAAGCCTCGTCGTGTAGTTAAGTTTAATAGTTGCTAATTATTGATATTAGTTTTCTTGCTTGTGTTGTTACGTTTATTATCTATCTTGTCTGCTTAGTGGATGGCCACCTTTTTAGGGAAGGTCTGCCGAAATTTTTAGTGGATTTCGGAGTATGACTGGAGTTGTTTTTCCTCGTCTAGTTTTTTTATTATCTGTTTTGGTGACACTCTGGGCATAGTTGGTGCTGGGATGTTACAGTTGGTATCAGAGCGGGCTTCAGGTCAGTGGTGGTTAGAGTTAGCAAATTACTTTGGAGTAAACTAAAATTTTGCTGTATAGAATTAGAAACATGGCATAGATATCTACTTTTTAAATTTGACCTTAAGGCAACAACCTTAAAATCTGGAATAGCGTGGTTCATTAATTTAAAACTTGACACACTCTGATGCACAGTAGAAAGGGGTATGGGTATCATTGCATTGCGCCTAAATGTTGTATTTGACTTTTGATGTTGAATCCTGAATTTATTGTTGCATATTGCTTTGATTATAAAAGAATGGTTTGAATCAATTTGTTTTTCGGCCTCGTACATTTGACCGTGTTAAGGGCCTAGGTTGTTGGTGTGGTCGTGGTAGAGGCTGTGATTGTGGTTGTGGCTGGGCAGAGCCACAACTGGAAGTTTGGGAACCTCTCGTAGGTGGGAGTCGTCGTCTTTTGCGACATAGTTTATAGAGTGGGTGGAGCATGTTGGTTTCTTTTGGCTTCATTGGGTGGAGAGAAAGGGACAAGTTTGGTGATGAGTCATTTCGGAATGCTACTACTACCATTTTGGTGTTCAGTCTGGTTGGTGGTTTTGCGGAGAAAAGTATTATACTATTCTCTTGTTTGTCATTCTTTGAGTTCAAAAGAGTTTATTGAAGTTTTGATGTAAACCTTAAGTCGTGTGGAGCTAAGTTTTAAGTCTTCATCAGAAAAGATTTCGTTGATCGTTTGGTTTTCCCCCTTGCATCCATATTCCTTCGTGAAAGTTGTAAATCATGAGATTTTGTTTGAGGTGTTATTGCACGTCAGAGTTTGGGAATTCGAGGGTCGAGTTCTCTTGTGATTTATGGTTGGGGTTTTTCTGGAAAGAAAGATGATTATTGATGTTGTTTATGCTTAAGAACTGTAGTTTCCTCAAAGGTTGAGTGCGTGACCCACGAGGATGTTCAAGACGTTAAGTGTATGATGAGTAGTAGAGCTTTCAGATGATGTGGGTTACTGATTCTGTTAAAGTGAATTTGTTAGTTTTTTAAAGACAACCTAAATTATTGTGTTGGTAGAGAAAGATTAATTGAGATGGTAAGTGATCTAAGGTGAAAGTTGATTATAGTTTTATGCAAATTGTTGCGAGTCATGGAATTAATTGGAGGTACGGATTGTGCTACTGTAAGGCTAGTGTTGATCACGATTGAGAAAGGTCTAGAATCTTCTGTTTGATGAATTTATTATAGCAAGGTGATGGTGTAAAGCACCGGAGTATGATGGTGTAAAGCACTAGAGTGTGATGGTGTAAAGACATGAGGGTTATTGGTTTATGTTGTTTATGGGTCAATTAAATTGTGGATTAACAAAATAACTTAATCGATGTGTAATCAAAGAAAGAGTATATATGGAATGATTGTACGAAAGGTTGAGTTTGTCATTGACAAATGTCTGTCTAGGATCCGTATTTACGAATATGGCTGGTAGAGATCACATCGAGTTGTTAGAAGTTTTTATTGGTTGAATGAATTGGGGATATTAAAATGTTGACTTAGGAGTTGTACGAAAGATATTTGTGGCTTATGATGAAATAAATGATGAAAAAAATGTGTTTTATGTTTGGAATAAACAGTTGTATAAATGATGGTTTGTCATGGTTAGTAACCAAAAGAAAATTGACACACATCTTATGTTGAATTAACTGATAAGTTATTTGTGCTGAAGAAGTGAGAATGTGGTTCTCCTTGTTGATTGTCATGAGATAGACTTGGTTAGGGTTCAATGATATTATGACCAGTGGTGGCTATATGAATAGTAGAAGGTAATTAGAGAAAGATTGGGTTTTGTAACTTATGTTCAAACCTGTTGGGCTTTTCAGGATACCTTTGGTGAATATGACATCTTTAATGGCAAGAGTATTGAAATACTAGAAATGGTGGGATTCGAGTTGAACCTTCTTTTAAAGGTTTATGGATTCAATTGATTGTATGAGCTTTTAGGGATATATGCCTTTGGTTAAGGCATTCTGATTAGTGGGCAGTAGAACTCCCCTGATTAAGTTTGCATTTCTGGTCAAATTGTGGAGTTATCTTTGATGATTGAAAAATGAGGATGAGAGAGGAATGATGAAGTAATCCGTTGATGGATTTCGGGATATCTTATCTCATTGAACCATGCCAATCTTTGGTCTTGGCTAAGATGTTTAGCTTGTGCTATGAACATGGGGTTTACTCTCAAGAGTGTATAAGTGGATCGTGTTCCTTAGCGTGCAATCCGAATTATCGTTGGAATCAGCCTTTAAAGGAAACAAACAGAAATGATAGAATATGTTGGAAACTCTTGAGTTGAAAATATTTGTAACTCTATTTTGACTAGAGTTGGATTTGATTAAAAATATGTGTGGTATTTGTGAGTGTTTTAAAATGTAAATCTTATGAATGTCACATAAGAAATTTTTGATGGTGAAGTGGTTTTTGTTGGGAATAAGTTCTCTTTCTCTTGAGAGAGAATGTGATGGTTATGGGTACAGATGTTTAACTTGAGAATCAGTTTTCTCTTCCAAAACGTTGGTTTTGGTTAAGTGCGAGAGCTTTTGCTTTGGTTAAAGTGAGCTGATTTGTTTTTGGTTATTATGAGGGCTTCTGTCAAAGATTTGTGTGGAATCTCTCTTTTAATTTGAGTTTCTCCCCGATGCGAATTTTATCGTATTGATTTGAAAATGATAAAAGTAGTTTATATGATGTAGGAGAATTGGGTCTTTCTTTGCGATTTGGCTTGGGGAAAGAAAATAAGTGATCATTGGATTTTGTCGAATTCTCTCCAAAGTGATGTATGTGGTTCATTTCGTTTAAAGAGAATTGCATTTCTTTTGCATTCCAGCTGGAGTTAAGAATTTGAATGCTTGTGGTATGGTGTTGAGTATAATAAAGATTTATACTCTTGGGCTTGGTTATTTGGGTGAAAGAATGTGAGGGTGAGACCCTCTTAGGAAAAGACCAATTGTGGTTTGGTAATGATCTCTGGTCCTAGCATGAGCTAAATGTTGATCATTAATGGTTTAGGGGTGGAGTATGATGGAGGCTTGCGATGTCGGTTCAAAATCTTTTGGGAGTAACATTGGTTGTAAAGAAGGTGATGGCAATTTGAAGTATAGTGTTCTGTTGTGAACTTTTGCCTTAGCTAGTTGTCCCTAGGTGTGAGACATGCCTGGGAGAGGATAGAATAAAAATTTTATATAACATGGTTTGTGATTGGAAAAGAAAATATGACAAAGTGGGCTATTTCCTCAGATGGCATTGGTTGGTAATGGTCCTTTTGTTAATAGTTGGATTTGGGGAATTTGGTTTATCGTTTGGATCTGTTTGAGTACTAGCGTGGGTGTTTTAAGTTTGCAAAGAAGTTTAAGTCTTTTGTGAATTTTGATTTGTGTAGTTGGTGTTCTTCGAATTCGGGGTCGAATTCCTTTAAGGGGAGGAGAATGTAATATCGTAGGACTTTCTCTCGGTTGGAAAATTTCAGTCCTAGGGGTTTTGGTGGACCTCTTGTGATCTGCAGGGTTTTCAATCTTTTTTTTTGTGGGAGAGAATCACTTACTATTTTTCTTTTTCCCCCACCTACTCCCTCATTTCCTCACTCCCCCACTCCACTTCTTTCACCAGGGAGGCAGCCACTTCTCCTCCTCCTCCCACGGCTTCTCCTCCCCCCATGGAGCTCCTCCGCTCTCCAAGCTCCTCCTTCCCCCATCCATGAGCTCCCCTCCATGGCCTCCAATGGCGCCTCCTCCTCCCCATGGTGGCAGCAGCAGCTCCCCTACCTTCTTTCTCCTTGTGGGCATTGGAGGTGAGGATTTCTAAAGTTTGGAGGTGTGCATGTTGTTCTAGGAGGGGATTTCCTGTTTTTTTGGGTGCTCTAGGGTTCTTGGATTTTGAAATTTTAGAGGGAATTGGTGGTCTAGGGTTTGGAGGGAAATTTCTGTTTTTGGGCTGTGCACTGCCTGATTGTTAGAGCTGTGATTCGAGAGGGTTAGAAGCGTTTTCTGTTTGACCGACTATAGAGGAAGTTGTAGATCATCGTTTCCCCTTTAATTTGAGCATAAGAACACTAAATTCCATTCCACCAATCAAAAGTTATGCCCTTTTTAGTGTGGGTCGTCCTGATTAGGTTTTGTTGATAGCTGAAATGTTTAACTGCTGTTTAGGGGTAGATGCAGTCTGAATAAGACTTTCCATTTGCCTAGAGAAAGTTAGAAAATTTCTTGTAGATTAAGAAAATATCTTTGTTTGCTTGATTTGGATTCAATAATCAAAAGTTATGTTAATTTGAAGTGCACTGTCCTGCATCGTCCATTTGCTGGAAGTTCAGAAACTTGAGTGAGATCTAGAGCACGATTTGAGGACCTTTGGGGCATCTCCTATATAAATGGCTTTGTGATAATTGTAGATTATCCTCTTATGGTCAATTAGAGCACAAGAACTCAATTTGTGGTTTAGCCATTTGGGAGATATGCTAGTTTTAGTGAAACTGTCCAGATTTGACTGAGTAGATGTTGGTCTCTATTCTTTGCTGAACTCAGAACTATAGAAGCATCTCCTGTATGAATGGCTTTGTGATAATTGTAGATTGTTCTCGTGTGGTCAATTAGAGCACAAGAAATCAATTTTTGGTCTAGCCATTCAAAAGTTATGCTTGTTTTAATATTGACTATCCAAAAGAAGTGAAGGTGCATGTCACCTCTGTTCATTTCAAATCTGGGAATTTTTGGTGTATTTTCTGAATAATTGGTTGTAGTAGAGTTTTAGATTATCCTCTTTTGATTAATTAGAATCTGGGTTCACTCAATTTAGATCAACTATGTAAAAGTTATGCATGTTTTAGTGGTTGTTGTCCTATGTGGTAGTAATTTGGTTTTAGGGCAAGAATTGAAATTGAGATGGATTACTTGTAAAAGGATTAATTGGACTAATTGAGGAAATTCAAAGCGGGGTTAAGCATAGGAGAGAAAGTGTTATTGTTTTTTATCGCTTGAACCGTGATTTGTATTGTTTGAGATGAATGCATTTATATGTTATTGCAGGAAGTGTGATCTCGGGGGTGGCCACAACTTCTTGCCACTCTATTCCAAGTGGGTAAAGGCCAGTGTATTGTAGATTAAATGCTAGAAGGTTTTGTGACATGTTTTGCTTTGTGATTTTGATTATGTTGATAATTATGAGTTTGATTATGATGATGCAAATGCTATGTTCATAGATATATGAATATGTCAATAAGTATGACTATGGTTGTGGTTCTGATTAGGATGATGAAAATGCTAAGCTTATGTATGTAAGAATATGCCATATGTGTGTTAATGTTTAGGAATATGATTATGGTGAGGTGAAGGTTAAAATACAATACCACTTGCAATTTATCCATTTCATTCACATTTATGCATTCATAATGGAAGAGGCGACCCATACTGATGTGGGCCTCTGTGCTCACACATAGTGAGTACGAAAGTACTACCTCGTAGTCCCATCCATATGGTTGGATGGGAATGAGACAGTAAGAGTAGTCCCCTCGATGGGATGAAAGGGAATGAGAGGGTGCACACCGACGGGTGTGCACTCGACAATACCGGTATGTGCAAAGAAAGGTGCATTCATGAGCATACATGTTGCATTGCATCGCTCATGATAATTATTGTGTTAATTGGAAATATGTGGATTCGAGGTAGAGTCATGGACTCTTCCCAAGAGGCATAAGGAGATATGTATGTGAAATAAGCAATGAGGTAAAGGAGGTAAATGGTGTTGATATAATTGTTTTATGCACTTAGTTGTATAAGAATTATAATCATGTTGTGGATTTAAATACGTTAATTGGTTATGAAATTATTATTTGATATACTTTGCTGAGTCTTGGACTCATGCTTGTTTTGTTTAATGTTTTAGGTACTCTGAGGTTGTCTTGCTGGGATGGGACTTAGCTTCACCTTCACTCACTTTCATACCATGATAAAGGAATAGTTTGGAATAATGTTTCATAATGATAACTAGTGGGGAATCATTGTGATATTGTGTTGTAGTTTTGATTATTGTAAGCCTCGTCGTGTAGTTAAGTTTAATAGTTGCTAATTGTTGATATTAGTTTTCTTGCTTGTGTTGTTACGTTTATTATCTACCTTGTCTTCTAAGTGGATGGCCACCTTTTTAGGGAAGGTCTGCCAAAATGTTTAGTGGATTTCGGAGTATGATTGGAGTTGTTTTTCCTCGTCTAGTTTTTTTATTATCTGTTTTGGTGATACTCTAGGCATAGTTGTTGCTGGGGTGTTACATTATCTCACTCCAAAATTCTAATGTTTGCCCGAAAATATGCCTCAAACAAGGAATCCTACAATTTGGGTTGGTTCCTTTGGGGGTCAAGGGCGTGGTAGTGTCAGGAAATCTACGCGAAGTCATGGAGTTCCCATGCCTGACACGGATAGTGGTAGCGATGATGACTCTTTCACCATTGCCATGATGACCTCAGCGGCTCAAAGAAAAGTATGAGCTGGGACATCCAGATCTAGAAAAGGGAAAGGCCCAGCAGATGAGCCGCAAGAAGCAGAAATGTGTGAGAGTGTGGAAGATGAAGATCAGATAGAGGAGGAAGAAAGTGATGATGATGAGTTGCCTCAAGTAGGGAGTTACAAGAATGATCCCTCTCAAATAGAGAGTGACAAGTACTTCACTCTCAGTGGAGAAAAATCAGTATCTCTCGCCAAACGAAGCTACCCACTCTAGATTCCATTCACTCTTTCAGCAAAAAGTTTATGAGCAGATTTATTCAGATAAGGAATTTGCAAATTAGAGATGGGTCAGTTGGAGTCATATTAGGGATCAACTAGATTTTGCAGGCATCTGTGAGCTTTTTGGAGGTGCTGGCTTATATCACTTTCTAGAGGGAGGACTGACCCCCCACCACCGGTCACCCAACGTGCACCGCTGCGGGGAACCGTCCCCGGGACTCCACTGATTCACTCAATTGCGCGGTACATCTCAAGTGAATCAAGGGAACCTCGGGCGTTCCACGATTATACCCGTGTTGGTCCCAGGATAGTTCGCCAACACGGGCATTCTCATCCAACAGTTGACATCACAACACATACACAATTATCGGAAGCATAAACGTTATTACATTCCCAAAAGTAGGACTGTTCTCCATAACGACATATTTAGAGTTATTACATCAAGTAGCAGCGGAAATTATAAGATAAACGATAAAAGGGCCAGCATGGCATGCCCCCAAACCCTCGAGGCAACCAAGCTGGGGCAAGAATGGCGATCGGGACCGAATATGCAAATCCAAACCCTCGTGTATTCAAGACTAGTCGAGATCGCGCTAGTGCACACAGTCTCAACATTGGTACATATCATAGACATAACCAGCGAAATAATAAGTACTTTAATTAAATACTCAGACTAGTTGATTGACCTTATGGTCAAGTTACAAAATCGCCTCATGAGCGAAGACTTATTAAAATATTCAAATCTGGCGGAATCAAAATAAACTCGTGGCGCCAACCAATTTGCCACGAACAACCGACGGGCTCGCTCCTAGTTAAATCGGCTCCTCATGGTACTCCTCCTCTGACGGGGTTGCTTCTTCTTCAACTGAAGTTGTGTTGTTGTGGGGTGAGTACTTTGAGCACTCGACAAGTCATGCCTGAGAATGCAATGCTAATAGGCTACATGCATGGTTTAGTACAAAGGGTAGGCTATGGTTCATGTGCGATCTGACATTCAAGATAAGCAGTAGTAATTTGCAAAGCGATAAATCGATAGTAGGAATAGTAGCTTTCACAAACATTTCAATTGTAAATCATTTTTCCATCCTAAGTCAAATTCATCATCACCAACCCAAGCATTTTCCATAAACAAGTCATTTTCATGAAAATCTAACCCTTGATTGTAATCATAGAGCGATGCTCAATACCGTGAAACACGGCTATTGAATAGGTTGTACACTCTGCGAGAGGTTATACACTTTACCCACAAGATACATCAAATACCACCAAGGCAAATAACCGTAACAAAGCCTTTCCAAAGTTTCGTCTAAACCCGATCTTGCCGCTAAGGTTTCAACACCGGAGGGAATGTTTACCACACCAGGGCCCCCTCTTGCGCCATGTGAGTTCTCACCGCTCCTCCGGACCACACACCACCACGACAATACCAAAGAATAGATTTCCTAGTTTACTCAGCTAGGTCCGTCCCATTCACGGAGCTTGTGGTTGTATGAAAGACTTCAGTTCAAATGCTCGCAAGGTTAAGTCCTTAGTCGTAGAGGCAAGACTAACCAAGAATGACCTTAAATATCCAAAACCAATAAAACCAAATCTGACCGCCCGATTGCCACTCTTGGCCCACCAGAAACAATCTTGCCACATGCCTCAGTCTAAATCATTTTCCCACCCCGGTTCTTTACCATTGCACCACGTGCCATCATCAACTCAATAACACATGTCTCATTCACAAAATACATTCCATATCTCATTAAGTCAATATTAACTTTGGTATTCCAAAATCATGAAATTTCTACGTGGCAGGGCTAAGCATACTACTTACGGTCTACTCAACCTATGTTGGCCAATAATTAATGTCCAACTATTAATCCACAACCTAGGGTGACAAATGATTCGTGGCCTACAATTATATACGACAAGGTGGCATACAGCAACTAGGCATTTAACTAATCCCAAAATTCATTCAAACCAATTTTTACTAAATTAGCATGCTATAAATTAAACCGAAATAATTTTTCTATGATAGGTTCAACATGATCAAACACAACTTGCCTTCAAAAAGTCTTGATTACGGCTCTGAGCTTGCTCTGGGTCGAAACTTCTCCTCGATACCTTCGGGTACTTCAACGTCTCACGCGTATCGTAAACACAAAACAATAAAATAAATAAACAGTAGACAAACAGTGCTCAAAAATTCAAATAAAATTCATAAACAGAAAGATCACAATTTTACAAATTTATAGGAATTGGAATCACTCAAATCGGAGTTAAAAGCATAAAAGTTATAAGCATTTGAAGTTTCAAAATATATTTAAAATCAATATTCCGAATTAAATAAATATTTTCTTTTCGGAAACTAATTATTCGTCATCTTTGACACGTGTCGCCACCAGAGAGTGACACGTAGCCTTCTTGACGTCATCCTGAACGGCCCGTCTTGGCCGTCGACATAGCGTTATCGTGGCGTCGGCGAGGCTCGGCCATCTGGTGACAAGTGGGTCCCACCGTGGCGTCGGCATAGCGTCAACGGTGACGTCACACGCCGCGGTGCGTCTTGGTGACGAAGTGGGCCCGTCTTGTCAGCGTCTCGTGTGCCTGATGCGGTGCGGTCGGCCGACGTGTGGCGCGTGTTGTTAGTGACACCGCAGCGCCGATCGCTCGTCTTGGTCGCGGCGGCGTGTGGGTCGCCTTGTCGGCGTCCGCGCGCGATGAATAGCGACGTGGCACTACGGCTGCCCTCGGATCTGCATCTAACGGTTGAGGTTAGAAGTTGGGGTTTCTTGTTTCAAGGCGGCGTGGCGGAATCAAGATCGTTGATGCGTGATCGGACGGTTGTGGAAGCTTCGACTTCGGCGGCGGCAATGGCGGCTCTGCTTCACCGAGAGCGAAGACGGCGACATGCGGCGCAGGCGTTTACGTAGTCCTCGGCGGCGTGCGGTGATGCTCCCGGCAGCGCGACTGCGCTGAAGTCCGGCGGTGCCACTGGCGGCAGCGGAGGATGGACGGCGGCAGCGGGCGGGTCAAAGAATCACGGCGGATGGTTTGGGACTTGGCGAGCTCGTCGGGCGGCGGCGTCTCGGCGGCGTGCGGTGTCTGGTGGAGTGCGGCGAGTGGGGATCTAACCGGGTGGCGGCGCAATAAATAGCCCTCGGCGTCCGTGAAAAGTCACGAAGCAAGGCCCACACGGTCTTGGCGTGAGTCCGTGATGATCGGATAAAGCGGCGTGGCGCATCGTGGACCGTCGGATGAAGATCGGACGACCACTGCGCTAGGGTTTTTCGGAACGGGCGCATGGTGTTCGCCCAACATTTATTCATCCGACTTTTAATCTTTTTCCGATTAAAATAATTCCCGAAATTAAAATAATTCATTTGGGGCATTAAAAATACCAGAAAAATTCTGGAAAAATTCTCAAAAATATTTTAGGACATTTGTGACTCAAATAAAATATTTCCAGCAAAATTTTATTTTAACTTTTCTATTATTTAATTAATTTGATAAATGGATTAATTCAAAATAAATCCAATTAAATCCAAATAAATCCAAATAAATTCCAGGAATTCCCAAAAACTCAAAATACCATTTAAATGCAAGAAAAGCAAAAATTGGGGTGTTACAAACCTCTCCCCTTAACGGAATCTCGACCCCGAGATTCAGGGCTGACTAAGGAATAGGTTTGGAAATTCCTTCTTCAGATCTTCTTCACGCTCCCAGGTTGCTTCGCTTTCGGAATGGTTACTTTACTGAACTCTGCAGAAGCGGGTTGATTTATTTCTCGTTTCTCGATCCCTGGTGTCCAAGATTTTCACCGGGTACTCTTTATAAGTCAAATCCTCCTGCAGCTCGACCGACTCTAATGGCATCTGCTCTTCTGGCACTCGGAGACATTTCTTTAATTGTGACACATGGAACACATCATGCACACTTGCTAAAGACTGCGGTAACTCCAGCTGATACGCTACTTCACCTCTACGACTTAGGATCTTGAATGGGCCAACATACCTTGGCACTAACTTCCCTTTGGTGTGAAACCTCTTAACTCCTTTGAGTGGGGTAACTCTGAGATACACAAAATCTTCAGGCTCAAAGCTCAAATCCCTGCGGCGATTATCGGCATAACTCTTCTGCCTTGATTGCGCAATTTTCAATCTTTCCCTGATCATGGCTATCTGCTCTTCAGCTTCTCGAAGTATATCCGGCCCAAACATATGACGTTCTCCGGTCTCATTCCAGTTCAACGGCGTTCGACAGGGTCTTCCATATAAGCGCTTGAATGGCGACATCGCAAACTTGCTGGTAACTATTGTTGTAGCTGAACTTCGGCATATGGCAAACACTTATCCCACGAAGTTGTATAAGCCAATGCACATGCCCTCAACATGTCCTCCGATGTCGATTAACTCTTTCCGTTTGCCCATCATGCATGGGTGATATGCGATCTTGAAGTTGAGACGGGTCCCTAGAACCTCATGCAACTTATCCCAAAATCTTGAGGTAAACCGGGTACCTCATCGATACAATTTTCTTGAACTCCGTGTAGACATACAATTCTTGACATATACAAATCGCTAAGCGGTCCCCAGTATGTAGTCTTCCTTTGGTATGAAGTGGGCGACCTTCGTCAAGCGGTCCACTATAACCCATATGGAGTCATACCTGTGCAGGTCCTCGGTAGACCCGATAATGAAGTCCATTCCGATTTCCTCCCATTTCCACTCAGGTATCTTCAGCGGCTGTAGTAGTCCTGCTGGCCTTTGATGCATTGCTTTGACTCTTTGGCATATGTCGCACAACGCGACATGCTCCACGACTTCACGCTTCATGCTTGTACCAAAATCTTTCCTTGGTCTTGATACATCTTAGCGCTTCCCGGATGAATAGAGTACTTGGAGTCATGAGCTTCCGCCAGAATCAGCTGTTTCAATTCCTTCTTGTGCGGTACGCAAATGCGCTTCTTGATCCACAATGTACCTTGCTCATCCAGTTTGAAATCCTTTGCTTTGCCTTCCTCCATTTTAGACTTAATCCTCTAAATCTTGACATCGTCCTTCATCCTTCGAATCTGATTTTCCGAGGCGTGCTTCACTTCTAGTGTGGCTAAAATCCTTTAGGTACAACCTCGGCTTGACACGAAATTCCTTGCATAACTCTACCTGGTTTCCTCCCACCAACATGTTCACCGAATGGCTCTTTCGGCTTAAAGCATCTGCCACCACATTGGCTTTCCCGGGGTGATAATGAATCCCCAGTTGTAATCCTTGATTAGTTCCAACCATCTCCTCTGCCTCATGTTCAGGTCCGATTGTGTAAATATATATTTAAGACTCTTATGGTCCGTGTACACCTCACATCATTCCCAATTAGATAGTGTCGCCATAACTTCAAAGGCGTGTACCACTTGCTAATTCCAAATCATCGTCGGATAGTTCTCTTCATGCGGCCTCAAGCGCCTTGATGCATATGCAGCGACCTTTACATTACGCATTAACACGCATCCTAGTCCTTGGCGCGATGCATCACGAGATATATCAAAGCTCGCTTAAATCCGGTAGAACTAACACCGGTGCCGTTGTCAGCGTTTCTTCAACTCTGAAAACTCCGCTCACATTCCGGCGTCCATGCAAACTTCTTCTCCTTCTTCAACATTCGTAAGAGGTCTACAATCGTTGAGAATCCTTCAATAAATCGGCGGTAATAACCGCCCATTCCAAGAAAACTACGGATTTGAGTCACCGTCTTGGGTGGCTCCCAATGCAACACTACTTCCACCTTACTTGGATCAACTGCGACTCCTTCGGCAGTCACCACATGACCAAGAAATTCCACCTTGTTCTTCCAGAAGTCACACTTGCTAAACTTAGCGAAAAGTTGCTGCTCTCTTAACTTCCCCATAACTAGCTTCAGATGTTCGGCATGCTCTTCTCTCATCTTGGACTAGACTAAAATGTCATATATGAACACAACAACGAACTTGTCCAGGTATTCCATGAAAACCTTGTTCATCATGTTCATGAAATATGCAGGTGCATTTGTCAATCCAAAAGACATAACTGTAAACTCGTAGTGCCCATATCTTGACGAAAATGCGGTCTTCGGCACATCCTCCGATCTAATCTTCAGCTGGTGATATCCTGATCGTAGGTCAATCTTGGAAAAACTCGGCTCCTCTCAAGCGATCAAATAGGTCATCGATCTGGGTAATGGGTACTTATTCTTTATAGTGACTTCATTCAAAGCTCATTAATCCACACACATCCGATAACTCCCATCCTTCTTTTTGACAAACAGAACCGGTGCTCCCCATGGTGACGAACTTGGTCTGATAAATCCCTTATCCATTAACTCCTCAATCTGCTTCTTCATTTCCACCAGCTCATCGGTTGACATCCGATAAGGTCTCTTGGCTATCGGGGCTGTTCCCGGTACTAACTCGATTACAAACTCTATGTCCCTGTCTGGTGGCATCCCAGGTAAATCCTCTGGAAATACATCCGGGTATTCTCTGACAACTGGTACATCTTCTACGCTGACGGCCTCCACACTATTGACCATCAACTGTCCATCCTGAACGGCAGTTGCCTGAAACTCTATTTTTCTCCCACAAGGACTCTCGACTGATATGACTCTTCGTCCACAGTCTAATACAACCATGTGTTTAGACAACCAGTCCATTCCCAAAATAACATCTAGGGTCTGGGTATCTAACACCACTAAGTTTGCTAGGAACTCTGTTCCATCTATAAGCAACTTTACTCGTAACATCCTACATCGGATCGGAGTTACGATCCGGGATTGTACTAGCAATACATGCCTAAGGTTAGCCATTTTCAACCCATTGTTCACAGCAAAAATCCGGGATATAAGCGAATGTGAAGCTCCAGAATCAAATAAAAGCTATTGCAGTCTTGAGTTGACAAGTAACTTACCCAGTACGACGTCCGATGTATTCTGCACTGCATCCGCGGTGACATGATTCACCATGCCTCTTACCACAGTCTATGTGGCAGCTCCAGATTGCGTAGCTCCACGGCTTGCTCTTGGCGCAGGTGTCTTCGTTGGAGTAGTTCCAAGGTTGAAGCGAACTGGTGTCACTCCTCCTCCTTCTTAGGACAATAGTTGGCAAAGTGCCGGCTCGTTCTTGAGCGAAACAACGCCTCCTGACCGGCTTGCGGCTTCCTCGGCGGCGTTCCGATCGTGTTGGCGTCTGGAAATTTTGTCCGGCAAGTCTTGGTACTGGTGGCGGCGTCGTCACCACATTCCTTGGCTGAAATCTGGCGGTTTGGTGCAACCCTCAAACGCTGCGCTCCCTGGCGTGCTCCCTGCTGTGCCATCCTGCGCTTCCGGTTGTCCTCCAGCTTCTTGCGCTTGTCCTCCAATATCAACGCCTTGTTCACTAGTTCCTGAAAGTCCGAAAAGGTGTGGGTTATGAGTCCCACCTGCAACCCTGAATTCAGTCCTTTCATGAAACGGATCGCTGGCCTTGTCGTTGCTCGTCCTCGAGTGCGTAGCGTGCAATTGCGTGAACTTATTCAGATATTCGGACCTTTGGTTGATTGCCTTGCTTGATGCCCTAAACTCCTCCTTTTTCAACTCCATTATGCCTTCGGGCACATGATCTTCTTAGAAAAGCAATCGTGAACTCCTCCCGGTGATGTCCTGCGGGTGCTCATGAGCAGCCTTGATTGTTTTCCCACCATTCAGCGGCAGTTCCTTCAAGCTGATGAGAAGCATAGAGTACCCTCTCATTTCCTTCACACAGGGTAATGTGCAACTTCCTCTCTATCGTCCTCAGCCAATCATCCGCCTCAATGGATTGGCATTTACGGAAAATGTAGGCGGCGAGTCCTCATGAATTCTGACGACCTTGAGTGTGGCCTCTGCCTTTGGGTTGACTGGTTAGCTTAGGCGGCGGCGGCTTGGGTGGTGACTGCTGCATCTGCTGCATCATGGCATGCGTGCTTGAGTGCATGCAGCAAGAAAGGCTCCAAAGTTACGCATATCAATGGCGGTCTTGGTTGGGGTCCTTGTCCTCCGTCATCGGTGTTTCGGTGGCGTGAACCACTTCCATTTCCTCCTTGGTTTCCACGGTGTTCACCATCATCGATTGCTCCATGGTTTAGAGATGAGAGGGAAATAAGAGTAGACAAGTAATAGAATACTTATGCGGGGTCAAAGGTGAAATAGCAAAATCCAACTTTATTACTTTATTAATACCGAGGTATGGTTGCTCACAATGCCTATGGGCCATCAACACATACCTGTCACTCACAAGCATGAAAGAAGCAAATCAAGCTAATACTCTGGAGTCAAACGCCTCTAAGGGTGACTCTTATTCAAGACGCGACTCAACGCAGGAGTCTCAACTGCTAATCCTAACGCTCACTCCTCAAGCCAACCCCCAGGAACTTCTGGTGGATACACCGTGGGGTGTGCTTGGTCTTGGTACAAACCTATCCCAGCGATCCGCAGATGGGATCGCCTCCTGCTCCTCTGCTGGGGCTCAACCTCCACTGCTCGGCTTGACCTCCACCGGCTCGGCTCTGGCTGCGGCTCCTCTGTGGCTCTGCTGTGGCTCCTCCGGGTGCAGGTCGTATAGCTCCAAGCCAGCTCGGCTCGGTCCGTCAATGTCTCTCGGCTCCCAATCCTCTAGATAGAGTGGGCCAAGTACTCACAAGTCACTGCAGATGAGCCCTCACTGCGGAAATGCGTCCACGAGACCTCTGCGGCTCTGAACCGTCTTGTCGATAGCATCCTCTTGGCGATGACATATCGGCCGTGGGTGATCGTGGCATCCTCCTCCTCTATGGGCTCTCGGTTGTGGCGAGTGTCTCTGCGTGGGTGGTGGCGGAACACCGTGCCATCCAACTCCTGGGGTAGGTGCGAGCAATCGCCTCATCGCTAGACGCGATGTCTCACAGATCCCAAAGATCAAATGACGACCTCTGGCGGTGATGCGGATGGGACGACTTCGCCCTCGCCCTATCCCGAGCATAAGCGTGATGGTGACATCGGGCAATATCGATCTGCACACTCTGATGAGTCCCCGTAGATCGGATGTCGTAACCTCCAGCGGTGCATCATCGCCAAAGCTCATGGCGTACCCTCGATCGCTCACCAAAAGAGTGGATCATCCTCATCTGCCAAAGGACACTCACGTGAAACTCAGATATTTTAAAACAAAGCGAAGACGTGATAAATTCAGCAAGGGGTATGAAAAGAGAGAAGGGATAAGTCGAGATTGCATTATCATCTTGGCACTTTTTAACTTTTTAGAAAATAGTTTTACCCTCACTACGACCATTCTAACTAAGGGCTAGTCCTGCAGTTAGTATGGCTCTGATACCACCTCTGTCGGGACCCGAATATGCAAATCCGGACCCTCTGTGTATTCAGCACTAGTCCAGGATCGCGCTAGTGCACACAGTCTCAACATTGGTACATATCACAGACATAACCAACGAAATAATAAGTACTTTAATTAAATACTCAAACTAGTTGATTGACCTTATGGTCATGTTACAAAAGATCGCCTCGCGAGGCGAAGACTTATTAAAATATTCAAATGCAATGGAATCAAAATAAACTCGTGGCGCCAACCAATTTGCCACGAGTAATGCGACTGGGCTCGCTCCTAGTTAAATCGGCTCCTCATGGTACTCCTCCTCTGACGGGGGTTGCTTCTTCTTCAAGCTGAAGTTGTGTTGTTGTGGGGTGAGTACTTTGAGCACTCGACAAGTCATGCATGAAATGCAATGCTAATAGGCTACATGCATGGTTTAGTACAAAGGGTAGGCTATGGTTCATGTGCGATCTGACATTCAAGATAAGCAGAGTAATTTGCAAAGCGATAAATCGATAGTAGGAATAGTAGCTTTCGAAACATTTCAATTGTAAATCATTTTTCCATCCTAAGTCAAATTCATCATCACCAACCCAAGCATTTTCCATAAACAAGTCATTTTCATGAAAATCTAACCCTTGATTTGTAATCATAGAGCGATGCTCAATACTGTGAGCACGGCTATTCAATAGGTTGTACACTCTGCGGAGGTTATACACTTTACCCACAAGATACAGTCAAATACCACCAAGACAAATAACCGTAACAAAACCTTTCCAAAGTTTCGTCTAAACCCGATCTTGCCGCTAAGGTTTCAACCTTTGGAGGGACTGGTTACCACACCTGGGCCCCCTCTTGCGCCATGTGAGTTCTCACCCGCTCCTCAGGGCCACACACCACCACGACAAGACCAAAGAATAGATTTCCTAGTTTACTCAGCTAGGTCCGTCCCATTCACGAGCTTGTGGTTGTATGAAAGACTTCAGTTCAAATGCTGCAAGGTTAAGTCCTTAGTCGATCGAGGCAAGACTAACCAAGAATGACCTTAAATATCCAAAACCAATAAAACCAAATCTGACCTTGATTTGCCACTCTTGGCCCACGAAACAATCTTGCCACATGCCTCGGTCTAAATCATTTTCCCACCCGGTTCTTTACCATTGCACCACGTGCCATCATCAACTCAATAACACATGTCTCATTCACAAAATACATTCCATATCTCATTAAGTCAATATTAACTTTGGTATTCCAAAATCATGAAATTTCTACGTGGCAGGGCTAAGCATACTACTTACGGTCTACTCAACCTATGTTGGCCAATAATTAATGTCCAACTATTAATCCACAACCTAGGGTGACAAATGATTCGTGGCCTACAATTATATACGACAAGGTGGCATACAGCAACTAGGCATTTAACTAATCCCAAAATTCATTCAAACCAATTTTTACTAAATTAGCATGCTATAAATTAAACCGAAATAATTTTTCTATGATAGGTTCAACATGATCAAACACAACTTGCCTTCAAAAAGTACTGATTCTGGCTCCTGAGCTTGCTCCTGGGTCAGAACTTCTCCCTCGATACCTTCGGGTACTTCAACGTCTACGCGTATCGTAAACACAAAACAATAAAATAAATAAACAGTAGACAAACAGTGCTCAAAAATTCAAATAAAATTCATAAACAGAAAGATCACAATTTTACAAATTTATAGGAATTGGAATCACTCAAATCGGAGTTAAAACGCAAAAGTTATAAGCATTTGAAGTTTCAAAATATATTTAAAATCAATATTCCGAATTAAATAAATATTTTCTTTTCGAAACTAATTATTGCGTCATCTTTGACACGTGTCGCCACCAGAGAGTGACCGTAGCCTTCTTGACGTCATCCTGAACGGCCTGTCTTGGCGTCGGCAAGATGCGTTATCGTGGCGTCGGCGGGGCTCGCCATCTGGGCGACAAGTGGGTCCCACCGTGGCGTCATCATAGCGTCAGCGGTGGCGTCACACGCACGCGATGCGTCTTGGTGACGAAATGGGCCCGTCTGTCAACGTCTCGTGTGCACGATTACGCGGTGCGGTCGGCCACGTGTGGGCCCGTGTTGTCGATGACACGCGCCTGATCGCTTCGTCGCGGTGCGGCCAGCGTGTGGTCCGCCTTGTCGGCGTCCGCGCGCCAAATGAATAGCGACGTGGCACTACGGCTGCCCTCGGATCTGCATCTAACGGTTGAGGTTATAAGTTGGGGTTTACTGTTTCAAGGCGACGTGGCGGAATCCGGGTCGTTGATGCGTGATCGGACGGTTGTGGAAGCTCGACTTCGGCGGCAGCGGCGGCGGTTACGCTTCACCGGAGACGAAAACGGCGGCGTGCGGCGCGATGTTTCGTGGTCCTCGGCGACGTGCGGTGATGCTCCCGGCGCGGCGACGCGCTGAAGTCCGACAATTGCCATCGGGCGGCGGCGGAGGATGGACGGCGGCGGCGGAGCGGGTCAAAATCACGGCGGATGGTTTCGGGACTTGGCGAGCTTCGTCGCGGCGGCGGCGGCGTCTCGGCGGCGTGGCGGTGTCTGGCTGGGTGCGGCGAGTGGGGATCTAACCGGGTGGCGGCGCAATAAATAGCCCCTCGGCGTCCGTGAAAAGCGCGAAGCCGAGGCCCTTACGGTCTTGCATGCATGAGTCCGACGGTGATTCGGATAAAGTGGCGTGGCGCATCGTGGACCGTCGGATGAAGATCGGACGACCCGCTGCGCTAGGGTTTTTCCGGAACGGGCCGCACAGTGTTCGGCCCAACACTGTTCATCTGACTTTTAATCTTTTTCCGATTAAAATAATTCCCGAAATTAAAATAATTCATTTGGGGCAATAAAAATACCAGAAAAATTCTGGAAAAATTCTCAAAAATATTTTAGGACATTTGTGACTCAAATAAAATATTTCCAGCAAAATTTTATTTTAACTTTTCTATTATTTAATTAATTTGATAAATGGCTTAATTCAAAATAAATCCAATTAAATCCAAATAAATTCCAGGAATTCCCAAAAACTCAAAATACCATTTAAATGCAAGAAAAGCAAAAATTGGGGTGTTACAGTGACTAAACGTTAGCATTGTCGAAATCGCCTTAGAAAGTCCCGAGCGGCGCCTCTTCCTCACTGCGGCAAGTGGACAATCCGATTGAGTACAAAGAGTGTACTCGCACAATAATATAAGTTGTATGCTGGTTTCTAACTACATGTGGTTGCTACATCAAAGGAAGGCAAAATGGCAATTTCAGTTTAAAGCAATATTTGGAACCAATCGTAAACATGTATAGATTGAAAAGAATTGCATTTAATAAACATTTGCAAATTTTAATACATAATATAACATCATCATAATCACATTCATATCATGCCTTCAAGCATCCTCCGAACCATGAGTTCCATCGCTCATGTTCGACTACACACAAAGTACTCAATACTTGCGTCTTTTCCCACTCCCATCCCATTCCTACCAAGTCCTTAATACTTGCCCGGTGGATCGACAGTTCAAGTGATCGTCCTTAACCATGGGCGCGCTATTGAATAGTTTAAACTCTGAGGTGCGACTTTACCCACACGACACGTCACGCTCGTAAGCCAAGCTATTAACACATTTCCTTTGATGTGCGGCCGAGGTGAGCGTGACAAACCATTTTCCAAAGATGCATGGTAGTGTATCTAAACCATCCGGATGATTTGTGACCCTCGATCCGCGTGCCCGATGCTCGGTGTGTGTGGATCAAGGAGTACATCCGTTGTTGGACATCCCCGACTCAACAAAGTCGAGGGACTCCGAGGACATTCCTTGGTGCTCCACCAAGTCCAAGGAATTCCGGTGGTCATTCCTTGACGCTCCACTAAGCTCAAGGAATTCCGAGTGCACATGGTTTACATAACCTAGTCATACATAAGTACTTGGTTACGCCGGTCCCATAAACGGCGTGTGGTTTGCACGATAGTTACTCAAAGAGACGTCACCAGGATTTAATCCTTAGGGTCCTTAACCAACATCTCTAATCATTAACCAATATTTGAAACCATCAACATCATAATAATTCTTAATCATTGCGACCAATGGACTAAGTCCATCTATCGCGGTTTCTAACGATGTTCTAAGCATGGCTAAGCAATTCGTACGAACCCATATAATAAGAATAAACCCTCCTCCTAGGGCGACAATCGAACTCGGAAGGAACATGATAAGGGGATAACATCACAATGAGGTAATAGCTAAGAATTCTACCCAAACATAATTGTAATTGAAAGTAAGCATGCAATTGATAAAATAATTTCCAAAAATGTAGATTTCAATTAGTAGGAGCAATCATGGTCAAGGAGTAAAGTAGTGCCTTGCTGCTCGTTCTTGACTTCGAAAGCGTAGTCGTACTCGGGTGTGCCTTCCGAAGCGTCAACACCTAATCGAGAAAATCCAAATTCATAAACACCAAATCAAGATTCCAAAGATGCCCATGATTAAAAGATGTATGAAATGCTCATGATGCACAATACTTGATTATAATATGAAAATACCAATTTAGTCTTGCGAACTTTGGACTTGGTTATCAAAAATTCATGTTTTAGAGGCATTTTATTGAATTATGTCCGGAGTATCCGGACATTTAACCGCGGAGTGTCCGGGCTGACCCTCTCGGTGTGACGAGTTCTGGCATATCCGGACTATCCGGATTAAATCCCCGGACTATCCGGATTAAATCCCCGGAGTATCCGGATTAAATCCCCAGAGTATCCGGGCTGACCCTCTCGGTCTGCCCTGTTCTAGCATATCCGGACTATCCGGATTAAATTCCCGGACTATCCGGGTTAAAACCCCGGACTATCCGGATTAAATACCCGGACTATCCGGATTGAGAGGTCTGTTTCAAAACGGCTATTTTGCTATTATTGGCTTCTAAACTTCATAGCAATGCACTAGGACTTCAAAAGGGTGGACTAGGGTGGGATCTTACCACTATGGGGTTTACTTTTGCACGTGGTGACGGTTGGTTTCGACGAGGGAATGACAAGAATGTCACAATGCCGACTTTCACGGTTCGTCTCCTCCTAGCTCGTGTAGACGACAATGACTTCACTTGCTTGCGCTTGCATCAACAACTAGCCTTCCTCCTCAAGCTTCCGTGCGACATGCATGACCCGATTCAAGGTTTGAGGATGGATTCCATGGAAAGGCAAGAAATGAGTCACAAGAGCACAAATTTCAGAACAAGGGGGGAAAGGAAAACGATTGCCACTTACCAAAAACTTGTTGCCTCAAGAATCCACTTGGATGGATTTGAAGCTCTTGATCTTGGCTTCAAGGTGGTGTAACATGCACAAGCTCAAACTCAAGCTTTGATTGGATTTTGTGGGGGAGAATGGCAAGGTGTTGAAAAAGAGTTGCTTGCTGTTTTCTGCAGGTTTGGATGAGCAAATGGGCTAGTAAGGGGAGGAGAAACCAATGTTTAGGACCTTATATAGGCTGCCCATTCATGCCTTACATGTGGGGCTAGGTCCCACATGTCATAGGGTGAGAAAAGGGGTGGGTATGAGTGATTTGAGTGAGAAAAGTCATGGAGGGGATGTGCAGCCCACAAGTTCCTATGCAAGGTAGGTCCCATGTGTCATTGACATGTTAGGTAAGTGGGTAAAGGTAGGTAAAGTAAGAAGTGTCATAGTAGATATGTGCAGCCTACTCCCTTCTCTCTTATGATCATGGCCCACACGTCATTGACTAAGGTAAAATACATGTGTGCAGTTTGGAAAATGATTGTTATGATTTTGTTACTCCCTCTTTATGCAAGATGAATGTCCTAACACTTGTATGATTATAATTAAATGAGGATTTAACTGACATCATGGAAGACATTAGCAAGACTGGATTAATGAAAATTGGGCTGTTACAAGCCCTCCCCCCTTAAAAGAATCTCGACCCCGAGATTACATGGCTCCATTGAAGAGGTAGGGGTATTCAGTTCGAAGATGATCCTCCCGCTCCCATGTGGCCTCATCAGGGGTGTGATTACTCCATTGAACCTTAAGGAATTTGATGGTGTGGTTTCGAGTAACACGCTCCCTCTCGTCGAGAATACAAACGGGATGCTCCTTGTAGGATAGATCGGGTTGTAATTCAAGAGTGTCCAATTTTGTGGCTTCAGTTGGGACACGGAGATATTTCTTCAATTGAGATACATGAAAGACATCATGCACATCGGCTAGCGAAGGGGGAAGCTCCAATTGATATGCCACCGCTCCTCGTCTGGCTATAATCCGGAAAGGTCCAATGTAACGAGGGGCTAGCTTTCCCTTCACATGAAACCGACGAATACCTTTCATTGGTGAGACCTTGAGATAGACGTGATCACCAACTTCGAATTTGAGTTCACGGCGGCGACGATCAGCGTAGCTCCTTTGACGAGACTGCGCGGTTCGCAACCGTTCCCGAATAAATTGAACTTGCTCTTCCGCTTCGGCGACTAGTTCGGGACCAAAGAGGGGTCTCTCTCGCACTCGCACCGCTTAAGTGGAGTTCGGCAAGATCTTCCATAGAGAGCCTCGAATGGACTCATTTGGAGACTAGCTTGATAGCTGTTGTTGTAGGAGAACTCCGCGAAGGGTAAGCATTTCTCCCAATTCTTGCCGTAGGTAAGGGCACAAGCTCTAAGCATATCCTCAAGAATTTGGTTCACCCGTTCAGTTTGTCCATCCGTCTGCGGATGATAAGCGGTGCTAAAAGAGAGTTGGGTCCCCATGGCCTTGTGGAGGCACTGCCAAAAATGTGAGGTAAATTGGGTATCTCGATCTGAGACAATTCTTTTGGGAACACCATGAAGAGACACAATTCGACGAAGATATAACTCAGCTAACTTGCTCACTGTATCCGTCGTCTTGACAGGAAGAAAATGAGCAGTCTTTGTTAGTCGGTCGACGATTACCCATATAGAATCAAAACCTTTTTGTGTCTTGGGCAACCCGGTGATGAAATCCATACCAATCTCTTCCCACTTCCACAAGGGAATGGGCAGTGGTTGAAGTGTGCCTACTGCACGCAAATGATCGGCTTTCATCCGCTGACATATGTCGCACTCGGCGACATACCGGGCAATCTCTCATTTCATTCGGGTCCACCAAAGCCTTGGCTTAAGATCTTGATACATTTTTGTACTCCCGGGATGAATAGAGAATGTGGAGTTATGAGCCTCATCAAGAATCAATACCTTCAATTCCTTACAATTTGGCACTACTAGCCGCTTGTCAAACCACAAGACACCTTGCGAGTCCTCGGTGAAGCAGTTGGCCTTACCTTGTTTGATGCGGGCTCGGATGAGTGCCATGCCCTTGTCTGTCTTTTGAGCCTCTTTGATTTGGTCCAATAGATTAGATTTAACTTCCAAGACAGCAAGGAATCCCTCCTTAACCACTTCTAGGTTGAGCTTCCGAAACTCGGCGCACATGGCGTCCGATTCCGGTTCTACCGAAATACGATTGCATTGAGATTTTCGGCTCAAAGCATCGGCAACAATATTGACCTTTCCAGGATGATAATGGAGTCCCATATCATAGTCTTTGATCAATTCGAGCCACCTCCTTTGCCTCAAGCTCAGATCGGCTTGAGTAAAGATATACTTCAGGCTCTTGTGATCGGTGCAAACTTCTAGCAATTCTGGATGAGGAAATGTCGCCAGATTTTTAGAGCATGTACCACTGCTGCCAGCTCTAAATCATGGGTGGGGTAATTCATCTCATGAGGTCTCAATTGCATCGATGCATACGCCACAACCCGACCTCCTTGCATAAGTACACAACCCAGCCCGAGGCGGGATGCATCGCAATATATGTCGAAGCCCTTGTGAATAACCAGCAGGACTAAGATAGGTGCAGTGGTTAAGCGAGTCTTCAATAATTGAAAGCTTGCCTCACAATCTGCTGACCATATGAACTTGTTCTCCTTCTTCAAAAGTTCGGTCAGTGGCTTCGCGATTTTGGAGAAGTTCTCAACGAATCGGCGGTAATAACCCGCGAACCCGAGAAAACTTCGAACCTCCGTGATGTTTTTAGGCTGTTCCCAATCAAGTACCATCTATATCTTGCTGGGATCAACCGCAACTCTGCCTTCTGATAATACATGGCCCAAGAAGGCGACCTCCTTTAGCCAGAATTCGCACTTGCTGAATTTTGCATAGAGTTGGTGCTCTCGCAGCTTTTCCAGGACTTTTCGAAGGTGTACTTGAAAGACCATGTGGAGGTCTATCCTTGTGTGTGATGAGTAATTGACAAGATTTGAGATTGGATTGATTTGAAATTGAGTTTGATTTGAATTGGATCTTCAAATTGAAGCAATTTGAGTGTTGGTTGCTTTTCCTAGTGCTACTGGCACAGGCGAGTAACCGGACCATTGGGCTTAATTATGATCGATTAATGATTGTGGGATAATCATTGAAAATATTTGTGGGCATTGCTATGTGAAAGGTTTTCCTTGTCTTTGATGGTTGCTTGAGCGACGGTGCTAGGTCATGGTGAGGCGGAGGATGACCGGGACTAGGCGAGGCGTCGGAGGTCCGAAGGTCGGAGATCACCTAAGATGATGGAGACGGAGTCCGGGCAAGCCAAGAAGAAAAGAAAAGGAGATGATGCTAGCTAGATGCCACGTGGATCAATGAGGGCCGTCGGATTGCGGTCTAGTTGATAGGTTAGCGGGTCTAGGTAGTATGCTTTGAAAACCGTGCAAGAAAACCCGATATGTGTGTGGGTTTTGGGTTAGCCCTTGCATGGCTGTGTGAGTGGGTCAATCCTAGCCCTTAGATGAGTGTCCGAGGGTTGAGGGACTCATCCAAGGGTGGTAGGTGGCCCAAGAGTAGTATAAATAGGGGTGGAGGGGTGGCCTCCTCCCCTTGAAGGTTTGAGTTGCTCCTTTGAGCTTTGCCCACATGAAGTGAGGCTTTGTAAACCTTCCCACCAGAAATACAAAGAAATTTCTTTACATTAGTGTGAATTTAAATTCCACATTTACATTATGTCTTTACTTTGCGCAATTTAAATTCAGCATTTACGTTACGCATTTACTTTCCCGCAATTTACATTTATGCAATTTGGATTTGCCTCCCCTCCTTCTAAATGCTGATCTTGGATGTTTTGAGTGTGTTCATATGGTTTTACATCTCTTTTGCACTCTTTGATTAAGTTGAGATCATCTTTTCTTTTAAGTTCCAGTTCTTTCCAGAACTTGTTCTTCACGCAGCAGTTAGTATTTGATTTCTAGAAAAATCCTTTTTGCATTATTCTTATTGGAGATTGTGCGGGACTCCCATATCCATCTGTAGAAAAATTTTGGAGTTCACTTGTTGCACCGTTTGGGCGCCATGAGGTGAAAACTGAGCCCCAAATTTTCTGCTCGAAGTTCCTGACTGTCTGTGTTCATAGATTTATGATGATTTTTCTACATGGCTTTTTGATCTAAAATTTGGTAGAGAGCTTCACGACTCATCTTCTCATAGGAAGAAAATTTCTCATAATTTTGTGAGCAGCAGAAACCCAGCAACCTCCTGTTCAAATTAAAGACAGTTTCTGAAAATATCTGCTTTTGCTTTTCTAAAAGAGACTTTTGTGTCTTGGCTTGATCTCTTTTTGAAAAGAAGTATTTGAATTGATTCCTCTTTATTTGGACACTTGGCAACCAGGATTGTGATTGAAAAATCCCTACATATTTTATGGATCTCATCCATGTAAGCTAGGAATACACATAGTTGTCTAGTCGTTCCGGTTTTTGCGGGTTTTGCGAATTTGAGGAGCACCGGTTTTCTTTGCGTGATCTTGTCAAGGTTTTAGTTGGAGTATTTTGGTGGAAAATTTATTTTCGACCATTCACCCCCCCCTCTGTTCACCATCTCGATCCTACAATTGGTATCAGAGCCGGTTTTGCTCTTCCATAGATCTTGACCGGTCTCAAGAGCCATGGCGACGGACAAATACTCCACCAAGCCTCCCATTTTCAATGGAGTTGATTTTCCTTTTTGGAAGTCCCGAATGGAGTCGTACATCACTGCCCAGGACTTCCTGATATGGCAGAAGGTGAAGCTCCCGTATGAGGTTCCTGCCGATGAGGACGTCATGGCCGGAAATATGGCTGACGTTGAGGCAAACGCTAAGGCTAGGAACATCCTTATACAGGGCCTTAGCCGCAGTGAGTACGACAGGATTTCTCACCTTCGCTCCGCCCACGAGATTTGGGTAACCCTCGATGCTTACCATAAGGGCACTACTCAAATCAAGACCGTGAGGTAGGACCAGTTCAAACGCGAGTACAACAAATTTGAACAACGCGCTGGTGAGAGTCTCGATGAGTGCTTTGGTCGGTTTACCAAGATTTTGAGTGACCTCCGAGCAGTCGGTTGTATATACCCTGACTCGGACAATGCTCGGCATTTCTTGACCGCACTCGACCTTCGGGTTTGGGAGATGAAGGTGACCATCATCAAGGACACCACTGATCTATCGACTCTGACTCTTGACGGGCTTTATTCCCACCTCAAGACTCATGAGATTGATGTCGTCTCTCGGAAGACGAAATCTCAGTCGATGGCTTTGGTCACCGATCCCATTGGGTCCTCTTCTGGATTTTCTCTTCACTTTGCTTCTGGTTTTTCTCTCTCGCTCTTTGCGGCGTAGCGATGAAATTCAGAACGATTTCGGAAAATGAGCTTGCTCTTGTCGCTCGAAAATTTTCCAATATTTACAAGAGAGTGAGAGAGAGGAAGAGAGGTGGCATGATCACCGCTTGAGTGTGGTGGCCCCAACCACATTCGAGCGAACCGCCCTAAGCCGGAGAAGGGCAAGAACGGCGTCGGCGGTTTGGGCAAGAACGACTACACCGACAAGAATCGCAACAAGAAGCCTCCGGTTCAGAACCGGCAAGACGAGAAGAAATACCGCAACTTCTCCAAGAACAAGAAGCTCTTCCACAGCGTCCTCGCCGCCCTCGACGACATCAACCTCTCCGACACGGAGACATGGAGCGGCAAAGGCGAGGATGATCTGCAAGAGAAGAAAGGCGGCGCGACTTCTCGGCATGTGCTTCATGGCGGCGCCATTGAAGTGAGCGACTCGATTTGTCTGGCGACACGGATGAGGTACCCACCTACGATGAGTTAAATGATGCCTTCAGAAATTAGGCAAGTTTCATGCTAAGGCTAGGTCGAGGTGTTCGAGTTAGAGAAGGAGGTAGATAGTTTGTCTCGGGAGTTAGCTTCACTTAAATCATGTTCCTCCCGAGACTCGGCAGTTGTACTCTCTGTGATGCTTTGCTTGTGGAGTTGGAGAACCTAAGAACCTGCATGATAGTGTGGTTTCGATCTTGAGGCTCTTAGGTCGAAGGATGCTAGCACATGTTCTATTGATCCTATTCCTATTGATGCTAGTTTTCTTCATACTCACACAAGCGCATCTTGTGAAAATTGCCCTAAGCTACTTGTTGAAATTGATGCCATGAGTTGTCACCTTAGGAAGCTTTACGCTAGAAATGATGAACTTGAATTGCATGCTTCTAAGGACCCAACGGCTCATGTGAGGGTCAGTAAGCAACTAAAATTTGATAATGAAGCTTTGAATGCCAAGTGTGATCAACTTGCTAAGGACTTACTAGTTAAGTCAAATAATGGTTGCTTGCTGTGTATTGGGATTGAGGATGACGTGGATAAGGTCCACGTAGAGCTTAGGAAGAAGTTAGAGGCCCAGGTTGGAAGAATTAGAGATGCTTCTTGTGCTTCCTGTGAGTCTCTCAAATTTGAGGCAGCCGTGTATAGGGAAAAATATGCACGCGCTGTTCGATCCTCTTCTTCTGCCTCTTCTTCTACTCCTTCCCCTTGCTCTTCATGCGCCTCACTTTTCCGAGAGTGTCAGTATCTTATTAGCACTCTCGAGAAATTTGTTGGAGGCAAGAAGAAGCTCAATCTCATTCTAGACCAGTCCAAGATTAGCAGATTCAATCAAGGTCTAGGATTTGATTACTTGGAGTACGCTAGGACTCATCCTCCTACCATTGTGCGTGGTTCCAAGAGTGGAGATATAGTGGTTGCTCCTGTGTTGAGCACCACTGTGTTTAGGTCTCTTTGGTGTGGTCCACGGGACTTGACTGAAGGATGCTTCTCTTGTTGCTACGCCTCTAACAAGGCAAAGTACACATGCACCTTCAGAAGAAGGATGGTCACCTAGTAGATTTCAGCTTGAGCGCGCCAAGATCACTCGGCGTGGCGTGTTGATGCTCTTAGGGTATTCGGGTCATCCCTGACTCGAGTGCTCCAAAGGCGCACTGCTTGCTACTAGACAAGTTAGAGAGTCGCTTTGTTTTTGGCGGCGTCCCAGACTCGGTTTTCATCTTTGTTCGATCGAGTTTTAGTCCCGGAGTTGCTCGTGGTCGATCTTTCCGCCGTCCTCTTGATATTTCTCATTTTCCCATCGAGGTAGATATCGCGGCGTGAGGTGTTTTTGGTAGGAGACCTAGGCGACCTCATTGGGATGGTCCGGCCTTTGCACCACGCGCGGCCAACCCGCTTTTAGCTCCTAGATCATCTACTAGAGTTACTCTTGATCATCAAAGAAACACTCGAGTCCATCTTCTTCGTGGTGGTACTGAGGCGTCGTGTAATTCAAGATTGGGTTCCCAAGTCTTCACTTTATCCCATCTTGAGTCTTCTCTTTGACTTGATCGGTTAAATCGGATGGGGAAGGAGATGTTTGGATTGTTGACTCGGTGTTCTCGCCATATGACCGGAGATTCTCGTTGGTTCTCTTCCTAGTCCGAGCCCCGGTGATGAGTTGATCACTTTTAGGGATGCTTCTTCGTAGAGTCATTGCTAAAGGTACCGCTCGCATTAATGAAAATTTTATTCTTAAGGGCGTTGCCTTAGTGAGTAAGCTGCAATATAATTTGCTTTCCGTTTCTCGGCTTATCGATGACTCTTTCGAGGTAAGCTTTAAGAGCAATGCTTGTAGAATCCTCGATTCATCGGGAGAGTTAGTTCTTGATTTCTAGATTTGGGAGAGTCTTTCGTGCTGATTTTTACTGTTTCTTGGAGACTCTCCTCGGTGTTTGATTGCTTCGAGTCCCGTGATCTCTCCTTCGGCATAGGAGACTTGGTCACATTGGTTTTGATCATTTGACCGAGTTAGCGACCGCGATCTTATTCGTGGTTTGCCCAAACTCAAGATGGTCAAAGACTTAGTTTGCTCTCCCTGCCGACATGGCAAGATGGTTCTTGCTTCTCATCCTCCAATCACCGTAGTGATGATGATGCACCAGACAGCTTTTTACACATGGACATTGTTGGTCGGCTAGAGTCAACATCGAGGAGGAAAGTGGTATGTCCTTGTCATTGTTGATGATTTTTCGAGGTATTCTTGGGTATTTTTCATGGCCTCGAAGGATGAGACTTTTCTCACTTGAGGATTGGTGAGTAGGTTGTCTATTGAGCTCCCGTGTGCATTACGAGCTATCTGCAGTGATAATGGCACCGAGTTCAAGAATTCCTACTTTGAGAGTTTCTGTGGAGTCCGGGTTAGAGCATCGGTTCTCCTCTCCATACGTCCCTCAAAAAATGGCGTAGTGGAAAGGAAGAATAGGACCACTGGTTGAGATGGCGGGACGATGCTAGACGAGTCTGAAGACTCCTAGGAAGTTTTGGGTGAGGCTATAGCTCTTGCTTGTCATGTTTCCAATCGTGTTTTCTTGAGAGCACATTTGCATCGCACTTCTTATGAGTTGAGGTATGGGCGAAAGCCCAGTGTTTCTCATTTTCGCGTTTTTGGTTGCAAGTGTTTTATCTTGAAGTCTGGTAACCTAGATAAGTTTGAGTCTCGTTCTTCCGATGGTATCTTTACGGGTTACTCGACTTCCTCTCGTAGCTATAGGGTGCAGGTTGTGATGCGAATAGGATCATAGAGACCTGTGACGTGACCTTTGATGAGGCTAGCCCAGGTGCTAGACCTGATATTTCAGGCTCTTCTTATCCCTCCGAGACCATCTTTGTAGAGGATGAGGATGATGGAGATGATGGTGTTCCACCTAATCCAGTCTCCTCTTTACCTGAGGTGCCTCCTGTTTCCATTTCTGCACCTCAGGATGATCAGCCTTTGCCTTCAGACTCTTCTTCAGCAAGTGGCTTTGTTCCTACCTCTTCTCCTCAAGAGGTAGAGGCCACTTCTGCTTCTGGTCCTCCACGACACATTCAACGTTCTCATCCACCTGAGCAGATCATTGGTGATCTATTTGAGCGTGTTACGCGCTCAAAATCAGGCTTATCTTCTTTTTGCCTTCACTCTGCCTTTGTTGCCTCTTTTGAGCCAAAGGATGTTACTCATGCATTATTCGATGAATCATGGATTAATGCTATGCATGAGGAACTGAAAAACTTTGAGAGGAACAAAGTTTGGCAGCTTGTAGAGCCCCCATCTGGTCATAATGTCATTGGGACCAAGTGGGTGTTCAAAAACAAGCAGAGTGAGGATGGGGTTGTCATTCATAACAAGGCTAGGCTAGTTGCACGGGGCTTCACTCAAAGTTGAGGGTCTTGACTTTGAGGAGACCTTTGCCCTCAGTAGCTAGACTAGAGGCGATTAGAATCTGCTTGCATTTTCTCGCATCCCGGGCTTCAAGCTCTATCAAATGGATGTCAAGATTGCATTTCTCAATGGCTTCATTGAGGAAGAGGTGTATGTCAAGCAACTTCCAGAATTTGAGAACCCCAAATACCCGAACCATGTCTACAAGCTTTCCAAAGCCTTGTATGGACTTAAGCAGGCCCCTAGAGCGTGGTATGAGAGGCTTAAGTCCTATCTTCTCAGTCATGGTTTCAAAATGGGTATAGTAGACAAAACTTTATTCATCAGACACCAGGATTCTCATTTCCTTCTCGTCCAGATTTATGTGGACGATATTATCTTTGGTGGCTCATCTCAGTCTCTTGTGTCTCATTTTTCTGAGGTGATGAGCACAGAATTTGAGATGAGTATGATGGGTGAGTTGAGCTACTTTCTCGGCTTCCAAATCAAGCAGACTCGGGAGGGTACTTTCCTGCACCAAGGTAAGTACACTCGGGACCTCCTGAGGCGGTTTGATATGTCTGATGGGAAGCTTGTGTTGACTCCTATGGCCACCACTACTGTCCTCGAGCCCGATGAGGATGTTGGGCCTGCTGATCAAAAGGAGTTTCGGAGCATGATTGGCTCTCTCTTGTATCTTCTTGCCTCATGGCGGACATACACTTTCTTTGTGTGTATGTGCGCTCGCTTTCAGGTTTCTCCTCGCGTCTCTCATCGCCAGGCGGTGAAGCGCATCTTTAGGTACCTTCGAGCTACCATTGACTATGGTATCTGGTACTCTTCTTCCTTTTGTCTATCCCTTAGAGCCTTTTCCGATCTTGACTTTCTTTGGTAGGGATAGATAGGAAGAGCACTTCGGCACTTGCCAATTTATTGGCACTTCTCTTGTTTCTTGGTCATCTAAGAAGCGGTCCGAGTCGTCTGATCCCATCTTTGAGGCCGAGTATGTTCTTTAGCTGACCGATTCTTTGTAGCAGTGCTCTGGATGAGATCGACCTTGCGGGACTTTGGGTTAGAGATAGAGAGTATTCCACTTTTACGTGATAACACTTCGCTATTTGCATTGCCAAGAACCCGGTCAAAGCACTCCGGACCAAGCACATTGATATTAGATATCACTTCCTTAGAGACCATGTGGAGAAAGGAGACATAGTGATTCAGTTTGTGGAGAGTGACCACCAGTTGGCCGATATCTTTACCAAGCCTTTGGATAGCTCTAGGTTTGTTGCCTTGAGGAGTGAGCTTGGAGTTGTGTGCCCTTACGGCCTTCTGTGAGGTGGAGCTGATCTGTATATTATGTATTATATTTTATTTCAGTTTTTCCTTTTGTATTGCTCTGGGTGCTTATGGGTTTTATTCCTTAGAGTTATGAGTTCACATCACTTAGACTTCTGGCATGCTTTGCATGGACCTCTCATCTTGTGCTTTAGGTTGCTATCATGCTTAATTAGCTGTTCTCTCTTCTCTCTAGGTTGAGTTCCCTCACAGTCTTATAAGTCTAGCAGGTGTTGGGCCCCCTGGGTAGACAAGGTCTGTGTGCACTCCTTAGTTTGGGATCTAGAGGCAGCTTTCCTATGTTAGTCATTGGGGAAGATGAGAGCGAGTCTGAGCCGTAGTGTTCTCTACCATCTTTTCTATGCTCTATAGTCACCCAGTTCATAGTTTCTTGACTTCTTCCCTCCATTCCGTGTTTTTGGCTTTAATTGAGTTCTTTTCGACCTTTCTTGAGCTTAATCTTGCTAATAACTCAATTTGAACCAGATTTGTTCTTAAAATGGAATCACATGTTGAGGGGGAGTTTAAGAATATGTCTCATGCATTGCATATAGACTTGATTTTTCATTTTATGAGCTTTGTCTATTATGCAAATGATCCATGTTTCATTTTATACACCATGCTATATTTTGAAGAAAATTACTTGCTTAGATATGTCCAAGTTCATTTATTCTTGCTAAGCTTACAAAAATTGAAAAATGAGCATTAAAAGAAAAACTTGATAAAACATGTTGCTTTTACTTGTTAAGTTTCTTCTCTAGGTATTTTTGCCATGATTTGTGAAATTCTGGAATTCTCTAGAGTCCCTATAGCAACTTGGGTGAATCTTGTTTGATCCATACTTGAGTCCTTCACTAGCTTAACGATGAAAATGCTAAAATGAAAGTGAAGCAAAATTGACTCTTTTTGTGCGCATTAGACTCAACACCTCACATTCACAAGACAGCTTCTCATTGCACTTGAGATGAACTTGAAATGGGTTGTGTATGACCAAGATCATTCTCTTAAGAGTCTCTCTTGAGATGATCGATTATGGCTTGAGTCAATTGCTTGTAAAAAATGTAAAAAAAACATATGTGGGTAAAGAATGCAAATAATGTCAAACATTTGCACCCCGCTATGGCTTTCAAAGCTTCAAAGAAAAATCTGCATACAATAAAAAGCTCGAAGGACCTTGTGTACACTTCTAGATTCCCCAAAGTGTTGAGTAGGTTGAACTCTAGGTTTTCCATTTGATCCTTTGAATGGCTTTGCTTCTAGTTTTGAAACTAATAACAAGTGTTGCTCATGTTCAATCATGCTAAAAATGACATGGTTTTAATTAAATATTGCTAGCAAAATGTTTATTTGCACTTGGACATGACTTAGCTTAGTTTATTTTTGCCATAACTTAGCTTGGTGTCATAACTTGTCTTGTTGGTCACATGGATAATCTTCAAAGCTCCCTTAGGCTGCATTACTTGCATAAAAACAACAAAAAAAGGGGAGAAAAGAAAATATCATCTTGATGCCTATATTGCCAAAAGGGGGAGAAATCGTAGAAAAGGCATCATTTTGCATCTTGATTCTTCTTATTTCTTATGATCTTTGTTAATCTTTGCTATATTTCATAGATCATAAGTTGCCAACTTGATCCTGTCCTTGATTTTTATTTCTTTGATCAAGTTTGGCTTTGCATTCAAATTGCTTTCTTCTCTCTTATTCAAACTCAACTTATGCCTTTTCATGTGTTTGTCAATATACTCATCAAGGGGGAGATTGAAAGACCATGTGGAGGTCTATCCTTGTGTGTGATGAGTAATTGATAAGATTTGAGATTGGATTGATTTGAAATTGAGTTTGATTTGAATTGGATCTTCAAATTGAAGAAATTTGAGTGTTGGTTGCTTTTCCTAGTGCTACCGGCCTGGGGGCAGTAGCACCGGACCATTGGGCGCAATTATGATCGATTAATGATTGTGGGATAATCATTGAAAATATTTGTGGGCATTGCTATGTGAAAGGTTTTTCCTTGTCTTTGATGGTTGCAGGGCGACGGTGCTAGGTCATGGTGAGGCGGAGGATGACCGGGACTAGGCGAGGAGCGTCGGAGGTCCAGACGGTCGGGAGATCGCCGGAAGATGACTGGAGACAGAGTCCGGGCAAGCCAAGAAGATAAGGAAAGGAGATGATGCTAGCTAGATGCCGCGTGGATCAATGAGGGCCGTCGGATTGCGGTCTAGTTGATAGGTTAGCGGGTCTAGGTAGTATGCTTTGAAAACCGTGCAAGAAAACCCAGTATGTGTGTGGGTTTTGGGTTAGCCCTTGCATGGCTGTGTGAGTGGGTCAATCCTAGCCCTTAGATGAGTGTCCTAGGGTTGAGGGACTCATCCAAGGGTGGTAGGTGGCCCAAGAGTAGTATAAATAGGGGTGGAGGGGTGGCCTCCTCCCCTTGAAGGTTTGAGTTGCTCCTTTGAGCTTTGCCCACATGAAGTGAGGCTTTGTAAACCTTTCCACCAGAAATACAAAGAAATTTCTTTACATTAGTGTAAATTCCGCATTTACATTATGTCTTTACTTTGCGCAATTTAAATTCAGCATTTACGTTACGCATTTACTGTCCCGCAATTTACATTTATGCAATTTGGATTTGCCTCCCATCCTTCTAAATGCTGATCTTGGATGTTTTGAGTGTGTTCATATGGTTTTACATCTCTTTTGCACTCTTTGATTAAGTAGAGATCATCTTTTCTTTCAAGTTCCAGTTCTGTCCAGAACTTGTTCTTCGCGCAGCAGTTAGTATTTGATTTCTAGAAAAATCTAGAAAAATCCTTTTTTCATTATTCTTGTTGGAGATTGTGCGGGACTCCCATATCCATCTGTAGAAAAATTTTGGAGTTCACTTGTTGCACCTTTTGGGCGCCATGAGGTGAAAACCGAGCCCCAAATTTTCTGCTCGAAGTTCCTGACTGTCTGTGTTCATAGATTTATGATGATTTTTATACATGGATTTTTGATCTAAAATTTGGTATAGAGCTTCAAAACTCATCTTTTCATAGGAATAAAATTTCTCATAATTTTGTGAGCAGCAGAAACCCACCATCCTCCTGTTCAAATTAAAGACAGCTTCTGGAAATATCTGCTTTTGCTTTTCTAAAAGAGACTTTTGTGTCTTGGCTTGATCTCTTTTTGAAAAGAAGTATTTGAATTGATTCCTCTTTATTTGGACACTTGGCAACCAGGATTGTGATTGAAAAATCCCTACATATTTTATGGATCTCATCCATGTAAGCTAGGGATACACATAGTTGTCTAGTTGTTCCAGTTTTTGCGGGTTTTGCGAATTTGAGGAGCACCGGTTTTCTTTGCGCGATCTTGTCAAGGTTTTAGTTGGAGTATTTTGGGGGAAAATTTATTTTCGACCATTCACCCCCCTCTGTTCGCCATCTCGATCCTTCAGTACTTCATGCTCCTCTTCGAGCTTGGAGTAAATAAGAATATCATCGATGAAGATGACAACGAACATGTCGAGATATTCCATGAAAACCGAATTCATAAGGCTCATGAAATAGGCCGGTGCATTAGTCAAACCGAAAGACATGACAGTATATTCATATAGACCGTAACGGGTGGAGAATGCCATTTTTGGAATGTCTCCCGATCTGATTTTAATTTGATGGTAGCCTAATCTCAGGTCAATCTTGGAGAAGATACAGGCTCCAGTCATTTGGTCAAACAAATCATCGATCCGCGGAAGTGGATACTTGTTCTTGACCGTGACCGCATTCAACGGATGGTAATCAACACACATCCGCAAACTATCATCCTTCTTCTTCACAAATATCGTCGGGCATCCCCAAGGTGAGGAGCTCGATCTAATGAAACCCTTCTCTTGTAGTTCCGTAAGTTGTTTCTTCAACTCGATCAACTCATTTGGAGGCATACGGTAAGGTCGCTTCGATATTGAGGCCGTTCCGGGTAGAAGCTCAATGACGAACTCAACCTCCCGATCAGGTGGCATCCCCGGCAATTCTTCTGGGAATACGTCTGGGTAATCACATACCACTGGTATATTACTTATTCCAAGGAATGGCTCACCCTTCAAGGCATAGAGGTGAGCATAATCTGGACTTGACGCAAACACGACTTGTTTGCCACTTGCGTTGGTAAGTGAAATAGATCTGCTTGCACAATTGATGCATCCTTGGTGCTTGGATAGCCAATCCATCCCAAGAATAACTTCAATCCCTTCTGTCTTAATTATGATCAAATCAGCTAGGAATTCTACCCCATTGATTTCAATCTTTACTTCCCGGTAGACTCGATCGGTCCTTAATTCTGATCCCGGGGTTTTAATGAGAAGTGGTGGATGCATGGGTTGTATAGGGAACTCATGATGCATAGCAAACTTCTCTTTAACAAATGAATGAGATGCTCCAGAATCGAATAATACTGTAGTCGGGTATGAGTTGATGGAAAGCGTACCCAATACCACATCCAGTGCATTCTGAGCTTCTTCGGCAGTCACATGGTTGATGCGACCACGTGGTGGGGTTGGTGCGGTTCTTGGAGGCGTTGGTCGAGGTGAAGGTGTTGCTGCCCCCAGTGCAATAGTGGGTCGAATCCCCGACGTTGCTTGGTTCTTTTGTGGGCATTGGCGTGCAAAGTGCCCCGGTTGCTTGCACTGGAAGCAAACAAGAATTGGGCGAGCTTGAGTGTTGGCTCCTTGCTGATTTCCACCTACAGTTGGTGGAAGACTTGGCTGCAGTGGGCGAGCAATGAATGTTGGGGCCTCGGCGGTGCGGAGTTTGATAGTTTGGAAATGAGGCGCACTATCTTGGTGGCTGCAAGTTGCCGCTTGCTGAATTTTGTGCAGCTTCGCTTGCGCTATGCGAATCCTCCAATTTTCCCCACTTCTCTTCCACCACTATGGCCTTATGGACCAAGTGCTGGAAATTTCGGAAGTCATGAGCAGCGAGCTCTAGCTGCAACTCCTCCGAAAGTCCCTCCATGAAGCGCTCTTGCTTGCGCTCATCGGTGGAGATTTCGTCCGGGGCATAACGAGCCAAATAGTTGAACTCATGGAGATAATCCATGACGGTCTTGCCACCTTGCTTCAATGCGAGAAATTCACGCTTCTTCCTTGCCATAACGCCTGCGGGAACATGAGCCTCGCGGAAAGCCGCGCGAAATTCCGCCCAAGTGATGACATGATCGGTGGGCTGCATGGTGGTGTAGCTGTCCCACCATGCGCACGCCGCACCGTCGAGTTGATGTGAAGCGAAGAGGACCTTTTCATGGTCCTGGCATTGAGCGATGGCCAGCTTGCGCTCAATAGTCCGAAGCCAATCGTCGGCCTCGAGTGGATCCGCAGCACGGGAGAATGTTGGCGGCTTCGTGCGAAGAAATTCGCCGAGTCCACTAGCCGCGTGATGTCCCGCCCCCTCGGCTCCTCGAAAAGGGGCTGGGGCATAGGCCGTGTTACGGGCGATCTGCTGTAGGATTAATGTTTGATCTTGCCAGTTTTGCTCAATCAGAGCGAGGACTTGAGCCAAGGTAGGAGGGGGTGGAAGTTCCTCCTCCACGCGAGGGTGGTGCTGATTTTGGCGATGCGAGGACTCCGGGTGGTCAGGAGTGACCCCCTGAGTTGGATCCTCAGTTGCTTGGGAGCCGGTGGATTGTGGCCTCGCCTCACGCTGAGATTGGGAACGAGTGGTAACTCCCGCCATCTGTTGCCAAAACAAGTTAGCAACAAGCAGCAGAAGAGCCACAACCACGCCGAACTAGAATATTCGGACATCAATTCATACAAATTTAAATTCTACATGTATGCAGCAAGAAAACATGCACCAAATCCAAAATACATCAAAATAAGAAGGCTCTTAAGCCACAACATCACCCATGAAAGCAAATAACAAGATTCCGATACATTAGCACAAGTTCACAACCCGTAGGTCAAAAGCGATAACTAGGGGTGACAAGTCCAAATATAAGAGCTAACATAGGTTCATAAGGTAGCCTATTACATCAATTAAATTAGTTCAGCTCATCCCTACTCGCCCTCCACGATGAGCTTTTCCAGGACAACTCAAATGTCTCTAAGGAATCCTTGGGGAAACACATTCAAAAGATGATATCCCGGAGATCCGGTATCTTCGGGGTCCAAGGGGTTAGTGAGACGCTGTGGTGATCCTATATAGAACCTAGGTACCCCTGGAGACTCCTGGACACGCCTACACATCACACTTCCCGAGTTGATGCGCGCGTTGTTGCACACAACATCTTGGGTCTCTATCCCCGGCACATGCGGAAACTGAAAGGCGGCTGGGGCTACATCGTGTGGCGTCATGGAGTTGCGCCCACACAATATGTCCCGTGGCACCAAGTTAATCTGGACAAATTGGTGAAGATGCCCTTGTGCCGCATGAAGACGAGCACGAGTCTCCCATAGCTCATGGACAATGCAACGATTAGCCCGGTCCAAAGCACGGACCAAGCCCGACAACTGGCGAATAGAAGAGTCTTCTCCCATCTCAATTTCAGCAACATTGTTGACTTCGTCTGATGGTCCTCGTTGCGGGAAATACTGATACGGAGGTAAGGTCAACTCCCACAAGTCATGGCGGAGATGGCACATGGCAACATACGCCACCTCTTGGATAGCCATTCCTACGGACGTCCCCCTCGCTCGAAAGTGATAGGGAATGCTCCCCGTCACCATCCTAGCAATGATGTGAACCGTAGCAGTGTAGGTCTTCAATCTGGGTCCTATGGCACGACCATAAACCGCGTACTCTGGTGCATAAGTGAAATTAGCTCTCCACAGCATATCCCTCAGGTGGGAAGGATAGCCCTCCACATCTTCCGCGCGGGTGACTAAAACCAATGGCCCAAAACTCATCTGGCATGTTGAAAGGATAAGAGGGGTTAGAAACTTGTTTGCATAACCAAATGAACATAAAGGTAAGATATAGAACTAAGAGGGGTAGGAAATAAAGGAATGCACAATTTTATCAGTTCTGAAATTATTTGATAGCAAAATATTTTTTGACTCAAAACACCCTCTAACTAGTCGTAGCATGGCCGTTCTAACCTACAGTCAGTATGGCTCTGATACCAAGCCTATGGGGAACCGTCCCCGGGACTCCACTGATTCACTCAATTGCGCGGTACATCTCAAGTGAATTAAGGGAACCTCGGGTGTTCCACGATTATACCCGTGTTGGTCCCAGGATAGTTCGCCAACACGGGCATTCTCATCCAACAGTTGACATCACAACACATACACAATTATCGGAAGCATAAACGTTATTACATTCCCAAAAGTAGGACTGTTGTCCATAACGACATATTTAGAGTTATTACATCAAGTAGCAGCGGAAATTATAAGATAAACGACAAAAGGGCCAGCATGGCATGCCCCCAAACCCTCAGGCAACCAACTGGGGAAAGAACGGCGACTAAACGTTAGCATTGTCAAAATCTGCCCGGTAAAAGTCCCCGGGCAGCGCCTCTTCCTTACCTGCAGCAAGTGGATAATCCGATTGAGTACAAAGAGTGTACTCGCATAATAATATAAGTTGTATGCTGGTTTGTAACTACATGTGGTTGCTACATCAAAGGAAGGCAAAATGGCAATTTCAGCTTAAAGCAATATTTGGAACCAATCGTAAACATGTATAGATTGAAAAGAATTGCATTTAATAAACATTTGCAAATTTTAATACATAATATAACATCATCATAATCACATTCATATCATGCCTTCAAGCATCCTCCGAACCATGAGTTCCATCGCTCATGTTCGACTACACACACAAGTACTCCAATACTTGCGTCTTTTCCCACTCCCATCCCATTCCTACCAAGTCCTTAATACTCGCCCAGTGACTGACAGTTCAAGTGATCGTCCTTAACCATAGACGCGGCTATTCGAATAGTTTAAACTCTGCAGAGGTACGACTTTACCCACACGACACGTCACGCTCGTAAGCCAAGATATTAACACATTTCCTTTGATGTGCTGGCCGAGGTGAACGTGACAAACCATTTTCCAGTATGCATGGTAGTGTATCTAAACCATCCGGATGACTGTGACCCTCGATCCCGCGTGCCCGATGCTTTCGTGTGTGTGGATCAAGGAGTACATCCGTTGTTGGACATCCCCAACTCAACAAAGTCGAGGACTCAGGGGCGTTCTTGGCGCTCCACCAAGCCCAAGGAATTCCGGCGGTCATTCCTTGACGGTCCACTAAGCTCAAGGAATTCTGAGTGCACATGGTTTACATAACCTAGTCATACATAAGTACTTGGTTACGTCGGTCCCATAAACGGCGTGTGGTTCGCACGATAGTTACTCAAAGAGACGTCACCAGGATTTAATCCTTAGGGTCCTTAACCAACATCTCTAACCATTAACCAACATTTGAAACCATCAACATCATAATAATTCTTAATCATTGCGACCAGTGGACTAAGTCCATCTATCGCGGTTTCTAACGATGTTCTAAGCATGGCTAAGCAATTCGTACGAACCCATATAATAAGAATAAACCCTCCTCCTAGGGCAACAATCGAACTCGAAAGGAACATGATAAGGGGATAACATCACAATGAGGTAATAGTTAAGAATTCTACCCAAACATAATTGTAATTGAAAGTAAGCATGCAATTGATAAAATAATTTCCAAAAATGTAGATTTCAATTAGTAGGAGCAATCATGGTCAAGGAGTAAAGTAGTGCCTTGCTGCTCGTTCTTGACTTCGAAAGCGTAGTCGTACTCGGGTGTGCCTTCCGAAGCGTCAACACCTAATCGAGAAAATCCAAATTCATAAACACCAAATCAAGAATCCAAAGATGCCCATGATTAAAAGATGTATGAAATGCTCATGATGCACAATACTTGATTATAATATGAAAATACCAATTTAGTCTTGCGAACTTTGGACTTGGTTATCAAAAATTCATGTTTTAGAGGCATTTTATTGAATTATGTCCGGAGTATCCGGACATTTAACCCCGGAGTGTCCGGGCTGACCCTCTCGGTGTGACGAGTTCTGGCATATCCGGACTATCCGGATTAAATCCCCAGACTATCCGGATTAAATCCCTGGAGTATCCGGATTAAATCCCCGGAGTATCCAGGCTGACCCTCTCGGTCTGCCCTGTTCTAGCATATCCGGAATATCCGGATTAAATTCCCGGACTATCCGGGTTAAAACCCCGAACTATCCGGATTAAATACCCGGACTATCCGGATTGAGAGGTCTGTTTCAAAACGGCTATTTTGCTATTATTGGCTTCTAAACTTCATAGCAATGCACTAGGACTTCAAAAGGGTGGACTAGGGTGGGATCTTACCACTATGGGGTTTACTTTTGCACGTGGTGACGGTTGGTTTCGGCGAGGGAATGACAAGAATGTCACAATGCCGACTTTCACGGTTCGTCTCCTCCTAGCTCGCGTAGACGACAATGACTTCACTTGCTTGCGCTTGCAGCAACAACTAGCCTTCCTCCTCAAGCTTTCGTGCGACATGCATGACCCGATTCAAGGTTTGAGGATGGATTCCATGGAAAGGCAAGAAATGAGTCACAAGAGCACAAATTTCAGAACAAGGGAGGAAAGGAAAACGATTGCCACTTACCAAAAACTTGTTGCCTCAAGAATCCACTTGGATGGATTTGAAGCTCTTGATCTTGGCTTAAAGGTGGTGTAACATGCACAAGCTCAAACTCAAGCTTTGATTGGATTTTGTGGGGGAGAATGGCAATGTGTTGAAAAAGAGTTGCTTGCTGTTTTCTGCAGGTTTGGATGAGCAAATGGGCAGGTAAGGGGAGGAGAAACCAATGTTTAGGACCTTATATAGGCTGCCCATTCATGCCTTACATGTGGGGCTAGGTCCCACATGTCATAGGGTGAGAAAAGGGGTGGGTATGAGTGATTTGAGTGAGAAAAGTCATGGAGGGGATGTGCAGCCCACAAGTTCCTATGCAAGGTAGGTCCCATGTGTCATTGACATGTTAGGTAAGTGGGTAGAGGTAGGTAAAGTAAGAAGTGTCATAGTAGATATGTGCAACCTACTCCCTTCTCTCTTATGATCTTGGCCCACACGTCATTGACTAAGGTAAAATACATGTGTGCAGTTTGGAAAATGATTGTTATGATTTTGTTACTCCCTCTTTATGCAAGATGAATGTCCTAACACTTGTATGATTATAATTAAATGAGGATTTAACTGACATCATGGAAGACATTAGCATGACAAGCTTCGCTTACCGGATTAATGAAAATTGGGTTGTTACAACCGCCGGTCACCCAACCCGCACCGCCAATCGACTTCCCCCTCCGCCATGTGAGCCCCCACCGCTGGTTGACTGCACCGTCCACCTCGGCCTCCACCCACCATCAGTTGTGAGCTCTGACGCCTCCCTCCACTGATGACTCCCCCTACCGTCACCTCCCCCAACCATCGCCTCCCCACAGATGATTCCCCCCATTGTTGCCTCCGAGTGCCCATTCATAGCAATGGTGTTCCCATGTATTTCTTCAATTTTCTTCATTGCTTCTGGTTGTGTTAGCAAGTATTCTTGAAAATATGTGTTTTATTTACAGTACACAATTCAAGGATCCAAGCTCTAGCTGAATTAGATTATCAAACATAATTGGATTAAAATCAGCTTCCCTCGGCCATAACTCAGACAAGTTAATATGGTTATTTAGTAATTTTTTCATTTCTATCTTTGTTTTATGATCAACAAATCTGATGATATTTTCCCTATTCTCGCTAGTTTCAAGTGCGTCATCTCCAATTGGTATCAAACTATTTTCTTTTGCCATAATGTTCACCTTCTATTATCAACAAACTACATTACATTGACCTCATTGATATCATAGTTTATTCAATACAATAAGAAGAAGAACCAACCGAAAAGGGAGAACAAAAAAATAGAGAAGGTCAATGATCTAGTTATATGAAACACAAAGCTGCATGCTCCATACATAACCTACTTGACCCTCATTGCCCAGTGTTGTTTAACATTGGCAACCATGATCAGATACATATGCAAACAGAAGCACACATAAGAAGCAACAGAACAGAATGCAAGGGAAGATTTTCATGTTAAATACTTTGAAGAAGGATATAGATTCATTTGTGGCAATAGACTTTAAACCGGTTTTCTATGATCCTCACCAAAAGAATGAAATGAAAATGGCAGTATAAGGAGGTAACTTGCAGGATTTCTACCAGCATATAACCTTTGTTTCTTTGTTTTGGAAGCAAAGATTTGCTTGGTAGCAAACAAATGTACTTGTATATATAATGATGATATATTCATATGGGTGATTGAGTTCTAGTGTTTTCCCAACCTATTGTTCCCATTGTCTTGCTAGCATTATTGCCATTACACTGGTACATTAATGCTCAATTGTTGTGTTGTTGAAGATATGTATTTAACAGGGGACTTCTTTACGTGCATATAAGTATGAGTTTTCTTGAGTTAAATGCTCTATTCACTTATTGTCTTATGGGTACAATTATTCACTTGCCAGTCTTGTGGATACAATGATTCACTTGTCATATGGAATGGGCTAATTTTCATTTATAATTGCATATTACTTTTGTTTTTTTATCTCAGCATATGTTAGAGTTTAACTTGTGTAACCTACATCACCCATTCGAGAGTGCTTATTTATAAATATGCTAGAATGGCATATTTATAAGCAAGTAGTTTCGAATTGTTCACATTTTTTGGGCAGTTCGAGGATGTGTGGTTTGGGCAAGTTCCTGAGCTGTTGTACAACTCTAGAGAGATTTCAGTAGCGTCTCCTTGGTGTTCTCTGGATACACACCCCTCTTGACCTGTTATCGAGATATGTATCTGGAGTACAACAGGGAGATGCTGCCGAAATTTTCTCTAGAGTTGTACAATGGCTTAGGAACTTGTCCAAACCACATATTCTTGAATGGGATTAGGACCTAATCTATTTAAAGATTCGGAGTTTTTATTCGTACATGTTTAGTTGGTCAATAGATAGAATTTTCTTTAACATCATCCGTTAATCTGTTACTTTACATGATCCTTTGTGAAGTCTACATAATAACTATAAATTGCTCTCTCAAGTTACATATATGACCATGTCAAATATACATATATTCGAAATGTTGCAATTATAGAGCATCGGCTCAATGCTAGACAGAGCAGAAGGTGCTGTTGAGAGGTAAATCCAAGTTCCAAATGTTGAGCCGAGCCAAGATCTGAATGTTCAGGGGCTGAGTAAGGTGAGGAAGGGCTAAGGACAGAACAAAGGGGCCATAGAGAGAATGCCGTAGGTTCTCCAGTTCAATGCTACAAGGGTTTGCACGGGTCCTCCAAGTACAAGGGGCGATACCAGTTATTCCTCGGCCAATTGGTGAGGGAGAGAGTGCTCATAACGGTTAAGGATTGGAGAAAGGAAGTTAGTGCCGAGCAGAAGAATCGGCAATGGGACGAGGTTAAGGGCAAATGGATTATAGAGGAGGAAGATTAATGTAACGCGAGGCGGTATGCCTTGAAGAGGATGGGTGTGGCCTTGAGGCACTTCAAGGTCCTTATGCGTAGTGAGTACGTATTGAAAAGCCGTACACCATTCGAGAGGTATCCGTTCATGACTCCTGATGCTTGGAAGGAGTTGACGAAGATGAAGGGTATGCTCGAGTCAGAGCAGTTGAGAGAGAGTAACACCGCTATCTAGAGGCATAACATGCTCCCTCACCACCTCGGTACAAGCGGCTATGAGGGGAAGAAGGCGGAGTGGGCACAACTAGCCGAGAGTGCATGAGACAGTGATAACTTACTGCCACAGATGTGAGGAGCGGGCACGCAACTGGGTATTAGAGAGGACAAAAAAATCATTGACGGATAGTTTGTAGTTGCAAACCCCGCAACTGTGACATTGTCTCCACTATTGTAAGAGATCTAACTTAGTATATTACAGTTGACCCAATTTATTGTATTTCAGATCTAATTCGTACTTACTTATTGTAGGAGGTAAGCCAATGGAAAGAGCAGGGGACCTTTCAGAGTCAAGGGTCGAAGGACATCCTATCATCTGCAATCGGGAAGTCTGACTATTGTAAGAGATCTAACTTAGTATATTACAGTTGACCCAATTTATTGTATTTCAGATCTAATTGTCTTACTTATTGTAGGAGGTAAGCCAATGGAAAGAGGGGACCTTTCGAGTCAAGGGTCAAGGACATCCTATCATCTGAAGAAGTCTTAAGGGCTTCCATAGGGCGGTTGAAGAAGTCTTACTTCTAAGTTGACGCTGCGAGTGCTAGATCAAAATCATGGGAGGCACGTGTGGAGCGCCTCAAGGACACACTCAGGGCGCAACTAAGGGAGGAGATCAAGGAGGAGAAGAGAGAGGAGATAATGGCAAGTGAGGAGGAGATAAGGAAGGAGATGATGGCTCATGAGGAGCGTTTGAGGGCTGAGATGCTGGTGATAATTTTCCATACTCGGAGGCATATGCCCTCACCTCTCGTAGAGAAGCCTGTGCCCCGACCCAACAGCTACAGTTCCAAAAATGATAAGTCTGGTCCTCAGTTGAAGGTAATAATTAATTTTTCCTGACATAAAGCTACGAGTGTAACTCCCGCAATATTTTTCCTTAAGTTGCGCACTTCTTGTAGGTGCCTACCAAGTGCCAGCTCACCACTCCGACGAAGGATAGATTTCCTGTAGAGGCTGCACGCGGGGTTGCATTTCCATGCAAGGAGACCAACACTGTGCATGGTCAGCCTTTGGGGAAGGGCTACATGAGGGTGTAGGTGGACTACATCCACGAAGACTTCGTATCACATGTGCTAGAGTTCCCCCCAACGAACATATCACCACTCTCGGGCAAGCACACATGTCATTCATCAAGTGGCCCACAACGGGTGTCATACTGGTCAAGGTAAAAATCTCCCACGTCTTCTCTACTATTCCAGTAGTACTGCATCAAGTTATATATACGCATGCTTCGTATGTTCCTACTGTACCTACGCCTACTCCTGCTCACACTACCGAGATGAGTCCTACACAGAGTGAAGAGCCCACATGTACAAGGACTAGCACGATAGCCACTGAATAGCAGGAGGCCTCAGAGACTCCTTCCAAGAAGGCAAAGCTAATAGAGGCCACAACGCTCCCTTGAACACATGAAAAGCCCTTTGCCCTGACCTCGAAGACTCCTTCTGTGCAAAAAGGAATGTCAGCAGACAATACGAAGACCCCTCAGGATTTAAAGGCCTACGTACATGGAAACCCCCCGATTGCATCCAACTTATTGAATGATCTAGACAAGTTTACTTGCATGCTCCATGGATGGTACATTGATAGGGTCAAAGAGGAAGAGCGTCAAGTCGACTTCACTATGAGGTATAAAAGGGGACATTTCCACCGCGACGACCATGGGACATTCCCAGTCAGTTTTGAGGATCTGTTCCATGTGTACCAACTAATAGCTATCGATATTTCTACTTTACGATCTTGGATGTGTGCACCATACAACATGAGCTGATAACTTTTATAGGATTTCGCATTATGTTTTCTAACATTCAACACGAGTTGCAGGGCAATGAGATAGAGAGCCATGAGGAATCAACACCTAGTTGGGTTTGTTTACCCCGAGCTTGTGTCTGTGACCATGGCTAGGCTTCAACCTGACTTCATTGCCGACTATATTAAGGGGGCATTGAATATTTAGTCAAAGAGGGACTTCGTTCTATCCCATGGCACGGGGAGTAAGTAGTACTTTACCCTTTAATGACTTGTACGCATTTAAACTGCATGCGAACTTATTTCCTTGCACTTCATACCATTTAATAAACAACCATTGGGTTCTTCTCGTTCTCCTTCTGAGTGAAAACACGGTCTACACTTTTAACTCGATCGAGAAGAGATAGATGACCTACGTGATCAAGCCTCCTTTGGAGTAGTAAGTACATAGTAACCTAACACTTTCTGAATTTAACTACGTGCATTTTTTTCTCGGCCTACGTTGATTATGGAGGGACACACGATGATGAAAAGGGCAAGAAATTGGAGTATAAGGCTTCAAGGTACAAGTGCCTAGCACATATACAATTAATTTTTTCTGACATCTAATCTTCGTGTGTTAAATTGTTTCTCTCTTCACAGTGTCATCAACAAGGCAGTGATGACCTGTGTGGCTCCTACGTTATGCAGCACATGCTGATCGTGGTCGGCGGCTCACATCTTTTCGTAAACAACATAGAGAAAGAATGAAGGGAAAATCCTACCAAGGCAATCGTATTTGTTTTGGTACATATGCTCTTCAAGCACTTGAACCCACTTGGATCACGTTGAGACAGATAGAAGCAGGACGAAGAGCAATGACACGATATGCACATCATGGTGGAAAACTATGGGTACGTATATTTCCCGACAAACTGGTTACACTAAGACCCACGGAAACACGTATGGGCTCGGGAAAGGGATCCCCTGAATATTGGGTAGCCATTGTTAAACCAAGTCGAATACTTTATGAAATAGGTGGAGTATCCGAAATTGTAGCTGAGTAGCTATCTCCATAGCTGCTAGTAAAATACCCATACGAAGTCAATTTCTTCTATTAGAGATATAGAACCCCAAAAAAGGAGTATTGAAGATTAAAAAACCAGGTTTTTCTTTCTGGAAAGACAATATTTCTTTCATCCTTTTCCATTGAAATAACAAATTGAAATCAAAATAATATGATTCAATCTCATACCCTTTAAATGTAGCAGATAACAGTGGAGCTTGAAAATTGATGTGTATTTGAGTCATAGGAGCTGCTAGTAATCAACGATATGCTCGTATTGGTGATATTCTTTATTCTTTGTAATCAAAGTGGCGATGGCCCCAAATGCCTCTAGAAAGATCCGAAGTAATTCTAGCTGTAATTGTACATACATGTAAAGATTTCAAATGCAAAGACGGTATAATAATACGCTATGATGACAATGCAGCGGTTATCATTGATCAAAAAGGAAATCCAAAAGGAACTTGAGTTTTTTCTTTTTTATTATATATAGTATCAGCAAGGAACTTTGATTATTAATTCTATTTTAAAGTATTATTAAGTAAGACATGCACAATGCATAGGACTAACCCCCCCCCCCCCATTTCCAAATTTGGAATTTTGAATACTTTATTGATTTTTTAGTCCCATTAATTGACATAGATACAAATACTCTACTAGGATGATGCACAAGAAAAGGTCAGGATAGCTCAGTTGGTAGAGCAAAGGACTGAAAAATCTGGTTCCTGGCACAGAAAAAAAGGATCTACCGAATAGGTATTGATACAAATACCTTGCCTTGATCCACTTGGCTACATCCGCCCCTTATCCAGCTAAAGGATTTTTCTCTTTGTTCCATTCATCATTATTCTATTTATTCTGATCTCCATACTTCGATCAAGATATTGGACATAGAATACCACTCTTTAAAATGGAAAAAGGACTAATCAGCTTTGACATGAAAAAAATGAATCTTTTTGTAGTTCATCATTTATTGGCAAAAATCGAAAAGGTCAATATGAAGGAGGAGAAAGAAACAATAGTAACGTGGTCCTAGGCATCTAGCATTCTACCCGCAATGGCTGGCCATACAATCACGATTCATAATGGAAAACAAGGTCTGAGTCAAATAGCAATGATTCGAAGCACTTCTTTTTCCGTTACACTATTTCAAAAACCTAAGGACTCAATCGTATGGATATGGAAAATACAGGATTTCTGATCCTAGCGGGAAGAGGAGGAAATGGATACTCAATTTAAAGTGAGTAAATAGAATTCCATACTCGATCTCATAGATCCCTATTGTGTTGTTTGGTTGCCTTCTCAACTCAGCCAGGTTGTACGAGTGGAGCCAGGCTGGTGGGATCCAGGCTGAGTGGATGCAAGGAGATGTTGTTTGGTTGATTGCATGAGTAGTGCGGTGAGAAGAGATGGTGTTTGGTTGATTGCATGAGTGGTGCGGTGAGAAGAGATGTTGTTTGGTTGATTGCATGATGTGGTGCGGTGAGAAGAGATCTTTGTTTGGTGATTGCATGATGTGGTGCAGGCTGAGAAGGGAATTAGGGGATGGATTAAAAAACAAGTCCATGTAAGACCAGATGGGCTCGTTTCGTTGTTCTTGGACCACATCATATTGACCAGATGGGCTCGTTTCGTTGTTCTTAGACTTCGCTGAGCATAAACCATGCAAAATTGTTAGGAAAAAAAACCATCCAACATTTTTTTTTACCATAAAGTTCTAGTTGTATGTGAACATCCAACATTTTTTCTACCAAGTACCATTTCCCTATCAATTCAACAAAATAAATTAGTTTGATTTGCATTCGAATAGGTCTTAATAACAAATGCACCTACTAGTTATGTTAAACATTACCTGGAGCAACCCGTAACCCATCATTTCATTCTAATGCATCGGCAAGGATTGTTGCATCGTGTGCCGATCCCTCCCAACAAGCTAGTACATAGGTAAACCTTAGATCAAAATCGACAGCGGCTAGCACATTTTGGGTGGGATATGGCTTTCTACCCCTAAAAGCAGCAACATTTGCCTTTGGAACTCTTGCACGCACATGAGTACCGTCAATAGCACACCCACACAGTCCTATATCAATCAAAGCGATTATTACAAACCATATAAGCAAACAACACAAACTAAACCTAACAAAATGTCGCATGTATTACCTTAAAATAGGGATACCACCTCGAACTCGAGCTGATCTTTACGGGTGTCTCATTGGAGGGGGGCCTAATCATCTCACCTCGTAGCTCTCCAATAGCATATAACACTTCCTTGAAGTACCGACTCACTGTTTCTATGGATCACCTAAATGTGTGATGGATAACTTTGAATCTTTGGTTATGCCCAACTACATGGAGGAACATTGCAACTTGCTCCTCTATACATGTGTGTATGCTATCACACAGGAGATTCCTATCCCTAAATAGGTTGCATAGGCGGAAAAAAGGGGCTCTTCTCATGCGCAACATATTGACACACTCGATATCACTAGAGTTAAAAATTAGATTTAGATTGGCTTGGCGTTCAATGTCTCTATTGCACATAGGACTAGGGTTGCAATCGGATCGGATAATTTCCGACCGACCGACCGACCGGATGTGTTCGGATCGGATTCGGATAATTTTTTCGGATAGTTTTCGGATTCGGTGTCGGATTCGGATACTTTATTTCAGATTCGGATTCGGTTTCGGGATATCACTATCCGTCGGATCGGTATATTCCGAAACTTTTTTCGGATATATCCGGTAAAAGCTATTCGGATATCCGATCTTCTCCCGTGACTGTCAGTGCGTGACCTGTCCAACCGACCAGGCGTGCTGCTGCTCATCCCCCACGACATCGCCGCGAGCACCATCTCCGTCGTTAGACGCTCGGGCCCGGCCGACCGCACCATGAGGGTGTGAGTGACGGCGTCGTCCGCCACCACCACATCTGATGCCACGACGCTGAGCTGGGAGTCCCCAAATTCGATGACGCGCAAGACCCCAGAGATGGGATGCGCATCCAGGGGCGTGGTCACGCGCAGCAGCACCTCGTCCTGCATTGCCTTCGCCTCGACGGCCGGGCCCTCGGCCAGTGCAGGCCCCGCCACGACACCCCTGAGTCGGGCCTCCAGCTCCTGGATATGCGCGATGGCATCGCTCAGCAGCGACGGCTTCAGCGGCTCCTCCCGTCCGTTGGCCAGCTTACGCCCCCGCTTCCTCGGCCTTTGCTCCTCTCCGGCTGCCTGCTCCTGCGCGTCCGGTTTACCCCATTTGGGTACTCGGACTCAGAGCAGCGGGCATTCCTGAAGGCGCAACACCCACAGGAGCAGATGCAGATGAGGATGACGAGCACATTTTGAGTGAGAAGTCATCAATGGACCCAGATTCTTCAGTACTTAAGTGTAGCTGATAAGGGGCCAAAGCCAAGCCTTGTCTGTCCTGAGGTCATTCCTTATCGTTTTCCGATTATGCGTGGCCAATTCACTGCTTTTTGATGACCAGCGACAATAATAAACATGTGTGCGACATGGCTTAATCTCACACACCAAGATCTTTGTATGTGATGAATTATGTCATGTTTTGCTCATTTTATTTTCCCATCACGACAATCGATTTGTTGGTTCTTGAACGTAATTGCTCGGGTTCAAATTATCAACTAAGTTACAATACAAATACTAAAAGCAAGAGCAATATCGGGAGGAACAAGTATGCAAGAAAATAAACCAGTGGCTAATATTGCAAACTTGTACTGGTGTAAGATCACGTTGCAGGTAATCCATGGGAGTCCAATTGGAAATCTTGGCGCAGGCCTCGGACCCAACGACACAGGCAAGTGCTGGCCTCTAGACTCCAGTACTTGATGTCCTGCATAAGCTTATGGAACAATGAGAAACCATGGTCATGCATTTATTGTCTCTTGAGATATTGCTAGCTTGCCTTAATAATTTCGGTCTTCAAACTCTTATATAATATTGTGTTATTGTTGAGTCTTCTGTTCGTATTTCTATATGATGTAATCTAAATATTATTTACTTCTCTTATTGTCTCTTTTATAAAAACATAGAGTTATGGACCTCATAGTCATATTATCGATTTATCGTGATATTATTTACGTATCATTCTATGTTTCGACACATGTCATAAGTGTACCGTTCAAATTTAATGTACTTTTGCAACTTTGTTGGACTGTCCGATAAAATAACTTGTTAGATTGCAATAATCTTGTTGTATGTTGAACTCATACGATTGGTTAATCAGTGCTATATGTGTGCTTTTATGCGGTATCTGTTTTCGCGCATTATCCGACAAAAAATATTCGATACCGTATCGATTCCGCTCCGTATTCGATTCGAATCCGTTACCGATATTATCCGCGCCGTATTCGTATCCGGTACTATCCGAATCCGATTCCGAATCCGACAAAAAATATGATTTAGGATATGGAAAGAGCGATATCCGACCGAATCCGAACTGATTGCACCCCTACATAGGACCATAGGTGATTGCAGGTCTAGTTAATCTAGCCAATCTAAGTCTATTAACAAAAAATGCATGCATGACCGTAAGAAGTGCAACTGCTTCAATAATAAGCTTTCTTTGTCGGCTTCGCATATCCATCTAACAAATAATAGATGACTATATGTTAATGAAAAATTATATTCCTGTACACCACATTCAAATAACTAGTACACAACTAATTATTCGGCTCTAGAAATATAATATACACAATGGAAGATACAAACCTACAGTTACTTATATATAGTTCAGAAGTGTAGACACAACCATATGCCATCATGCACATGACAAATTTCACATCCCACATGACAAATTTGGCCGGGCATATACAACTAGAGAAGAACAAAAATCAAGCGCACCATAACATATGCCACGAGCAAAACCGCACGCAGCTTCTGTAATTCTTGATGCCATGCGGTTTCTCGGATCATGTATTTGCTTTCTTTTGTGGTTGTTGCGTGGTGCTTATGTAGCGGTAGTCTTTTAAGCACCACGCAACAACCACAAAAAAAAGCAAATACATGATCCGAGAAACCGCATGGCATCAAGAATTACAGAAGCGCACATCTTTTGTCACCGAATCAAACAAGCAGATCAGGACACAACGACTACTACTCAACATCTTTTGTCACCGAATCAAACAAGCAGAATTTATTTTGTTTGATATATATCTGGAGCCAAATCTCACAAGCTGCCTTTGAAAGTTGAAACAGCAACTTTTGTTTTTTAAAGAATAAACAGTTTGCGTAGCATATGATCACCACTCTCCGATTTGCCTGAGATTCAATCACGTTAATTAGCTGAAAATTGGCACCTTGCTCAAGCACTTGGGCTGCCATAAGAAACTAAACCTTATCAACCAAGATATAGTGGACAGCAATTCTTCCAAGCAAGATCAAACCGTTTATGCTAGAATTCCTGCCCATTCCCTTTGTTCTGCAAACACTTCCAAGTCTCCAATACAGCATGTAGTAGTTGTATAACTTTGTATGGTCCTTCTTTGATTTTATCCAGTTTTCTCATTTTAGTTTCAACATTCAGTTTAAAAACTACTCCATGTTTGTTTCATTCCCGTAAAGAAGCCCAACAACTACTACTCAACAACTCCATGATCAATGCTATACATGACACAACGACGGTTTATACACGTTGAAATCCATGAGTACTCCACATAAATCCAAGTCCAATGTCAGCAATGCCAGCAGCCGTCTAGAACCCTAAGGAACATTAATTAAGCTTGTGCATGAGGATTTAAACAACCAACTTATACCAGCAGCCGTCTAGAACCCTAAGGCACATCTTTTGTCACCGAATCAAACAAGCAGATCAGGACACCACATACATGTATGTTACCAAATTGGGTGGAATCTGCTTCTCACCTTGCGGCCACCGAGAGAGGATGAACTCCTTGAGCGCGGAGACGGTTGTTGAGGGGTCGTACGTGCGAGAGGAGGCGGTGTGGGAGATGGGTTCCGAGATCTAGAGGTGTGGACGAGAGATTGCCTTCGCGAGAGGGAGGCGTGGGGGTTGGAGATGGGCGGATAAGAGCCGGCGGTCGGAGCGGAGAAGAATCGGCGTGGGGGAGATGGGTGTGGAGGCGTGGGGGAGAGCCGTGCGAGAGGAGGCGGCGTGGGGGAGAACCCTTCTGAGATCTGGAGGCGAGGCGTGGCGGAGATGGCTTCGCGAAATGTTGCATATGCGGAGCCAGGCCCGCCAGAAACGCCCAAAACTTTCGTTTCCGCGGGGCCTTGCTCCGGGGGCAGTGTTGCATCCATCGAGTCTAGCCTAGATACTTGAGAAGCCAACCAAACAGTGGAGTTTTGCATCTACAGAGCCAATTCTCTCCAAATGCAGCCAACCAAACAGCCTATATATAATTCTGTGGAAAGCCATATTCGATGAAAGTCGTATGTACGTCTTGGAAGGAGATCTTTCCTATCTTTCGAGATCCACCCTACAATATGGGGTCAAAAAGCCAAAAAAATAAGTGATTCATTTTTAGCCCTAATAAAAAGAAAACGAATTCTTGAACCTCTTTCATGCTCATGTCACGTCGAGTCTATCGCAGAAAAAGAACGCAAAATCCGATCCAATTTTTCGTGTCGATTAGTTAACATGGTGGTTAACCGTATTATGAAAGACGGAAAAAATCATTGGCTTATCAAATTCTCTATCGATCCGTGAAAAAGATTCAACAAAAGACAGAAACAAATCCACTATTGGTTTTACATCAAGCAAAACGTAGAGTAACTCCCAATATAGGAGTAAAAACAAGACGTAATAAAAAAGGATTGACGCGAAAAGTTCTGATTGAAATAGGATCTAAACAAGGAAGAGCACTTGCCATTCGTTGGTTATTAGAAGCATCCCAAAAGCGTCCGGGTCAAAATACAGCTTTCAAATTAAGTTCCGAATTAGTAGATGCTGCCAAAGGGAGTGGGGGTGCCATATGCAAAAAGGAAGTGACTCATAGAATGGCAGAGGCAAATAGAGTTCTTGCACATTTTCGTTAATCCAGGAATAGAATCTAGGTATGTAGACACATGGATCCATACATCCCGATTGGAAAAGAATCAATAAAAGGAGAATTAGACGATATCCTTCTTGAAACAAACAAAAAGGAAACATAGAATACGACCCTAATCGAAATGCATACATCAGGCTTATACGCTATTGGGATGGTAAGAAGATATGTATTTTATAGACCAAAGAGGCCATCTAAACCCTAAAGTAAAGACCCATGATCAAAGTACCAATCGCTCACTGTCATGAACCTTCTCCATTTGATTCAATAAGGGGCAATTAGCCACCTTCTCGAATGGCTACCCTTGACAAAGGGTAGCGTTCGTATCATAATCTACATGTAGCGGGCATAGTTTAGTGGTAAAAGTGTGATTCGTTTTGTTAATAACTGAATTTGAAATTATATACTTAAGGCGTCCATAAGTTTTTTATATTTCGATGAAAACTATAGTTCTTATAAAGGATTAAATCCTTTATCTCTCAATAGCATATTAAGGAAGAATATACATTCTCGTGATATGTATCCAAAGACTAATGGAAATTGCATAAAAAAATACAAATTGGATTATGAGTACAGAGTCGCGAAGCATAATTTTTCATTGGATTAAGTATTATTTGATTTTTTGGATGCAATTTCTATTTGGAAAAGAATTACATGCATAACAATACACATAAAAGACCATGTGGATGTCTATCCATGTTTGTGATGAGTAATTAACTGGATTTGAGCTTAGTTCGCTTTGTAATTGAGTTTGATGTGAATTGGATTTCCAATTTGAAGCAATTTGAGATTTGATTGCCTTTTCCGGTGCTACTGACCGGGCGTTAGCACCAGATCCTAGTGCGGTGTGAGAAGGTATGTTTTTTGGGTCTTAGGCAATCCGATGCCACCAGATTTTGTGATGATTATTGCATATTTTTTGGACATTGCTATACGATGGGTTTTCCTTGTCTTTGATGGTTGCAGGATGATGGTTCTTGGTCATGGTGAGGTGGAGGATGACTGGGACTAGGCGAGGTGCGTCAGAGGTCTAGACGGTCGAAGATCATCGGAAGATGATCGGAGACGTAGTCGGGGCAAGTCAAGAAGACAAGGAAAGGAGATGATGCTAGCTAGATGCCATGTGGATCAAGGAAGGCTGTCGGATCGTGGTCTAGTTGATAGGTTAGCGGGTCTAGGTAGCATGCTTTGAAAACCATGCAAAAAACCCGTTATGTGTGTGGGTTTTGGGTTAGCCCTTGCATGGCTGTGTGAGTGGGTTAATCCTAGCCCTTAGATAAGTGCTCTAGGGTTGAGGGACTCATCCATGGGTTGTAGGTGGCCCAAGAGTAGTATAAATAGGGGTGGAGGGGTAGCAAATCCTTCCAGAAATGCAAATCTTTTCATTCATACTTGAATTTACATTACGCATTTACTTTATGTCTTAAATTCAGCATTTAAATTCCTGCAATTTACTTTCTCACAATTTACTTTCTTACAATTTGGATTTGTGTCCCCTCCTTCTAAATGTTGTTGATCTTGGATGTCCTGAGAGTGTTCATATGGTTTTACATCTCTTTTACACTATAGGATAGACTAGAGATCAAGTTTTCTATCGAGTTGCATCTCTGTCAAGAACTTGTTCTTTGTGTAGCAGTCAGTTTTTGATTTTTAGAAAAAAATAGAAAAATTATTTTTAGTGATTCTTCTTGTAGAAGGTGCAGGACTCTCATATACATCTGTGTAAAAATTTTGGAGTCCGCTGATCACACCGTTTGGGCGCCATCAGGTGAAAACCGAGCCCAAAACTTTCTTCTCGAAGTTCTTGATAGTCTGTGATATTTGTTTTTTTTCTAACTTTTCTACAATGAGTTTCGAGGTGATCTTGGGTGAAGTGCTAGCAGGCATTTTCTCATAATAAGAAAAATTTCCAAAGCACCAGAAGTCCACCAACCACCTGCTCTAAGTGAGGACAATTTCTATAAATTCTGCTTTTGCTTTTCTGAAAGTGAGTTTTGTGATTTGGCTCAATCTCCTTTCTAAAAGCAAGAGTTGAATTGATTCTTTTTATGTTGGATACTTGACAACTAGGATTATGACTCAAAAATCCCCAAATATTCCATGGATCTCATTCATGCAAGCTAGGGGTACACATAGTTGTCAAGTTGTTTGGGTTTTTCACGATTTCTTTTACGCGATCTTTTCAAGGTATTAGTTGGAGTATTTTGTGAGAAAAATTTTGTTTGTGACCATTCACCCCCCTCTGTTTTGCCATCTATATCCTTCAATTGGTATCAGCGCCGGTTTTGCTCTTCCATAGATCTTGACTGGTCTCGAGAACTATGGCGACGGACAAATTTTCCACCAAGCCTCCCATCTTTTTTGGAGTTGATTTTCCCTTTTAGAAGTCTCAGATGGAGTCATACATCACTGCCTAGGGCTTCTTGATATGGCAGAAGGTGAAGCTCCCGTATGAGGTTCCTGCCAATGAGAACGGCACGACCGGCAACATGGCTGATATTGAGGCAAATCCTAAGGCAAGGAACATACTCATATAGGGACTCAACCGTAGTGAGTATGATAGAATTGCTTATTTGTGATCCGCTCATGAGATTTGGGTGACCCTCAATGCTTACCATGAGGGCGCTATCCAAATTAAGATTGTGAGATAGGATCAGCACAAGTGTGAATATAACAAATTTGAACAACATGCTAGCCTTGATGAGTATTTCAGTCGTTTCACAAAGATTTTGAGCAATCTCTGAGCTGTCGGTTGCACATACCTTGACTCGAACAATGCTCGACATTTTCTGACCGCACTCGATCTTCGTGTTTGGGAGATGAAAGTGACCACCATCAAGGACACTACCGACTTGTCGACCTTGACTCTTGATAGGCTTTATTCCCGACTCAAGACTCATGAGATCGACATCATCTCTCACAAGATAAAATCACAGTCGATGGCCTTGGTCACTGATCCCATTGGATCTTCTTTCGATTCCTCTACTAGAATTTCTCTCTCCGCCCTTTGCGAGCTGAGCAAAGACCAACTGGAAAAATTTCTAGAAAATGAGTTTGGTCTTTTAGCTCACAAATTCTCTCATGCATACAAGAAGGTGGAGAGAGGAAGAGAGGTGGCATGATCACCTGCTTCGAATGTGGTGGCCCCAACCACATTCGAGTAAATTGTCTCAAGCTGGAGAAGGGCAAGAATGACTACACCGACAAGAACCGCAACAAGAAGCCTCACATGAAGAAGTACCACAACTTCTCGAAGAACAAGAAGCTCTTCCGTCGCGTCCTCGCTACCCTCGACGACATCAGCCTCTCTGACACGGAGATATGGAGCAACGAAGGAGAAGATGATCCGCAAGAGAAGAAAGGCGACGACGACTTCTCTGGCATGTGCTTCATGGCAGACACCAATGGCATCAGTGACTCTGAGCTCTACAGCGACTCGAACGAGGTACCCACCTACGACCAACACAATGAAGCTTTCTGTAAGCTAGGAATATTTCATGCTACAACTAGAGTTAGGTGTATGAAGCTTGAGAAGGAAGTAGGTAACTTGACTTAGGAGTTAGCTTCTCTTAGATCTTCCCCCTCCCGAGTCACTGATGATTTGTGTGTTGTGTGATGCTTTGCTTGTGTAGCTAGAGAACCTAAGGATTTTGCATGATAGTGTGCAAACTGAACTGGAAAGTCTTAGGTCGAAGAATGTTAGCACTTGTTTTGTTGATGTTTCTTTTTTGGATGCTAGTTTTCTTCATGTTCGCTCTACTCCTTCTTACTCAAATTGCCCCAAGTTACTTGCTGAAATTGATGCCATGAGTGCTCACCTTAGGAAGCTTTCTTCTAGAAACGATGAACTTGAATTGCATACTTCTAAGGGCCCTATCAGCGCATGTGAGGGCTGTAAGTAACTAAAACTTGACAATGAAGCTTTAAATGTCAAGTGTGCTAAACTTGATAACGACTTACTAGATAAGTCACATAAAAGTTGCTTGCATTGTTCTGTGATTGAGGGGGACTTGGATAAAATCCAAGTTGAACTTACGAAGAAGTTAGAACACTAAGCCCATAGGATTAGAGAAGCTCCTTGCGTTTGTTGTGTGGCCCTCAAGATTGAGACAGCCATACTGAGGGAGAAAAATGCACGTGCTGGTGTTTCTTCTTCTCTTTCTGGTTCTTCTTCTTCCTCTCACCCCTGTTCTTCATACGCCTTTCTCATCCGAGAGTGTGAGTATCTCATGAGCACTCTCAAGAAGTTTGTAGGAGGCAAAAAAAGCTAAACCTCATTCTAGACCAACCAAAAATTAGCAAATTTAATCAAGATCTAGGATTTGACTACTTGGAGCATGCTAGGACTCATCCTCCTACCATTATGTGTGGCTCCAAGTGTGGAGAGATTGTGGTAGCTCTCAGGGTGAGTACCACTGTGTTTAGATCTACTAGGGTTGTCCATCAGACTTCTGAGCAGACGGGTGCTTCTCCTATCACTTCTGCCTCTAGCAAGGTGAAGTATTCATGCACCTTCTGTAAGAAGGATGGTCACCTAGTAGATTTCTGTTTTAGGCGCACCAAGATCACAAGGCGTGAGGGTGTTGCTACTCTTAGGGGTATTTAGGGTCATCCCCAAACTCTGAGTGCTCGTAAGGCACACATTGCTTTTGGATAGGTTAGAGAGTCGCCTGTTTTTGGGCAGTGTCCAGGACTCGGTTTTCATGTTGTTCAATCAAGTTTTAGTCCTAGAGTTGCACGTGGTAAGTCTTTTCGCCGTCCTCTTGATATTCCTCTTTTTTCCATCGAGGTATATGTCAACAGCGTGAGTGTTTTTAGGTAGGAGATTTAGGCAGCCTCGTTGGGATGGTCTAGCCTTTACACCACGGCGGGCCAAACCAGTGACAGCTCCTAAATCTTCTACTAGAGTTGCTTCTTCTAATCTTGTGAGAGTTGAGCGTTAGAGAGATAGTAGAGTCTAGTCTTTTTATTCTGTAACAGGTACTTTGAGGCATCGTGTGATTCAGTATTGTGTTCCCAAGTCTTCACTTTATCCCAGTACTGAGTCCTCTCTCTCTTTTGACTTGATTAGGTTCGCTAGATGGGGAAGAGAGATGTTTGGATTGTTGACTCCGGTTGTTCTCGCCATATGACTTGAGACTCCCGTTGGTTCTCTTCCCTAGTCCAAGCCCCCCGTGATGAGTTGATCACTTTTGGGGATGCTTCTTCAGGTAGAGTCATTGCTAAAAGTACCATCTGTATTAATGAAAATTTTATTCTTAATAATGTTGCCTTAGTGAGTAAGCTGCATTATAATTTGCTTTCTGTTTCTCAGTTTATCGATGACTCTTTCGAGATAAGCTTTAAGAGTAATGCTTGTAGAATCCTTGGTTCATCAGAAGAGTTAGTATGTGGGATTTCTAAATTTGGGAGTCTTTCGTGCTGATTTTTCTATTTCTTCTGGAGACTCTCTTCGGTATTTGATTGCTTCTGAGTCCCGTGATCTCTCCTTCTGGCATAGGAGACTTGGTCACATTGACTTTGATCATTTGACCAGAGTTAGCGGTCACGATCTTAGTCATGGTTTGTCTAAATTCAAGATGATCAAAGACTTAGTTTGCTCTTCCTACTGACATGTCAAGATGGTTACTACTTCTCATCCTCTAGTCACCGTAGTAATGACTGATGCACCTAGACAGCTTTTACATGTGGACACTGTTGGTCCAGCTAGAGTGCAGTCAGTAGGAGGGAAGTTATATGTCCTTATCATTGTTGATGATTTTTTGAGGTATTCTTGGGTATTTTTTATGGCCTCAAAGGATGAGACTTTTTCTCACTTCAGGGGATTTGTTAGTAGGTTGTCTATTGAGCTCTTAGGTGCATTACGAGCTATATGCAGTGATAATGGAACGGAGTTCAAGAATTCCTACTTTGAGAGTTTCTGTGTGGAATCTGGTTTAGAGCATCAGTTCTCTTCTCCCTACGCCCCTCAGCAAATTGGCGTAGTGGAAAAGAAGAACAGGACTCTGGTTGAGATGGCCAGGATGATGCTAGAGAGTACAGTACTCCCAGGAAGTTTTGAGCTGAGGCTATAGCTACTGCTTGTCATGTTTCTAATCGCGTTTTCTTGAGAGCACATTTGTATTGCACTTCTTATGAGTTGAGGTGTGGGCGAAAGCCCAGTGTTTCTCATTTTCACATATTTGGTTGCAAGTGTTTTATCTTGAAGTCTGGTAACCTAGATAAGTTTAAGTCTCGTTCTTCTGATGGTATTTTTCTGGGTTACTCGACTTCTTCTCATTGCTATAGAGTCTGGAGTTGTGATATGAATAGGATCATAGAGATCTATGATGTGACCTTTGATGAAGCTAGCCTAGGAGCTAGACCCGATATTTCAGGCTCTTCTTATCCCACTGAGACCATTTTTGTAAAGGATGAGGATGATGGAGATGATGGTGTTCCACCAGATCCAGTCCCCTCTACACCTAAGGTGCCTCTTGTTTCCATTTCTACACCTCAAGGAGACCAGCCCTTCCCTTTCGACTCTCCTTCAGTGAGTGGCTCTGTTCCTACCTCTTTTGCTCAAGAGGTAGAGGCCACTTCTGCTTCTGGTCCTCCCCGCCACATTCAGCGTTGTCATCCACCTGAGCAGATCATTGGTGATCTGTTTGAGCGTGTGACGTGCTCAAAATTAGGCTTATCACCTTTCTACCTTTACTCTACCTTTGTTGCCTCTTTTGAGCCAAAGGATGTTACTCATGTAATATCCGAATACTTATGGATTGATGCTATGCAAGAGGAACTCGAAAACTTTAAAAGGAACAAAGTCTGGCAGCTTATAGAACCCCTGTCTGGTTATAATGTCATTGGAACTAAGTGGGTGTTCAAAAATAAGCAAAGTAACGATGGGGTTCTCATTCGCAACAAGGCTAGGCTAGTTGCATAGAGCTTCACAGATTGAGGGGTCTGGACTTTGAGGAGACCTTTGCTCCTGTAGCTAGACTAGAGGCGATTAGGATCCTGCTTGCATTTTCTGCATCCTAGGGCTTCAAGCTCTATGAAATGGATGTCAAAAGTGCATCCTTAATGGCTTTATTGAGGAAGAGATTTATATCAAGCACCCTTCAGGATTTAAGAACCCCAAATACCCAAACCATATCTACAAGCTTTCCAAAGCCTTGTATGGACTTAAGCAGGTACCTAGAGCATGGTATGAGAGGCTTAAGTCCTATCTTCTCAGTCATGGTTTCAAAATGGGTATAGTAGACAAAACTCTGTTCATTAGACACCAGGATTCTCATTTCCTTCTCGTTCAAATTTATGTGGACGATATTATCTTTGGTGGCTCTTCTCATTCTCTTGTGTCTTAGTTTTCTGAGGTGATAAGCACAGAGTTTGAGATGAGTATGATGGGCGAGTTGAGCTTCTTTCTCGGCTTCCAAATCAAGCAGACTCGGGAGGGTACTTTCCTGCACTAAGGTAAGTACATTCGGGACCTCCTAAGGCAGTTTGATATATTTGATGGAAAGCCTGTGATGACTCCTATGGCCACCACTGCTATCCTTAAGCCCGATGAGGATGGTGAGCCTACTGATCAGAAGGAGTTCCAAAGCATGATTGTCTCTCTCTTGTATCTCACTACCTCTCGGCTGGACATACACTTTGCCGTGTGTATGTGCACTCACTTTCATGCTTCTCCTTGTGTCTCTCATCGCCAAGCATGAAGCTCATCTTCAGGTACCTTCAAGCTACTATTAATTATGGTATTTGGTACTCTTCTTCCTCTTGTCTATCCCTTAGAGCCTTTTCCAATGCTGACTTTGCTGGCTGTAGGATAGATAGGAGAAGCTCTTCTAGCACTTGCCAATTCATTGGCACTTCTCTTATTTCTTGGTCATTTAGGAAACAGATCAGAGTTGCATGTTTATTCTTGACGCCGAGTATGTTCTTTGTAGCCGATTCTGTGTAGCCAAGTGCTCTAGATGAGATCGACCTTGCGGGACTTTGGGTTAGAGATAAAGAGTGTTCCACTTTTCTGTGATAACACTTCTGCTATTTGCATTGCTAAGAACCCAGTGCAGCACTCCTGGACCAAGCACATTGATGTGGAGAAGAGCATGTGGAGAAAGGAGACAGTGCTTCAGTTTGTGGAGAGTGACCACCAGTTGGTTGATATCTTTACCAAGTCTTTGGATAGCTCTAGGTTTGTTGTATTGAAGAGTGAGCTTGGAGTTGTGTGCCCTTACGGCCTATTGTGAGGGGGAGCTGGTTTGTATAGTATGTATTATATTTTTCATTCACTTTTTCCTTTCTTTTGTCTTGCTCTGGATGCTTATTGGTTTTATTCTCTAAAGTTTTGAGTTCATTTCACTTAGACTTCAGGCATGCTTTGCATGGATCTCTTATCTTGTGCTCTAGTTGCTATCATGCTTAATTAGTTGTTCTATTTTCTCTCTAGGTTGAGTTCCCTTACAGTCTAATAAGTTTAGTAGGTGTTGGGCCCCCTGGGTAGACATGGTCTGTGTGCACTCGTTAGTTTGGGATCTAGAGGGAGCTTTCCTATATCAGTCATTGGGGAAGATGAGAGCAAGTCTGAGCCGTAGTATTCTTTACTATCTTTTGTATGCTCTATAGCCACCCAGTTCACAATTTCATAACTTATTCTCTCTATTATGTGTTTCTAGTTTTTTATTATGTTATTTTGGATCCTTCAATTGATATCATTCTTGAGCATAATCTTACTAATAACTCAACTTGAACCAGATTTGTGCTTAAAATTGAATCACATGTTGAGGGGGAGTTTAAGAATCTGTCTTATGCATTACATGTAGACTTGATTTTCATTTTATGAGATTTGTCTATTATGCAAATGATCATTGTTTCATTTTATACACCATGATATATTATGAAGAAAATTATTAACTTAGATATGTCCAAGTTCATTTATCTTGCTAAGCTAACAAAAATTAAAAAATGAGCTTTAAAAGAAAAAGTTGATAAAACATGTTATGTTTACTTGCTAAGTTTCTTGTCTAGGTGTATTTGCCATGATTTGTGAAATTCTGGAATTCTCTTGAGTTCCTATAGCAACTTTGGTGAATCTTATTTGATCCATACTTGAGTCCTTTGTTGGTGATATGCCCTTGAGGCAATCATAGAGATGATTGCATCATGTCTTATGTTTATGGAACAATATAATTGTTTGTCCTTTGAATAAATATCAATTGGATTAATCAATAAGTAAGTGACTTGTTCGTTGAACTTTTTCCATATATTGATATTATTCATGTTATCCCTGATCGGTTATCATCATATAGGACAATTATGATTCATAGATCAGCACAAATATTGATTGATGACCATGTTTCACGGGTCATAGAGATATGGAGATATCTAATCAATAATGTGGACACATGTTAGAGAACATGTGTTGCATAGACCCATATGAGACACTGCGAGAATTGTTATATGTGTCATCAGTTGGTCTCATGCATAGTGTATGTATGTTCCTTAGACTTGAGATCATCATTGGTTTCCTAGATGTGTAATGGTTTACTTTGGAGCTACCAAACGCTACTCTTTAACTAAATAGTTATAAAGGAAGCTTTCGGGTTTACTATGAAATATGCTGAGATACATTAATGATCAAGATGGAATTTGCTCCTCCTTTATAATGGGAGAGATATCTCTAGGCCTCTCGAATGGCCGAATTTCAGAAAATGCTTGACCATGCTACTCGAGTAAAGAGTTACACGAGTCATCGACTCATCAAGTCATCGAGTAAAGAGCTACTCAAGTCATCGAGTTAAAGAGTTAACTCGATGCATTCGGGGAATTTGAGTCATGACATCGAGAAAGAGTGGTCAGGCCATCCAAACAAGGATGACAACAACTCGCCTTGGGTTTGACCAATATCGTGTAGCAAAGGGAACATAACATTTTCACACTATAGTTGGTTCGTCCGATGCTTTATGGATATTTGGGAATCGATATGTACTGCTAGGTACCGCTATCGATTATTGGTTAGAAAAGTGTTTCTCAGTCGTATTCAAATATAAATGAACCTACAGAGTCACACACTTAAGGGGTTGGAATATAGTGGTTCGGTTAGATCCATCACTAGTGAGCCAAGTGGGCTTTGTCCTTTGGTTGAGCCAAGATGACTATGTAAAGGCTGTTTGTTGTTCCAACAGTGAGATTAAGAGGGCGCAACCATTGAAACCCTAGTAGTCACTACTTGAGCCTTCCTGTGCGCGCTGGTGCTAGCACATTGGCGCATGGCGTTCTTTTCCCGAACGTGTGGACACTGGTTGAGGTGTTGCTACTACTACGACATTGATAAGGACAATCAACCATCGAACGAGGAAGATTGACCACTGCAACTGGATGCGAACTTCATTGATTCGGGCTACATCAACTTCCTTCTGCTGCACTGCGCATCTAGTGGTAATGATCCATGATCATATACTTGCATGGCTTCCTGTTTTACGAGGTAGAAAAATTTTAATTGTGTGCTAGCGTAGCCTAACTGTATCCCTTCATCCTTCACTAGCTTAACAATCAAAATGCTAAAATGAAAGTGAAGAAAAATTGACTCTTTTTGTGCGCATTAGACTCAACACCTCACATTCACAAGATGGCTCCTAATTGCACTTGAGATGAATTTAGAATGTGTTGTGCATGACCAAGATCATTCTCTTAAGAGTTCTTCTTGAGATAATCGAATATGGCTTGAATCAATTGCTGTAAAAATGCAAATATATAAAAAAACATATGTGGGCAAAGAATGTCAAATATTTGCACCCCACTATGTCTTTCAAAGCTCCAAAGAAAAATTTGCATCAAACTGAACATAAGCTCGAAGGACCTTGTATGCACTTCTAAATTCCCCCAAAGTGTTGAGTAGGTTGAACTCTAGGTTTTCCATTTGATTCGTTGAATGGCTTTACTTCTAGGGTTGAAACTAATGCGAAGTGTTGCTCATGTTCAATCTTGCAAAAATGATATATTTTAAACAAATCTTGATAGCAAAATTTCTTATTTGCACTTGGACATGTCTTGGTTTAGTCCATTTTTTCATTAACTAGGTTGGTGTCATAATTTGTCTTTGTGGTCACTTCGATAATTTTCAAAGCTTCTTTAGGCTGCATTTCATACATAAAGAGGAGAAAATGTTATCATGATGCCTATATTGCCAAAAGGGGGAGAAATCGTTAGAAAAGGCATCATTAACAACAAAAAAATGAGCGAATCATGATTCTTATGATCTTTGTAAACCTTTTCTATCTTCTTTGGATCATAAGCATGTTTATTGTGTAATTAGATTTTAGGGCTTTCGTGGAAAACTTGCTCTTTGTTGAGAATAGCTCTAAAATTATTTTTGCTAACTTGGACATGTTCTCTCTTTCCATTTTTAATCAAGTTTGGCTTTGCATTCAAATTGTTTTTCTCTATCTTTCTTCAAACTCAAAACATATGCATTTTCATGTGTTTGTCAATATACTCATCAAGGGGGAGAATGAAAGACCATGTGGACGTCTATCCATGTTTGTGATGAGTAACTGACTGAATTTGAGTTTGGTTTGCTTTGAAATTGAGTTTGATTTGAATTGGATTTTCAATTTGAAGTAATTTGAGATTTCATTGCCTTTTTCGGTGCTACTGGCCGGGCGGTAGCACTAGACCCAAGTGCGGTGTGACAGGTTGTGTTTTTTGGGTCTCAAGCAATCTGATGCCACCAGATTTTGTGATGATTATTGCATATCTTTTGGATATTGCTATGTGATGGGTTTTCCTTGTCTTTAATGGTTGTAGGACGACGATGCAAGGTCATGATGAGGCGGAGAATGACCAGGACTAGGCGAGGTGCGTCGGAGATCCAGATGGTCGAAGATGGGCGGAAGATGATCAGAGACGGAATTCGGGCATGTCAAGAAGACAAGGAAAGGAGATGATGCTAGCTAGATGCCGCGTGGATCAAGGAAGGTCGTCAGATTGCAGTCTAGTTGATAGATTGGTGGGTCTAGGTAGCATGCTTTGAAAACTGTGCAAGAAAACCCGTTATGTGTGTGGGTTTTGGGTTAGCCCTTGCATAGCTGTGCGAGTGGGTTAATTCAAGCCCTTAGATGAGTGCTTTAGGGTTCAAGGACTCATCCAAGGGTAGTAGGTGGCCCATGAGTAGTATAAATAGGGGTGAAGGGGTAGCCTCCTCCCTTTGAAGGTTGTAGAGGTTTTTGTGCTCCTTTGAGTTTTGCTCACCTTGTTGTGATGCTTTGTAAACCTCTTCCTTCCAGAAATGCAAATATTTTTATTCATGGTTGAATTTACATTACGCATTTATTTTATGTCTTAAATTCAGCATTTAAATTTCTGCAATTTACTTTCTCACAATTTACTTGCAATTTGGATTTGCCTCCCCTCTTTCTAAATGCTACTAATCTTAGATGTCTTGAGTGTGTTCATATGGTTTTACATCTCTTTTGCACTCTAGGATAGATTAGAGATCAAGTTTTCTATCAAGTTGTATCTCTGTACAGAACTTGTTCCTCGTGCAATAGTCAGTTTTTGATTTTTAGAAACATATAAAAAAATTATTTTTGTGTGATTCTTATTGGAGACGGTGCGGGACTACCATATACATCCGTGGAAAAATTTTGGAGTCCTCTGGTCGAACCGTTTGGGTGCCATAAGGTGAAAACCGAGCACAAAACTTTCTGCTCGATGTTCCTAACAGTCTATGATATTTGAGTTTTGCTAATTTTTCTACAAAGAGTTTTGAGGTGATCTTTGGTGGAGTGCTTCAGGACGCATTTTCTCATAGAAGAAAAATTTTAAAAATTTGTAGAGCACCAGAAGTCCAGCAACCACCAGCTCCAATTGAGGGTAGTTTCTTTAAATTCTACTTTTGCTTTTCTGAAAGTGCCTTTTATGATTTGGCTCAATCTCCTTTCTAAAAGCAAGAGTTGAATTGATTCCTTTTGTTTTGGATACTTGACATGAGAATTGTGACTAAAAAATTCCCACATATTCCATGGTTTTCATTCATGCAAGTTAGGGGTACACATAGTTGTCAAGTTATTCAGGTCTTTTACGATTTCTTTTGCGCGATCTTTTCAATGTCTTAGTTAGAGTATTTTGTGAGGAAAATTTTGTTTGTGACCATTCACCCCTCCCCCTCTGTTCGCCATCTTGATCCTTCAACACTTAGCTTTTTACATACAAATTTTAAAACTTAAATTAATGCACTCATTTTTATTTTGCGGAAGTTCAATATCCCCTAGAGGAGCTTAGACAACAAAGCACTTAACTATATATGGGATCACTTGTGCTAGTGGTACTGGTTAGAGGTTATATAGGAGGACAGCAGGTTTAGAGATCTTGAAGGCTCCTGCTAGTCCATATGTAAACAATATTAATTATATATATTAATGTGATATATATATATATATATATATATATATATATATATATATATATATATATATATATATGCATGTGTACTTGATTGTTAAGCATGTTTGTATTGTATATTGTCACCGAATGTGATATATATATTGTAATTAAAGTGTTTGTGTTTTGTGAATGTGATATGTTCATTCTGTGTTTTGTACTGCAAATCTGACTGTCAATATATGTTGTTTTGAAGAATATGCAAAAATAGCACACCCCTATGAGGGTTATCAAAATCGGTTCTTATGTGGAACCGATTCTGATAACTACATCATCAAAATCGGTTCTTTTGAGAACCAATTGTGAGAACCGATTCTGTTGACCTTATCATCACAATCGGTTCCACATAAGAACCGATTCTCATAATGGCTCATCACAATCGGTTCTACATAGGAACCGATTGTGATCAGCCCTCATCAGAATCGGTTCCATATAAGAATCCATTCTGATGACCCTATCATTACAATCGATTCCATATAGAAACCGATTGTAATGTGACAGGTCATTAAAATCGATTTCATATAAGAACCGATTCTGATGACCCTATCATCATAATCGGTTTATCAAAAGAACCGATTCTGATGAGGCTCTATCACAATCGAGCCAAAACCGATTGTGATAGTTTCTTAAGATTTTATATCACCACTCGAACTGACTGTAATGACAAAAAAAAAAAAAGAACCGATTCTAATATACAATCTTGTAGTAGTGTTATTAAATGAAAAACTGACCCCCTTACACGGTCAATGCCCTGGCCCTTATATGACTGTCACCCACGCACGCACTTCCTACCAAAGAGGACGATTGAAACTCGCAAACCGTAAGTCTCAAACACATGTTTACAACTCCCTAATTAGACTAGTCCAGTTTTTATACGGAACTTGGTTTTGTTGAGAACTCCCTAAAACGAACTCTTAAAAACTCACTCTAAATTGAATGCTTTTATAATATCATGTACATGTACATGGACTCTAACTAACAAGATAGAAACAAATTATCCAGAAATTAAGGAAGATACGGTTCAGATGAAGATATGGAAACCATAATATCTCTAACTCAAATTTGAGACACAGTTGTTTCCTTGCGTCCAAGCCTGCATGCACGAGCAGCACATCCGCCTTTTTCTCTTGCTGCGTGCTCCTTCCATCTTTTGTGGAGCCAAAACAATTGATCTGTTTGCTTTCCATACAGACTAAGCAGCCTGATTTCCATGCATGCATGTGTACGTGGACCCTTTCCTTTGGAACATGCCCCCTCCTCCCATTCTTTCAAATACTTGTGTGCGCACAAGCATGTCATGCATAGTTTGCACTTTGGGTAGCAGGAACGCCCAGGGTTTCTCTCCGTCCCTCCGTAGCTAGCCTCGCGAGACTGTATCGCCCTTTTTCTCTTGTGGCAAAATAGCAGCAATCGATGACATGAGTTCAGTTTGTGGTTTGGAAATACAAACTAAAGTTGTAGAGCTAGGTACCGCCGTATCAACCAATGTGCAACCACTAGCCCCAACGATGAGGCTACCAAGAGGAACATGCGGGCAGGTGCTTGGGCTCATCCTCCAGCTGCATATGTTCAGGCGGCGAATTCTTTTATTTAATATTTATTTTAAATCTTTTTTGCAAAACTAATCGGCGCGGCAAAAAAATTTGAAAAGTAGGCGCCTGTCCCCCAGTACGGGGCGATCGCCCGGTACTGGGGCGATATGTGCCCTTTCTAACGGTCGAGTAACGGCGGCCCGTTCGGATAGACGACACGCAGCGGCTTCGCCGAAGACCCTGAGCGATCGCCTCGGTTGGGCGATAGGTGCCTTTAAAGCGAAAACTCGACATCAGTGCTCATTTTTGCCGATCGAGCGAGAGCAACCGAAAGAAAAAGGGAAAAGAAGAGGAGAGGAAGGAGAGGAAAAAGAGAGGAAAAAAGAGGAAAAAAAGAGGGGAAGAAAAAAGAGGAAAAAAAATTTCGTCGTTTTTGTGAAGGTAATTTCGAAAATTTTATATGTAATATTTTTTGAAATTTTAGTGTTGTGTAATATTTAGAAATGTAGTAATTTAGAAATTGAATGTAGTAGGATTGGGTAGTAGAAATATTAGGCAACGTTTAGAGATTTAATGTAGTATTTAGAAATATTAGAATTGTAGTATTTAGAAATGTTGAGAATCAATGTAGTATTTAGAAATTTAATTTATATGTAGTATTTAATTTATATTTTATGTGGTGGTTTTTTAGGTAATATTTAGAAATTAATGTAGTATGTAGTGTTTAGAAATATGAGGATTGTGTAGTATTTAGAAATATTGAGATTCCATGTAATAGAAATGTTAGGCAATATTTAGAAATGTAATGTGGTAGAAATTTAATATTATTAATTTAACATGGTAGGTTAGCCATATGTTACGCGGGCAATGTTTCGAAAATTGCGACGTAGAAATTAAAGGAAGTACGATATATCATGTATATATACAGCTTTTAAGATTAGGACAAATGAATAATATATAGTAGTAATTCCGTAATGAAAAAATGGGTAGTCGAATTACTTATTTATAGTCGGATTTATTAGTACGATCACCATTCGTTTTATACATTGTATTTTAGAGTATAATTAAAAACATGGTAGCCTAGCAATATATCGTTAGGCACCGTGCTACGCTAGAAATTAGTAGAGTAAAAAAAATTAAAAATGTCAGGCACCGTTAGAAATCAGTAGAGTAAAAAATTTTAACAATATAATGTAACACTTATATAGTAATGCATGATGCGGTTAGATGGAGAAAAGATGATTTTTTCGGTTCGACGTTGTAGGCAGTATGTCGGAGAAATTGTATTTTCAAATATTCTATGGAGATGGGGAGATAGCACAGGGGCCGGATGGAGTGGATTTGTCGGCATTTTCAACAGTCATACGTGGCATATCTAGACCGAGAGATAGGACATACAGGGGTTTGTTGGAGTGGATATTTCGGATGTTCAATTTGGATACCCAGAGTGTTCGGCTGCGGGTTAGAGCAGTAGTAAGCCGTGCGCAAGACTTTTTTTATGGAGAGCTGGTTCCTATTAACGCGACATCGTCATGGAGGAGCTATGTTGGGTATGCTGTAGAGCGGGGCTGGCCGCTCATGTTGCTGGTAGAGTGGTACCAGGTACCTCCATCGGTGTCGGAGGTTCGTGATGTCGGGGTAGATATTACGGAGGAGGGGAGGACAGATATGCAAGAATGCGATGATGAAGGTGGCGAGGACCCCGGAGACAGGGGACACAATGTTGGCGGTGGCGACGTGATGGGGGGGGCGAGGAGACAATCGTGGAGGCGCGGGGGGTGGCCGACGAGGGGGAGGAGGTGGAGCACATAGTTGACTTGATGGAGGAGGAGGACCGTGCGGATGTGGAAGTCCCTGATGACGAACGCTCGGACGAGGAGGACAATACTCCTGAGGTGCCTGTCCCCGGTGCGTGGACTAATTATAATTTGAAAACCTAACAATGAATGAAGGGAACAGAGATGCATGGGAGTATCATGAAAACGAGGTCGTGCAGGGGGGCTATATATAAAGACAAGGAGGCTGTGATGGATGCGGTGAAGTACTGGTCAATGTCTCTTCGGTGGCAATTCAGGGTAGTGAAGTCCGGCAAAAAAGACTACGACGTGAAGTGCGTAGTTGATTCGTGCCCATGGCGGGTGCATGCATACAAGGGGAAGTGGAGGGATTACTGGAAATGTTCTATAGTGACGGAGCATAACTGCCAACTGGTGGAAGCGGAGCAGGAACACCGCAATCTGTCGTCCACTTGGGTGGCAAATGTGTTTTATAGTCAGATCGTGGACAATCCGCATCTGCAGCCTCGATCCATTATCAGAGCTGTGGAGGAGAGGTTTCAGTACAAGATTAGCTACGAAAAGGCATGGAGAGCAAAAAGAACAGCTTTGCAAATACGGTTCGGGACATACGAGACTTCTTACGAGAATATTCCACACTTGCTCAGGGCAATATCAAGTAGGAATCCCGGTACGGTCATCGACCTTGCGGAGTTTCCTGCGGATGGTGCGTGCACAGGTAAGTGGGTCTTGCAGCGGGCCTTCTTCGCCCTCGGCGCATGCATAAATGCCTTCCGACACTGTCGCCTGGTCATTTGCATGGACGACACATTCCTCACAGGGAAATACAATGGCCAGATTCTAACTACAATCGTGGTGGACGCCAACAACCAGGTTCTATCGGTCGCATTGGCCTTCGTGGAGGGGGAAAACACGGAGAGCTGGTACTAGTTTCTTGAAAGAGTCAAGATGGCAGTTGTCCAGGACCGCCCTGATGTATGTGTCATCTATGACCGACATGCAGGGTTGCTGAGGGCGATCGTGGATATGCAACAAGGGTCCGACGTTGTGGGAGCAGCAAAGTGGCCAGACCTGAAGAGCATGTGGTGCATGAGGCACATAGGTGCCAATTTTTTTCGTCAGTTCAGGAACAAGGAGCTTATGAATATGTTCAAGTGGCTGTGCAAACAGAGCCAGCGGAGGAAATTCGACGCACTGTGGAGGATGTTGGATGAACTAACCAAGAAGCAATCACTGAATCCAAGGGATGGCGCTAGTTCACCAAGGAACCCTATGGTCTACCACGAGCAAGGAGATGATCCCATAGCCTTGTGTGCGCTCCCGACCGATGCACCAAACATTCGGCGTAGGCCGGGGACAAGCATAAAGAGTTTCACGGACTGGATACGACACGAGCCGTTGGAGAAATGGTCCCTTCTGCATGACGACGGTGGTTCCCGTTATGGAATAATGACAACCAACCTGGCGGAGATTTACAACTAGGTAATGAAAGGCGTGAGATGCCTTCCGTTGGTGGGCATTGTTGAGGGTGTGTTACTAGGCACCCAAAGATATTTCGTTGTGCGGTACAAGGCCTCCGCTGCATGTATATCGGACAATCACCTGTCCCACTCGACGGTTGTCTCTACGTACATGGCCAACAAGACACGGAAGGCACAGACACATCGCTTGACACCGGAGAGTGGCGTGGAACAGAGGTACCACGTGCACTGCAGTGACCGGGGGTCGAAGAGGTGCCCACCGGGAGAGGACTTCCCATCTGTGCATACTCCAAGCTGCTGACTGCGAGTGCTCCTGCCAGAAGCCACGCCTGCTGCACTTGTCGTGCTCGCACGTGATTGCCGCAGCAGGTGAGACACACCAGTCAAGTCGTCCGTACATCTCCCACTACTACTACAAGCAAAGTGTTTTCAACACGTGGCATAACGAGGTGTACGGGTACCGAGTCGATGGATCATTCACGGTAGCCCCCCTTCCAGGGCATCGATGGGTACCGGACATCCGAATGTTAAAGCAAAAGGTCGGGCGTTGAAGGACACGGCGTATTAGGAACGATATAGATGAGTCTGAAGCACGTCGTAATTGTGGATAATGTAATTCTATGTACCAGTTATTTGTTGTTCCCGTCATGTAATTTTTGATTCTATGTACCAGTTATTTGTTGTCCCCGACATGTAATTTTTGGTTGTATGTGCGCGATCGAACATATATTTGAATATGCAACATTTCATTACTTTTCATTTAATTTTTGGTAGTTGTAACGTGTACCATTTACTTATTATCCGGTTTGTTTTATTTGCCTCCTACACTTACTTATTGTGCAGTTTGTTTTATTTGCTTTCTAACCATGAATTTGCTTTGTAACCACGCAGCACAAAGCGATAAGCGCGAGTTAGGCGTCTTCTTGGACGCTGCCAGAGTGCTAGACCAAAGATGTGGATAAGACCCACCGGTCTAGGTTGTTTGCAGTTGAGGGCCGAGAGCTAGGGACACTGCGGTCTCGGGTGCCGAATGAGTTTCTTCGGATCGACCCACGCTGGGTTCCACAGTAAGCTGCCAAATTTTCCTACTCTTTTACTTACCTGTTAACGGAATTTTAATGATGCTACATACTACGTGCATGTTACAAGCGGTCGGCTTACTTCCGTTCTGCAGGATGGTGGAGCAGATGACTGCGGATGGCACGCACGTCTCACGGTTCTCGTACGACAGGTCCCTGCTGACCGCGCTCGTGGACCGATGGAGATCGGAGACACACACGTTCCACCTGCCCTGCAGAGAGATGGCTCCCACGCTGCAGGACGTGTCTTACCTCCTAGGGCTCCCCTACGCGGGTCGTGCAGTTGTGCCGCGCGACGCCCCCGCTGTGTGGCTTAAGCAGTTGGAGGCGCGCTTCGCCCAGGTGCAGCGACACCACGCAGCCCCCCCGTACGTGCCCCACAAGACGGATGAGCGGCACGGTGTGCAGAAGGCGCGGCTGCTCCAGTTCACGGTTAGTACCTCGTTCATTGCAACTTAACGGATACGCATTGAGCTGCTGACAATATTGTACCAAATGTTGCAGGCTGAACTTCTCCCCTCGGATGCCGACGAGGAGGACCTGGCACGCCACCTGGAGGCGTACCTGCTGTTCCTGTTCGGTTGGTACCTGTTCCTGTCCTCGCACGGGGACACGGTGGACCGGCACCTGATCGAGTTCGCCCAGTTTATCACCGACACCCCGGTGGAGGAGGTAACGCATTTTGTTAAAATCTCTACCCTAGCAGACACCCGAGTCGCCGACAGACTACACTACCCTTGTGCCGCAAGGCCGGGCTAGGAGGGTCGTCCGTCCGCCGTCGCCACTCACGTACCCCACCGAGCAGATCAGGAGGCGTCGTCGTGACTGAGTTATTATATAGCTGTACTTTTGTAATTTATTTATCTTCACCACCATGTTGTCTAACTATCTGAACTAAGTGCTTGCATTTTCGTAGGTTATCTTTTCTTAGCCATGTCGTACATCTTATTTTTCTGATTTTCGCAACTTCGTGACAGAGCAACGCCTGGCTAGGTCGACAATAGATAAGTGGTAGCCCGCGTTGCATAGGTTTCGTGGGCACTCTTCCAATTTTAACAACATAAAACTCTTCGTTACGACATTAAACTAAGATGCGCATCTGATTTTGGCTGCTACTACTCTTGGCTTCGGCCAATGTGCCTGGAGAATGAAGGAAGGGGGTAATAATGGCTGTACTACCACAACTTTCTTGGTTTTGGCTAATGGATAAAGGGAGCTGCATCTCTACTGGCTATTAACTCTATACTGCACAAGCAAGGGAAGAATCTTTACTACTCCTCACTTTTACCATTTTACTGCGTTTTACATTTACCACTCTATCCTTTACCACTTCATTCACGCCTTGACTGATTACATAGATAAGTGCTAGGCCACAATTTCTCAGATCATAAGTTACTGCGGAAAATATAGTAGACCATACTCTTCATTACGACATAAAGCTAGGATGCACATCACGAATAAGGAAAATAATGGTTACGACTTCTCGTCTACTGAGTGCATCGAGACCACTTCCCTTTCGCCCATACCTCCGGTGGGGCTTCTCTGGCACGACGTGCCCTCTCTCGTTTCCTCTCTCTCTCAGCCTCCTTTTCCTCAGCTTCCTTCCGACGTACTTCCTCGCGTGCTGCGTCACGCTGCGCTTGAAACTGCCATCTAAACTCCTCATCTCGGACGCTTTGATCAAGGAGCCTTTGGTCCTCCGGATCGATCTCCATATCAAACCACTTCTCAAATTCACACAATGGCAGAGGCGACTGCATGAAAAATAAATTAGCAAAGTTTCACGTACAAATATAATGAAACACGTATAATTGTTACCAGCTGGCGATTCTTTAGGCTCTTCTCCGGCGGGACGAATTCGTAGTTGTGGCACATCCAATATCTCCTCTTCCAAGTTGGAATATCCCAAGTGCGGACGAGCCTGCAAAGATCTCCGCACAGACACATCGGTGGTACAACCCCGACAGGTACGAAGAGGTCCTGGAACGCGATGTTGCGCGGCCACGCCGAAGCGCCTACCTCTTCCTTCGCCTTCCCCTTTCCCTTTACACTTGCACGCCTCGGCATTTTCGATTGAACCTCTACTTATCTTTTCCTCCCTCTCCTTCCCTTCTCTCTTTTTTTCTTTCTTCTTCTCTCGGCTCTTTGGCTTTGCGAGGCATGAGCAGGCGAAGATTATAAAGGGTAAATATCGCCTGGGTATGGGGCGATCGCCCGATACTGGGGGATAGGGCCCACCATATTTATATTTAATATTTGTTTCAAATTGTTTTTCGTATAATAAACGAGGAAAAATTAACCTGCTGTGAAAATGTCAAGAGATACACTGCCCGATGGTAAATATCGCCCTGAAATGGGGCGATCGCCTTGATATTGGGCGATCGCCCCATTTCAGGGTGATATTTACCTTCGGCCAGTGTGCCTCCTGACATTTTCACAACAGGTTATTTTTTTCTCGTTTATTATACAAAAAAGATTTTGAAAAAAATATTAAATACAAATATGGTGGTCCCTATCTCCCCAGTATCGGCCGACCGACGAATTTTTTTTAATTTTGATAATTCGCCGTCAAATTTGAAAATTCCACCGTGAAGCGCCGTTTGTATGACACGCTTTACGAAACAAGCATACTGGTAGTCAAAAATTACATGTTTTGTGCCCGCGATTTCCGTGGTTTCGTGGCCGTGACTGCCTTTTTCGATTTTCGCAACTTCCTGTCGGGACAACGTCTAGCTATCTCGCCTATACGTAAGTGGGAGCCCGCGTTGTGTAGGTCGCCCTTTATTTTTCCCGTATTTTTTGGGCCGTATCCGGCTTGTCCCGCGGGGTTACGAAAACCCCTAAGTGGCCACGATTTCTGTGGTTTCATAGCCGCGAGTGCCTTTTTCCATTTTCGCAACTTCCTGCCGAGGCAACGTCTAGCTATCTCGCCCATACGTAAGTGGTAGCCCGCGTTGCGTAGGTCGCCCTTTATTTTTCCCGTATTTTTTGGGCCGTATCCGTCTTGTCCCGCGGGGCTACGAAAACCCCTAAGCGCGGGGCTACAAAAACCCCTAAGTGGCCACGATTTCTGTGGTTTCATGGCCGCAAGTGCCTTTTTCGATTTTCGCAACTTCCTGCCGGGGCAACGTCTGGCTATCTCGCCCATACGTAAGTGGTAGCCCGCATTACGTAGGTTGCTCTTGATTTTTCTCGTATTTTTTGGGCTGGATCCGGCCTGTCCCGCGGGGCTACGAAAACCCTTAAGTGGCCACGATTTCCACAGTTTCGTGGCCGCGAGTGCATTTTCCGGTTTTCGCAACTTCGGACCGGGGCAACGTCCGGCTATCTCGCCCGTACATAAGTGGTAGCCCGCGTTGCGTAGGTCATCCGTAATTTTTCCGGTATTTGTTGGACCCTATCCGGCGGGCCCTACGAGGCTACGAAAATCCCTAAGTGGAATGTGTATCACTAAAAAAGTAAAATAATTTTCCGGTTCAATACGACAAGAAGTTTTTTTTTTGGTAATTCTTCCCGGTTCAATACAACAATTATTGTACAAACAATTTACGACAAAAATTGCAAAAAAAAATGCTACCGTACCCGATCACCCCAACCTCAGCCTGGGGCGATCGGTCTATTTTTTAATTTTTTCTCCTTCCGCCGTTACATTTCGAAATTCTGCCGTTTGCCAGACCACCTATCACCCTAGTAGGGGGCGATCACCCCGTACTGGGGCGACAGGGGTACCTTTCAAATTTTTTCATTCGGCTGATTAGTTTTGCAAAAAAAAGATTTAAAATAAATATTAAATAAAAAAATTCTTCAGGCGGCCTTCCGCTGAGCGTGCTCAGTTTCGCCCACCGACATGTCCTTTGGCTGGTCAAGATGGAAGACTAAGGGAGGACGGACGGTGAAAATGGCAAAATCTGAGCAAACGTACAGTGACAAATTCGGAATTGCACTCCTAAAGGCAAATCAATCCGGAATTACAATCTTAAAGGCAAATCCTAAAAGGGCACTCTATAGTGACATCCACAATTGCCCCTTTCGTCAATGGCATTAGGAATCTGGTCAACTTTCATTGGCAGATGAAGAATTTTCTTTTGAACAGTAGAGCTGTCCCTGTTCACCCGCCGACGATCGCATATGCAAGCACGCAATAGCGTCGAGAAACAAACACCAACCGGTTTACTGTTAATTTGGAGACATCTTATTAGGGCAGTTCCGTAGCAGGGGTATTCACCTTTTATTTAAGTACTAACTGCTTTTACTGTCAACATATTTTGACATTGTACACAATGGTCAATGCATGGGCCAACAGGACATAAAATTACAATGAATACACACAGATTTCATCTTGTTTTCTTGTCTTCTTTATCCTTCTCCACTACTACTGGAGCTGCAGGTATGCTGAACCACCACTCTCTTAACCTTCTGGTCCACCTTTCTGTGCTTGCTTTCCTTAGTGGCGAGTTGTTCGTGAATACCTCCAGAAACAACACCAGGATAAGCAATCTTGTGGGCAGAAAGGCAAGGCTTAGAGCCATTACTACCAGCGCAAGAATAGCTTTATCGGTAGCCTGTCAAATGCATGAGTTAAACAAAATGTAGACACGAGAGCTAAGGGAGACTAAAGAAGGTTGCAGCCATCTGGTAATTTTGTTAGAAAAATAACTAGTATAACATTTGTTGGAAAACCTAGTAATCAATGCAAGTAATAGAACTTGTGAGGATCAACCGAAAGAATAGAACGTTTTCGTTGTCAAAACAAAGGAAATCTGAAAGCTGTGTAGATATGTCCAACTTGGAGGCCTGATTCCAAAGGCGAGAGACCATTTACCACAAACAAAAACCAGAACCAAAGCCAGTGCCAATCCAGTTTGATGTGTTTGATGGGGAATTTGAACCGATAAAACATTCCGACAGAAAGATCCAACTATTATTTTTTAAACCATAGCCTGTCAACTATGGATGCACCAAATAGACCACCGTCCAACTTATATGCAGCGCAGCACAAGAGAACGTACAGATGATCAGAGCATTGCAACAATTGACCAAAATGTTATGCTCCCAATCACATATGAACACAAATTATGTTTGCAATAAATGTGCATACAAACACAAATTATGTTCCCGAATAATTGTGAAAACTGTTTATTAACTTCAAATTCTCTATATGTCATCTTTGTAATCATTAACCTTGCAAAGTACATCAACTACTCACATTTAGTTAAGCTTCTGTTTTCTTTTACATCTTGCCTCACTTTCTAACATAGCAAACACAAGATTGCCTCAACTTCGAGGGATGCCTCACCAGGGAAGGCAATTTCAAGGCTACTTCACAAGGAGTCATTGAGACCATAAACCAAAGGGCACCATACTTATTTTCGACAAGCTCAACGTTCAATGCAAGAGGTAAAGGAAAGCAGTAGAAAATGTCAAATTTGTTATTGTGAATCACATGGATGTCACGAGGTTTATCTATCCCAGAAAAGTTCAGACAATGCAAAAATTCTTATTAACAAACAGTTGCCAGTTGCAACATCATTGAATATTTTGAAACTACAACTGATGATGTCAGCATCTATTTCTAGAACGCAATCACAAGACCGAGAAGGCTAGGCCAGGGTAGAAAGGTAAACTGAAGGCACAACCTAAGGCCAGCGTACAGACTGAAATTTAGTCAGGATAAAGAGGGAAGTATAACACAGCAAACCTACTATTTATTTCCTTCAGATCCTTGATGGCAAACATAAAACAGTTAACATCAGCATTCAGCTAGCAACGGAACATTACGTTATTTATGGTAATATTCCTTTCAAGGATGCTCTTCCTTCAAAAGATTTACATTTTCCAGTGATATTTAGGATATATCTCAGAATGTTTTGAAATTATTTCCATAGGACTACATAAATTTGAAAAAATAAATAACCTGCATAATATGTTGCCAGAATTATAATTATAAAGGAACATTTTGAGAAAACCTGAAAAGCCATTCCACAGACCATCCAGAAAAAATAAAACGGAAGATGAAATATTTAATATGCTAATAATTCAATCATATATAGTGTTCAACAACGAGTGCATCACATAGGATGTGTACTTGTGTATAGTACATCTCTTAAGATAATTTTTAAAGTGAAACATAATACAATTTAACTTCAAATAAATTATAATTCTGACCAATATGAATGTGCATCGATTATTATTCATAAATTTACAAACAAAAATAGAATTACATATCAAATTTCATTATTTTGGTTTTGTGAAATAAAAAGCAGAACCAAATGAAAATAACCAAAGAACTGTAAATGTATGCTATTTTGGCTTAATATGGTTTGGTTATTCAGTCTGCACACACTTCTGTACTGGATAATAATTTCATGAACGAAAGCATGTCTTTATATGGTTTGAATTAACTTATCATTAATCATTAATTTCTCACTAGATGAAGTATTCATTTGCAAGCTGAAGTGTGACTCAGGTTTTCTTTGCATAATAACATATATAACACATTGTATAGAGCAACTATATTCTCAGTACAACATTACCAGTATCATAGCCTACACAGCACAGAAATAAGGAACAAAATAAAGTAATTCCTAAAAAGGATGGAAGAGTGAGAACTAAAAATATATAATTACCTGGGAGGGAAAAGCCAACAGTAGAGCTCTTATCTTCAGAAGAACAATATTTACATCCTGAACAAGCTCTTCGACTTTGGAAATAGCATTTTGAACAGCTAAGAGCTGCTCCATTGTGTTCATTGGACATGGAGATGTCACCTTGAACACAGTCATTGGCTTTCCTTGACTAGTTAGTCTTGTGAGGAACATGAAAGTTGCTGAAAACAATAGCACCATAACAAAAAAATAGACTAACCATCCCCTGTGCCAGAATAGAAACATAGGGACATCACAAATGTGAAGAACGCTAAGGAGCACAGGTGAGATGTTCATCATAGCCTTGAACTTAAACGTATTAAAATTCAGATTACTAGTAGCAACTACACTAACACTTTGACTAAGGGGCATTTGTTATCTGTAGACCTAGCTTGACACAAATATCTGGGTGCCTAATAACTGAAAATGTCCCCAATACTGCCAGTTCCAAGAGTCACAAATATTCTCATTTCATTGAAGGGCAGAAGAGCATACAGCTAAAATGATTGCTTTAATTTGATGTTAGGGCTGGCATCATAAGTGAACTTCCATAATTTACAAAGAAAAGGTACTATTCAAACTGCAACGACCCACAGATTCCTTAAAAAAAATATTAATTGCTGTAAATTCCTTAAGTTTATTTTAATTATATTCTATCAGTAAGTTGTGTAATATAAAATAACCAACAGAATACTACAGTGACAAAGCATCATGTCTAAAAGTTCAATGAAAATTTCCAAGGAGAAAGTAGCATACCTCATGATAATATAAGATACCAAACAAAACACCATGGACTTCAGAGGCTCATCCCATGATGCAAGCAATACCAAAACCCTCCAAAGCTCACTTACCGGAGATAGCAATTCCTAAATGCAATTAGAAATCATATTAGAAAAAGCATCAATAGGAAACAAAAATTCGTTACTTGCCAGACATCGTTGGTACCATAATATTGTAAATAGAAACCTTAAGAGAAAAATGATATATAGAAAATACACAAGAGCAAGAAGAGAAAATTGCACCAAACCCATTTATCCTTTTGAGTTTCTGTAAATGACTAAATTTTGTTCTTTCACTCTGAAACACTAAAGCACTAAATTCACAACATCAAAAACAGGAGGCAAGATGGTAAATTCTAGTTCATGTAGAATCTTTAAAATAGTGGTAATTTGCAAATTTTGAAGTGCATGTAGAAATACGCAAAAGACCCATTTATCCTTTTGAGTTTCTGTAAATGACTAAATTTTGTTCTTTCACTCTGAAACACTAAAGCACTATTCACAACATCAAAAACAGGAGGCAAGATGGTAAATTCTAGTTCATGTAGAATCTTTAAAATAGTGGTAATTTGCAAATTTTGAAGTGCATGTACAAATACGCAAAAGCTAAAAATTGCTAGTTTGCACAATGCAAATTTCTCCAAGAGAAATATATATACTTCGTCTATAGGAGAATGAGGATCTTGATGAAGTCCAAATATCATTTGGTGGGGGACGGATCAAGATCAAATGGATACTTGTTCTTTTTCTGTTGACGGAAGATATATCTTTGACCTCTCAATGGCTAATGATCAAGTAAGACATAGACTGTTGGATAATTTTGGTAAAAAAAGATAGGGAAATTTTTTATTATTCAACGCTAGATTGAATCATGTATTATTCAACGCTGGATTGAATCATTACAATGGCCATTGGAATTTTGTCTATCCTTCTGTTCTTCAAGATAATTCGGATTTATTGACGAAAATGTGAAGAAATAGGTTTGTCATTCCATTACAATATCATTAAGAACAAGAGAAAGAACTAATATCTTGTTTGGCGATCAATTGAAATACCCTTTATGGGTGTTTTACGTAGAAATACTATTTTTGCTTATTTTGATGGCATATAAAGAAAATCCAGATTACTTCTGTTACCACAGTAAACATATACTTAGTAGCTACAAACAAGGCCAAGTCATTTTACCTCCTACTTGATGTTAAGCAGTTACGCTTGTTACTTTAGTTACAAGTGGAACAATACTGTGAGTAAAGCAAATTGATGGCTCAAACTAGGGATAAGACTACCACCGGTCCAATTTTTCTTCAAATCTTATTGACACAATAATCTGCTGAACATGCAAGTTCTCAAAATAATATGTTTTGAACAAGAAGAGGATAACAGAATGGCTACAACCCTGAACTCTTCCGTCTCCATCTAGGACTTCCGTGGGACAAGTAATGTGAGACAAGCATATCATGCATGTGTATATTTCCAGTTCTAAAACTTCCATTAAAACAATGTTACAATAGACACTGAAACAAGTGTCAGGTTCCGAACAATACAAAAGTCCAATTGAAGCAACATTGAGCCTGCTTGAACAGTTGATAATGATTGGCAAGGTGACACAATCTAAAGTAAGTAATCAGCAGATGAACAGGCTAGTTTTTGTTCTGATTTTACCTTCATCACTGCCAAGTTTGTATCAAGCCCATCAACTTTGACTCCATCAACTGTAGCTTGGGCCAACTCAACCTTCTTATAGTTGTCCATTGAGTCAGTAACTGCCTTCTGCAAGTAACTCATTTCCCCAACAACTATCTCACCAACAAAGAGTTTCTCACCATTATTAACTGGTGATGCCACACCCAAGTTTGACAGGACAGCAAAGGCGGACATTGAATGCATTCCACTACTCGCGCGAGGTTGGTTAGCTTGAGCTGAACTTAATGATGATATAGTATTGGCTAGTGTTTCAAGTATTACATCACCTCCAGGAAGTTTGTCGCATAGATTGAACATCAAAAGAGACTCATATCGATTGGAAACTGGAAAAGCTGACCCTTCAATGGCTTGTAACCGCAGAATGCTGAGTACAGCCTTCAGAATTGTTTCTTCTTTATCAATTCCAGTTATGTTGAACTTCCTAACAAATCTGTGGACACAAAGAACTTCCGATACTATGGCCAACCAATAATCACGGCGGGAGTGGCCAGTCAACTCTGGAAATTCTATAATCACTGGTTCTGTTCTGCATTCAATATACAGAAGACATGTAACCAAAGGTGATAAGAACAAATGTATTTGCTAATTATAAGGAAACCAGCTGAGGGAAGAACATTGCTACTAGGTTCTAATAGAAAGGAATTTTTGGACGATAGCAAGAAGCTCTAAGTTCAATGTAAAAACTTATGAGTGAAGGACCATTACAAGCACAAGCTATTGCTTATTTGCTTTGTTAAGTGTGAAAACTTACAACGTTGTTGATTTATACATAACGGCTTTGTCAAATAGCCGTGAACCCCATGGACCAGTAAGCTCAGGTTTAACAACCTGCTTTACATCTTCCGCAAGTTCATAGGCTTTGGGCTTATCATAGGTCACAACCCGAAGTGCTTCAAAGTAAAGAGCATGATCTGTAAGCGCCAACCTTCCTGCATAGACAAAGGATGAAAACCAGTTATATAAAAAAAGGAACTAGGCAAGTTCACACCGGTTCACTAGTAAGTAATCAAACTGAAAGCAACTTAATCAGCTCCATCAATAAACTAAACACACCTGGCCATGTTGAAATCCCAACATGCTCAAGTATTGGTTGAGTCGTCAATGTTCCATCTACTTCTAGAATCCTTTCTCCTCTCTGAGATCGGAGGCTCGATAGAAGCGATGACTCAGATTGTGCCTTCATTTTCTTGATTGCTCTATATGTGATAGAAAATATTCTCAGTCTTGTCTTTACCGAACAACATCCAACAGAAATTCATGCTTCATTATCCTATATTAAGAGGAAAAATAAAAGAGCGTAACTTTGTTTGGCAATAAAAAGCTGGTAGGCATGCTATCTCATGCATTTACTAATGATCTTTGCTAATATACAAATATGAGTTGGTGGTTGTTGTCCGTCCTCCCTCTTCTCTCTAAGAAAAGTAGCATGCTGACATATGGGCCATGGGGAGCAACAGGCGCCCCCAACCTCTCACGAATAAAAAGAAAACTAACAGTATCTTTTTTTCCACCCACACCTGCTCCCCCGCCCCCAAGCTAGGCCATTCCCCACTTCTCCATCCCTGTGCCAACTCTAAAGCAATTTTATTTTTTGCAAACATATGGTATGATTTGATAATTTGGTTCAAAAATGTGTTTCCGTTGCAACACACGGGCACTTGCCTAGTCTACATTAAAAGAAAGGTGAAGTGTCAACAAATGATTTAAGATTTAAAAGGAATCCCAATTATCATCCTGTTTCAGATAGTCATACCAACTTTTGAATATGCATTAACACTTACATATTCTTTCATGGTGGAAAAATGGTCTGTCTATATGAACAAGGAGGTCTAGATAGTCAACATTCAGATAACATGATTCCTACCACTACACTTGGCAGAAGGAAACAATGTCCATGTTATGTACTGTGGTACATTTATGCATTCTCTTCAATCATGGTATGTACCACTGTATACTTGTATAACCACTACAATCACTCTGGCATACAACATCACTCTACACCCTGCATTAGCAAGAACTTTAAGCTGGCAAAAGAGCAGTTGTTATTTGCTCACAATACATCCATCTGAAATTCTAGTTCAAGCTGGCGATCTACTAGCGCAACACAAAAGTGGAAGAGAATGACCACATAATGATATCTACCACAAGGTTGTACCTTGTAAAACGTCTTGAACACAACAGCTCACTTAGCGATTGCCCAAAATATCTCCATCTTGATTCACAGAAGTGGCTTATGTTTGTTGAGAATAAGCAGTGAGAATGGAAGATGTCAAATGCATAATGCAGGTATGTGTTTTGGCAATAATTATGATAAACAAATTCACACATCATCAGGGAAGCAGAAGAAATTAGCTGTGGTTAATTATATTGCGCCATATATCTCCATGAGTCCATTCCCCTATTAATACTGGTGACCAGTGGTAGTAGTACATCAGCATGCATGCATAAAATGATCCATTTCTGTTATCTTGACTGAAGTAAGAAAAATTGAATACATAGTACTCTACAAAGGGAATAATTTGCACCACAGAGAATACATATGCAATGAGCACAAAGAAAAAAAACCGTCAAATTGTGAGCTCAATAAAAGATATCTAGGATTAAATTGTCTTGTGGGGTTTATTTTATTTTAAGAACTAATAAGCATTATATCAGAAAGATAGGCAAGAACTATGCTGTTTTGACAGAGCAATCAGAGGGTAAACAAAAGATGAAATTGCTAGTGACCCATACTTGGACAAGCCATACTGTATTATTATTATGACAGATTATAGTACAGAAAGTGACCTGTCCAATCCTGCAAGGTACTTGTCATACACAGGAAATGGAAGACGGCCTCCACTTGATGATGAAAGTACATCAAAGAGATTTGAACAAGTTACTACATCAGCAATTGTTGGAATGGCAGGTGCTATTCTTGAGAAAGCCTCTAAACTAACTGTGCTATCTACCTCAACCTGCAAACGAAGGGGGATGAAATTCAATATAATAGAGAGACTCTTAAAAATCCTTAATGTAAGAAAAGACACCTGTGTAGATGATGTAATGCAAACCCAACTGATTCTGAAAGACTCACAAGTTATCTAGCGAAAGTAATCAACACAGAGCTACCTTAACACTGAGCTGGCTTGAAGAGGAGGGAACTTCCCAAGCTAACATCATATCAAATGTTAGGCGGCGAAAGCTTTTGTCAGAAAGATACCCTGCAACTTGTGAGACCTGTGCAAGTGCCCTGAAGCAGCAATATTCCAAAAAGTTTCTTGCATAGTTTCTTGGCTGCTTTATGGAATCAGATGCTTGCATATCAAAGTCATTTTGCAGGTCACGAGTAGAAATATTGAGAATTCTGAAAGGTAATTAACACAAAAAGCAATTGTTCAACATCTAATGGAAGCAAAATTCATGATATGTGACTAAGAAAAGGAAATTTTTGTCATATAACATAATAATTAGAATAAATTACCACACCACACAACCATGCCTGATGAACTGTGACAGTGCTACACAAAAAAGGTCAAAAACAAACAACATGACAGGTTCCATGATTTAGATAAACTAAATTAGTTCAACAGCATATTGTCTTAATTAACTCAGAACGATAAGCATCAATATATCTGAAAGAAAACCTAATTCATCTGAAATCTGAATCTCAAACAGCTGCTGTTGCATAACTCTATTTCTCAAACATGTCCAGTTCACATAACGCTATGCAATCTTATAGATCACAAAAAACCCCTTAATTCTACTGAGCAGACACAATGCATGCAACATTCTACCTTGCACATACCAGTTACCAGTACCACACCATAAATCAAACCCATTTCAAATCCAACACGAACTCATAGGAATTCAGACAAATATACCCTAAATGCTCAGCAGAACGTGGTACCCCCGGACTCCCGTAACGAATCATAATATGCAACCTAATATTAGTTCCTACTAAGGCGATAGTCCATTTGTGTGGCATCAAGGTTGTCCTAGTCTCTTGGATGGCAGGGTTGAACTCATACCAAAACATTAAAAAAAAAATGAAGATTTTCCATAATTGTCACCTCCGTCATCACGCCTGTAGTTTAGACAGCAGAAGTACTAACCAATTCCATAAAAAAAAGAAAGAACGAAATAAAAGGACAAGCTTGGCTTTCGATCCTTCACAAAAAGTTCATGCCGGTTCCACAGCAAAGGACCCCCACAAGCTTCTGGAATGAGCTTGTCTTAACCCCACAACCTAAGTACGAAATTAATCACATCCCAGAGCATTTCCCCTTCCCAAAATTCAAGAAACACGAAACGAATCGAGTAAGAGGTTGAGGTTGTTCTCCCATCCGTTTCTCTAGGCAATTTACCTGGAGCAGCGAGCGACGACGACGTTGGCATTGGGAGAGAGACTGGGAACGGACGAACGCTTGCCGGAGGAGGGACAGCGGTCGATGTCCCCGTCGTCGTCCACCAGCGCAGCCGCACGGCGGGGGAGGGCCCACTTGAACGACCCCTCCCGCACAAGCCCCTCGAACCCTTCCATCAGCAGATCCCGTGTCCGGCTCACGATCGACATCCTCTACCCGGCCGGCGGATCGGGCAGAGACGGCTGAACGTGGTGGCTGGGGTTGCGGTGATGTGATGGCGTACAGGCCAAGCGGACGCACGGCGGTCACCGCGGTCACGAGGGAAGATGACCGACTGACTATACGAGGGAGGGGGTCCGGTCTCGTGAAACAAGAGAAAATCAGATGCCATGAAAAGAACATAAAATTAATCGTTTACCCTGGTTTGATCGATTGTAACCAGGGAGGCAGGGATGGTCGGGAGGTGCTTTAGCCTCAATTCGAGATTCGTTCGAGTTACAAGCAAACCAAGCATAGTCTTGGCTTATATAAGTTTTAATAAGCCAAGCTTAAAGAGCTCGCTAGTCTCGTTAAATTTTTAGATCACTTGTTAAATAGTATTGTATCTTAACATTTATCGAGTTCGATCAAGCCAAGCTTGAAGTATGTTAAACTCGATCTTTGAGCTTTTCTTATTATTATAAATCAGCGTACGTTGAATTATTGATTGTTATCGAGCTTACTTGAGTCTACTCATACCCAAGTGTAAGTTCCGTTGGGAAATATCGATAGCAACATAGAAGAAATTTCAAAAAATTTCATCTATCTAATCCTAGAAAATTTGCTGCATAGGATCTAAGGTTAGGTTTCAACGTTACCACTAGACACTTAGGTGTGAGTCCTCAGCAACGGAAGAAGAATATGTCGGATCGTGGTAGCACGTCGAAGCAGTAGCAACCTCATCCCACGAGTATCCACATGAACGAGAAGAAGACTCCGTGCGTCGGTCCAGTAGAACCTCTGCAGCACGAACCTCTTAGTTCTCGACTTCGGTTATACCAATGCAACCCAGGTGTGTCTTTATTTATAACCAAGGAGTTAGAATAAGATAAGCCCGAAACATTTTCGTTTCATAACCGAACAGGATTCGAGATAACATTTATCAATTCGAATTCTTATTACATTGATCTGAATCATATAGGTTTATTGTTTCAGAATCAAAATCAAACAATGACTTATTCCATATTTAATAATTCTAAATATATTAATTATCTATGTAATAATATAGAAAATTTATTAAGAAAATTATCTATGTAATAATATACAAAGTTTCCTCGTAATGGGAACACAATCGGATTCTTTCTTGCATGGAGATCTCCCACTCTACGTATATCTTATCCCATCGGTTTGGGCCTGAGATATCTAGAGTTTCCTTATACTTGCTGTTGACGTTTGGGAACAGGTCCTCGCCGAACTTACTTGTTGAATGAGGGATCAACTAAATCCCCTTTCCCATGAAGAGTTTGCGTCCGAAGAATGCTCCTAGGATCTGATGCTCGGAAGACAATGGACAAAGGATTTATATTGGTTTGGGTCTCTCACGATGGAGATAACAACCCTACGTCCAGTGATCTCACTATTGCAGCTATGGAACTCTTACAGAATGGCTCGAGTGTGATAGCGTGTTTTCTTTTTTTTTCCTTTCCCCTCCCTACCGGACTACTGGGGTCCTTATAAATGCTCAAAGTAATTGTAGCCGAATAATGCGTCATTACCGCATTAATTGTTGCTATAACCACATTGTTGATTCTCGCCACGCCCCGTCGTGGGCATAATAGTCTCAGATCATGGCATAATGTCTCAAATCGCGGCGTAATTATCGCCACGTCGTCATTATGGGCCGAGCATGATCTTTTGATCATGTTCGGGAATTCCCCTTAGCTCTGATTGACCGCTGCGCACTCCCGAGCAAGCATGCTCGGGGACGAGCTTGGGCATGGTCAGGGCGGACCTACTAACCAGACTATCTAAGGGTACTCCTTAGGGACACCATCCAAGGGTATGTATGGTTGGCCAAAGCTGGCTGCTAGAGTATTTTGGTCGTTAAGGAAATTATCCAATCCCCGACAACTAGCCCCCAAGGCTCAAGTGGAAAACTACTTGGCCGGAGCTTCCCTTTGAGTCTACGACCCAAAGGAAGGATTGAAATCTTGCAGTGAAGCACTACTGCAGCATCCGAGAAATGTCCGCCCACGGACGATCATGATCGACAACAGCCAAGCTACCAGCTCGACCTCCCACCAAGAGAAACTCGGGTAAGAGAGCATCAAAGGTCGCAGTGGTTCCTTCTTTGTGAAGCCTCACTGGAGCAGTTTGGATAGTTTTTTAGGAACCGCGCTTTTATTGGACAGTTTCGAAGATTGCGCCTCCACGCGTCGATTTACGAACAGGCGGGAGCGTTTTTTAGCCTTCGAACGGCCGTGTCCGTTCGGCTTCTCCGCCCCTATATATAAGGTGAGAACAGTGATGAGAAACTCCTCGTCCGCATCTCGCGATCAAGCTCTCAGAATTTCCTAAGTCCCGAACTTTCCCACTCTTGCACCTTCTTCCTCCATCGATCCCATGGCGAAATTTGGGGTAAGCAAAATCAGTAATGAGAGGCTTCAAATGTTCGAAGATCTTGGCTACCTTGAAGCAGAGTCTTGACGAGCTCCCGACGGCGAGGTTGCTCCAGCGCCGCGGGAAGGAGAGATCGTTTTCTACGATCTCTATTCCATCAACAGGCTAAGGACGCCCGAAAGTGAGTTTCTTGAATCCGTGCTCGCCCAATGCGAGTGCGAGATTTCCAACCTTAACCCCAACTCCATCCTTGTTCTGGCCATCTTCTCACATCTTTGCGAGGGATTCGTGGGCACCATGCCCACGGCGAGCCTTCTCTTTCATTTTTATTCCTTGTTTCGCACCGGTGGGACCTCTCACGCTGGTTGCATCTATTTTCTCCTTCTGTCCAACCAACCATAGGAGTACCCGATCTTCACGCTCAAAGACTCGGTGTCGGGCTAGGCCGATTTTTTGTTTTACCTGAAGAAGATGGAGGGAAGCTCTCTCCACTACACCGGAGCGGCGGCTCTGGAGATCGACACCCTGCGTCCCCCCGTTCAAGCCGAGGAGGAGCAGACGCTGATGACAATCAGTGAGCAAACCAACATAGGGCTCACTGGTCATGACATTGGCCAGAACTATCTTAGAAACCGGGTATCTCCGTTGAAGAGGAGGGAGCATATCTTTTTTGAGATCTCAGGGTGGCAAGACTTCACCTAGGATGCTGACTCGAGTAAGCTTCTCAAATTGCATAAGTAACTCCTGTTCTTCATACACAGTTTTGCTCGTGCCAACGCTTGTGTTGATCAAATGCAGCCCTGAGCACGACCTGGGTCGAGAAGCGAGTTGCTGAAATGTTCGGCACTCCAAAAGGCAAGGAGCTTGAGCACAGGTGTCAAGTTCCAAAGAACGTGCTCGAGAGGGCCAACGCGGTAAGTAATTTCGTGATCCATGCTCGAGGGAAGACATCCCGAGCACCTCTGACGTTTCTTATTCCTCTTGATAGGAGAAGGTTGCGCTTGAAGCCGCAGTGGCCAAACTTAAGCCATTGACGCGTGACCAAGGGGGAGCCATCCTCGTCGCCAAGACCAAGAAGGCGAAGGGCAAACTGCAAGCACCACCGCCACCCTCTGCCCGGCTCCCTAAGAGATGAGCTATTTCGAGCAAAAGTTCTCCTTGGTGGCATTTGGAGTACGCCGACAAATTGGAGGTAAGAGACTTGAAGAAATGGCTGAAAGAGTACACCAAGCAAAACCCAGATTTAATGACTCGCTTGCACTAGCTTGCGGAGCAGGCGAGACAAGCAAAGGCAGCGCAGGATTCCGAGCGCAAGGAGCTAGAGGGGAAATCGCTGCCCTCCAGGCCAAACTGGCGTGGGCAACTTCGGGCTCTTCAGCAGGAGAGCCCGAGGAAGAGGATGAAGACCCGGCACCCTTCTTTGTGAAGCGTCGGGTGCCGCCGGGCACACCGCCAAGGCGCCCGGGGCCAACTTTGGAGGGGGTCAACCCTTTGATAGCGAGGGCCAGCCGTGCAGCTACGAAGAGATCCGAGCTTGTTGTCGGAGCCCGGACCTCCACGGATGCAACTTCCATGGCGAAGACAGAGGCCACCGAGGACGATGGCGAGAAGCTCAACAAAGGTAATTCTTCTTCTTCATTCCTCCCTTTTCTTCTTTTTGCTTTGCTTCATGCATCCGAGCTAACTCCACTCTATCGATGTGGGCACGATAGCTCATAGGGGCATCATGGATTTTGGGTGAATGGCTGATGAAAACCTTGACTATGTAATGGAGAAAGAGCTTGCCCTCGCCGCCGACCTTGTGATGGTGGAAGACATTGCCACGACCAACAAGCCATGGAGCTTCAAGACTTGGAGGGACCAACTCTCCAGGAAGGCCAACTTCCCCGAGAGGAGGAACTTCCCTAGGAGGAGTACATTGCGCCGCCGAGCATGTCAGATGCTCAGAATCAAGGAGAAGACCATGCCTCCGGAGCGAAGCACCTGCTTAGGAAGAATACGCGAAGCCCCTAAGCAAAATGCCTGCTCGGGGAGAAGGCAGGGAGTCCCCGAGCGGAGCACATGCTCGGGAGGAAAATAACCCCCGAGCAAACTGCATATTCGGGAGGAAAATAAAGAGCCCCCGAGCGAAGTGCATGCTTAGGAGGAAGATGATCTCCCCCAGTCGAAGGGCGCAACGGAAGCACTCACTGACCTTCGGTCGAAAAATGTCACCGAGCAAGTTAGGGAAAACTTGCGCGCTTGACTCCGCTGGGTAAGCATAGCTGCTTTCTAGAGCTTTTTCCTTTTGCAATGAGCAAGAACTAAAATCTTCTGCCTTGCAGGTGCTACAGGTGACCATGGTGGACTTCGAAGCGGTGACTGTTCCTCCTAAGGTCATGGCCAAGCACGACGCCGAGCAAGATGCTAAAATAGCAGAGCTCGAGCAAGCTCTGGCCGATCTCAAAGCTTCACACGAGGAGATGCGGCGCAAATCTGAAGAATACACCATGGATTGCAGAGAGCAAATCTTCCAAGCCAAGGCGGAGCTCGAATAAGAGTGGAAACGCTCTGTGGCGCTGGAGGAGAAGTTGAGCAGGTCCGCGCATGAGGCCACCGAGGTAGTCAACCGGTGCAAGGAAGAAGAGAGGTGGCTCCACCAAGAAGCCCACGAGGGGCGCGATGCTCGGCGATGGATGCTCGAGCTTGAAGTCAAACTTGATGAGGCGAGGGAAAAACTCTCAGCCCTACAAGAAGCGAAGTTCACTGGAGATCTCCTTTTGTAAAACACTCCATGTAATCTTCTTCATTCTTGAATGAATAAAGGAATGATTTTTGAGAAATTGACTCGCCACTTTTGCTTGGATCTTTTTGACTTGTATCTTTGCCATTGAATGCCTGCACAAACAGACAAAACAAAATGAGCAGAACAAAAAAGATATCGTACAAAGATGGTAAGGAATGAAACTCGAGCACGCGTTTTTTAGGAAAACACGATAATTCGTCCCTACTAAGCACCCGCTGTGAACGAAGTTTGTGCACCTAAGTTGCGAGCGCGAGCTCGTTCGTAGGATAGTTAGAAACAATCGCGCATACTTTTCCCTTAACGACCCAACACCATATCTCCGGGTTGCGAGCATGGGTTAGGTCAGGAGAAAGAGATACGCACATGGCCTTAACTTACCGAGCGTCTTGATCTATACTCCTAAGTTGTGAGCATAGTTTTGACGAGGACGGGAGAGAACGCGTGGTTGCTTGACAAAGCATACAACGACCGAGCACGCGTGAATTGAACTAGAACTCCGAACCGACCGAGAGGGTGTCTGTACGTGATTGTAAAACTTGCAGTGAAGAACTACTGCAGATAGTAATCGGCTTATGTAGACTGAGACCTTTGGTGGTGAGCTTAGTGATCCAGCGTTGGTTGTAGCACTTTGATCGCTCTCGCGCATGCTAGCCAAACCGTAGGATAATGCGATTGAAGCGAATGTTCTTGCCCGCACACACTCATTCCATTATCAAGACCGTGAGAAGGAGAGTGTCCCTTGTGCGAGACTGAATCGGCTTACCAACAGGTAGGGACTTTAAAGACATTCACAAAATCTTGGGAAGAAAGGAAATCACGGGAGCGAAAAACCGAATTTTATAGAAAAATCCGCTAATCTTGTGCAGAGTAAGCAGCAATGAAAACTTAAATGAAGAACTTACGTAATTGATGGACGTTCTAGGTGCTGGCGAGCACCCGACCATCCTCCATCGCTAGGCGAATAGCCCCCAGGCGGTACGACCGTGTAAGGACCGTCCCATTTAGGGGTCAGCTTGTTAGCCTTCGACAAGTCCTGAACTCGATGTAGGACGAGGTCGCCAACTTGTAAGGTCCTTGGTCGGACTGATTTGGCTGCGTGCCTACGAAGAGCCTGTAGGTAAACCGTGGATCGAAGCAAAGCCCGTTTGTGTGTCTCCTCAGCGAGGTCTAGGTCTAGGAGACGCTCAACCTCCTGGTCGATGCTGCCGACCAGGTGCACTCTTGGAGAACCCAACACAATCTCGGCGGGTAAGATGGCCTCTGCACCGTAGACGAGCTGGAAAGGGGTTTCACCCGTAACTCGGCTTGTCGTAGTGCGAACTGACCAAAGGACAGAAGGAAACTCGTCCACCCACACTCAACCATGCTAATTGAGGTTTTTGAAAACCCTCTTTTTGATCCCTTGTATTATCTACCCATTTACTCGCTCGACTGCTCCATTGCTCTACGGATGCGCTACAGAGGCGAAGCCGACCTTCGTCCCGATGTCTTCGCAATAGGCCTAAAACAGCTCACTGGTGAACTGAGTGCCATTGTCCGTGATGAGGCGGTTGGGAACACCAAAGCGCATCACCATGTTGTTGCGAAAAAACTTCTTAGCTGCTTGAGCCGAAATAGTCGACACGGGTTCGGCTTCGATACACTTAGTGAAAGTGTCAATAGCCACGAGCAAATACTTTCTGCCCTTCTGACCTCGGGGGAAGGGTCCGAGTATATCGACTCCCCAAGTCGAGAATGGCCATGATAAGGGTATGGTTTGAAGCATGTAAGCTGGCTGATGGACCTTGTGAGCATGAAACTGGCATGCCTTGCAAGTAGTCATGATCGAGCGAGCATCGGCTAGGGCCGATGGCCAATAATAACCCAATCAGAAGGCCTTACTCACAAGCATTCTGAAAGATGAGTGAGCTCTGCACATTCCTTCTTGGATATCTCTAAAAAGGTATTTGCCCTCTTCTTCAAAGATGCACTTGGAGAGGACTCCCAGTACTCCTTTGCGGTATAAGGCGCCTTCGATCAATTTGTAAGGAGAAGATCGCCTAATAAGCCAGGAACGCTCAGCTTCTTCCTCAGGCAGTGTCTCATCTGCAAGATACTGGACGAATGGCGTCATCTAATTCGCACCATGCTCGAGAAAAGAGACGTTACCGCATGCCTCTGGTGCCTCCTCTACAGAGGGAATGGAGGGCTTGTGTAAGTGCTCGACGTGTACTCCTGCCAAAGCGAAAATTTGGGAGGAACCGAACATTGAAAGTTAGTCGGCCAGGGAATTGTCCTTCCTAGGGATGTAGAGCACTTCGAAATTCTTGAAGTACTTCTCCATCTTCCTCACTTCAACCAGGTAAAGCGCCATTGAGTTATCGGAACACTGATACTCGTTGTTAACCTGATTGATGACCAACTGGGAATCCCCTTTCACAGTCAGTCGCTGGACTCCGAGTGCTTTGCATGCTCGTTGTCCTGCCAAGAGGCCTTCATATTCTGCCGCGTTATTGGTCGTGGCAAAGTGCAATTGAATGACGTACTGGAGTTATCCTCCCTAGGAAAAATTAGCACAACTCCAGCCCCCGAGCGTTCATAAGCACAAGACCCATCGAAATACATGGTCCAATGACCTTCCTCAGATCGGTCGAGCTCGGTACCAAGTGGTGCTAGATTCGTCCACTCCACTACAAAGGCTGCCAAGACCTAGGACTTGATTGCCATACGAGCTAAGAATTGGATCTCAAACTCGGCGAGCTCCATGGCCCATTTTGCTATTCGGCCACCGGCGTTTTGATTTCTTAGGATCTCCCTAAGCGGAAAGTTGGTCGGGACCATGATCTTGTGGGCTTGAAAATAGTGTTGCAACTTTCTAGAGGCCATGAACAGTGAGTACAAGAGCTTCTGGACCTCAGGGTAACGTTCCTTTGGTCCATGCAAGACTTCGTTGACATAGTAGATTGGTCACTGCACTCCACCCCTTTCCACCGTTAAGACTGCGCTTACTGCCTGCAGGGTTGCCGCCAAATATAACAGCAATGTTTCCCCTGACCTTGGTGTGGTCAGGATGGGTGGTCTTGATAGGTACTGCTTAAACTCCTCGAAAGATCGGTTTGCTTCTTCTGTCTAGATGAAACCATCATGCTTGCGGAGTGCCTTAAAGAAAGCCAATCCACGCTCACCTAACTGGGAAATGAAGTGACTTAGAGCTGCCATTCATCCGGTCAAGGCTTGAACCTCCTTTACACAGCTAGGTGGTCGCATGCCTTCGATGGCTTCAATCTTTTATGGGTTTGCCCCGATGCCTTGTAGACCGACCATGTAGCCAAGCACCTTGCCCGCCTTTACACCGAAGACATATTTTTCTGGATTAAGCTTTATTCGATGCCTGTTGAGGTTACAAAAGGTTTTCTAAAGATTGGATATGTGACTTGAGGTGAGCTTACTTTTGACCACCATGTCATCCACATAGATCTCTAGATTACGACCTATTTGGTCTGGGAAAGTTTTCTGCATGAGACGCTGGAACGTCGCTCCAGCATTCCTAAGACCGAAGGACATGGTCGTATAGCAGAACGTGCCGAACGGGGTGATGAAGGAAGTTTTCTCTTCATCTTCAAGTGATATGCTGATCTGGTGGTAGCCTGAATAGGCATCCAAAAAGCTCATCACCTGCGACTCCGCTGTTGCGTCGACCAACTGGTCTATGCACGGCAGCGGGAAATTATCCTTGGGACAGACGGCATTCAAGCTCGTGTGGTCAACACACATGCGCCATTTGCCCCCATTTTTCTTGACGATGACCGGATTCACTAGCCATTCCAAATGCTCGACTTCTCGAACGAAGCCGGCCTTGAGAAGCTTGTTGAGTTCATCCCGGATGATTGCTTGTTTTTTTGGGGAAAAGCGCCTAAGCTTTTACCGCACAGGTTTCTTGTCAGGCCGAATCGTTAGCCTGTGCTCGATTACCTCCCTTGGGACTCCAAGCATGTCAGATGGTTCCCAAGCGAACACATCGGCATTATTCCGGAGGAAAGTAATGAGCTCGATTTCCTATTTAGGATCTAAAGAAGATCCTAAACGCACGACCTTGGTCTGGTCTGTGTTGCTCAGTGGAACCGTCTTGGTCTCTCCTCCTGCTAATGGCAACTTTCGGCCAGGAATTCTTCGACTCTTGGTCGGGTCCGCATTGAGGCAATTGCCCGAGCATGTCTAGCGATCACTCCGCCTGAACTAGGAATCTTCAAGCATTGGTACGCATGATGCATGGTAGCCATGAACTTGGTGAGAGCTGGTCTACCGAGGATGGCATTATAGGCCGACTCGAAATCAACCACCTCAAAGGTGATCATCTCCTTCCGGAAGTTGCTCGGACTCCCGAATGTGACGGGCAAAACGATCTGACCGAGAGGTTTGATTGAGGTGCCCGGGATGATCCCGTAGAAAGGGACCACTATGCTCTTGATCTTGGACCGAGGGACTTGCATCTTGTCTAGGACTTTAGCGGATATGAGGTCCAAGGAACTTCAGCCATCGATGAGGACTCGTCCCACCGTGGTATTGCTGATGGTCGGGTTTACAACCAAAGGAAGCTTCTGGAACTTGGTCAATCCAAGGGGACAATCATCCTTGGAGAAGGTAATGGGCAGCTTGGACCACCTAAGCTGCTGCACGGGGGGCTTGCCCTAAGCAACGTGGTTCACCTCCTGTGCCGCCTCCTTCAAATTCCAGCAGGATTTATAAGCCGACGAGCCCCTGAATATTTCCACAATATGATTGCGGGACTCCTAGTACTCCATATCCTCGCCATTGTTATCAGCGGGCTGCCTGCCCTTGCTACTCTCACCTTTCTCTGGGAGCGTGGGCATAGGACCCTTGCCATTGTAAAACTTCTCCAAGCAGAACGCCCAGGTCCGGCAATTGCGAAGGTCGTGCCTGTACGCCTGATAGAGTGGGCAGAAATGGTCATTCAGAGGAATGCCTTGGTCGCTGTGAGCTTGGTCGTTGCGACGCTGGGGCCGTCGGCCCCTGCCCCTTCCACGCTACTGCTACTGTGGAGTTCGCGAATAATGATGCTCAATAGTCACCACCATGCCCAGCCCAGAAGACCTCTTCTTTTTCTTCTTTATCTTCTTCTCCACAGAGCCTTAATTTTTCTTGCTCGTAGAGCCTTCTAACCCGGGCTGAGGCAAAAGCTTACCCTCGTCCAGCATTTTCTTCCATTGGACCGCCTCATTGGCATTCGCATACCGATCGGCCATGCGGAATAGTTTGCTGACCATCAGGTCTGGATGGATCTCCAGATCCTGCGTGAAGTGTATGTCCCGAACGCTAAACTTGAAGGCGTAGACAACTGCCTCATCTGAAATACTCAGAATAGAATTCCAAACTTTAATGAACCTTTGAACAAAATATCGCAAAGACTCACCTTCAGTCTGGATCAGGCGCTCGAGATTGTGCTCTTTGCCCGGGAGGATGTAGCAGCTCTGAAAATTTGCTCTTAGCGCTTCGATGAATTGCCTCTAGGAATGAATTGACCCTTTCTTTTGATTGAAGAGCCAAGCCCGAGTAGCTCCATCCAAAACTATGGGTAGGAAGTTAGCCATAACTCCCTCATCACCTCCAGCTGCTAGAATCGCAGTGGAATAAATTAAGAGGAACTCATCTGGATTCTGAGTCTTGTTGAACATCTCAATATGACCAGGCTTAAATTTGCTCGGCCACGAGACGTTGTGAAGGGATGCTAAGAAAGCCCAACATCTGAAAGCTGGGTTGTCATGATGGTCCCCTTGGCCATGGCGATCACGGCGATCATCGCTGTAATGGCTTCTAACGCATGGACCAAGGCGAGGGAATACTTCTCGATGTCAGCGCAGCGGGGATCGATCCGAGGTCGAATATTCGGTATGCTTGTGACCAGAATGAGCATATCTTTGACCCCACGAGGTTGCTTGGGAATCGCTCCGAGTGTCCTTGCGGTACCGATCATGCTTCCTACGGCCTTCCCGAGCAGGGCTCTGAGAATCCCTGTGACGAGAGCGAACAGGGGTACGATGTTGGGCTTCCCGGGAAACACTCCGGGCCTCTTTGCCATGAGGTGACCCTAGGAGCTTCAGGTCGGCGGTGAGCTTCTCTAGGTCTTCGGCTACAACCACACCAATTGCTTCTAAGTCCACTTGCTCAGGGAAATTTTGGAGATCACGCATGACTACCGCCAGAGCTTGCAATCGCTCCCTGCTTTGGGGAACGAGAGGGAGCGAGCCTGGACGACAATCGCGCACATGCTCCATCGTATGACACTCGCGGGAAATCTCGTGAGCTGAGGATTCAGCCCTGGCGCTCGGCCTTTCACAGGCTTGACGGCGAATGCTCACTAGGGTCCTCTTCAGGGACGCCTCTAGATGGTTTCTAGCCGCTTCATAGTGGTGATGACGGGCAACACCTGAGGATTCAACCTCGAGGTCTTCTTCTCCTCCCGCCATGTTGACATCGTGGGATTGCGAGGCTCACAAAGCTGACATCATGGTGTCTCCTCGCAATGCAATCTCGTGATCAGGCTCAAAATGATCGGGAATGTCCAGACCATCGTAGAGTCCACACTCCTCATCATCTGTGAGGGTACGATGCTGAGAATGAAGGAACCACTCTCGTGCTGCAGCAGCCGGAGGAGGGCTCCCGGGTTCAGTGTGACCCTCTCGGTCAGCGACATTAGCCACGCCTTCATCGGCACGGTACACGTCGTCATGCTTGACGTCATTAAAGGCGCAGAGGTCTTGAGTATCCTGAGAGTTCAGCATCTTCAGGGATTCTTCATGAAAGGATTTACCAGCATATCCCCACGGACGGTGCCAATTGTCGACGTTTGGGAACAGGTCCCTGCCGAGCTTACTTGTTGAATGAGGAATCAACTAAAGCCCCTTTCCCGTGATGGGTTTGCGTCCGAAGAATGCTCTTAGGATTTGATGCTCGGAAGACAATGGACAAAGGATTTATATTGGTTCGGGCCTCTCACGACGGAGATAACAACCCTACGTCTAGTGATCTCACTATTGCAGCTGTGGAACTCTTATAGAATGGCTCGAGTGTGATAGCATGTTTTCTTTTCTTTTTCCTTTCCCCCCTACCGAACTACTAGGGGGTTCTTAAAGATGCTCGAGGTAACTGCAGCAGAATAATGCGCCATTACCGCATTAACCGTGGCTGTAATCACATCCTTGATTCTCGCCACACCCCGTTGTGGGCATAATGGTCCTAGATCGTGGCATAATGGTCTTTGACCACAACGTAATTATCACCATGTCGTTGTTATGGGCCGAGCATGATCTTTTGATCATGCTCAGAAATTCCCCTTAGCTTTGATTAGCCGCTGCGCACTCCCGAGCGAGTATGCTCGGGGATTTATGACACATGCTCGGGGACGGGCTTGGGCATGGTCGGGGCGGTCCCACTAACTAGACTATCCGAGGGTTCTCCTTGGGGACATCATCCAATGGTATGTATGGTCGGCCAAAGCTGGCTGCCAGGGTATTTTGGTCCTTATGGAAATTATCCAATCCCCGACACTTGCTATAACAAATGTGGTGTGAACCTTAAGTTTATACCGTATGTCTATATCTCATTTTTAGATACTTGACAGTAGCCCCTCAACTCTGCTTAGTGGAGGGTCTGTTGAGCGCTCGGTCGATTACTGTCAAACTCTGGTTTGGTCGAGCAACACCTTGCCTGCTTGTTGTCGAATGATTCGAGTGGGCTAGGGAATAGCTAAGTATCGAGTGGAATGTGCTAGGTCGAGCACTCTGCTGTCAATCCACCTCGCGTTCTTAGGGTAACCACATATCGCCCGATATCGACTCGTCAACTCGGCTCTGAACAGAGTTGGAATAATAGTTAGAAATTTCGAACGTTAAGCAGTTGAGCATTTATTGCTCTCGTCTGTAGTGCCACGATAGGTGTGACGCCATCATTCTACTTTTCTCACCAATCAAGGCACTGTACGGCGAGAAATGAATCATTGTGTTTAGAAGCTTTTGGCTTATAAATCCCTAGACTTAGAACTATAGCCATTTCCACCCTTCATCCTCAGCCTTATTCTTGAAGCCTCAATCTTGCCTCTTTGAGCCCTTGCGCCACCATTCTTTAAGAGATCTTCTTCTCGTTTGTTTCCAATGGCGTCCAGTCCTTCTGTGAACCTCAAAGTCTCTATGCAACCAAAGAAGGAAACTTGGATGGTCGGGCCAGTTTTTAGCGGTGAGACCTTCTAGAAAATGTGGCAAAAATCCATGATGATGGAGAAAAGTCTTATGGAGTTGGAGGAAGGTGGCTTCATCCCTCCCCGTGAGTTCTTCCACTAGAGGTCATCTGTTGGTGAGGTCTATCCCACCCTTGAGGATGAGGACAAAACCGTAGTTTTTAGTCTTTCTTCCACTGCAGTCTTAGCTTTCTCCCTTCGAAATTTCTCTTCGATGTTCTGGACTTCTATCAAATTTAGCTTTTTTACCTAAGCCTCAACTCGATCATGATGCTCAATGTGTTTGTCCACCTCTGTGAGGCCTTCCTGGGTATAAGACCCAGCCTTAATTTGTTTCGCTATTTTTATAGCATGAAGAGGGCGACTAAAAATTGAAGTTGTCAGGGGTGCCAAATTTCACCTTCGCAGTGGCGCAGCTAGTGCATATATTTCGGTTCTAGTCACTTCTTCTTGGCAATCGGACTAGAAGAAGCAGTGGTTTTACATCACCTCTCCAGACACAGTCAACTTTCCCTTGGCCTATCAGCCACTCTTCTCAAATCCCATCGACCTTTGGATGAAAGTCCCTCTGTTAACTGCGCGGAACGCGCATTATGTTAAGAAAATTAAGAAGGTGAGGGAGAGAGGATTAACTGGGTGGCATGTCGCCCGAGATTTTCTGACATGATGATCGAGTCCGCTAAAGTGGCCGAACCACTTGGCCTGGGACTACGACGGAGTTGATGATGCAATCAGAGACAACTCTGAAGGTAAGCAGCAATAATGCCATCTATTGTTCTTCTGCCATAGCTGGTAACTATCGAACTGACTTACTGACCAATAGTCCTATTAGATGCAAACATCTCCTCAAGACTGAGCAAGATGTTCGAAGGCTCAGAACCTAGCCCTTGCGGTGTTGAGGCATATTCACTGGCCAATCCTCGACCAAAGGTATGTATTGAATAACAACCAATCCTGCCTCATTCATGCATTTGTTGTTGTTTTTTAACCGAGTTTGTCTTTAGAAGGCCGTGTTTGATGATGATATCGGGCAGCTTGAGGGAGTCATCGACTTGGACGATGAGCCAACTCGAGATGATGGGCCAGCATCAGGTTCAGCTCCTGCTGGTGTGGTGCTGTCTGTGGATGATGCGGTGCCCATCATAGATCCCAATGGGGTTGAAAAAGCCCTGGAGCAAGAGATGGCTGAATCTCCTCAAGCAAGGAGATCGACGTCTCCGACGCTCCCTCGACCGACGAAACGGCTTTGGACTTCGTCGATGAGACCATCCGGCCAGGTGATATTCAATCGCTCGCTCGGATGCTGTGAGATCGCTTTTGACATAATCCAATAGATCTTGGAGGAACAGCGGACCACCTGGGGAGGAGATGCGCAAAGACTAGCAGCCACTATGCAGGCGTCTCCTCGAATAGAGTCTTCATCGACTAAAGTTGTCGGAGAGGTAATGCTACTGTTGGGCATTTATTTAGTCTGTTTACAACTTAGCATCTTGTCCATGGTAATCATGTATGGGCAGGCTTCATCTTTGGTCGCTGATCCGCTAGCGCCATCCCTCTAACCAGCTGGGCCAGGCAAGAAGTCAGCTGTCGGGACCGTCGGTCCTGATGAAAGCAGCTGCCTCGGAGAAGAATGTGAGGGCAAGGCTCCGGATAGGGAAGTAAGTTTACTCCTCCATTCTTTTCACCACAATTTCTTCTTTTTCCAAGAAAATCTAATAAGAAGTCCCTTGTAGGAAGGGTGCATCCAGTTGCGCGGTCGATGGTGCCACCGCCGGCACCTTGCAACCTTTGGACACAGTTGAGCTCATTCTGGCCTTTGAGACGCCAACACTGATAACAATGACAACAACTCTGCCGCTTCCAACTCCTGTAGCGTCTTTCGAATACTAGTCAGTCTTGAAGCTGTAGCTGCATGTGTGTAATCACATCCTACTGTCTCCTTACCTTGAATCTATTCTCTGGTCTACCCCTCTTTTTTCAGCTTTTTTGACTTCTTTTGACAATGTGTCATGGAGACACTACGCTGAGTCAAAATGTTCTGCGAGCAAGCCCATCAGTAGAACGAGCGGCTCATAGCCTCCAACTAGCAAGTGATCAAGATGAAAGACTTTGAGCTGACGAAACTTCGGGCTGAGCTGAAGACGGCCAGGACCAAGGCCAAAACAAATAGGGAGGAGGCAAAATAATTGAAGGCAGAGGTAAAGATGCTAAGAGCTAAAAAAGCTTCTTCTAACGCTGCGTGGCTTAAAGTCAAAGTTGATTGAGACAAGGAGGAAGCGAGCTTGAAGGTGGTCGAAGGGGAAAAGGCTGCAATAGATGCGGCGCTGGCCACCTTGCAGTCAGAAACCCTTGACAACATGGATTCATCGGCTTGGCTTGCAACCTCGTACGCACTAGGTCTAGTGAAGAGCCACCACCCGGGCCTGGACTTCTCAATTTTGGACAAGGGCTTTGCATGTAAGGAGGACGAGGCTACCAACCTCATCGAGTCCTTCAAGGGTCATGCTGAGAGATTCATAGCTCAGCTGGAGCTGACCCTTGATGGCGACACCAATTAGAACCCTTAGGCTTATCATGTCAATGTAATCGAACTTGGGTTGGTGCTATAGCTTTTAATGAAAATACTAATTGACTTGTCTATCATATCCTGCCTTTTGTTTCCTTGTTGGTGAAGCAAAGGGGACACGAGTAGATGCAATTCCAATTAGCACTTATAGGCCTTCATCCTTTTACATGTGTATCTCGACTATACCTGTACACATGATTTAAGAGAAAATTCTCATCAAATTTCTATGCTCTCAAGCTTATGCCTGGAGAGGGTGTGCATAATATTAGTGCTATGTAGATTATAGTAAGAGTTATATGATTCTTTGCAAGCCTTTATTGACTATATGACTCATACTGTATAGCAAACATAAACTCGATGAGCAACACATGTAGAACTGACTAGAGGCCTCGTCTCCTACCTATTGCTAAGCTTTTGATGTCTAACAATCTTGTGCTCATATGCGCATAGGATAGAATTGCTCGTCGTCGAGTTTAGGCATGGCCACGCTTTGGTTTTTGCTTGATGATACGCTAAGTACGCAATCGAGTAAATGCATGCAAAAAAATTCGCATGTAAAAGAAGAAATAAAGAGCTGTATATAAGCTGATAACAGAGAATTTGTGCCTACGGTGTGCTTCACTTGATAGCATTATTGACCAAAAGAGAACTGAAAGGAAGCATCGGGTTATCGGTTTACTTGTAGCCCTCGACTCCTTACTCGATGAGTCATCGGGTAGGGAGTAGCATTGGTGAAGGCACGAAAAACCATGAACCAACCCTCGACTTCTTGCCCAACAGCTGGGTCGGGCGATTAGTGGAGCATTAGCATCATACATTCTTATTATAGCTCTAAGCCTCTTACTCGACGGATGTCCCGGGCTGCGAGTGGAGCTAGCAAAAAACCAAACGGTGTGGCTCTCGACTTTCTACTCGATGGGTGCATCGAGGTGATGATGGAGCAAACATGTTAGCAAAACCATGATGTAGCCCCCGACTCTCTACTCAATGAGGCCATCGAGGAGACAGTGGAGCGTCAGCATCATAAATAGTAGCCTGCGACTGTACACTCAGGTGCATGAGCCCCCGAGCATGCTAATAAGGCTTAGCATTATTTTTGTTCAGTTATCATGACTGAGTACTGCTACAGCCATCGCGTCCCTCAGTTTTCGCGTGGCCCATCATGACTTAGCGTCACTTCAGCTTCCACATTTATGTGAAACTATAGATGGACGCCTAGTAGATCAAAACCGACACGAACTCAAGTTTGGTTGTGACTCCTGGCCTGACCTGCTCTCAGAGCTATAAACAGACAGGACTCATGGTCACCTGGCATAACTTATCTCTTTTATCTTCCCTTCATTTTTCAACACTCTAACCTCTTCAAACCTCCTCATGGCTTCCTCTCCGCCCTCATCTCCATCTATGGAGATTCTTGAAGGACCCCCTCCTCTGAAGATTCCTATAGAGATTCCTTCTCCGCCTCCGACCACGGGGCCCTCGAGGCGGATTGTCATTGTCCTCTCCGAGGAGGCTGACGATGATATCGACTGAGAGGCCATCGAGAAGGAGGTCTGGCTAGAAAAGGAGGGCGAGGATATCGACTGGGGGGCCATTGAGAGGGAGGTCTAGCCCAAGGAGGAAGACGAGGTGACCAGCAAGATGCACGTGGTCACCGAGGAAGACCATGCTGCCTCCGTTTCTCTCATGAGGGTAGATTCCACCTCCAACACTAGAGGAGAAAAAGGTAAGGCCGTCGACAAAGGTGAAGCTCAAAACCGCTTCATCTGTCCAGCGCTCGCTCGCCCTTCAAACCATCCCGGTGGTCGCGGGCTTTTGGCGGCAGGGGAGTTACCTTTCCCATCAACTGGTGGGCAGGTATTCGTCGCCTCTTTCGACCCTTACCGAGGGTGCAGGCCATTTTGGGGACCATCAGCTGCCAGCCCACCGAGCACACAGAAAAGGAGGCGCGATGCCTTTGATGGCAAGTAGCTATAGGGTTCTTGGTTTAAAATGTAATAGAACACTTTTGTTAGCGGTATAAATAAAAAATCAATAAAGTTTTACTTACCTAAAGATCTTTGTTCGATCCCTTGAATGCAATGCTCTTTTTTTCGTATAGAGTGTTCTCAGTTGATCGATGTTCCATGAGTTTTCTAGTATCACGGCTTCTGTCGTAGATAACCGCACTGATCCTGGTCGAGTAGCTTCGACTACTATCTAGGGACCTTCTCCCTTAGGCGATAGCTTGTTGCGATTATCTTGCTTTTGCATCTTTTGCAGTACTAAGTCCCCAGTAGTGAGCGTTCTTTCCTAGACTCTTTGGCCATAGTATCTGCGTAAGGCTTGCTGATACTTGGCTGCTCGAATGGATGCACGATCTCTGTACTCTTCAAGTAAGTTTATATTGTCTGCCCGCACTTGCTCTTATTCCTTTTCTGAGTAGTTCTCCACTCGGGGTGACTTTAACGTTAACTCGATCAGAAGCACCACTTTTGCTCCGTAGATCAAGAAGAATGGGGTTTCACCAGTGGCTCGACTAATCGATGTACGAATGGCTCATAGCACCGAGGGGAGTTCTTTAGCCCACCGGGTTGAGTAAGCCTTGAGCCTATCGAATGCGTGGGTGTTGATCCCCTATAAGATTATGTCATTGTTGTGTTCGACCTGACCGTTACTCTGAGGATGAGCTACAGAGGCAAAGCAAAACTTGAGACCCAATTCTTCACAGAAGACTGTAAAAGCACTGCTTTTGATTTGGCTACCGTTATCGGTGATCACTCGACTCGGAATGCCAAATCGAGTAACAATACTCCTCATGAATCTCTTGGCCGCTTCTGATGTGATATTCCTAACAGGTTCGGCCTCGATCCACTTATTGAAGTGTCGATTGTTGTGAACAAGAATTTGTAACCTTCTTGTGCTCTAGGAAAAGGTCCCAAGATATCCAAGCCCTAGATAGAGAAAGGCCAAGACAGAGGAATAGTTTGCAGAGCCTAGGCTGGTTGGGTTATTTGCTTGCCGTAGAATTGGTAGCTTTCACACTTTTTCACCAGCTCGTAAGCATCCTGGAGGGCAGTTGGCCAATCCCAGTTCATCCATTTTTGATCTGCAAAATCCTTTTCTTTATAGATCTCATAGTATACCTTCTGTTGATATTTGGTATGAAATCTGTCCTAAGTGACGCTCTTGGATTTTACATATTCATTTTGATCCCTAAGAGTGAAATAATCTTCGCCTTTCATTTGGCACAGATCACTCCATACCCCACTCTCAGGTGGCTGGGCTTCTTCCTCCTCACTCTTAGTCTACTCATCACCTTCAGACTCAGGGGCCACTTCCTCTGCCTCACTTGTTTCCAACTCCACCACTAGATCTTTTGCCCCTACGAACTTTAGATCCTTTGGTGAGAATACGCTGAACCACAAGCCTTGTTTCCTTGTCTCTCAACACCAGAGTGGTGGAATCCTTGTTGTCGCTGCTAGAGGGAGGTCCTCTGTTCTTTGTGGATTTGTGCACACTTCGTCCACCCCGAGGTGTCTTTGAGCCTCTTATTCTCGGCATGATGATTGAAGTATAAGAGGAACAATGAGAAGAGATATAGGATCAAGGATATATCATACAATGACTTTGTGTTAATGTGGCTACTGTTAATTGGCTAAATTTGTGTTTATTTAGATATTTCGGTAGTACTGCTTAAACTGAGCCAGTAGTACCAAAGTTCGGTAGTATTGCTAAGAAGCCGGTAGTACCAACTGCTGGAGCTACCAACGAGAAATTGTGGTAGTTTTGGGTCCTTTGCACCGAAAATACCCAAATTTGGAGAACTACACAAAAGGCCAGATTTGTTTAAGATATTCAATTTGTAGGCTAGCATAAACTCCCAATCTATTCTTTCCATGATTTAATTGCACTATAATCCACTTTTTGAGCCACTTTTACAAAACCCTAATATGAGAGAGAGAGGACCTAGGCTAAGAGGTCACCTTTTGGATGGGAAGAATGGGGAAAGAATGCAGCCAAGACGAATCTATGATTTTTGTGGAGGATTTGAGGAGAAGAAAATGGAGGCTCTGAGGGAGCGAGAAGAAACTAAGGGACGAAGGAAAAATAGAAGGGGAGAGCAATAGTGCTAAATGGGAAGTTGAAGGGATCAGAGAGAAACTGCCCCTAACTATCCCTACCCAACAAATGCAGTACTACTGCTCCTAATGAGTCGGTAGTACCGACATTCGGAGCAACCAGAAAATACACAATGGTACTACCAGTTTGATTGTTTCAACAAAAGGTTGCAAATAACTCTTATGCATTCAATTAAGGTAGTGAACAACATATCTGAGTATTTCCAACTTGCTAGGAACATCAAAACACCAATTCATACAATTTAGATCAAAGTAGGTTTTCAAAGACTTTTCGGAAATAATTTTTGAAACAAATAAACCAAATCTTTTGAAAGGCAACTTAATTGAATTGTTTGAGTTGAAGACTACCTTTTAGAAGACTAGACACTTCAAAATTCTAGTTCAAAAGGTAATAACACAAAAGTGCATTAATTAGGTCAATATAGACTAGTTTTGTTTGGTTTTAAGGAAGTTTTGATGCGAAAAGTCTTTGTCCAAGTATTTTGAGATATTTTCAACATAGAGGAAGTTTATTGATATTTTAACTCATTCCTCAATTTGCAAAAGTGAGCTTCAGCTAAGGGCTTGGTGAGGATATCCGCTAATTGATCTTCAGTTCTAATATAACTAATCATAATGTCACTTTTGTTAACATGATCTCTTAAGAAATGGTGGCATATATCTATATGTTTGTGTCAAAGGTTAGATGTTGACAATAAGCTAATGATTATGGGTACCTTCGGTTTAACAAAGTCAAGCACGAAGATAGCAGCACAAGATGTATATAGGTTCAAGCCCCCAGATGGAGTAATACCCTACGTCCTGTGCGGATGATGTATGAAATTGGTGTATCAAATATGGAGTGAGTTGTTTAGCCCTAGTTACAATGAAGATTGGATCTAGGCAGTGGCTAAACTACGGCGGAAGTGGAGAAAGAGTGGTCCGTCGGCTCCTGGTTGCTCTGCGCCTTCTCTCTCTATCTCTCTGCTTGTCTCTCTGCCTGTTTCTCTGCCTCAAGTGAGAAGGTCAGTGTATCCAATGCCTCATCGACCAGCCAAGTGTCCTCACATCTCGTCGTTGAGACTAACTAATTAGTTATCTTCAATTACTCGCTTGGATGTTATGAAGTTTCTTCTAACATAATCCAACAGGTTTTGGATGACCAGCGGGCCATCTCGGGGCTGATGTGCTGAAGTCGGATGATGAGGACATCACCAATATGGATACGACCAGCGTGACCGCTGCCCCTCCTTCCTCTTCGGCCTCTCCAATGACTACCGACGCTGCTCCATCTTCGTCACATACGATCGACACTGCGGCAACTTCATCGCCGACAGGCCTTAATCCAAAAGCTTAGCTATTCAAGCCCACATCAACAGACAAGGGCCTCAAGCACACACCCCGAGAACAGCCCACGCGTCAAGAAAGGCCCGTATGGAAGCCCAAGATACCAAAAAGCCCAGTTCGGCCATCCAGCAGCACGCCAACTTCAAACGGGCATAACTCAGGCTCCCGGACTCTGTTTTCAGCGTGCGACCACTCGTTTGAAAGCTTAGGAGATAAGCTTTCTAATGGATCTAGCCCCACTTCCAAATTTGCTCAAAATTGACAGGAAAATGCGGAGCAATGTGACGGGCCAGAAATTCAGGGTGCTACATCACCTCACTTTTGGGCCTATGGCCCATGTATCTTAGGGTTTTGGTGGCTACCACTATTTTGGCTACCCTACACCTCCTGTCCTCCGCTATATATATGGCCGCCACCGTTCTTCTATGCTTAGGTTTTGTTGTGTTTTGGTAGACCCCTTGTGCGTCCCTCCTCGTATTCGCGTGTGTTGACTAGACCACCCGAGTCAAGAAACAGAACCTCAACTTGTTGGTGAGATTACCCATTTGCTATCAACTTGTTCTTGCTTGTTCTCGATTGCTAGCAGGTTCAAGGATCGATCGTGTTTGGCTCGGTTCATCGCCTCGTGTGATGACTTTGCGATTGTTCGATTGCTGATCCCGTGGATTGGTAGCGTCGTCACTACACCAAATCGACGTATCGTTCTCATCAGAAGATCGGGTCGACCCTCGTGAGCATCAAGTGGTATCAGAGCGATGGTTGCCTGGTAAGAACACCCTTATCCTTGTTTAGTTCATCTTGTTCGTCCTAGAGTCCAGAAAAATAGCCAAAAAAATTATGTTTGTCATGTATTCGATCTAATCAGAGCCCCTTTTGGCCTTTACTATTACTACCTAGTTTAATTCTTGTTGAATTTGCGTTGCATTATCGTATCGTTGCTGGTCGTAGTGTTTTGATTTTTAGAGTTTCGAGTTCTTGTCACGTTCTTGTCACAGAGTTGAACTCCATCCCGTCGTCACGTCTAATTCGGATCCTCCTCTGTCCAATTCGGTATTTTGGTCATAACTCCCTCATACGAACTCGGATTTTTCTGTTCTTGTACTTTCCTGAAAGCTTGAGAAATTATCTACAACTTTTTCCAGTGTGAAATGTTCTAGAAACGCTGTATTCTTGCCCAAAATCCCATCGGATTGGAATCTGTTTTCATCCTGGATTTTCTGAGCAGTCTGTATTTCGGGGTCAATATCTCTGGCTTCCCTTATCCAAAATAGACGTTCCATATATGCAAATTGATCAGATCGAAAAGATCTACAACTTTCCAGTTATATGTTTTTGCATTGGAAGCCAATAAACACCCAAAAACAGCATTTGAAATTTCTGCATATTAGATCTGTTTGCAGCAGAAAAAAAGTTTGAGTTGTAATTCATCATATGTGCCACTTTTGATATAGAAGGAAGAAAAATAAGAAAAGGCAAGTGCATGTAAAAGAGCCGCACTAAAAGGTGGAAAAAGAAGCCCTAGCTATTTGCTTGTGCTCTGAGATCATTCTGGTTGCTATTTCTGTGACTTCATTGGTGTCTAGGCTCGCGTCTCTAATAAGGTCTAGCCTAGGACCAGCAAAGTACCGCCGTTGAACGTTCTTTTAACTTGTTTTGGCTAGTGTAGTTCTAGTATATCCTTTGCTACATATTATACCTATCCAAGCTCCGCCTACTATTAACCATAGGAGAAGTACCTTGCAATCACTTTGTCACCCCTGAGTGTAGATTACCATCATCCGCCGATTGAACCTTGAAAAGCCGCAGGGTAAGAACAGGTAATAACATGGTGTGAGCTTGAGCGTGTGAGATTCTCCATTGTCCACATATTAGTAGATAGGAATATACATTTTGTGTGTATTTTTCTTGTCTACCACTAATAATGGCAGGTCCACGAAAGAACGATAATCTATACTTCGAGGATGATCCAAGCATTCCGCTAGGAACAAAGAAATATATGCGAAAACTTAATCATGAGTTTGAGAAAAGAGAAGAAATTGAAAGAAAAAAGCACAGTGAGTTCATGGAGAAATGGCAAAATGGAGAATTAAAAAATGAAAAGGTCGAGCATGGGACTATCCCTTCAACCAAGAATGAGAAGGAACTACTGAAGAAAGAAGTTAAACCTACACAATCTAAGAAGAACGATAGTAAATGTATTTCAATATGTAACGATAAGAAAGTGCTTGCTATTCCTGCGACTAACCCTATAGGCAAGAATGATCAAGATGGTGTGCACCTGAGTGCTGCAATGACAGACAACTACATGAGCCTCATGTCTCATCGCCTACTTAGTGCACTTGTGGAGCATGCCAATGAAACTCAACGCAACAACTTATTCCAAACTAAGTTTGTTGTGCAAGAACGCGCGGTACATGTCATCATTGATGGAGGAAACTGTAGCAACCTCGCAAGTCTATACATGGTCGAGAAGTTTGGCTTGACCACGACTCCACTTCGGCAACCTTACTCAATGAAATGGTTCAACTCAATTGGTAAGGTTCAGATAACACAAACTGTGCAAGTTCCTATCTCCATTGGTTCATACCATGATCATGTTTATTGTGATGTCATACCTATGGAATCATGTTCACTTTTTGTTAGGTAGACCATAGTTATATGATGTTGATGCTATTCACTATGGTAGAACCAATAAATATACTTTTAAGTTTAATGGAAAGAAAATGATTTTGAATCCAATGACTCCTGCTGAGCTAGCCAAAATTAATGCAAAAAGAACTAATGGTAAAGAACATGAGGATGACAAACTTGTTAGTGGTGTACAACAATCTAAACCAATGATCAAGAAAGTAGTTCTTTTAAATAAGATTGTTTCCTCACATGATATTGCTTTGCAGACATATGTTTCCTTGCCTCCTGTTGCCACTAACCTTTTGCAGGATCATGAGAAGGAGTCGAGGACGACTCACAATTCAAGAAGGGGAGGATGAAGAGGACATCACCAATATGGATATGACCAGCGTGACCGCTGCCCCTCCTTCCTCTCCGGCCTCTCCAATGACTACCGATGCTGCTCCATCTTCGTCACATACGATCGACACTGCGGCAACTTCATCGCCGAGAGGCCTTAATCCAAAAGCTCAGCTATTCAAGCCCACATCAACAGACAAGGGCCTCAAGCACACACCCCGAGAACAGCCCACGTGTCAAGGAAGGCCCGTATGGAAGCCCAAGATGCCAAAAAGGCCGGTTCGGCCATCCAGCAGCACACCAACTTCAAACGGGCATAACTCGGGCTCTCGGACTCCGTTTTCAGTGTGCAACCACCCGTTTGAAAGCTTAGGAGATAAGCTTTCTAATGGATCTAATACCACTTCCAAATTCACTCAAAAATGACAGGAAAATGCGGAGCAATGTCACAGGCCAGAAATTCAGGGTGCTACATCACCTCACTTTTGGCCCTGTGGCCCATGTATCTTAGGGTTTTGGTGGCCACCGCTGTTTTGGCTGCCCTACACCTCCTGGCCACCGCTATATATATGGCCGCCACCGTTCTTCTATGCTTAGGTTTTGTTGTGTTTTGGTAGACCCCTTGTGCGTCTCTCCTCGTGTTCGCGTGTGTCGACTAGACCACCTGAATCGAGAAACAGAACCTCAACTTATTGGTGAGATTACCCATTTGCTATCAACTTGTTCTTGCTTATTCTCGATTGCTAGCAGGTTCAAGGATCGATCGTGTTTGGCTCGGTTGATCGCCTCGTGTGATGACTTTGCGATTGTTCGGTTGCTGATCACGTGTATTGGTAGCATCATCACTACACCAAATCGACGTATCGTTCTCATCAGAAGATCGGGTCGACCCCCGTGCGCATCACAGTGGCTGGCACGCAGATGCCTCCTCATGCACGCTCTCCATCAACCAGGGTGGTCGAACAGGTAACACCACTATCGGGTAATGCTTATTGAATTTGTTCTCGGTGAACTTTTGTTCATGGAAACCACTTCATAGATTTCAACGTCGACTGCTGACCCGGTGGCACCATCTTCTCCACCAGCTGCATCGATCAAGAAGCTAACTACAGGACCAGACCAGTCCTGATGAAGGCAATTGCACAGAGGAAGAATGTGTAGGCGAAGATTCACCTAGCGATGTATGTCACTTCTCCTTACTCTTCATGATTCTTCTTTTCTTTTTAGAGGTGTCAAATAGAGGATTTCTTTTGGGAAGGGTATGCCCAGCGGTGTTGTTGATAACATCACCACGACTGCCTTCTCGTCTCTTGGTACGATCGCCATCGTCAAAGCTCCCTCTCCGGCAACTCCTACCGAGCATACTATTGGTTCTGCTGCAGCAACAACTCTAACTCCAACTTCACCGGCGCCTCTAATGTTCTGGTCTATTTTTAAGCCTTAGATCTAGGTATGCAGCTACTATCGATCTTTCCTTGTGTCTTCGCTATTTTTTGCTTTATTTTTGACACTTCTTGGCTTCTTTTCGTACGTAATGCGAACACCTTGCTTGAGGCTGAAACCTTCTGCGAGCAATCTCATCAACAAATGGAGCAGCACTTGGCTATCAACCAACAAGTGATCAAGATGAAAGACACTAAATTGGAGGCACTCAGGGCCAACCTAAAGGCTACACAAGCAGAGGCTGCAAAGCAGAAGGAGGAGGCGAAGAACCTAAGGATGAAGACAGAGAAACTAAAGACGGAGAAAGTTGCTGCCGATGTTGTGCTGCTCAAGGCCAAGGTCAGACGAGAAAAGGCAGAAGCTAGCAAGAAAGTGGTCGAGGTCAAAAAGGCTGCAGTAGATGCGGCACTTGCCACCCTGTAATCAGAGACGCTCGAGCACATGACCTCATCTGCCCATCTTGCAACTTCCTACATGCTCGGCATGGTAAAGAGCCACCATCTGGACCTAGACTTCTCAATATTGGACTAGGGATTCGTGTGTGACGTGAGTGAAGCTGCCGACTACATCAAGTTCTTCGGAGACCATGCGGAGAGGTTTGTGGCCCAGTTGGAGCTGTCTCTTACAGGTGATGGTGATGACGCCAACTAGGGTCCTTTTGCCTGAACGTGCTTATGTATTGGTTGAACCTTTTTTGATATTGTGGTCTTGTGTGACACTGCTAATTAATTTGCTTATCTATCATGCTTTGCCTGTTATTCCCTTTTCGATGAAATTAAGTATTACAAGTAGATACAAATCTGATTTAGCACTCATAGACCTTTAGTAAGCAGTTTCATAGCCACACACATCCTTGATTGTATCTACACACAAGACTAGAAAAACTTTCATTAAATGACTTAGCCCCCCAGTGGATACTTAGAGAGGCCGTATATAACATAAACTCTATATAAGTTGGAGTGAAACTACATGATTTTTGCAAGTCTTCATCGACCACACAGTTTAGACTTCGTAGCGAACATGAACTTGCCGAGCAGCGCATGTAGAATAGAATAAAGACATTGTCTCCTGCCATTCGTTGAGCTTTAGATGTCTGACAATCTAATGCTCGTATGTGCGTAGGATAAAATTGCTTGTCCTTGAGTTCAGGCATGGCCACGCTTTGGTTTTGCTAGCTAACATGCTAAGTACGCAATCGAGTAAATATGTGCAAAAAATTGCATGTAAAATAAATAAAGAAAAATAAAATGATTGTGCCTACAATGCTTGGCTCGATAGCAGTATCGACCAGAAATTGTGCCTACAGTGCTTGGCTCGATAGCAGTATCGACCAGAAAATAGAGCAAGGTACAGAGTTATCTATAGCCTCGACTCCTTACTCGATGATATCATCTAGGAAGTAGAGTGACGGACGGAAGCAAAAAGTTGTAATGTAGCCCCCAACTCCCTGCCTGATAGCTGGATTGAGCAAAAAGTGAAGCATTAGCATCAAAGATACCTATTGCAACTCCTAACCTCTTATTCGATAGATGCATCAACCCGATAATGGAGCCATGTAAAGAGAAGATCGAGCGATGTAGCCCCTGACCTCTTACTCGATGGGTGCATTGAGTAGGGGGTAGAGCATATGCATCGACAATATGCGATGTAGCCCTCGACTCCTTACTCGATGATATCATCGAGTAGGGAAGTAGAGCATGAGCACTACAAGAAACAGTGAAAATTCGTGGGTTTTTTTTAAATTCGTGGGCCAAACAAAAACGCACGAATTTATATATTCAAATTCGTCGGTTTACAAAAAAACCTACGTATTTAATTAAATTCGTGGGCCAAAAAACACCCACGAATTTATATAATTAAATTCGTCGGTTTACGCAAATACCCACGTATTTAAGTAAATTCGTGGGCCAAAAAAACTCACGAATTTATATATTTACATTCGTTGGTTTTTTTATAATCACACATGAATTTAATTAAATTCGTGGGCCACGTAGCCCACGAATTTAACAGCTATGTTAACCCCGGCCCGCGCGTCTCTCTCTCTCTCTTTGCTCGGCTCTCACCCAGTCACCTCAAGACTTCACGCCGCCAAGACCGCCTCGGCGCCACCACCCGCCCGAGCCACCGCCCGCCCACCGGCGCGCGCCCACGCCGCCCCCATCGGTGAGTAGAAGGTATGGTGCCCCATCGGTGATCGATGTGGTTGTCTCGGCCCTTCGCTTATTTTGTTATTCAGATGAATGATTTGTTCATACTAATTATAAGATAATCTGAAGTTAGGAAATCAATTTTGATAACATGATCTACTAGTTTTGAACTGCGCAATAACAACATTGGAAATTGAAATGCGTAGCATTTAGGGATATTTCTACACATATGTTAAATTTCTAAGACTAGAGAGCAAGGAGCAGCGACAAATTAGTACTCTATACTAAAATTGACATCATCCCATGTTCTCACAATACTTGTTTTCCCAGTAGTGATGTAGGATATCAAAGCGGATATGATTCCTGAACTGCTGGTTAGATGATAAGGAATATATGATTGACGGTAGCTAGAACGCTCAAGTTCTCAGTTCTTTTATACTGTTATTTGACATGGCGATGGCTTCCATCATTGCAAGTTTAATGTTATTGCCAATTCACAAATTGTTGATGTGTACATGGTTCACATGCTTGGGACCTTCACGAGCAGTTCTGATGACTGAAGCATTTATAGTTTTCTTAGGCATGGATTATATAATAAATATGCAGTATGTTTCATCAAGATTATGGTGGTTTTTACATAACCAATCTTGGAATACTGATTGGTTTGATTCTCCTTTTTTAATCTCTTAGGATGCCTTGTTCACTGGGAACTAGTTAGTTGAGATTTTGATATTTTGATTCTCTGTTACTTTGTAAGGGAGACTTGCCTCTTGTTTTAGCATGTAAGTTCACACTACAGTGCTATTAGGAATCAAGAGCTCCTTGTGGTTACTTGGAGCTAGTAGTTGCTTAGTATTTCTAATTCTGAGATTGCAACGTCTTGTGCTCCTATTGCCGGCCATGACCAGGACCATCTATCATCACCAAAAACAAAAGTTTTCGCATCTACTAGTCTGACAGCCTTGATGCCCTGATGCCCTCAATGTGAAATGATTAATTCATTTGAAGTTATTTCATATCATTTTATATTCGCTGCATATGGTATATATATTTTTATTCTCTCGCTGCCGTTGTATATAACGTTAGAGTTTAGGGTTTGTGTCGAATAGTAGAGAGCCTAAGCGTCACCCGTTCGGGAAGGGGGCATCTCACATTTGCTTGTGAGGTGCGCAGTTCCGGAATTGTCCAGCGTATTTTGGACAGCCCGAGAATGTTGGTTGTTGCATGGGGCCTGTGACGTGCGAGCGATCCGAACATGATTTTGGCCGCATAACCCTGTTGTTCTCTGACGCACCAGCATCAAGCGTGCGTTTGGAGAACAGCGGGGTTATGCCGAAATTTCGCTCATTCCAGAAGACGCCGTCAGTCGCATGCAACGGCCTCCATTCTTGGGTGGGTTTAGAACACATCTTTCCTAACAAGGTTGTCTTTGTCACCTAAGCCACGGTTGTACGTTGACATTGTTTCATTTGTTTAGCTTTGAGAATGGGTGACGATCGAAGAGCGATGTATTACGGATGGAGGAGTGATGGGGAGCACTCAAGGGAATGGGGGCAGATCACGGATGCTTTCTTGAAGCAAGCATTCGCTAGAGGAGCTGAATATGTGTATTGCCCGTGTACCCTCTGCGAGAATAACAGCTACTACAACAAGGATATAGTGCAGTATCACATTTGCAAAAACGGGTTCATGCCTAACTATTTGGTGTGGCATCACAAGGAGAGGCATAGAGGTGCCATTGAGTCGGACCATGGGGAGGATCACGACCGGATGGAAGAGATGTCGATGATCTTGGCGGGGATTGAATTTAACTCGGGAGGGGTCACAAATGAGGAGGTTAAGGAATTCTATAGGCTACTTGACACCTCGAATGAGAAGTCGCATGACTTGACTAATGTGACCGTCCTGCAAGCGGTTACACGGCTTATGTCAATGAAGTCGAACTTCAACTTTTCGAACAAATGCTTCAACGCTTTGCTTGAACTTATGAATGATGTCCTTCCGCCTAACCACAAGATGCCAAAGGATTTGTACCAATCGAAAAAGTTGATGGCCGGTCTCGGGATGAATTACCAGAAGATTGATGTGTGCGAGAATAATTGCATGTTGTTCTGGAAGGATCATGACAAGGATACTCATTGTATGCATTGCGATAAGTGTAGATTCGTTGAGGTGGTAGATGAGGAAGGGGTATCAGTGACTACAAAGGTCGCGACTAAACAGTTTCGGTACATGCCGATCACGGATAGGCTTAAACGGCTGTACATGTCAAAAGAAATAGCGAAACATATGCGGTGGCACAAAGAAGGTAAACGTGAGGACCAAAACCCGGATATGATGGTGCATCCGTATGATGGCAAGGCATGGCAGGCATTGGACCGATTCGATCTTGCATTTGTGTTTACCCTAGGAGTGTCCGTCTTGGTTTGTCCACGACGGTTTCACACCTTTCAAAGACAAGTGCTAGCCCCTACTCTTGTTGGCCGGTCTTCATCATGCCATACAATCTTCCACCGAGATTTGCTTGAAAGAGGGTTCATATTCCTTGCTCTTGTCATTCCGTGTCCTAAGCATCTAGGGAAGGATCTCAATGTGTTCATGCGCCCTTAATTGACGAAATGAAAAAGTTGTGGCGAGGAAAGGCATACGACAGCGTTGTCGTAGAGAATTTACCTTCTGAGCCACATACCGTGGTCGGTCCATGATTTGTTGGCATATGGCATTTGGGCCTACCGGTGTGTTCATGGTCGCTGTGTTGTCCAATTTGTATGGCTGACTCTGATGCATTTAGGCTCACGCACGGTAAAAAGATCACATTCTTCGATTGCCATCGACGGTGGCTTCCGGTGAGGCACCCTTTCAGGAATGATGCCAAAGCATTTCAAAAAGGAAAGAAAGTTAAAAAAGGGCCACCGAAGTGACTCACAGGAGAGGAGATAGCTGAATGGCATAGTCGGCTTGTACGATCTACGGAAGTGGGTTTCACTGGCTATGGAAAGGAGCACAATTGGACTCATATTTCTTTTCTTTGGGAGCTGCCTTACGGGGAAGCTTTGATTCTGCCGCATAACATAGATTTGATGCACCAAGAGCGCAATGTGGCAGAAAGCATCAGAAAGCATCATAAGCATGGTGTTTGATGTAACCGACAAAAAAAGGATAACGTGAGTGCTAGGAAAGACATGGGTGATCATTGTGCTAGGCCGTGGCTCAAGGTTAAAGTTGGTTTAAATGGAAATGAGAGTCGGCCACGAGCTCCATACTGTGTGAAGTCAGAAGACCGTAAACAGATTTTGAGGTGGTTGAAAATTCTAAAGTTTCCTGATCGCTATGCATCTAACATAAAACGGGCTACGAATGTCAGCACCGGTAAGCTAAACGGGCTAAAGAGTCACGATTACCATATTATCATGGAAAGACTTATTCCGGTAATGTTTTTGGGCTATTTTGATAATGAGTTGTGGAGGATGTTAGCCGAGCTCAGTTACTTCTATAGGCAGATATACGCTAAGGAAATCTCGAAGACGTTGATGCAGAAGTTAGAGAAGGGAATTCCATTGCTTGTATGCAAGTTGGAAAAACTTTCCCACCGGTTTTATGAATGTGATGCAACATCTGTTGGTGCATCCGCCTTGGGAAGCGATGGTTGGAGGTCCCGCTTGATTCGGATGGATGTATAGTCGAAAGGGAGTTGAAAAAGCTTAGAGCTACAAAGGCGCAACAAGGCAAGGGTAGAGGGTGTATCGCAGAGGCTTATGCAAGTAAAGAGATCACAAACTTCTCAACAAAGTATTTCGCACTCAAGCACAACGTGAATGCCCCTACTGAATCGGTACTGCGTCATGAAGAAGAACCGCAGCGAACTTAAGCTTTTCAATGCAAGGGTCAACTCATTGGGTCGTATAATCGCACACCATGTTGAGTATGAGGAGTGGAACCTGGCCATGCTTTACATGTTCACTAACATGGTAGAAGTTGAAAAATATTTTTAGTAAGTGACTTTCTGAATTATGTTTTCAACATTTCAATGTAGTGTCCTTTTTAACCCAAGAATAAATGACGCAGAGTGTTTGACAAAGAAAATTGAAGTCAACTCGACAACCCACAACTAAGCAATTGGATAACCTACGCCGTGATGGGTTGAAAGGCGCCCAAGCTTCAGGCAATGGTTCCACAAGATGTAATTTGACTATTTATTCATTTTTTAAAATGAATTGTTGTAGTAACTTAATATTAGACTAACAGTGATGCATATTGTTATATAGTGTATGCGTGATGCCTCCGTCCCTGAGGATCTCCGACATCTCTCACATGGTGATGTGACGGCAAGGAGCTATAGTCGCTATGATGTGAATGGGTTCCATTTTCGAACAGTGAAATTAGAAGCTAGCCATCCACTTGCACCACTTCAAACAATGGAGTAGTCACAACGTCATCCAATTCCAGCGGTGATATATTAGACTACTACGGTGTTGTACAAAACATAATTGAGTATACCTTTGGGGTGCCAAAGAACTGAAGGTTGTGTTTTTTGATTGCCATTGGTTCGATCCACACAACAAAGACACGTCGATGACTTTGGGATGGTGGAGGTGGAGCACGTCATGGCTTCAGGCCACATCAATAACATTGTGCTTGCACATCGGGTTGAGCAGTGTACTACCCGAGCTATCCTCACTTGTAGCTTGAAGGCTTGGTGGGTTGTATTTAAAGTTAACCTCAAGTATATCCTCCCGGGATGTTTCAGATGTGGCAAGCAATGTAGAAGATGATGTGGGTGATGTATATCAAGAAGAAGCTATGGGGATTCTTTCCTTGTCTCCGACGGGCAGACTCGATCAATTACCTACCGATGCCACGACGTAATAACAGATGAACCAGGCCCTTCACGGAAACACCCTCAAAAGTCAAGAAGGATTGCACGCCTTCAAGCATGTCTCAATGAAATACGAAGTCGCAGTATGCATTCCGACGCCGATTTACTTTTGATATGTATATTTTGTAAGATTATTGTTGCCTCGTTCATTTGTAAAAGTTATTGTTGTCTCCTTCATTTTTTACAAGTTATTGTTGTCTCATTCATTTTTGCAAGTTATTGAAAATTATTTGTAAAGTATACTAACTCTTGTCAAATTTGAACAGATGAGTATGTTCAGGCATCAGGTTGACAAGCTTAAAGGCAAGTTCAGTGGGTCGTCCTCCAGAAGGTCGAGGAGCAGGGGTTCTGATGCTTAGGACTCGACGGCCAGCAGCGCCATATTTGCTGGGGCTGCACAGATTAGATAGCGCCAGGAGTAGCTCCAGAGGTGCTTCGATGAGCAGGCACGAGAACAGGCGCGGGAGCAGCCACAGGAGGATGAGGGGCAGGTGGGGGTTGAGGACGAGGGGCAGGTGGGATGTGAGGATGAGGACATGGGCGAGGCGGACGACGAGGAGGTCGTTGGGGGTGGTGGCGGTGGGACGACAGATACAGATGCAGACGTCGAGGACGAGGCAGCGGTAGATGTAGAGTTGGCAGCGACCTTAGAGCCAGTTGAAGAAGGCGGGTCTTCTTCGGGTACCATCAGGTATATGCGTAGTATTGGATTATCATTTAATGTCCATATTTACTTTTCTCTTTTCCGTTCCTTTAAATTGGATTGTGCTACATATGGCCTATTGTGTAAATTGAACTTTTGAATAGATTGGTTAGTGTTTGATTAAATTTTAGCGTGATGCTAGATTCTTCATTTAAATTTTACTTAAGTTGTGTTTCTCACTTAATGCTATAAAGAATGCTTCAATCTAAGTAATGAACTGGCTGTACATAGTTGAAGCTTTTAATTGTTGATGTCTGATACAAAGAGAAAGATAGGTCTAGTTCTTGAATATCTACATAACACACCAAAAGCTATGCTGCATTTTGAATATTTTCTGTTTGTTCAATTCCTTTTGAGTTTCTATTTTAGTCTATCTTTGCTATGTTTTAAGCTTTTGCGTGACTTGAATCTTAAATTATCCCTTGTTCAGTTAAAAGGTAGTAGTACAGCTTTCACTTGACAAATTTCACATGGTGAATTATATCTCAATATTAGCTAGTTTAACACTTGACAAATTTTAGTTGGTTTGTCTATTATGTAACCATATTTGTACTTTGTATACTGAACTCTTAAAATGACTACCTAAACTCTTAATTGCTTCTTTGAACTATTTTCACTGTTTGTTATCTTTGGTTGGTTTGGAAGTTGAACTCTTAAAATGACTACCTAAACTGTTTGTTATCTTAATTGCTTCTTTGAACAAATTTCACATGGTGAATTACTCAGTGATGCAATTAGGGTCTTTGGAAGTTGAATTAAATAATTTTAGTTGTAATCTTGGCCTTGAACTAGATGGTTAACTTCTGTTAATACTAGAGAGTATTATTTTGATGCTTCATTGAGTATGAGATTGATGTTCATATGATTATCACAGCATATCTTGACTATCTCGTAGTTATAGTTCTTATATATAGTATCTATTCTTGTTTAGCTTGACCTGTCATATTGATATTCTCATATTGTGTCTTGGTCGAATAGTACTATTCTGAACTTGTTTCATGCGAATCAGCATAATTTAGGAAAGGAAAGAGTTCAATGCCTTATTTGCTAAACTTACTCGATTCTAGCACATTTAGCAAAAACCGACGATATGTTACTTGTAATACAACCTAAGTTAGTCTTGAACTTGCGTGTTTTCGGTCACGCCCAAAGACGCATTAACGATTTACATCATAGAAGACATCTTCAATAGCGCCATGGTGGTAGCGCCCACAACTCCAACAACCCCGAGGCATGAATTCCATTGTGAGCTCGATTGGTGTATTATCATTGGACTTTATGACTTGTTGTGATGGATAGATTGTGATCGACTTATTGTGATGGACTTATTGTAATGGAATGTGGATTGTATCTATTATGTTGCAATGTGTTGTACGTCATTGCGTAGTTTACAAATTGTCGTTGGATGTGTGATTGATTATCTAAGGATCTCGCTAGAATGTCTCATACGGTTTGAGAGATTAATATATATATTATAACTGCAAATGTTTTTTTGTCTGCTGAGTGGATGTCCTATTTACTAGAGAGGTCATGCCAAAATTTTGTACATTTTGGTGACTTAGTTTTAAGCCGGTTTTAAAGAGTTAAAAGGTTGGTTTCAGTCTTTTAGTAGAGGTAATAGGTTTGGTGTCTCGTTTGTTAATTCTTCATTCGCTTGAACTTCGTTGTGGAGTTTGATGACCTTGGTGAGCTAGCTGCCCCCTCCCTTCCTTCCTCTTGCTCAAATTTAGGAACATTAGTTGCAATTTAGTCGATGTGCAGCGGATGGACAGATGCTTTTGTAGGAAATTTAGTTGATTCTTTTAGTATATATCAATCTGAGTAATCTGTTGCAATAGTGATAATTTAAGTTGAAATGCATAAATCTGGATTGATGATGTTGCCATATGAGTTGCATATATATGTTTGTGATCTAGTCATTTGTATTTTTGTTTATTGCAAATATATGTTTAGTCATTTTGTACATTCAGAGTTGTTTTTGTCATTTTCTTGCTTTTGTCATTTCCGACTTCTATGGCAAATGATGATATTGGGTTTGGATATGTGACTTGTTCTGAATGAATGACAGAAACACATTCATCTTCAAATGACAGAACAAGTCATGTCAATGTAGTTTCCCGTTTCCAGAGTTGGATCTAGCTGCTAAATGCCATTGCATTCGATTGATACTTTTGCATCCAGCTCTGGAAATGGAACTACTGCCAATGGTATATATTGCCATAAAAAATCTGATGATAACTACTTTTCTTTTTGCTTTTAATTTGTTCTTTTGTGTTAGTGTTTCTGATCAGATTTGAACAAAATAGATGATCCTTCTTATTCTTAGCTTAGCAATTTTTAGTTTCAATTTTCTTTTTGCCTTTTCTTTTGTCCTTTGCACCCCTTCGACTTCCACGTAGTGTGTCATTGACGTCATCACTTAATGCCTCTTCGATTTTCATACTTGCGTTGAAGTGCAATGGACACCTCGGGGATTGGGGCCGAAGTGGATCTTGATGGAGCCATTGCTACAATGTGACCCATTCCTAGAGCTATAAATAGACTGGACTTGTTGTTGTCTGCCGCACTCTATTTTCTTTCTTACCTTCTGCTCGTATCATTTTAGTTCTTCAACCTAACCCATGGCTTCTACTTCGCCATTGTCCCTGTCCGTGGAGATCCTTGGAGTGTCCTCTCCCCCTACGCCGTTGGCCACCATCTCTTCGAGGTGGATCGTCATCGTCATCTCTGAAGATGAGGAGGATGAAGAGATCGACTGGGATGCCCTTGAGAGAGAGCTCTGGTCAGAGGAGGAAGATGAGGTCATTGTCGAAGAAGACGATGCTGCCACCACCATCGTGGGAGAAGATGTTGCCGCCATCGTCGTCGAGGAAGAAGATGCCACCGTTGCCATCATCGGGGGAGAAGATGCCGCCAGCGCCGTCGTCGGGGGAGAAGATGCCGCCGGCGGAGAAGGTGAAGCTCATGACAGCTTCATTGACCCAGCCTCCGTTTGCACTCTAGCCTCGACGACGGAGAGGTCGCCTTCTCCATCGACAACTAGCCGGGCCTTTGCACTCCCTTCCATCTCATACTAAGGGCGAAGGCCCATGCCGGGGACCGTTAGCTACCAACCCCTAAGGGAGTAGAAGAGGCGGTGCGATGCCTTCAAGGGCAAGTAGTAGTAGGGTACCTGCCTCATATGTAATAGAAAACTTATATTAGTTAATTTTAATGAACTCGTACTTACCTGAATTTTGGTTGTGATGCACTAGTTCTGTTGTTCACGAATGAAATTTTTTTAATTGACCTATCAAAGGTTAGATATCGACGATAAACTTAGAGTCATGGGTACCTTCAGGTTAGCAAAGTCAAGCATGAAGATGGTAGCACACGATGTATACAGGTTTGAGCCCCTGGATGGACTATATCTTGTGCGGATGATGTATGAACTTGATGTATGGAGTACAGAGAAATGTATCTAGTCCTAGTTACAATGAAGATTGGATCTAGGCGATGGCTAAACAACGGCTAGAGGTTGATGAAGCACGGTCCGTCGGCTCCTGGTGCTCTGCGTCTGGTGAAAGCTCTAGAAATCTTCTTCTTCTCTATCTATCTAACTCTGGATGTCTTGTCCCCCTAAGGATACCTACCTCTAGCCTTATATAGTTAGGGTAGCCTTGCCTCAGGTTGAGTAGTAATCGGTTTGGGATACCAGATCGCAACTGTTGAGGAATCTATCATTGCGTGATCTTCCAAGCATATCCAAACTTCTCTGGATATTAGGCGTACTCGAGTTGGTTTCCTCATAATGGGAAAATGATCTAGTCCTTCCTAATATCGAATTATCTTCTCTGTGTATATCTTATCTCATAGAATTGGGCCCGTGATATTCGAAATCTCTATAAGTCATTAGAATATAACCTTCCTGCACATACACATATCCCATGTTTAGATATTCAATAGTAGCCCCCGAACTCTGTTTAGTGGAGGGTCCGTTTAAGCGCTTGGTTGATTACTGCCAAGCCCTAGCTTGGTCGAGTAACACCTCGCTTGTTTGTGGTCGATTGTTTCGAGTAGATTGGGAATCGCTAAGTATCGAGTAGGGATATGCTGGGTCGAGCGCCCTGCCATCAGCCCATCTCGAGTCCTTAGGGCAGCCACAGTTACTCGATGTTGACTTATCGACTTGACTCTAGACAAAGTTTGAAAAATTCATAAAATCTAAACATTGGGCAGTTGAGCATTTATTGCTCTTGTCTACAACGTCAAGATTGGTGCAGCGCCATCATTCCACTTTTTTCGTCGATCGAGGAATCGTATTGCAGGGAGTGAACTGTTTGCCTGAAAAGGCTTCGGCTTATAAATTTCTAAATCTAGAACTGCAACCATTCCCCTCCATTTTGCCTCTAGTCTTATTCTTGAATACTCCATCGCACACCTTAAGCCTACCACTGCCAGCTTCAAAGAATCTGTCCTACATCTTCCTTAATGGTGTCCAACCCTTCAGCCAGCACCAGAGTTGTTCCATCGTTAGAGAAGAAACTTGAGATGGACGAAACGGTCTTCGAGGATGATGCCCTGTGACAAAAGTCGGTGATGACGGAGAAGCGTCTTGCTGAATGGGAGAAAGATGGCTTCGTTCCTCCTCAGGAGTTCTTCCATTGGAGGCTGTCACTTGGTGAATATATCCCTACCGAAGGTTATAAATTAATAATAAACTTATAATTTCAGGTACCTTTGGATTAGCAAAGTCAGGCACAAAATCAAAGCCACACAATATATATAGGTTCAGACCCCTGGATGGGGTAACACCCTACTCCTGTATGGATGACGTCTAGAGTCGATGAACAGAGTACAAAACAGGATGCCTAGCTCTAATTACAATGAAGATTGAATTTGGTGGGTGGCTAAGCTATGACTAAGGGTTGACGAAGTGTTGTTCGCCAGCTCTTGGATGCTCTACTCAAAAGGTCTTCTAGCTTGTCTAGCTTTAGATGGCTTGTAGTCTGAGAATTGCTTGTCCTCCTGGGGATGCCTACCCTCGTCCTTATATAGTTGGGGAGCCTTGCCTCAGGTCGAGTTGTAGTTGGTTTGGGATACCAGATTGTAGCCGATGAGGAGTACATCATCATGTTATCTTTGCAGCATATTCAAACTTCCCTAGATATCAGGCATACTCGAGTTGGTTTCATTGTAATGGGAAAACGATCGAGTCCTTCCCTATATAGAGATACCCTCTCGCCTAGGGTGCTGATGTGCAGAAGTTGGTGACTCCCACATAGACATCTCGTCAAATGGGATCTCCGTCGACCAGAGCGGTTGAGCAAGTAACACCACTATCAGTTAGTGCTTGCTGAATTCGTTTGTGACAAACTATTTGTTCAGAGTAATCATTTGTTTGCAGATCTCATCATTGGTCGCTGACCCATCGGCGCCATCTCCTCGACCGGCTTTGCCGATCGAGAAGCTAGCTGTCGGGACCAGACCGGTCCTAGTGAAAACAACTGTGCAGACGAAGAATGTGCAAGCGAAGTATGTTACCTCTCCTTCCTCACTATTCTCTCTTCTTCTTTCGAAGATGTCAAGTACAGAATCTCCTACAGGAAAGGTGCACCTAGCGGCACTATCGATGGCATCACCGTAACAGCCTTGTCATCTCTTGGAATGGTCGCCACTATCGCAACTCTTCCTCTGGCAACTCCTATTACAACAACAGCTCCACCTCCTCCAACTTCTCAAGTGCTTATGAAATATTGATCTATCCTAAAGCCCCAGATTCAGGTATGTGACCATGACCAATCTTTTCCCATATTCTGCTTCATCCTCTGCTTCACTTTCTGATACCTCTTGGCTTTTTTTCATAGCACATTGCGGATACCTTGCTCGAAGCAGAAGTTTTTTGCGAGCAAGCCCATTGACAAAATGAGTGGCTCATGGCTTCCAATCAACAAGTGCTCAAGATGAAAGACATCGAACTGGTGACACTTAGGGCTAAGCTGAAAACTACCAAAGCTGAGGCTGAGAAGCAAAAGGGGGAGGCGAAGAAGCTGAAGGCAGAGGCGGAGAAGCTAAAGGTTGAGAAAGCTATCGGCGATGCTGCGTGGTTCAAAGCCAAGGTCAATCTAGACAAGGCGGAGGCGAGTAGGAAGGTGATCGAGGTCAAAAAGGCTATAGTAGAAGCAGCCATTCTATAGTCAAAGATACTCGAGCGCATGACCTCATCTACATGTTTTGTGACTTCCCATGTGCTCACCCTGGTGAAGAGCCACCATCTTGGCTTGGACATCTTGATATTGGACGAAGGATTTGCGTGTGAGGCAAGCGAGGCTGTCGATTATATTGAGTCCTTCGGAGACCTTGCTGAGAGGTTCGTGGCCCAACTAGAGCTATCTCTTGCTGACAATGATGACGATGCCAGCTAGAATTCTTAGGCTTGAACATACCAATGTAATGTTGCTACTACGGTCTTTAATGATAATGCTAATTAATCTACTTGTCTATCATGCTTTGCCTGCTATTTCCTTATCGATGAAATAGAGTAGCACAAGTAGATGCAAATCTGATTTAGCACTCATAGACTCTTAGTAAGTAGCTTCGTTGCCAAATGTATGCCTCATTGTATCTATGCACAAGGCTAAAATTTTTATTAAATGACTTAGCCCCTAAGCGTATACTTGGAGATGCCGCATATAACATAAACGCTATACAGGTTGAAGTGAAAACTACATGATTTTTGTAAGTCCTTATCGACCATACAACTTAGACTTTGTAACAAACATGAACTTGCCAAGTAGCACATGTAGAATTGACTAGAAGCCTCACTCCCACCATCCACTGAGCCTTAGATGTCTGACAATCTAGCGCTCGTAAGCGTGCAGGATAGAATTGCTTATCGTCGGGTTCAGGTCTAGCCACACTTCGGTTTTGTTCACTGACATGCTAAGTATGCGATTGAGTAAATGCATCCAAAAAATATTATGTAGAAGGAATAAACAAATTGTGGCTACAACGCCCTACTCAATAACAGTATCGACCAGGAAATAGAACAAGGTACCGAATTACCTGTAGCCCCCGACTCCTTACTCAATGATGCCATCGAGTAAGGAGTAGAGTGATGTAACCATAATGTCATGATGTAGCCCCCAGCTCTTTGCCCGATAGCTAGATCGAGCAAAAATTAAAACATCAGCATCATAGATACCTATTGTGACTTCGAACCCCTTACTCGATAGATGTATCGACCCGAGAGTGGAGCTAGGTAAAGAAAAGATCGAGCAATGTAGCCCTCATCCTCCTACTCGATGAATGAATCGAGCAGAGGGTAGGGTATGTGCACCGAAAATGCATGATGTAGCCCCCGACTCTCTTGATGATCGTGTAGAGAAGAGAGTAGAGCGTAAGCATAAAAAATAGTAGCCCTTGATCATACACTCAAGCACATGAGCCCTTGAGCATATTGGTAAGGCCTAGCATTTTTAACTCTATTGCAATGATTGAATACTGTTACAATTTTCACACCCCTTCGGCTTCCACACGGTACGTCATAACTTAGCATCTCTTTGGTTTCCGTACTTATGTGGAAGTGCAACAGATGCCTTGTGGATTGGGACCGACATGAATCTAGATGGATTGTGGTTACAGTACGACCCATTCCCTAAGCTATAAATAGAAAGGACTCGTAGTCATTTGCCACGATTCGTTTTCTTTCTTGCCTTCTGCTCGCTAGCGTGTTAGCTCTTCAACAGTGTCCATGGCCTCTACTCCACCATCATCCCCATCTGTGCAAATCCTTGGAGAGTCCCCACTACCTACACCTTGGCCGTAGTTTGTCTAGGACAGATCATCATCACCTTTGATGAGGAGGAAGAGATCGACTGGGAGGCTATTGAGAGGGAGATTTGGTCGAAGGAGGAAGATGAGGTCACCAGCAAACTGAACATCACCATCGAAGAAGACGAGGTCACCTCCGCCATCCTCACGAGAGTAGATGTTGCCACCTCCAGAGGAGAAGGAGAAGCTACCGCCACCGGAGAAGGGGGTGAAGCTCAAAATAGCTTCATCAGCCTAGTGCCTACTTGCGCTTCAAGCTCTACTAACTTTCCTCGGCTTTTGACGATGGAGAGGTCGCCTTCTCCATTGACAAGTGGCCGAGTCTTCGTGTCCTCTTTCAGCCTGTATAGAGGGCATAGGCCCATCCCAGATTCCATCCTCTTCCAATCCCCATAGATGTAGGGCAGGCAGCGCAATGCCTCCGAGAACAAGTAGTAGTAGAGTACCTACCTCAAATGTAATAGAATAACTTTTTGTTAGTAAATTTTAATGAACTCGTACTTACCTAGATTTTGGCTTCGATGCACTGTCTTTTTTATTCATGTATGAAATCTTCTCAGTTGATCGATGTTCCATGAGTTGTAAAGCATCAATCCTTCCGATGTCAATAGCCGTACTAATACAGGTCGAGTCACTTCAACCACCACTTAGGGACCTTCCCATTTAGGTGATAGTTTATTATGGTTGTCTTGCTTCTGCACCTTTCGTAGCACTAAGTCCCCGGTGATGAGTACTCTTTCCTGGACTCTCTGGCCATGATATTTGTGCAAGGCTTGCTGATACTTGGCTGCTCGAATGGATGCTCATTCCCTGTACTCCTTGACTAGATTTACATCATCTGTTCACACCTACTCCTACTACTCTTCTGAGTAGTTGTCCACACAAGGTGACCTGAATGTTAACTTGGTCAAAAGCACTGCTTCTGCTCCGTAGACCAAGAAAAATGGTGTTTTACTAGTGGCTCGACTAGTCGATGTATGAACAGCCCATAACACCGAGGGGAGTTCTTTCACCCATCGGGTCGAGTAAGCCTTGAGCCTATCGAACATACGGGTCTTGATCCCCTGTAGGATTATACCGTTGGCACATTCGACCTGACCGTTACTCTGAGGATGAGCTACAGAGGTGAAGCAATGTTTCATACCCAATTCTCCACAAAAGGCTATAAAGTGTTGCTTTTGAATTGACTACCATTGTCTATGATTACACGATTAGGGATACTGAATCGAGTAACGATGCTCCTCATGAACTTCTTAGCCACTTATGAGGTGATGTTTCTGACGCATTCGGCTTTGATCCACTTGGTGAACGTGTCGATAGCCATGAACAGGAACTTGTATCCTCCTTGGGCTTTAGGAACAGTCCAAGATGTCTAAGCTCCAAATGGAGAAAGGCTAAGACAAAGGAATAGTTTGTAGGACCTAAGCTGGTCAGGTGGTACCGTAAAATTGGTAGCTCTCACATTTTTTCACTGGCTCGCAAGCATCCTGGAGGGCGGTCGGCCAATAGAACCCCTACCGGAAGACTTTTCCAACTAGGGTGTGATAAGACGCATGGTTGTTGCAAATGCCTCTATGGACATGAAGCAATATCTTATTGCCCTGTAACTAAGTGATGCACTTCATCAAGATTTCGTTGCTCCCCTTTCGGTAGAGCCTACCGTCTACCAATGCATATGGCTTGGACAAACGTGCAATTTTCTCGGCTGAGACATCACCATCAGGGATGTCTCGACCTTCGAGATAGGCTTGGAATGGGGTCATCCAAGTTGGCCCGCTTTCGAGTAGTGCACATTCCGTGTCTATGGGTTCTGCCTCACTAACCCGACTAGGTTGTTGGTCGAGTTGGGTAGCATCTACCTCCCGCACACAGGAGATAGATGGTTTAAGGAGTTTCTCAACGAAGACTCCTGTGGGCACAGGTGAACGGGACGAAGCGAGCCCGGCAAGTTCTAGCTTGTGCCATTTGAACCCTTCGAACTTGTGCTCTAGCTTACGGACCTTGTTCAGATGTGCCACCATATTGTCATCCAAGCACTAGTATTCCTACTGCATTTGGTTTACGGCTAGCTTTGAGTCCCCTTTCATGAGTAATCATCTGATCCCAAGTGACGCAACTATGCAGTGCCTGTTAACCAGTCCCTCGTATTTTGTAACTTTTTTTGAAGCTTGAAAATCAAGTTGGATAACATATTTAAGCTCCTCACCTATCGAGGATTTGATCATGATGCCAGACCCCGAGCCTTGAAGCGTGAGCAACCCATCGAAGAATATATTCTTGTGGTCATCAACCGTCTTGTGCTCCTTTTCCTCAACGTGCATCCATTTTGCAATGAACTCCGCCAAGACTCCTGACTTGATGTTGGTTCGCGAAGCAAAATCAACCATGAACTCGTTGAGTTCGACTCCCCACTATGCAATTTGCCCTGTCGCCCCTCAGTTGCATATTACCTCCTTGAGTGGATACATCGTCATGACCGTAATATTGTGCGCCTAGAAGTGGTGTCGCAACTTTTGAGAAGTCATCAGGATGGCGTACAACATCTTCTGCACTTGAGAGTATCACAACTTGCCGTCATGCAAGATCTCACTCACCTAGTACATCGGCTTTTGGATTTTGGCCTTTTTCTCAAGGCAATCCCACTCGACCACCAAGACTATGCTTACTACTTGAGGGGTAGCTACAATGTACAAAAAGAGCTTCTCTTTTTCATTAGGTGATATCAAAATTGATAGAGACGATAAGTACCTTTTCAAATCTTGAAAAGCTTCTTCTGCCTCCTTGATCCAATCGAAAATGTCCTGCTTCTTGAGTAGTTTGAAGAATGTTAAGCCCTCATTTGCCTATCAGAGAGATGAATCGACTAACAGCTGTGATGCAACTTGCGAGCTTTTGCACTTCTCTCAGTGTCCACGGAGAACGCATCTGGTCGATGCCCTCAATTTTGCACAAGTTGCTCTCGATGCCACGGTTGGACACAAGGAAACCGAGAAGCTTGCCGGACGGAACGCCAAACGTGCACTTATCGGGGTTAAGCATCTTTTAATACTTCCTAAGGTTGTCAAATGTTTCCTCAAAGTTGCTGATTAAGGTGCTCCTAGTTTTCGACTTTGATTACAATATCATCGACGTACGTAGAAACATTGCGTCTGATTTGGGACTTCAAGCAATTTTGAATACAGCCTTGATATGTAGCACCAGCATACTTTAAACCAAAAAGCATCTTAATATTACAAAATACACTGAAAGTAGTAGTAAAAGCTGTTTTCTCCTCATCCCCTGTGGACAATCTAGGGAATACTACTCCTTTTACTACTGCTAATATCACCCAATACTTGATCTATTGGATGATCCTTCGAGATTGCATGATGGATTCTTTAAGGTAGGGGTTGAATTTGTTGATCATTTCCTTCTCATTCACATCAATTGGTTGAACTTGACTTGACATTGTAGAGTACATAGTTCAACTTAAGTGGATGAGAGTCAATCTTCTTTATCTACCTCTGGCTTGACATCTCCAACCGTCGTGTTCTTCATTTCTTCCCTTAAGCCTTCATCACCTACATCATCTAAATTTTCTTGCTCTTCTTGAGAGCTGTTAGTTTCATCAAATTTAACATTGCAAGTTTCTTCGACAAGACCTTTGTGTTTATTAAAAACATGATAAGCTTTACTATTTGAGGAGCAACCGAGAAAGAAACCATCGTCACAATGACTTCAAAATTTTGAAAAGCCGAACACCCTTTTTCAAAATATAACTGTCGGGGATTGGGAAATCCCCATAACGACCATCGTACCCCGGCGAATAATCAGCCACCGACCATACTTACCCTTGGACGGCGTCCTCGAGGAAGATCCTCGGGTAGACCGACCTGCGGGCCTACCCCATCCTAAGCTAAGCTCGCCCCCGAGCATGCTTGCTCGGGAGGGTGCAACCGACGACCGAGTCTAAAGAAGGACCTCGGGCATGACCAAAAAGCTGGGCACGGTCCACGAAGACGACGTGCCATTAATCACTCGATGGCAAGAAGGACCGTACGGCAACAATCTAAGCCCACTACGCCCACGTTGCGATATGGCGAAAAACAAGGGAACAGTCTCACCCACGTCTAGGTGCAGTAGTGATGCGTCATTCCGTAATAAATGATGTAACGTTGTAATCGTCTATAAATACCCCATTGCATAGTATTTAGGGGCTCTTTGGTTCCTGACCCTTTTGAGTGGTGGGGATTCCGGTTCTTTCTTGGGAGAATCGAGAAGAAAAACACACCTGTAAGAAGTAGAGAGAGAAGGGAGGCCCAGTGCCCCCCGAGTAAACACCCTGTAATTCGTCTTTGGAAGCTAGTGTAGCTGCTGGACGTAGGGCTGTTATCTCCCCCCCCCCGTGAGAGGCCTGAACCAGTATAAAATCCTCTTGTCTGTAGTGTTGTCCCGACCATCTCGATCCTAGCTCGGCAGGCCCTTGGACGCTATACCCTTCACGGAAAAGGGGCCCTAGGTTGATCCATCATTCAACAAGTAAGCTCGGCGGGGGACCGGTTCTCGAATCGTCGACAATAACATTTGTAACTAAAAACTTGAAAATAAGAGATGTTTGATCTTCTTCCAATGAGAAGCTTATAAGAAGTCATTTTCAAAAGACGATGCAAATAAAGTCGATTTGTTGTGTGGCAAGCAGTATTAATGGCTTTCATCAAAAGCTATCAGGAGTACCATATTCATCAAGAATAGTTCTTACCATTTCAATTAATGTTCGATTTTTCCGTTCTAGAACTCCATTTTGCTCCGGAGTGTAGGTGGCAGAAAATTCATATTTTATTCCAGGTTCATCACAATAATCTTCAATTCTTGTATTTTTGAACTTAGAACCATTTTGACTACGAATTTTCTTTATTTTAAAATCAAATTCATTTTGAGCCCTTTTTACGATGCTTTTGAATGTACTAGAGGTTTAGGATTTGTCATCTAAGAAAAATACCCAAGTATATCTCGAATAATCATCAACAATGACCGAACAATAAGAATTACCCCCAATGCTTTTATAGGTTGTCAGTCCAAACAGATCCATATGTAGGAGCTCTAATGGTCTAAATGTGGACATGATACTCTTTAAAGGATGAGAACAAGCTACATGCTTGCCGGCTTGATAAGTACTACAAAGTCTATTTTTCTCAAACTTTACATCTTCTAAGCCCACAACTAAATCATTTTTGCAAAGTTTTTTGAGTTGAACCATCCCAATATGGTCTTCTATGCAATAACAAACCCAAGGAGGCTTTTGTAATTAAACATGTTTAAAGACATGAGTCATTTGAGATGAAATCATCTAAATACAAATTTTCAAATCTAAAACCTTTGAACACCAATGAGTTCTCATTAATTATCCTTAGAAATACTACTCCATTTTTAGAGAATGTGCAAATAAGACCAACATCACAAATTTGAGCAATAGATAGCAAATTAAAGTTCAATGTTTCAACTAAGGAGACATTTAAAATAGAAAGTTTATTCGAGATAGCAATTTTACCCAATTCCAATACCTTTCGTTTGCTATTTTCACCAAAGGTGAACTTGTCATGTTGCCTACTCCCCGACTAAAATGTGGAGAACATTTTTCGGTCGATGATCATGTGTTGAGTGCATCCACTATCCAACACCCAATGTCGTCCACCGATCTTGTAGTTTACCTACAAAAGAAGATCAAACCTTTTTAGGTACCTAAATTTGTTTGGGTCCTTGGAGGTTAGTAACCTAGGCTTTGGGCACCCAAATCCCATTCTTTCTTCGGCCGATCATAGCTTTTGCCGATCTCGGTGTTTGGAGAAAAAGATTGGATTGCTAGAATAGGTGCCGTACTATTGAGAGGGAGCTTGCCATTTTTCATTATTTAAATATTCAACTAGCAATTCTCACTATTTATAATTCATCTAGAAATTTTTACTATTTAAAAATCCATATAACAATTTTTCATTATTTAAAATAGTTACAATTATACATAATTGTCCATCTAGCAATTTTCATTACTTAAAAATCCACAACATCACTAAAATGGATAAGAATTATAATTTATTCAATAATTTAGCTAGATCATAATTTGAGCACTATCGACCTAAAATGTTCACACCATACAATCAGCAATTTTCAACTTCTAGAGCAATCTATAAAGTAAAATTTTACTACAAATATAATATAGATCAAGTCAGCAACCTCGAAGAGAAATACGAGACAAATTTTAATACAATTTTTTAGTAGCAACTCGCCAAGATAATAACTACCGAGCAAAACAGAGCTCCTCTCTGTTCTGCTTGGTCGGAGAAGATGTCGCCTCGAAGAGAAATACAAGAAAAATATTAGCACAATTTTTAGGTAGCAACTCGCCAAAAATTAACAACCAAGCAAAACAAAACTCCTCTCTATTCTGCTCGACTGGGGAAGGCATCGGTTAGGGCCAGCTATATAAATACCTTATCACTATTGGCTTTGCGCAGAACCTGCAGTGTAAGGTCAGATTACGCGGGAAAATACATATCACTGCCGGTTATAAATGGAACCGGCAGTGATACTTCACTACCGGTTTTGGGTATAAACCGGCAGTGATAGTTTGTTATCACTGCCGATTGGTTTCTCAAACCGGCAATGATATGTTTCCCGCGCCGTCGATCTTACGAACCGGCAGTGATATGTTATCACTGACGGCTTTAGCCCAACCAGCAGTGATATGGTGGTAAGGATTGCCTGTTGTGTAGTAGTGTGTTCGTGCTTAGATTATCTCTAGAATTGTTTTCAAAATGACGGACAGTACATGCGATGCATCTCCCTTAGGTGTGCGTCCAAACTTTGCTGTCCTTTGTAATGCACCTAAGTTCAACAAAAGAAGTAGAAGTTGGAAGCACCACTAAGTTATTAAAATTTTGAATGAGACTTAAGTTAGCGTTTACTTGATCTTGAATTTGTTTAGTGCGAGCTTGAGTGATCGGTCCTTGAAATTTACTTGAAGTATGTGGCGAACATCTTGGTCGCTGGAACGACCAACTTGGTGATCCTGATCGATCACACTTTGAATTGTGTTGACATGGTCGTCAAAGCTTGGGATGTCCTCATCCTCCTCTCCCTCTTGAAAAGGAGTCGTCCTCGACTCTGTTGATCCGAAGAAAGGAGAGAAATCACAGACATTGAAGATCTTACTTACGCCATACTTGCTTGGAAGAATAACTTCATTTGCATTGTCATTGATCTTCTGAAGCACTTTGAAAGGACCATCTGCTCTTGGTTGCAATTTGCTTTTGCATTGTTCTGAAAAGTGTTCCTTTCAAAAATGTACTGTAACATCCCAAAATTTAGCCATTTTGAATTTCATGTGTTATTTCGAATTTTTGAGAATTTTTGGAATTTATTTGGATTCAATTGGAATTTTTGGAATTTAACTCTTCTTTGGAAAATAATTAAATAATGAATAAGTTTTTGCAAAATATAAATGAAATTATTTTATTTAAGTTCAAAATGTTCCAAAATATTTTCTGGAATTTTTCTAGAATTTTTTTGATATTTTATAAGCCTCAAATGGTTTATTTAAATTTTTGGAATTATTTTTTAATTGGAAAACTTAAGAAAAATAGATGAATAAAGACGGGCGAGCCCAAGATCGGCATCGCCGCTAAGCCCAAATTGAAGGAACCCTAGCGGGCGCCAAGATCCGCCGTCGATTTTCATCGGATGGTCCGAAATAAGCCACGTCGCTTGAGTCTCGGCTGTCGTCAATTCATCACCGCGTGTATGCTGGGGATTGCGCCACGTCGCCTCGTCGGGCATTTCCGAAATCACCGCCGTCGTGCATTTCGACCGAAGAATCCGCACGCCATTAACGCTGACGTGATTTATCTTCCTCTTTATTAACTGGTGGACCTCGTAGAGCGTTTCTTTCTGCTTCTTTTGCGACCTCTCACACCTCCCGAGACACACTGTGGCCTTCATGCGCACTCGCTGGAGTTCCGAAGCACTTCCGCCGTTCTTCCGCAGCCTCCGGTTCATCTTCGCCGCGTTTGTAGTTACTGGAGTAACCCTCGCACCAAGCCACATCTGTGGAGTCACTTCCTATCGCCGGAGAAGCCCCGCATCGCCCACGCCGCCATTGTCTTCTTCCTCTCCGGCAAATTCCGCGCCGCCGCGACATCGCCACCGATTCGAGCTTTGACCACCGTCGGATCTTCAATCATCGGCTCAGATCTTGCCACGTCATTGTTGTAACAGTGAGTCTCATCTTCCAACCTCAGCCATTAGATCTTGATCGCATGGTTTAGATCATGCCGCGTAGTCTAGTTAATCTTAGCCGTAAGATTCTTGCCGACTGCGTTAGATTGCACTAAGTGCCATCGCGTGTAGCCGTTGGATTTCAATGAACGGTTTAGATTATATTGCGTAGATCTGTATTGGAGTAATCGTAGCCGTTAGATCTTTTGATTGCGATTCAGATTGAGCCACGTCGATTAGGATAACAGAAAAGTGCTCAGTTAACTGCCGCCGTTGGATCGGGGATGAAAGGTATGGATTGCGCCGCGTTTTACCGCCTCGCGCTGATGCGGTCGCACGTAAACCGAGGGTCGCCGCCGCTCGCTGACGTCGCCGTTGGAATTCCAGCCGTCCGATCGAGATCCAACGGTAGACGCTATGCCATGTGTCAGCTCCGGGGTAAACCAGAGCCGAAACGTCGTAGCAATCTCAGCCATTCATTTTGAATCGGACGATTGAGATTGAATCAAGTTTTCGGTTGATAATTTTGCGCCGCGTGTCGCGTCCAAATCGTGCCACATGTCATGCTGACGTCATCAGTGGGACCCACATGTCAGTCATGGTACTATGGGTGCTGACGTCATCCGTGACGTCAGCAGTGGGGTCCACGTGTCAGTGAGTGTACTGTTCCGTAGACCGGGTTCACGGTGGACCAAATCTGAGCGGTAGACTAGGTGCATGGACCGGCTGACGTCATGCTTGCACAATAATTCAATTTTCATTTAGAAAAATAATTCGATGGAAATTCAATTCGGTGATGACGTCATATTTCCAAATTTTCCGTATAAAAATAAATAAAAATTCGGTTTATTCTTTTTAATTGATTTATAAACTTCAAATGACTATAACTTTTGCGTTTTAACTCCGATTTGAGTGATTCTAATTTCTAAAAATTTGTAAAATCAAGATATATTTATTGGTGAATTTTATGGAATTTTTAGAGTTGATTTTGCTCTCTATAAATTTTATTTATTGTGTGTACATATGATTTGAGTAGACGTTGATTTGCCGGAGAGCTTCTAGGGAGAGTTTTCAGTGCAAGACCAAGCTCCGGATCAGGACCAGCCACTATTTGAAGGCAAGTTGTGCTTTGACCATTTTGCTCCTAATTTTTTTAAATATACTTTGATTCAATCTATGCATGCTAATTTAATTAAAAATGGATTTAAATAATTTGGGTGAATTAGTTAAATCAACCTATTTGTTATTGCCACCTTGTCACTAGTATTTGTATGCCATGATTTCATTTGATGCCCTAAGTTTGGTAATATTAGTTGGTTGTTAATATTGTGCCAACATGGGAGGCTAGACCGTGAATAGTTGCTTAGCCATGCATATAACGTGAATAATCTTTTTGAATACAAAAGCAACATTGACTAAAGGAATAGTGAATGCATTTTGATAAAAGGCGGAATGTTGTTGGTAATGATATTGGAATGTAGAGACCTGTGTGGTTATACTTGAAGGATGGTTACAGGCATGTGTTGCACCGTAAAATGAACTTGAGGTGGGAAATGATCTAGACTGAGGCAAGTGGACCGAGACTTTGTGCCAGGTGGGCCTTCGTGGCATTTGGGAGGGTTGAGTGTTGTGAGGGCTGTGTGCTAACTTTGAGAGAAGGATGTCTTGCCTTGGTCAGTTAAGGACTTCACCTTGCAAGCCTTTGACCTGAGTCACTCTACAACCACATGTCTGAATGGGAAGACCTAGTTTAGTAGGATTCCGATATCTCACCTTTGATACTCGGGCCGCCAGCCACACGGGGTAATCAGATGGGGAGCGTGCTTGTGCTACAGCTTGGTACCCTATCCAACGGTGTTCGTCTGTCCTATGCTTCGGCTCTGAGTGAGGGAGGTGATAGTGAAGGCAACCTGGAGAGGTTCCTAGGTTGAGCTAGAAGTCTCTGAAAAGCTTTGTTACTATTGTAATGACCCGAATTCACCAATTCGGATCCACCGTGTATGCCGCACTATTCCCAGGATCAACGCTAGTGCACACGACTTAACATCGGTAAGCATCACATCATACACAACGATAATAACAATAAGACTTCATTTATTTAATATAACTAGTGTATGATCTTATGATCACTTACATTTATTCGGCCTCATAGTGCAATACTAAGATAAAATAAGACAAATGCAGCGGAAAATCGTAGAAGACGAGTGACTCATCAAGACACCACAAAGCGATCGACAAGGCTTGGCCTAGTGACTCGCGGCCCACCGAAAGTCCTCCTCAAGCACAAAGCGAAGACTCCTCCACTGTTGTTGGTTGTTAAGCAAGGGTGAGTACACCAACACGTACTCAACAAGTTGTGCACAGAATGCAATTCTATTATAACTATATGCAGGCTTATTCCAAGGGAATGGCTAAGTGGCTCATAAGCAGTAAGCAGCATTTTCAAACATAAACAATATATGAATTGAAAAGACAGTAAAACAAATAATAACAAGTAAATAGATTCCATTGTTTCTCAAATCAAACCCATGTTCTCCATCCTAAATCAAGTTCCATTATCCACATGGCATCCCGCCATCCCATCCAGTTGTTCATTTTAATTAACTACCCCTTGAGTGTAATTCCCGAGCATTGCTCAATACCGTGAGCACGGCTATCCGAATAGATTGTACACTCTGCAGAGGTTATGCACTTTACCCACACGATATAACCATGCACCACACAGGCGAACGATTATAACAAAGCCTTTACAATGCATCCTCTTAACCCAGTGCTACCCGCTAAGGTTTCAACATCAAGGGCTAAAACCACCGCAACAGGCCCCCTCTTGCGCCATGTGAGTTTCCTCCGTAACAATCTTGACTCACACCACCATGATAGCTCTTAAGTTAAGCATTTGCAAATTAGTCACTAGGCTACCCCATAACAGACGTGTGGCTGCAAGTTTGACTCAGGTCAAAGGCTCGCAAGGTTAAGTCCTTAAGATTGATTAAAGCAAGACATACGATACCCTCGGCTCCACCGAGCCCACCTCGCACACCTGCCTTCCACTTGCTTCAATCTAAAGTGATTACCCTCCTGTTGGTTACCAAGCACCACGTGCTCTTCACAAATCAACCTCGCTATGACTCATTGTCACAACAACTCAATCTCTTTGTGCGACCACACATGGCCCACAAGTTATCATCATTGTTCCATATTCCATTAGTCAAGATTATTAAGCAATGTTTCATGAACATGTGATGACGTGGCATGGCTAAGCAATTCTATTCCGTTCTAACCATCCATGTTGATTTTCTATTTAATCAACTATAATTAACCAACCTAGGGTGACAAGTGGATCATGGCATACAATTTAACAAGGTAGGGTGTAATTCAAGAGGGTATAATATCTAAATCCCAAACTAGGTCAAAATCATTTGTACTCATGAAATAACAAGTGATAAGGTAAATCAAAATAGCATGCAATCTAATTTATGGGTGCAACATGATCAAAGCACAACTTGCCTTCGTTAAGCTCCTGCTCCTGGTCTGGAAATAATTCCTGAGCTGAGAAATCCCCTTCCGAAGCCTCGCACAATTCAACATCTACGCGAATCGAGAGAGAAAAGCAAATAAAAACCAAAATCAAAGAGCAAACAAATTAAAAAATTCAAATAAAAGCCACCATTAGAAAGATCTCATTTTTACAAATTTTTAGGAATTTGAATCACCTCAAACGGAGTTCGTACGCGTAAGTTATAAGGTTTTGAAGTTTGGAAAATCCTGAAAATACCCTGAAAATAGAAATTCCGAATTTAGCGAATTATTTTTATATGGAAAAATCCAGTTTTTCCCGCCCGATCCGTACGGACGCGACGTGGCAATTTGTGGACCGTTGATCTAAAGATCGACGGCTCCTGCTTACCGAGCTCTTTCCTATTTACCCGAGCCGACGCGGCGTGATCTGGGCGCTCCGTTGGAGATCGGACGGATGGTAAAGCTCCCGAGTGGCGATGGCGAGATGGCGGCGCGGCTTTCCCCGGAGACGAAGACGATGACCCGTTCGACGGCATGGCGGCGCAGCTCCGGCGTGAAGAAGTGACGAATCCGATGCGGCGCGACGCAAGGAGCTCGTTGGTGGCACCGGTGCGGCGGATGGGGGCTCGACGACGGCTGAACGCGACGAGTTCTTCTTCGGAAACTCCGGCGAGCTGGCGCGGCTGCTACGGGGACTCTCCGGCGAAGGCGCGTGAGGGGAAAGGCGCGGTGGCTCAAGGTGATCATCAGGAGGGCTCAAGGATCCCTATTTATACCCGTCGTGGGCGCGGAAACAAGGAAAGATGGCGGCGGCAATGTCCCGGTCGGAGAGGGCGATGCGCACGCTTTCCATCGAAGAAGACGACTGCCATCCGTCGGATCAAGATCCGACGGCCAGAGTAAATTGGGGTTTCCAAAAATACCAAGGGCCCGCATAGTAACCAGGCCGGCCTGTTACTGTTCATACCTTATTACTTCGGATTTTTCCTTTTAAAATATTTCCATAAATCGTTTTGATTTAATTAAAGCAACATTAATACTCTAAAAATTCCCAAAAAAAAATCTCAAAAATACTTTGAGACATTCTGGACCTAAATAAAATATTTTCACAAAAACTTTATTTTGCAAATATCTTTTTATAATTATTTCTTGACAAAAGATCATGTATTTTAATTCAAAAGAATTCAAATAAATCTCAGAAAATCCAATAAAATCCAGAAAAATCATAAAATTCATAAATGGCAATAAAATAATATTAATTAATTAAATAGCTGAAATTTTGGGATGTTACAACTGTCAATTGCCTTTGTGGTGTGCGACTGTATCTTGTGGGTAAAGTGTACAACCTCTGCAGAGTGTAAAAACTATTCGAATAGTCTGTCTACGGAACTGGACAACGCTCAGGGATTACAGTCAAGGGGTAGAGTTTTGAAAATGAAATGGGGTGGAAGGCTATGTGCCAGAGTTGATGATGAAAGTTGATTAGGGACTGTTTGTCCAAAATTATGTGGAAAACAACTGAGAAACTTATTGTATTATTAAGGTTTTGCCGCTTTATATCTAAATAAATAGTAAGTTAAAATATTGATGCAATGCAAAATAACCAATTGAGCCATTCCTTTGTAACAAGCCATGCATGTAATAATAGAACTGCATTCTATGCATGACTTGTTGAGTACGGTGTGTACTCACCCTTGCGGACAACAATTTACCAGAGGAGGAGTCTACACCTGTATGGGAGGAGGAGATTGTTGATGAGTCAGGGAACTAGGGAATCAAGCCTCGTCAGGGTGCTTGTGGCAAGAGATGGACCATCACAAAGTTTTTTTTTCCGCTATTGATTTCGTAATACTCTGATTAATGTAAGCCTGTGTGGAAAACTATTGTAAGGAGACCATAAGGTCGTACAATTCGTTTATATACATGTTTGAAGTACTTTATTATTATTCCGCTGTGTATGTTTGTGGTACTTTAACCCTGTTTAGCCTGTGTGCACTAGCGCGATCCTGGACTAGTGCATAATACACAGAGGGTCCGAATTTGTAAATTCGGGGCCCGACATGTACCCATACCAAGTCTCCTAGCCTAAAAAACACTTCTTTCGTCCCATGTTGGCTCAATATTGTCTTATCATCTTCTCAATATTTTCCTTAGTCTTTATGTGGATTGGCCTGGTCACGTTCCTGTCCATCAACAGCAGGGAGGTGTGCATTGAACATCCTCTCCATGGCCTGCAACAGTGTGTTTTCTAATTGTCGTAGCTCAACTCTTGTGATCGGAGGTTCTTCTTCTCCACGATTACTCCCACAAACACTCGAATTAGATCCTGCCATGTTAGTTTCTAGCAAAGCAATAGTGGAAATGGGTAAATTTGTGGAGTCACTCAACCTCACCTCTTACTTAACAAAGTTCTTACTTTTTTCTAAAAGACTGCGAGTGATCAATGGTGGTAGTACCACGGCTATGATCATGTGATCGAAAGGATTATGAGTTGAAAGATCCAACTTTGGTTTTTTTTGGTGGAGCTTGGAGGGCTGATCAAGGAGGAATAGTAGTGCCACAATTTAGTGTCGGTTACCACATAAAAAAATGTGTAGAGGTTGCTGCTCTATGCACCCAAAGATTCAAGATTACCAATCTAAAACTTGCAATTACGCAATCCACAACACACTCTTCTTTTTTTCAGCTTTGTTTCCTCTTTTTTTCCTCTTTTTTTACTTTTTTTCTCTCTCTTTTTTTGGAAATGTGAAAGCAAGAAAGATGAACTCGGTGCAAGAAGATGATGGTGACCAGCGACTCGATGTAGTAATACGATGTAGGAGTCCAGCAACTCGATGTAGGAGACCAGCAACTCGATGCACTAACACGATGCAGGAGACCAGCAACTCGATGCAGCAACACGATGCAATAGTCCAGCAACTCGATGCAGTAACACAATGCAAGAGTCCAGCAACACGATGCAGAAGACCAGCAACTCGATGTAGTAATACGATACAAGATCAATGGTACTAAATAAAGTTTGGTAATTTTTTTGAGGAAGTTTTAGTTGTAGAATCTAGGACATGGAACACGCGATGGAGAACACAAGAATGGTGAAACCTACCATGACAATGAAAGCTCTGATACCAGATGATACGAACATGCTTGGGGTGGCCCGATCTTCATGGCAGTAGGTAGATGAACGTAGGATAACTAGCTTTATACCCGCTAAGGTTGGTTATGACCAAGCGACAGGGAGAAATGAACCGAAGCCTATTGGTCTCCAACTCGATCTCTGAATGATCACAGAACTGCAATCTAGAACTAATCCACACAAAAGGACCGAAAGCCTAGAGCATGAACTAGGGGACCCCAGAAGGATCTCTTGCAAGCCCAGAAGAACTCACAAGAACAAAGGTGTAAGGTACTCAAACAGCTTAGCTGTAATCTGATATGTTTGTTTAAAATGATCAAAAGTTCTTTTAACGGATGGAGTGTTGGAGTATTTATATTAGGAACAACCCTCCTAGCTTAGGTGTGAACACAATTCTTCACGTTGGAAGGTGAAAAGAGCAACTGGTTGATCATTCAATTAGTCTTCACAGGTTCTCGTGCGACTATTGGAGTTCTGTGCAACCTTTAGTAAAAAAGGCCATTTCTCCCTCTTCTAGAATCCAAATTATGAGCCGTTTATTGGAGCTGAAACTAGACTCAATATGATTTCCATCCATGTGGGCCATGACCATGTTGCACACTTAGATTATCTCCAGAATTGTTTTCAAAATGACAGACAGTACATGCGATGCATCTCACTCGTGTGTGCGTCCAAATTTTGTTGTCCCTTGTAATGCACCTAAGCTCAACAAAAGAAGTAGAAGTTGGAAGCACCAGTAAGTTGTTAAAATTTTGAATGAGACTTAAGTTAGCATTCACCTGATCTTGAATTTGTTTAGCACGAGCTCGAGTGATTGGTCCTTGAAATTTAGTTGAAGTATCGTGGTGAACATCTTGGTCACTGGAATGACCAACTTGGTGATCTTGATCGATCACACTTTGAATTGTCTTGACATGGTCGTCAAAGGTTGGGATGTCCTCATCACTTATCGTTCAACAAATGTGAGGCTACAGCACACACACTTTCCCATAGCCGCACACCTAGTTTGGTTATCCTCATGAGGCATCAAATGTTAAGACTCAGTAACTTAATTACTTAATTAGGTCTGCCCCATTCCAAACATATGGTTGCATGATTAGCCCAATTCAATGGTTTGTAAGGTTTTGACTAAGGCAAGACTTCCAACAGTTCACTTATAGAAACTACCTCATATTCACACATATATCAACATAACAACCCAACACCAAACAAGCCCATCTTGGCACACAGCCCCTTGCACATGCTCCAGTCTAAATCATGTACCATCCTAGTTGATTATTGTGCAACACATCATATCAACAACTCAACATCGTTGTGTAACAACACATGACACCTATTTATAAACATGTTCTATATTCCATTAATCATGATTGATTTGAACTTTTAAAATGATATCAATAACCTGTTACATGGCTAAGCACACTATTCATGACCTAACTAAGCTAGGTTGGCATCTATTAGCAATCAACTAATAATAAACCATCTTAGGTGACAAATAATCATGGCATACAAATGATAAGGTAGGTATAGCCCAATTGGGTTGAATAGCTAAATCACAAATAAACTAAAAACAGTTCTGTCGGTGTATTCTACACCGGGGTACTCTCTCCACCGCTGTCAGGTGGGACCATATGCACAAGATATAGAAAGAAGAAGGTCCTATGCAAAGGACTCAATCGGCTGAGGAGAGGCATGGAGGCCGACTAGGACACGTGGTCGCCCGGCGAGTAGTCGGTTGACCAGGTCCCAACCTCGGGCGACCAGGTCACGGCCCTTGGTGACCAGGACATGTGGCCACCTGGAGAGCAGCCGGGCGCCCAGGCCATGCAGTCATTCGATGAGCAGGCTGGCCCATTGTCAATCATCTGCGCAGACAAGGTTGAGAGGCTTCCGCCCGAAGCCTTCATCAAGATCACAATGTATCACAGTCATTAAATGCGCATGGGAGCCATTAAATGCGCATGGGATCCATTAAATGCAAAGGGAGCCAATACAATGCGCCTAGGAGCCATTAAATAGGAGTGGCTCCCTGACGCTATGATGACCTGTCCCTATGATTGAGCCAGCTCCACCAACTCCCGTTCCATCTACACCACCCAGGGAAAGCCGGGGAGATGCATGTACCATGCGTTCGTCACGCAGCGTCCGAACCCCTCCCCTCGGGCAATCCGAAGACAGGTGGTGTGAAGCAACGGCGCAAACAAAGAGGCTCGAAAGGATAGTAGTGATAGGACTCGACACAATCAATGTAATTAATGTAAAACCACTCCCTCCACTTGCCCTACCCAGTCCCGGGAGTATATAAGGGAGCTAGTGTGCATGGGGGAGGAGGGAGGGTGGGTCGGTCGGTAGATCAGTTCACAACAGAGAAGAGATCCAAAGCTCGAACGATCGAAAGATCGGGCGAACTGAAAACAAGTGGTATACTAGAGCAACACGAGCTTGAGCAGGACGTAGGGCTGTTACCCGTATTGGGGGCCTAAACCTGGGTAAATCCCTATGTGTTCTTGAGTTTCTTTCCCTGCTCATCACGAGAAGAGAGTTGAGAGTGACGCAGCTGCGAAGACCCCCTACCGAAACTCGGTTATACACTCAAACCAATACTGTCTGGCAAAAACACGCTGACAGGGCACGCTAGGTAGGGGTGGTAGTAGCTATTTCACCCTTTGCTTTCTTCGGCGGATCATCAAGCGCTGACAGCGAAGATGGAAGCTTCGCGCTCCCATCAAGTGAGGGACCGTCCGATGCCTTCCGCAAAACACGGTGGTGCCCCCACCACGGTAGGAGCACAGCTAGTCCGACGGCGACTAGTGATGGAGGAGGCCATGCTGGCCCAGAACTTGCACACAGCCCACCTCCTTCTGGAGCACCCGCCGGTGGAGCTGGGGGCGACACCACAGCTGCGTCATGGCTGCGAGACATCGCTCGCCTCGTGGATGCGGCCCAGCTCCACGTAAAGGTGTCAGAACGGTCGGGTACCTCTGGTACCCCACGGTCGAAGTCGCGCGCAGAGCGCACGCAAGCCTCGAGCCAACCGAGTGAGGAACGGCCACGTCATGGTGGGCGAAGCAAGGGAAATGGCATTCAAGGCACAGGTACCGCTCTCGCTGGGGGTCATGCGACGGCTCCAATGCTGTCTTGCGTGTCCTCCAGGCATGAGGGGAGCGCCTACGAAGATCTTAATGCTCACTTGGAGGAGCAACGGCGGGGGCGCGGTGGTGACTTGCACGACGAGTTACAACGTCGTCAAGCACAGGAGTAGGACCGTGGTAAGTGGATGGCTCCCAAAGAAGTTGACTCCTCCCGCGACCCTGACGTCCCTGTAGAGGAGGAGACCTTCTCCTCCGAGTCTTGCAGAACTAAGTCCCTGCTCCCCCGACAAATTTCGGGCCGAGGTTCTGGGTCAAGTAGCCTCTCTACGTGGGGTGCTGTGCATTCTCCAACCGGTTGCGCCACATTGCGTGGCCGGAAAGGTTCCGCCCGGCAACCATCGAGAAATATGACGACACCACCAACCCGGAGGAATTCCTACAGATCTACACCACGGTGGTGTGGGCTACAGGTGGCTCCGAGAAGGTTATGGTGAACTATCTCCCGACAGCTTTGGCAGGCTCAGCTCGTTCTTGGTTGATGAACCTCCCGAGAGGGTTGGTGCACTCATGGGCAGAGTTGTGTGGCTAGTTCGTCACCAACTTCTAGGGCTCCTACGCTCAGCCAGGTGTGGAGGATGACCTCCATGCTCTCGAACAGAAGAGAGGGGAGTCATCGCGTGCATTCATCGAATGATTCAGCCACTGCTACAACACGATCCCCAAAATCTCCGACCAGTCTGTCATCATCACCTTCCGGATGGGCGTGCGAGACCACACGATGCGGGAGAAGATGGCTACCCACGACATCGCCACCACATCTGAACTGTTTGCCTTCGCGCACAAGTGCGCTTGGGCGGCAGAGGCGCGGCAACGGATGGCCAGAGCAGACGGCACTCACGGTGGAGGCGAGGCCGAAACCTTGAAAGGTCCTGGTTCCGCAAACAAGAAGAAGCACGCAGTGGCCGAGTCCGGTCAGGTCTTGTCCGCCGAGCGCAGGCACAAGGGTGTCAAGCCACAGCGGGACGATCGCCACGACCGGCAGGATGGCCGCCGCGATCGGCAGGAAACTAGGGGTAAGGTCTTCTGCCCTATCCATAACACTAATGCACACGATTTGGATATTTGCCAAGTTGTTCGTGAGAAGGTGGAGCAATGGCTTAGGAAGCACCACCCTCCTCGCGATGACGACAAGGGTGATGACTCCGCCCCGCTGCTCTTCCAGCAGGCGGAGCATAGGGTGGCCTACATCAACGGTGGTTCGGCCACCCACGCCTCCAACTCGAAGTACAAGCTCCTGATGAGGGAAGTCTATGCCGCCGTACCAAGCACAGGGGCAGCTAGGCTGCTGAAGAGGTCGAAGGAGCCGATCACCTTCAGCCGCGACGACCACCCTGCGAGCACGGCCGGCCTAAGGCACCTTCTGATTGTGGTTTCACCCACGGTTCGGAACGTGAAGCTTAAGCGTGTGCTGATCGACGGGGGGAGCTCCATCAACCTCCTGTCCCCCAGGGCGTTCCGGGCTCTTCAGATCCCAAAGCGGGAGCTGCGCCCGGCGCTCCCCTTCTACGGAGTCACCCCGGGGGTTGGCTCGATGCCCCTAGGCCAAGTCCGCCTTCTCGTTACTTTGGAAACGTGGACAACTATCGCACGGAGTTGGTGGACTTCGACGTCACTGACTTCAACCTCCCCTACAACGCCTTGCTTGGCCGACCCACATTAGTCAGGTTCATGGCGACCACCCACTATGCCTATATGGTGGTGAAGATGCCGGGACCTGAAGGTCCCATAAGCATCCAAGTGGACAAGGCACAGGCCTTGCGCTGCGACAAGCAAGTCTTGGACTGGCAAAGCACTGCAAGGCAGCCGATGTCGCCTACTCGGAGCCCTCTAGTGAAGACCCGCGCCTCGCTCGGTCCCCCCAGCGAGGTTAAGGTGGTCTCCCTGAGCGTGGCCAAGCCTGAGAAGACCGTTAAGCTAGGCGCCAACCTTGGCGCCAAATAGGAAGACGCACTCATCACCTTCCTCTGGTCTAACACAGACGTGTTTGCCTGGCAACCGTCCGACATGACCGAGGTCCCTAGGGAGGTGATCGAGCACAAATTGGCAACGCTCCTGGAGGTGCACCCGGTCCGACAAAAGGTCTAGTGCTAGGCCCCCGAGCAACAGGATGCCATCCGCGAAGAAGTGGAGAAGCTGTTGCATGTGGGTATAATCAGGGAGGTCATTCACCCCGAATGGCTTGCCAACCCCGTGCTCATCACAAAGTCCAACGGGAAGTGGCGAATGTGTGTCGACTTCACCAACCTCAACAAGGCCTGCCCGAAGGATCCGTACTTTGTCACAGACGACCGATCGTGGATTCTATAGCAGGTGCGAGTCAGGTTGCTCGGATGCATACTCCGGGTATCACCAGATCAGCATGGCAAAATAGGATGATGAGAAGACCGCGTTTGTAACCCCTATGGGTGTTTATTGCTATATTCAAATGCTATTTGGGTTAAAAAATACTGTTTCTACTTATTAGCGTGCCATGCACGCCGCTTTTCGACCACAGGTCAGGTGGAACCTGGAGGTATACGTCAACGACCTGGTGGTAAAGGCTGAGAAGAGCGAAGGACTGATTGAGGATCTGAAGGAAACCTTCGCCAACCTCAAGAAGAGTCACTTAAAGCTCAATCCCGAGAAGTGCGTCTTCGGTGTACCCTCCAGGAAGCTATTGGGATTCCTCATGTCCAGTTGAGGCATTGAGGCCAATCCCGACAAGATTGCGGCTATCGAACACATGAAGCCACCGACCAGACTCAAGCATGTCCAAGGCTCGATCGTCGCTGACGCCCCTCGAGCGATTATCGCCCTTTGGGAGAAAAAGTCTCCCCTTGTTCAAGCTATTGAAGAATACCAACCACTTCGAATGGACGCATGAAGCTCAACAAGCATTTGAAGACCTGAAGAAGTACCTCTCCTCACCCCCAGTATTGGTCGCTCCTACTCCTGGTGAACCGCTGCTTCTATATATCGCGGCTACCACGGTGGTAGTGAGTGCGGTGCTGGTGGCGGAGAGGGAAGGTGCTCAGAAACCAGTCTACTACGTTAGCAAGGTGCTATCCGATGCGGAGTCCAGATATCTCCAGGCCTAGAAGATGCTCTACACTATTCTGGTGGCATCTCGAAAGCTCCGACATTACTTCCAGGGATGGTAGATCACGGTGGTCACAGCCTACCCACTTAGAGAGATACTCTACAATCGAGAAGCCGAAGGTCGCATCGCTAAGTGGTCGGTGGAACTAGGCGAATTTTGCCTAAAGTTTCGCCCACGCACTGCCATCAAGAGTCAAAGGTTGGCCGAGTTCGTCGTTGAGTGGACTCCATCCACCCTTGAAGCTGAAGGAGGACCCGTGCTGCCCCCATGGACCCTGTTCTTCGACGACTCTTTCCAGGTCGAGGGTGCAGGATTGGGTTTGTCTTGGTCTCCCCGACTGGGGACATCCTCCGGTACCTGATCGTCTTGGACTTCAAGGCGACCAACAACATCGCCGAATTTGAAGGGTTGCTGGCGGGGCTACGCGCCGCTGCCGCGCTTGGCATCCGACGTCTGCACATCAAGGGCGACTCTCTGCTCGTCGTCAACCAAGCGCGAAAGGAGTTCCAGTGCTCTGATCCCACGATGACCGCCTACTTGGCGGAAGTCAGGAGGATGGAGCGCCACTTCGACGGGCTGGGGTACATCCATACCCTCGACGTGACAACCACTTGGTAGATGAGCTTTCGCAGCTTGCCTCAATGAAGGCTTTAGTTCCGGTTGGAGTCTTTGAAGAAGGCTTTCCCAACCGTCCATCGTTGCCACCAACTTCGGCGGGTCTGATGGCACTTTTATTCTAGTCCGCCCCTCCGAAAGGAGTCTTACGAGACTGTCTATCGCTTCCCTGGTCTCCGGCGGGGACGATAGTGCACGACCATCCATAGTCACCCCGGTCTCCGGCGGGGCCAATGATGTGTCGGTTCCGGTCCAAGTCTTTGAAAAAAAGTTTGCGCGACCGTCAATGTTACCCCCAACTCCGGTGGGGCCAATGGTGCGGCTGTTCCGTCCTCCAATTCTGGATAGGGAGGCACCGCATACATCTCGGTTCCCAGCTTCGACGGGGCTGACAATGCGGCTGCCACATCCCTCGATCCCGTGAGGGGAGGTGATGCATCTGTCTTGGCCCCCAACTCCGGCGGTGCCGACGATGCGGCTGCCATATCCCCCGGTTCCGCGTGGGGAGACAACGCACCCGTCTTGGCCACCAACTCCAGTGGGGCCGACGACACGGCTGCTACATCCCCCGGCTCTATGAGGCGGAACAGTAACACCGCCAAGGCGGTACCAGTGGAAACACTAGGCCAGGTGGAGTACTCAGGCGATCATCACAAGATCGCCACACTTGGTCGGGGGGGTCAGTGGATGGATTCCATCCTGACCTTCCTATGTGATCAAGTGATCCCCGATGATGATGCTTCAGCTGAGAGAATTGCACGCAAGCCCAAGTGCTATACTCCGATAGGTGGGGACCTATATCGCTAGAGTGGAAACAAAATTCTACTGAAGTGCATCACTTGGGAAGCAGCAAGCAAGCTACTCTCTGATATCCATGGAGGCATGTGCGGGAGCCATATGTCCAGTCGAACACTAGTCGGTAAAGCTTACCGTCAGGGATTCTATTGGCCTACTGCCCTCTAGGATGCTTGTGATTTGGTAAGGAGTTGTGAGGCGTGCTAATTCCACGCCAAGCAGACCCACCTTCCGGCCCAAGCTTTGCAAACCATTCCACTCTCATGGCCGTTCGCGGTCTAAGGGTCGATATCCCGGTCCATTCCGCTGGTTACCCGTGGGCTTCACCCACTTGTTCGTCGCCATCGACAAATTCACCAAATGGGTTGAAGCCGAAGCAGTGCGCGCCATGACGGCTTCCGCTACTGTTAGGTTCATGCGCGGGAACTTCACTCGTTTTGCAGTTGCCAACCGCATCATCACCGACAATGGCACCTAATTCACTAGCGCAGCGTTCCTAGAATTCTGTGAAGAGATGGGTACTAAGGTGTGTTTTGCCTCCGTGGCCCATTCGCGAAGCAATGGACAAGCTGAGCGCGCCAACGCGCTAGTCCTGAGGGGCCTCAAGACCAGGGTGTTCAACAGGCTCCACAAGCGCAGAGCACGCTGGGCAGAAGAGTTTCTGATGGTGCTGTGGTCCCTCTGAACCACACCCAACTGTGCGACTAGGGAGACTCCATTCTTCCTAGTCTACAGCGCCGAAGCGGTACTGCCCTCCGAGCTCTCCTTGGGCTCGCCGCATGTATCAGTCTTCAATGAAGAAGACCAGGAGGACCGACGCCAAGATGATGTCAACTTCCTGGAGGAAGTACGAGATCGGGTGGCACTGCGTGCTGCCCGGTACCAGCAAAGTCTTTGGCGCTACCGTGCCACCCGGGTCCGTGAGAGAACACTGGTAGTAGGTGACATTGTCTTGCGCCGAATCCCGCCGTAGGCAGGCCGCAACAAATTGTCTGCCCGTTGGGAGGGCCCCTTGAAGGTGGTCTCCGTCTCTCGACTCGGGGCAGTTCGTTTAGCCGCGGAAGATGGTCGAGAGTTGGCGAACTCCCAGAATATAGAGTTGCTGTAGAAGTTCTACCTCTGAACTCGCCTCACATAGTTGTCATGAGTGCCAGTATCCTGGCGACTCCTTGGCCATAACGTGGACCCCCAGCTTCTATGCCAGGCCTGGACAAGCGTTCAGTAGGTGTGTGTGGCACGGTGCGTTGTGGCTATGCTCCACCCACCATGGTGTTTCGCGGCAATGTTCCACTCACCATTTGCCCCGCCTCTGACAACCTGCTCCCTAGCCCCGTAGCTCTCTAGCTTGGTCCCACAAAGATGGCAAGGGCATAAGTTCCGGGTGGCGACGGGAAAGTGACAACCTAGCTAGCGATGTTCGGCATATTGTAAGTTTTCTGTAGCCTCACCCCGTGTCAGCTAGCAGGCTGTTGCACTCTCCCCTAGCTGATCTTGGGTCCCACATGCTCAATATGCAGTCGACTATCACTTTGATTCATTCAACTTGCTTATGCCTATAGGATTTGTGCCACACTTGGTTGTCATGAGTACCAGTAGCCTGATAGCCCCTTGGCAATCCCTTTAAACCCCCAGTTTCTGCGTCGGTCCCGGACGGGCGCCTAGCAAGTGCGTGTGGCATGGTGCGCTATGGCCATGCTTCGCCCACCATGGTGCTTCATAGCAATGTTCCGCTCACCATTTGCCCCGCCTCTATGCGACCTGCTCCCTAGCCCCGCAGTTCTCTGGTCTGGTCCAAAAGGATGGCAAGGGTCTATTGGTAATATCATGGACTTCCAGCTTCTGTGGTGAGCCCAGACGGGCGTCTAGCAGGTATGTGCGGCACGGTGCACTGCAGCTATGCTCTGCCCACCATGGTGCTTCGTGGTAATGTTCCGCTCACCATTTGCCCTACCTCTACGTGACCTACTCCCTAACCTCGCAGTTCTCTGGTCCAGTCCCAGTAAAGTACAAGGGATTAAGCACTGAATGGTGATAGGAAAATGACAACCTAATGTGCGCTTCCCACCGACTCAGTGGCAGGGACTTAGGCTTTTTGCGCCTATTTGACTATTTATTCCTAATAAGCGTGGCTTAACCTTGGCTCGTGTTTGGAGTGGCTCTGTGTGATTGCAGAAAAGACTCCTAATCGTCGATCCATTCGGTCGCCCAGAGGGTCCAGGGAAAATGCTAGGGGGTTGGTCACTTGGCACTGAATCGAACAAGTCACGAGCAAGCACGCGCAAGAGCAGACAACAGGTAAAAGCCGACAACAGGTAAAAGCAAGGTATTTTTATTCATAATGGCCGAAAGGCCTATGTACATGTTTACACAGAAGAAGAAAGGGAAAAGAGGACGGCAAAGACGGTCGCCCGAGCTAATCGTCGGGGATCTCGATATCTCTGGCGTCATCACCGGCTTCTTCATCCACCTCGGCAGCGGCGTCGGCGGGCGGAGGCACCAACTCCATCAGCCCGGCGATGTACTCCGCCGCCTCACGCACCCGCGCTAGTGCTCAGGCGGGGTCGCACTCCACCCCTAGCGACGGTCACCATGGGGTCGAAGGAATCATCGCGGTGAGCGCAACACGTCAGGACGAAGCCCGCTGTGGCGATCGCGACTTCTTGCCCCTCCTGGGTAGAGCGGTTTGCCAAGGCGGCAGGCAGGCCGGCGAGGGCTTCAGCGACAAGAGTGACACCGACAAGGGTGACACTGTGGGGTAATGCGCCGCTGATTCTTCCAGCGAACCGCTCACCGTCACGCCCAGCAGCCGTAAGCTGCTGACCAAGCACTTAAAGGTGGGGCGGAGTATGGTGACGAGGTTGCGCAGGTTGTGGCCCATCTCCGCGCTGAACGTGCTGCACCTCTCCTCGGCACCCTTCACTCGTGCCTCGGCAGCTTCGGCTCGGGCCACCAATGACATCTTCTTGGCCTTCACCAACGCCAGCTCCTCCCGCAGCGACGCCGTCTGCTTGTCATGGAGAGAGGTCACCGTGGCAAGTTCGGCGACCAGGTCGGCAAGCCGGGTGGCGAGCACAGAGGGAGCGGACAGAGCGGCCGAGCGAGAGGCAGCAACCCCAGTGTGAGCGGCTACCTCCTGGCCTAATGACTGGGCAGGTGGAGGCTGCAGGGCAGCAATCCCGGTGGTAGCAGACGACATGGTCGACCGATCACCAGTACCGCCTTGGGATTCCACCCTGAAGACATCAAGAAGGAGGGTTAGCGCCAGCAAACAGAAGAACATGTCAAGGAAAAAAGAAGAAGCTTACGTAGCAGAAGCGCCCCCAAAGCGGACGGAAGAAGCATGAAGCGTGAGCCCACTCCTGGGCCCAGCACTTTGCGCCGTCGGTACCGACGTTGGCACTAGCGCTAGTGCCGTGCCGGAGGCGGAGGGGGCAGCGGTGCTACGTCCTTCCCGGTGGAAGGCGCGGCAGCGCCAGGTGAAGACCCAGCCCCTGCCATGCTCGGAGGCACGGGAGGGCTGGGAGAAGAAGAGATGCCCACGGCGTAGGGTCTCTTCGGGTTCGGACCCAAAGCGTCAGTGGTGATAGACCGTTTCCCCACACTCCGGTCATCAGCAGGAGCTGGACTCCCCCTTATCGTCAGAGGGGCGCGAGGTGGTATCACGGCCCTCTCAGTGGAGTCCATTGAGGGGAAGCTTGCGATGATCGTGTGCCGCTCTGCCGGCGGCAGTCGGCAAGCGGTTGGGCTTTGATCGGGAAGCCCAGGCTGATTGGCATTTGCAACAGCAGCCCAGTCACCCAGGCCTCAACCCCGGCAGCGCTCAAATTCCCGACGCTTGGCAAAAGACAAAAGACGTCAACTAGCTGTTGGCAGCCACGAAGGTAACGCAAGCAAAAAGAAACGGATGAAAACTTACAGCCTGGGTACTTGCGGGTCACGTCATCGTCGCCGGTGTACTACCAGGCTGGCCTGACGCGTCGCCACAGGGTGCTGATCCGCCGGGTCATGAAGTCTCCGACGACCAGCGCCTCGGTCAGCTTGGAGGCCAGCAACTAGTCGATGAGGGCCACCATGGACCGGAGTTCCACCGTCTCCTTGACGAGGGAACCCCAGTTGTCAATGGTAGCTGTCGATGCGGACAGCAGCTCCAGGACGTCAAGACCGCTGTCATCAGTAATGTACAACCACTCGTTCCACCACATCTTCCAGGTGGACTTCATCTAGAGGGGGATGTAGCGGGAGGTTGAGCCATCACGGAGGCAAAAATGGAAACTCCCCACGACCCCACCATCGGTGGAGCCGCGGAGAGTGTAGAAGTATCGGAAGAGAGGAAGATTCGGCATCACCCCCACGAACATTTCGCAGAGGTATGCGAAGTGGAAAGGATGATGACGGAGTTGGGGGTGAGGTGAAGATGGTGGATCTCATAGAAGTAGAGGACGGTGAGGAAGAACTTAGAATAGGGCGGCATCAACCCCGCCGCCAGCGCCCAGACAAAGGTAATCACCTCCCTGGGGTTGCATTTTGGCGAGATGGTGCCCGCCCTGAGGCGAAGGGCCCCTTCAGGGGCCAGGCGAAGAACGGTCCCCAATCGTGACTCATCCATCGCCGAGGGGGGAAAGGCTAAGCCATGCAGCCGAAGTGTTGTCTTGGTGTCGTGGTGGCAAAGAAGCTCGCAATATGGAAGCAGAAGATGAAGGGAGCAAGAAAGCCTATACAACGAAAGTGACTGGAGTGCGGATCGTGGGGAGGCGGACATACTTATTTATAAGCCGTGTGTGGCTTCAGGAAGCGACGAGTCACGCCCCCACGAACCGACGGTTCGTAAAAAGATCATATTGGCTCGGGACGACAAGACCTGAAGAATTACGGCGATTGCAGAGAGAATCTGTACGGTTGCATGTACATGAGTAGGACCCGTCCAGGACCGCGTCCAGGTAAAAGAATATCTCTGAAATCTTCTAAGGCATACTCCGGGGTGGTTCTGGGGGCTACTGTAGGTGTATTTTACACCGAGGTACTCTCTCCACCACTGTCAGGTGGGACCGCATGCGCAAGATACAGAAAGAAGAAGGTCCTATGCAAAGGACTCAATCAGCTAAGGAGAGGCATGGTGGCCGACCAGGACACGTGGCCGCTCAGTGAGCAGTTAGGCGACCAGGTCCCAACCTCGGGCGATGAGGTCGCGGCCCTTGGCGACCAGGACACATGGCCACCCGAAGAGCAGCCGGGCACCCAGGCCGCGCCGTTGTCCAATGAGCAGGCAGGCCCATTGTCAATCATCCGCGCAGACAAGGTTGAGAGGCTTCCGCTCGAAGCCTTCATCAAGATCACAACGTATCACAGTCATTAAATGTGCATGGGAGCCATTAAATGTGCATGGGAGCCATTAAATGCTCATGGGAGCCGTTACAATGAGCTTGGGAGCCATTAAATAGGCGTGGCTTCCTGACGCTATGATGACCTGTCCCTCCGACTGAGCCAGCTCCACCAACTCCCGTTCCATCTACACCGCCCAAGGCAAGCCGGGGAGACACGTGTACCAGACGTTCGTCACGTAGCGTCCGAACCCCTCCCCTCGGGCAATCCGAAGACAGGTGGTGTCAATTAATGGCGTAGACAAAGAGGCTCAGAAGTATAGTAGCGATAGGACTCGACAGAATCAATGTAATTAATGTAAAATCACTCCCTCTACTTGCCCTAGCCAGTCCCGGGAGTATATAAGGGAGTTAGTGTGCATAGGGAGGAGGGAGGGTCGGTCGGTCGATCAGTTCATAACAGAGAAGAGATCCAAAGCTCGAACGATCGAAAGATCGGGCGAACTGAGAACAAGTGGTATACTAGAGCAACACAAGCTTGAGCAGGACGTAGGGCTGTTACCCGCATTGGGGGCCCGAACCTGGGTAAATCCCTATGTGTTCCCTATGTGTTCTTGAGTTTCTTTCCCTACTCATCATGAGAAGAGAGTCGAGAGTGACGCAGCTGCGAAGGCCCCCCTACCAAAACTTGGTTATACTCTCGAACCAATACTGTCTAGCACAAACACGCCGACAAGTTCTAAGCATAAAATAATATGCAATAACTTAAATCAACATATAATTTGTAATACTGGGTTCAACATGATCAAAGAACAACTTTCCATGAAAAAGCTCAGTTCTTACCCTAGACCTTAATCTTTTGACAACGCTTCAAAATCGAACGATTCGGGCACTTCGACACCTATACAAATCGAGAGTAAATACAAAACTAGAGAGCAAAAAAAAACTCAAAAAATCAAATAAATTCACTATAAAATATATCTCAATTTTAGAAACTTTTAGGAACTCGAATTGTCTCAATCAGAGCTCGTTTGAAGAAGAATGGGCTCTCAAAATATTCAAACAAAAAGAAAAATAGAAAAGATAAATTTAGAATTTTCCAAATTATTTTTCTTCTAAAAACCAAAAAAAATGACATTAGGCTGACATCAGCATTGAATTTTCTGAATAAGAATAATCTAGAAAATCCCTTATTTACACTAAGAACACGTCCATGGAACTATGTGAGTTCACCATGGACCTGGTCCATGATGGTATTAGACTGATAGTTGAGCCACACGATGTTGACACAACCGACATATTGGACAACATGGTGACACGACACCCACATTGCATCCACGTGGCTTCCACGCAAGCCCATCGGCTAGGGATTTGATCCTATGGAAGACGGTGGCGGGGCTCACCAAACATGGAGAAGATGACACATAACCAATGGCGTTCTACAGATCCTTTAGTGATGCAACTGGGTAGATCCAAAAGCACATGCCACGCAGAACACGTAGATAACATCGGATTCGACCCACATGTGTCGGTGATAGAGATCCACTCGAAAACACAGTGACATACTCCCACCAAACTCTGATGAGCTAGATCTTCATGACAAGAGCACCTCAGGCAATGAATCATAGGGCAAAAGGAACAGCGTGAGATTGATTACCTCAGGAGATGATCCATCGCTTTATAAACTTGGCAAATGCACTAGAACTGGAGGCCTACATAAGTACAGCAACGGAATGGATTTGAATTCCAGGTCAGTGATGATTCGAAGAAGATGAAATCCTTCCTGCACACACGTCGATGATCGAACGACCATCGACATCTTGGACCCGATGCGATCTTAGCTATCCACGAGTCCATGATCCAACGGCCACAACACGCTAGGGTTCTCGAATCAATCCCAGCCATCCACAGAGATCCAATGGTCCAAGTTCTAGGGTTCCATAGATAGGCTGAGCTGTGGGCGAGGTGGACCGGATCGGCGTGGGAAATAACCTGTGCTTGCTAGGGTTTCAATCCACACACTATTCCATAGATTTTCCAAAGCTTTCCTTATAAAAATAATTCCAAAAATTATAACAAATAAATATCAAAAAAATTCTAGAAACATTCTAAAATTTTTTTGTAACATTTGGAACACAAATAAAATATTTTTGATAATTGTTTATAGAAACTTTTCATATATTTAAATAATATTTATAATAAGCCTAATTCAGAAATGTTAAAAATTTTCAAATAAATTCTATAAAATTCACAAAATTGACAAATAACAATTATAAATTAATGTGAGCTAAGAATTGGGATGTTACAAAAGGCGAATGAACAATTCGCTTCAAACAGTGATAGAACAGAACCAGATTATCTTCGAGCATATCTACAAACATCAAGACTAATTGATCTGATCAATCGCCCACCCAAACTGATCGATCTATAAGAATTGACCAAGGTTAACATAATAGGATAGCCATAGATCCAATCTACTACTATTTCATATCGCGTATATATTCCATCCAGATCAAAAACTGCACGGGATGGCTTTAATACCACTGAAGGAAAACGGGTAGATTTAGTGCAAATTAAAAATTCTACTACGTAAACTAGGATATCAAGCAAGTGAGAGATAATGGATCATTATCACTAGACGTGCATTGCAACGGAAAGAGAGTTGAAGTAGCCCAATTAACCGTAGCGTGTATCCGGCAGCAGTGGTGGATTCCTCAAGCAGTGGTCAATCGTCCTCGAGAAGTAGTTGAATGTCCTAGAGCGGTGGTCCAACATGCCCAAATGATCATCCCAATCTGAGTTGTGGTGGCAACAACACCTCTACCAAAGTCCACATAATCAAAGAATGAACATTGTGCATCGTCGTGCTAGCACCATCAACACAGTAGGGCTTGAGGGGTGAGGCTAAGGTTTTTGGTAGGTACGATGGTACAACATTTGCATCCCTATAGCCTCTCTTTATATAGCCTCTCAATGGAATGCTACGTTTAGGGCCGAACCAAGCTGCAAAGCCTACTTGGCCTATTAGTGATGGATCCAATCCGAACCAATATATTCCAACCCATTAAGTGTATGACACTGTAGGTTCATGCATATTCAGCCATAACCTAGAAACTCCTTTTAGCCCATAAGTCGATAGTAGCCCCTAGCAGGGCATAGTGACTTCCAAATATACATAAAGATTATATCGGACAAACCTATATAGTGCTTATGTACCCATCCCTTTGCTTCGTGATATCAGATCGAACTCAAGCGAGAAACGTGTCATCCTGTGATAGCTCAATCATTCACTCGTTCTATGGTAATTACTTAGTTGCAATTGACTTCTCAATCACATTTGGCATGTCCATGCACTTCCTTAATCCAACCACATTGAGGGGGATTTATCCCGTTATATAGGAGAGCCAAATTCCATCTTAACTAATCACATTCTTCCGTATGTGTTATAGTAAACTTAAAAGTTACTTTGATGACTATCCAGTCACGGAGTAGCGTTTGGCAACTCCTAAATATACTATTACACAAGTAGGAAACTATAACGATCCTATGACTAAGAATCCCACTTGTTTTCTAATATATATTGACATTATTATTTGATATCCCTATATCCATGATCCGTGAAACATAATCATTAATCAATACACGTGTTGTCCTATAAATCACAATTGTCCCGGATAATGATATAAGGTCAGGGATAATTTAGAATAGTATCAAAATATGAATAAAGTGTTTCACGAATAATTCACATACTTTCTGATCGATACTAATGATATTTATTCAAGGGACAAAATAATCGTATTATTTGATAAACATAGATGTGATACAATCATCTTCATGATTGCCTCAAGAGCATATCATTTACACCTAGACTTAAACTAGTGGAACGCAGGAAAAATGCAAGTTTTTTCTCCTTATAAGCAATAGAAACTACGTATTGCCTGAGCCTGACCCGTATTAGAAACCAATGTGAACCACCTGCACTTTATCTTCCGGATAGCTATATAATTTTCTTTGTCTTAAATCTGGACGGCATTTTGGTGTGATGGGCGCATAGGAATGTCACTCTGGCACCACCCATTCACGAAGCAAAAGTTTTAAGGTTTTTTTGTCCACTACTAAAAGCTTTCCCCCCACAAGAATCATTCCTTCCTTTAGGAGGCGCTCTCTCCCTCGCTCCCTCCCGGCCTCTTCTATAAATGAACACATATCCCTCCAAATAATCCCTAGCCATTGTTGTTTGGTTATTAATAGCCTGCATTGGCTGCCCCCTCTGTTAATTTGTTGTCAAAACAATACCTTCGATTTGCTTAATCCTTATCTCCTTGTAGGAGTATTAGTAGACCAACCAGTCCCAGTGTGTACGCGCATTGCAAGGGTCGGCATGCAGCTCAACTCGCTGACGGCAAGGGCATTCGGGCACGGCGGATCACTGTGGTTGACTCCTGCGAAAGGTGATCTCTGTTCCTACCCTGATTCTTCGTCTTTCTTCTTCTTATCTGTCTTGTGCCTTTGAAGAACCTGCTCGTCGTGGGGTTGGCTCTCACATTCTTCTGTTTTGCGACTCAACAATCAGGTCCATGCCGTTTCCGCGGCAAAGGTGCTGCCGCCACCTTGGTGGGGCAGGGCACGCGCGTCCCGGGGTGGAGAGTTCAGGCCGCAGACGCATCCGGTGCTAAAGGTATACTTGCTCGACTTGTGTTGGGGGCTTGGGGCCCCGTGATCTCGTGGCCGGCTTTATGCCGCTTTTGTCTGCTTTAGCGATACTAGTACATAGCACGCTTGTTAGGGTGCTTTTGGTTAGGTGTACAGCGTGAATTAAACCGTCTCGTATAGAATCTGACTCTGTTTCTGTGTTTGGTTGGTTGAACGGAACTATTTGATACAGAATGAGATAGTACAGATTCTTGAAATATTCTAAAAAGATGCTACACCATCCCGTACGGACAATTTGACCGAACCAATCGGTTTAGGACCGGATCATTCACTCACACCATCCCTTAAACCAACATTATTTCTCAATCCAATCTCATTCCTTCAACCAAACATCATCTCGTACCATTCTGTATCACTCCATTCAAGCAACCAAACAAAATCTTGTATCATTCCATTTAGATAACTAAACACTTTTCCTGTACCATCTCATGTAGAATCATCATATCCATCCTGTACCATCCCATTCCATTCATCCTTATACATCTAACCAAATGCACCCGTAATTACCCTCTTCCTCTTTGGCTGTCTTTCGTTTTGTTTTCTGCGTACCTGTAACTGGGACTGTTTATGCTTTTTTAGAAGAGGTAGCTGGGACTGTTGCTAAATAATATTGTTTTATAATGGTGACCTTAGAACTCAGGAATTCAAATGGTTTGAGTTTTGACTTCTAATATGTGCACAAAATATTTATATTGATGACGTGAAATCAATTCTAAATTTTTGCTAAAAGTATTTTTTTGTTCAATATTTGATAACATATAAGTAGAAAATCTAATGGGCAAAGGTGTATTATGGAGATCATCTCAATGTCTAAGATGACATTATTTAATTAAATAGAAGGGTGGGGGCTAATTTACATAAAAAGATGGGTCTTCTCAAGTAAATATGGCGGCGGCCGTATTGTTTTGTACAAATATTGAAATATATTTTCTTTGCTTATGGCCATACAAAGTTCGCCGTGGTTTAACTTGTAAGCAAATATAAGAAAAATGTTCGCCGTGGCTTAACTTGTAAGAAAAAAAAAACGATCCACGTGTTTTCCAACAAGTTGGCGCATCTCGGACAAATTCATATGAAATTCACATTTCATAATCGAGCAAGGATTTAGCTTTTTGAGCAAATCCAATGGGAAGAAAACTAAACTGCTTGTTCAATGTCAATCGGACGACACAGACAGGCAATAAGACCCGAAATAAGTTAGCTCCTTCACAGTCGAACAGTTGCCCTTGTACTGTTCACTGGGAAAGATTCTCGATGTATTATTATTGTTGCTGCGAACAGTATCACCACAATAGTTCAGCTAAACTCCTTGTCAAACTTTATCCTATCTGAAGCTATCTATGTATGGATTTTTTTTTCTCTGGAACTTGAATATTCCTAAGCGCACGAACATATACACTCGCGCCTTATGATCTTGACACCCCTAAAGTAAAAATCTACTAGATGTCCACTCTTCTGATAGAAGTATTTCGGCTTACTAGAAACAAAAATAGAAGGAGGGGTAACTTTCTGATTAGAGATCCCATGGATAACCCTAATAGATCTAAACACAGTGGTATTCACTATAGAAGATACCACAATGTCTCCACTCTTTGAGTCACACACAATGTTGGGAGGATGCGCCCAAGTATACTTCAAGTAGTCAAATCCTAGATTTTAATTGAATCTACTAATTTTGGATTGGTATAGGATGAGATTGAGTTTTTTCTTACCTCCTACAAACTTCTCAATAGTGCTTATGAGGTACTAACACTCCTGAAAAAGAGAGCCACATGAAGAATAAGGGGAAAAAGATGAAGAAGAGTTAGATAAGGAAAAACGACCAGCACATGTATTTTTCTCCATAAGCACGACTACCTCAATCTTGAGGGTATCATAAGATACGCACGGGGCATTCCTAATTCTAAGAGTTTGGGCCTCTAGCTTTCTCCTAAGCACGACTTGGATTTTATTTAAGTTCCCCTCAATCACAGTACATCACAAGCAACTTTTTTGTGACTTGGCTAGTAAGTCCTTAGCAAGTTTAGTACATATGATATTTAAAACTTTATTGCCAAGTTTTAGTTGTCTATAGCCCTCACATGAGCTGACTAAGTCTTCAGAAGCATGCAGTTTAAGTTCATTATTTCTAGCTGATGACTTCCTAAAGTGAGTACTCATGGCACAATTTTATATAGTAGTTTTGGACAATTTTCACAAGATACACTAATATGAGTATAAAGAAAACTAGCATCTATAGGAACAGTATCAATAGAACTAGTGCTAACATTCTTCAACCTAAGACCCACAAGCTTAGAAAGCACACTATCACACTGGTCCTTAGGTTTTCAAGCTCTACAAATAAAGTATCGCAAAAAATACAGTCATTGGAGTCTCGAGAGGAATAAGATCTAAGTGAAGTTAACTCCCAAGATAAGGTACCTACTTCTTTCTCTAACTCTGTACATCTAGCTCTAGCTCTCACATAAAATTTTTCTAACTTACAGAAAGCACCGTTAAGCTGGTCGTAGGAGGGTACCTCGTCAGAGTCATTGTAGAGCTAGGATTTGCTGATGCCGTTAGCGTTGGCCAAGAATCACATCCTAGTGAAGTTATCGTTGCCTTTGTTCTACTTTTGCAGATCATCACGCCCTCATCACTCTAGATCTCTGTGTCAGAGAGATTGATGCCGTCGAATGTGGTTAGGACGCTGTGGAAGAGCTTCTTGTTTTTCGAGAAGTTATAGTAATTCTTCTCACGTGCCGAGTCATGAGTTAGAGGCTTCTTGTTGTGATTCTTGTCAGCGTAATCGTTCTGTTCTGAATCACCGGAGTTATTCTTATCTTTCTCCAGTTTGGGGCAGTACGCCCTAATATGGTTTGGGGCCACCCCACTCAAGGTAGGTGATTGTGCCGCTTCTCTTCCTCTCCCTCACCCTCTTTGTAAGCATGAGAAAATTTACGGCCTAAAAGAGCAAGCTCACTTTATGAAAAAAATTTCAGCTGTTCATCACTTAGCTCACAAACGGTAGAAAGGGAGAAACGAATTGGTGTCTCAAAACAGGATCCAATGAGATCAGTAACTAAGACCATCAATACGACTTCATCTTATGAGAGACGACGTTGGTCTCAAGAGTCTTGAGTTTGGAATAAAGCCCGTCAAGAGTCTAAGTCCATAAGCCAGTGGTGTCTTTGATAGTGGTCACCTTTATTTCCCAAACATGAAGATTTTATGTGGTTAAGAAGTGTCGAACGTTCTCTAAGCCAGAATATGTACAATCAATTGTACAGAGATCCCACAAAATCTTTGTGAAACGACCAAAACACTTATCAAGGGTCTCACCAGCATACTATTCAAATTTGTTGTAGTCACGCTTGTATTGATCCTTTCTCACCGTCTTGATTTGGGTGGTGCTCTCATGGTAAACATCGAGGGTTTCCTAGATCTGGTCAGCAGATTGTATGTGAGAGATCTTGTTGTACTCACTACGGCTAAGGCCTTGTATGAAGATGTTTCTTATCTTAGAATTAGCCTCAATGTCAGCCATATTGCCTTTCATGATGTTTTCATCGACATGAACCTTATATGGGAGCTTCACTTTCTACCAAATCAGGAAGCTTTGAGTAGTGATGTACAACTCCACTCTTGATTTCTTAAAAAAGAAAATCAACTCCAGAAAAATCAAAGGCTTTGTGGAATACTTGTCCATCGCAATGGCTCTTGAGACTAGTAAAAATCCATAAAAGAGCAAAATCAGCTTTGATACCAATTGAAGAATCGAAATGGTGATCAGAGGGGGGTGAATGATCACAAATTAATTTTTTCCTCACTCAATGGATCCATCCAAAACCTCACTTGAAGCACTCGAGCACAAAGGAGTAAAACAAAGAAAACCTTCTCTGGCCAATACTAACATAGCACAGGGAGTAGTCGTGCCAGAATTCAGAGGAAGAGTGTACTAAAACTGGGTAAAAAATAAAATCTTGATCTTAAACTTGCTCATGGGGTTTGTTGATTAAGGTGATCTTGGATATTCTCTCACTTGTCATAGCATGCAATAACACAAGAATAATAACCTCAAATGTGATCTACATAGATTTCTCAAAGAAAGAGCAAAAAGATCAAGTTCTTACAAAAGATTGCCTAGATAATGACGATATAATCTAAAGAAGATTTATTCATCAATCATACATCCTCGACACAAGAAGCACAAGCAAATAGGAGAAGGGGAGGAAAATCCAACTTGCAAGAATGTAAATTGCAATAAATTAAATTGCAGAATTTAAATACTAAATTTAAGATATAATGTAAATTGCAAAAAAAATAAATTGTAGAATTTAAATATTTAATTTAATACATAATGTAAATGTGAAAAGTAAATTCAGAACCGTAAGGTAGTAAAATTTTATTTCATAGGATGATAGCTTACGAAGCCTTACAATAAAGTAGGCAAAGCTCAAATGAGGTAATGAGGACATCCCAACCAAGGATATAACCGCCGCCCCTTCCTCCCCTACGACCGCTACTTCGACTACAACGCTTGGAGGGCTTAATCCGGAAGCAAGGCCTTTCCACCCACCTTTGCTGGCCCAGCACGTCAAGAACATCCACCGAGAACAGCCCATGTGCCAAGGAAGGCCCAAGATCCAGCCCAATTCGTCGCCGATTCCGGTTCGGCCATCCAGGAGCAGCAGTAATTCAAACGGACACCACGGCCACATCCGAACTCTGTTTTTGACGTTCGACCACTTGTTTGAAAGGTATCGAGATAATCTTTCCAATGGATCTAGTCCCAAGGCAAAATTCCTCTTGGAGCAACAAAAAATCACAGAATAATTTCACGAGACAGAAATTCTAGGTGCTGCGCCACCTTATTTTTGGGCCCATGGCCCATGTATGGTTAGGGTTGCATGGTGGCCGACCCTAGGGTGGTGGCCTACCCTAATTTGGGTGCCCCAAGTCTGGTCTCCACCCTATATAATGCCTCTGCCATCGTACGTTGTCATTTAGGTTTTGTTGTGTTTGGTAGACCCCGTGTGCGTCCCTCCTCATGTTTGCGCGTGTCGACTAGACCGCCCGAGCCGAGAAACAGAACCTCAACTTGTTTCTTTGATTTCAATACCATCTTTTCAGATTGCTTCATACTTTGTTCTTGCGGGTTCTCGATTTCTTGCAGGAACTACTGATCATTTGGATAGTGTATCTGTGTGGATCTGGCATTGCGATTGTGAAGCTCCCGACCTGGTGGTAGGAAGCCCTAAATTTTGGTGCCATCAACACCCCAAATCGACGTATCATCATCTCACCGAAAGATCGGGATCGCCGTCCCCATCAAGTTGGTATAGAGCTCAAGGTTGCTCGGTGAGATTTTCCCTCAATTTCGTTTTCTACCTAGAGTCCAGAAAATTTGCCCCACAAAAATAATTTTTGTCCCTCTGTCCAAGCTAATTTGTGCCCTAACTTTTACTACTTGTTCCTGGTTTGTTGAATCGTCGGTTGCATAGTCGTGTCGTTGCTGGTTTTAGAGTCTAATCCCTTAGAGTTTCGAGTTCAAGTCACGTTTTGTCACAGTTGCTTTCGAATTGGAGTTGGTCTCTATTAGTAGATCAGATTGCATTCAGATTAGGACTCTCGGTGGTTGTTGGAGATCAGATTGGAGACGAGTTTATTTCTGCCAGTACGGGAGATCAGATTGGGTCGCAAATTCCCTGATCTGTTTCCTAATCCGAGTGGTTTTCTACGATCAACAAAGTAAGAGGAGTACCTTTAGAAGACTGCTCGCCCATCGCGTGAACTGGTCGCCCGAGTGCTCGCCCATCGCGTGCACTGGTCGCCCGAAGTGCTCGCCTAGCGCTTGAACTGGTCGCCGAGTGCTCGCCCATCGCGTGCACTGGTCGCCCGAGTGCTTGCCTAGCGCTTGAATTGGTCGCCGAGTGCTCGCCCATCGTGTGCACTGGTCGCCCGAGTGCTCGCCCATCGCGTGAGCTGGTCGCCCAAGTGCTCACCGACCGCGTGAGCTGGTCGCCCGAGTGTTCGCCGACTGCGTATCAGAGAAGAAAAAGGCAAGTGCAATTTTCAAAAGCCACATTGCAAACCAAAGTTCAGAGAGAGAGAGTATCTTTTAATTACCTTTATACCCTTGGTCAAAAAAAAGTGTGTGTGGTGAGTGTTGTTTAGAGTCTTTTTGAGTCTGTTATTCAGCTTTAGGGCTCCCACAAAAAAAATAAAAAAATCAATAAAAAAAAGGGAGCCCTAGCTGCTTGCTTTGTGTTGAGGACGTTCTCTTTGCGTTTCTGTGGCATCGTTGGTGATTAGGCTCGCGTCTGTAGTACGGTCTAGCCTAGGACCAGCACTGTACTGATCTTGAACGACCTTTCAGCTTACTTTGGTTCAGTAGTACTAGTTCCTCCTTTGCTACATATTATTGCCTGTCCAAGCTCCACCATCTTCTAACCACACAGGTTCAGGAATTTGCAATCGCTTGCCACATCGAGGACTTGTAAGAACTTGGTAGAAGCTTGAGCGTGTGTGAGGCTTGCCACTTCATACAACCTATTAGTTCATAGGAGCTTTCATATCTGTGTGAAGTTTCTTTGTTTCTACTAACTATGGCAGGTATTCCAAGCAATCATGGGAGTAACATCGGCAGTGGGAGTGAACGTGAGGATCCCCTCACACCCAAAGAACGGCGTTGGGTCACTCATTTCAACAGGATGCACAATCAGCATGAGATGCGAACTTGTGACACTCTTGATGCGATTCAGGCGCAATTGGCACCCCTCACTGAGGTTCAAGCACAGCTAGCACAACTTCTTCAAGGTGCTGCCCCCAACAATGGTGCCGCTGGTCATGCTTTGGGCCAACGCAGCGCTCCACCAGTTGTTCCTGCGCCTTTAAACGGGGTGGATCAAGAGGAGAACAACTACGCCGCCGATACCGAGGACGACTACAGGGTAAATGCAAACAACGACCGACCTCATCGTCGACTCCGCAATAACAGGCAAGGTATGGCTAGAAATCAACATGATCAAAGGGAAGAACGTGATGATTCTATGGCAAAAATGAAATTTACTATGCTTCCTTTTGATGGTACTTATAATCCTGATGCTTATCTAGATTGGGAGTTGGCGGTCGATCAAAATTTTTCTTGCTATGACTTCTCTGAGCGTAGAAGGGTTCACGCTGCCACTAGTGAATTTACTGGTTTTGCATCTATTTGGTGGAAAGAACTTTGTAGAGCCAACCGTGATGTACCTACAACTTGGGATGGGTTGAAGCGTGTCATGAGGGCTAGATTTGTTCCTACATACTATGCTCGTGACTTATTGAATAAAATGCAGCGCTTTAATCAAGGTGATAAAACGGTTGAGGAATATTATCAGGAATTGCAAATTGGCATGTTGCGCTGTGGGTTAGAGGAGAGTGAAGATGCAAAAATGGCTAGGTTTTTAGGTGGGCTTAACCGAAAGATACAGGATATACTTGATTATAAAGAATACAATTCTATCACTCGTTTGTACCATCTTGCTTTGAAAGCAGAAAGGGAAGTGCAGGGTCGACGATCGACGACGCGAGGTAATTTTGGAGGCTCTTCCACATCCAAGTCGGTCCAGATCCATTCCAAGGCTTCATCTTCCATACCTAGACGTGTACCTACACCCGCTGTTCCAACTACTTCGACGCCATCACGCATTCCGGAGGTAAACAAGTCAGTCCCACTTCAAGCACCCACCAAGAGTGCTTCCTCAGTTGCCTCCACCAGTCGAACGCGGGAAACACAATGCTTTCGATGCAAAGGAATGGGGCACGTGATACGAGACTGCCCTAATCAACGTGCTCTAATAATCAGAGAAAATGGTGAGTACACTAGTGCTAGTGACATTGATGAAAATGAATATGTTCTTGTTGCCACTAACACTACAGAGCCAGAAGAAGAGATCATCACTTCTGTGGCATCCGAGAAATATCCAGCTCTTGTTGTCACACGTGTACTTAGCGCACAGCTTGCACGCGATGAACAAAATCAACGCCATACTATCTTTCAGACAAGGTGTGTGGTGAATGAGCGCGTTGTACATGTCATTGTTGATGGAGATAGCTGCAACAATCTTGCTAGTGTAGACATGGTCGAGAAGCTTGGCTTGCCCACAAATCCACTTCCTCAATAGTATGAAATTGAATGGCTCAATTCCACTGGTAAGGTTCAGGTAACAAAAACCGTTCGAGTACCTATCTCCATTGGTTCTTATCATGATAATGTTGTTTGCGATGTTGTACCCATGGATGCTTGCTCTCTTTTATTGGGTAGACCTTGGATCTATGATATGGATGCTATGCATCATGGTAGGACCAATGAGTATACTTTCTTGTATAAGGGAAAGAAAATTATTTTGAAACCCATGAGCCCTACAGAACTGAGAAACATTGATGTTAAAAGAGCTCAAAGAGAAAAAGAAGAGAGTGGAATTCAAAGTGTAGCTAGTAAATCAACCCATTCAACTACACCAGTTGCTCAAAAACCTGATCTTAAGTTGAAGGGTAAAGTATTGTTGGCTACAAAAGTTATCTCACAGGATAACATGGATAGTACAAAACCATTGCCATTATCTGTTGCTTTGTCTCCTGTTGTCACTAACCTTTTTCAGGAACATGAGAATGAGTCGAGGACGACTCCAATTCAAGAAGGGGAGGATGATGAGGACATCCCAACCAAGGATACAACCGCTGCCCCTTCCTCCCCTACGACCGCTACTTCGACTACAACGCTTGTAGGGCTTAATCCGGAAGCAAGGCCATTCCACCCACTTTTGCTGGCCCAGCACGTCAAGAACATCCACCGAGAACAGCTCATGTGCCAAGGAAGGCCCAAGATCCAGCCCAATTCGTCGCCGAGTCCGGTTCGGCCATCCAGGAGCAGCAGTACTTCAAACGGACACCACAGCCACATCCAAACTCCGTTTTTGACGTTCGACCACTCGTTTGAAAGGTGTCGAGATAACCTTTCCAATGGATCTAGTCCCAAGGCAAAATTCCTCCTGGAGCGACAGAAAATCATAGAATAATTTCACGAGACAGAAATTCCAGGTGTTGCGCCACCTTATTTTTGGGCCCATGGCCCATGTATGGTTAGGGTTGCATGGTGGCCGACCCTAGGGTGGTGGCCTACCCTAATTTGGGCGCCCCAAGTCTGGTCTCCACCCTATATAATGCCTCAGCCGTCGTACGTTGTCATTTAGGTTTTGTTGTGTTTGGTAGACCCCGTGTGCGTCCCTCCTCGTGTTTGCGCGTGTCGACTAGACCGCCCGAGCCGAGAAACAGAACCTCAACTTGTTTCTTTGATTTCAATACCATCTTTTCAGATTGCTTCATGCTTTGTTCTTGCGGGTTCTCGATTTCTTGCAGGAACTACTGATCATTTGGATCGTGTATCTGTGTGGATCTGGCATTGCGATTGTGAAGCTCCCGACCTAGTGGTAGGAAGCCCTAAATTTCGGTGCCATCAACACCCTAAATCGACGTATCATCATCTCACCAAAAGATCGGGATCGCCGTCCCCATCAGGAGGACCAAAACCTTCAAGTAGGGAGAGCTATCCCTACCTTTCATTTTATACTACTTTTGAGTCATCCTTCTCTATTGGATGAGTTCTACTTGACCCTCAAGTAACCTAATCAATTGTTGAGATTGAGTCATCCTTCATCCTTGGATGAGCTCTACTTGGTCCTCAAGTAACCTCATGAAGAGTTGAGATTAACTCAAGCTAACTTGACCACTACTCTATCATCTAAACCGCAATCCAATGGCTCCCGTTGATCCAAGCAGTTCCGAACTAGCATCTCAATCGTTCCCTTGTCTTCTAGACTTGCAACAACTCTATTTCTGGTCATCCTCCGACTATCTCCGACAGTTTGGACCTCGACGCACCTCGCCTAGTCCCAGGCATCCTTCTCCTCAGCATGACTTAATACCGTCGTCCTACAACCATAAAAAATAAGGAAACCCATCACAAAAAAATGTCCAAAATGATATACAATAATTATTCAATTCAAATCAAACTCGAACCAAAACACTCCTAGCTCAAATACAGTCAAATACTCATCATTAACATGGATAGACCTCTACATAGTCTTTTAGTATAGCATGACAGTTTTGAGTTCTGCTTCCGTGTTGGGTGCCCTGCATCTAATATATGCAGGACCAATCAATTCATGTCATCCGGCAAATCAATTGTTAGTTGATTCTGTTTGATTAATTAGCAACCGTGGATCGAGTAAGGAAAGTTGTTTTTTTTTTGGGTCTATCTACTTGTTCTGCATATGCATAGAGAACAAAATTGAGGCGCTTATCCAAACATTGGCAATAGTTGTACTTCGTAGCTCACTGCCTGTGGAATTTCTAATCTGCATCTGTCTGCCATGCACACGGATCTCAGCAGGCTACAAACAGAGCTCTTGCCACAGTACCCAAGACCAGAAGATTGTAACATCGAGGTCGGTAAGCAATAGAAGCTTGGCAGCATCGGTTCATCATAAAAGGATTTAGAGATCCAGTCCAATGTTAAATGGCTAGCAATCAGAATAAACCTGCAAAGGATCGGAGACACGAGACAGGACGAGACATCTCCCAATAAATTGCCATGTCTTTTCTTCATCAAATAATTCGTAGCTAGCAGGAAGAACTCATCAAGCTGGAAGCAATGGAAGAAGATGAGAAGAGCTGGGGTTGTTTTTGTCAAAAGAGACGGAAGAATTTTGGACCACTCGTAATCAAATCTCTCCGTATATTAACAAAATAACCTTCCGAATGGATGATTTCTAATTAGCTTGCACAGGACACATGTTAGACCTCCTGCAGCAGAGCCGAACTCGTTAGTTTTAGCCACATAGCCCCGTGGATCAATTTGGTTGTCGAATAAAATGATTAAAGATTCGACTACGACTGGTAGGTGACGTGTGCCGTAGATTTGGCACTTGTAACCAATACTCCAAAGTCAGGATTTGATTGGACAGTAGGGGTCTCTTTATGCCAAGATCACATACCCACAAATGAAACACAGAATCATGCAAATTATAGTTGTATTTTGAGGAAAAAACAAACAACCTATTGTAAACGTAGTCATTCACCCATATCAATCAATAGCACACCAACAAAATCACAGGAATAATAATATGAAGTTCCATATCTATTTAGAAGATAATTATCTAAAATTTTCCATAAGTTTTTTAGCAATTTCCATAGTTTTCTGCTAATTATTTAGCAATTTTCAGAATTACTATGTAACAGAAAAATAAATTTCAACATATATAAATATAGAATTATGCTAGGACAACAAATCTAGAGTTATGGAACTTTCAATATGCTCTATAAAATTTTCCTAGCATTTTTTTATAATTTTCAGAATTACTGAATAAGGGAAAATAAATTTTAGCATTTATTAAATATGTAATAAAGCTAAAAAATAGACCGAGAGTATGGAACTTCCAATTTGAGCTAAATATCAAATTTATAAAATTTTGCAGATGTCCATATATCTAGAAATTCAATTTCTTGGATTTATCATCAATTTTTAGATTTCGTTAACTATTTCCAAATTTACTAAAATACCAGGGATTCAACTGTAATTTCCTTGTATTTCCCTTTTTTATTCTGGAAGAAATGGTGGGCCGCACAGCCCAATCCAGCCCATTTATGAGTGCGGCTAGGGTTTTTAACCCTAGTCGTCACTCAGTTCTTGCGGTGTAGGGCGGCTGGTTGTGGACGACGGGCCGCAAGCGATGGTGCGGCTGGGCATGGGCTGCAGGCGGTGCTTGTGCAGGCACAGAGTGTGGCGTCGCTGTTGCTCTAGAGTTCGTGTGTGCAAGAACGGCACAACTGGCCTACGGGCTCGCAGGTGTGGCGCTGCGGGTAGCCGAAGGCCGACGCTGTAGCGGGTTGCCAGGGCCGAAGGCCAGTGCTGTAGCAGATGCATGGCTTCAGGCCACGTGCGCGGAGACCGGCGGTGAAGCCCCTAGTGGGTGGCGCAGCACTAGGGAACGTGGCTTTAGGCCATGTGCGCGGGGGCTGACAGCGGCAACTGGGAGCACGGAAGCTGAGGTTCCCTTGGGAATGCACTTTGGGATGCCGACGTGGGAACAAGGCGGACTCGGCTTGTGTAGAAACTAAGGCAGCATCGCCGCGGCACGAGTGCAAAACGAAGAGTCGCCGCCTTGCTTGCGGAGCCGAGGAGTCCACAGAGCGAATCTGGGGCAGCACCGTGGTGGGCGGTGCGCATGGTTGGTATTGCATGGTCGGGGCCATTCCTGTAGGATTGGAAGGTGAGGCATCGCCGCCAAGGTTCAAATTTTCGTTTGCATGAGAAAAATTGGACCAAGCCGAAATCCGAAATTTCGGTCGAAATTCGGAAATTTCGATCGGAGGAGATTCAAAATTCAAATCCGATTTGATTTCCACCGAAATTTCCGAAATTTCGCCGAAAATACCAGAAATTTCCCGAAATTTCGATCAAAATGAACTGACTGAAAATTGGTTCAAACGATGTCGAAAAATTTTGAAATTTTTTGTAGATCCCTGACACATTAGAGATATTCTCACAAAATTTTCAAGTGATTATGTGTTCTGTGGATTTTAAAAAATCAAACATTGGTACTGTCCCGATGAAACGTTCATCGGCAAGTTTGAACCGGATGAAAATTAGTACAAATGACGTTAGAACATTCTGAAATGTTTTATGGAGATTCCTAACATATTTGTTATATTTGTGTTAAAATTTCAGATGATGATCAAATGTGAGGAATTTTTAAAAATTGAAACATTGGTACTGTCTTGGTAAAGCGCTGAGCGGCAAGTTTCATCCGAATGAAAATTACAACAAACGAGCTTGTAAAATTTTGAAAATTTTTCTGAATGGTCCTGAAACATCCATAATATTCCCATAAAATTTTCATATGATGATCAATTGTCATGAATTTTAAAAAATGCAAACAGTGCTACTATCCTGTTAAGAGACCGATGATCAATACATTGATTTAATTTAGCAATAAAAAAGGTTTAATTTTTTTAAAAATTTTACATAAGGGTGGCAAGGAAATGGTTAATATCTTATAAAAATTTTGAATCATGATCACGCTCGAGAGAATTTATAAAATTTGTAGAAGGCACAGTGCCATTTATGTTCTTTCTCTGTTTGATTTTTCAAATATAATACAACAAATTAAGTTTAGTGCTTACTGCATTGATAGATTTTATTGAGCAAACCAAGAAAGTTTAAATTTTTTTTAAAATTTTATATTATCTTCCCCAGAAATAAATGCATCAACAGAAAAATATCAGAAATTAATAAATTAATTTAAGATATTTAAAAATTCAAAAATAGAGAGAGTTGAAAACTAGTACTTTGAATGTCAGAATTTTTATAAATTCCTGGAGAAATATTTTGAGCTAAAAATTTTACATAAGAATTATTAGCTCAAATAAATTTGAAAAAAAATTTCAAAAAGTTATAAAAATATTTAAATTGCCTGATAAATCCAAAACAGAAATATGTACACAGTACATTGTCAGAATTATTGTAAATTCTGTGAGTAATATTTGCATCTAAAATTTATATAGTACGAAGATAACTCCCTATCCATCACGCATTAAATTCATCAATAAATTTAAGACATGATTACTAATTAATTCAATGAATCCATCATAGCTCTGTTCGCTGAATTCATCATGCTTAGTGATTTGATTGAGGGAACCAAAAACTGGATTCAATCAATTGGAATCAATCTATAATTCTTCATGCAAGTAATTTCGGCAGTGAAGTTAGAAATTTCGGCAGCATTTTGACTGAAATTTGGAGTATGAGTCACAGTTGCAATCAATCAATATTTGTTCATCCCACCAAAAACATACCAATATTGCATTCAGATAACAGAAATGTTGTGAAAAAAAGGATACCACAGAAACAAGTATTATCAACTTCTGTAATCATTTCATATGCTTACCATACAAAATACTTGCATGCTTACCATAGAAGACAGTCAACCAACACACACTTTGGTGAAAGAAGCATATTATGAAAGAAACATGTTCAGTCCTTTACCATCCTCCATTGACCATTCTCTGAAACAATTAAGAACAAAAAAATAGTGTTAATTTTATTCAAGAAAATTACAGTTGTCATGGTATGCAAGCTAGAAAAGACAAATACGTAGAAATCACATATTTACATCACAATAAAATCGATCTATATTTGCATAACATACCTACGAGTAGTAGTGCAGTGGTTGTGACTCCACCTCGTTGTCGACAATGACCTCGTGATTCAACCTTTCGTGCTGTTGCTTGTACTGCTCCCAGGTGTAACATCCTAATTTTTGACATTTTAATTATTTAATATTATTTTATTGCAATTTATGATTTTTGTGAATTTTCTGGAATTATTTGGATTTTCTGAGATTTATTTGAATTATTTTGAATTTAAACATAATACCTTTTGTTAAGAAATAATTATAAAAAGAAATATTTAAAATAAAGTTGTACCAAAAATATTTTATTTAAGTCCAGAATGTCTCAAAGTATTTTTGAGATTTTACTGGGAATTTTTAGAGTATTTTTACTACCCTAAATAAACTAATTTATTTTCTCGAATTAATTTAAATGGAAAACCGGAAAATTCCCCATGAACAGTAACAGGCCGCGGCCCAATTACTGTGCAGACCGGCTATTGAATTGGGAGGGGTAACGTGCACCGTCGGATTGCCATCCAACGACCGAGAGCAGTCCACGTCATTTAATGAAAACCCTAGCGCCATGAGCCGTTAGATTTCGATCGAACGATCTTCATCAATCGGTACCGATTCGGAGACTTCGTTCTATCCAGGCCGTTGGATGAGGATCGCACGGCTGATCGTCTTCGTGTCCGAGTCGAACTCGTCTCTGCCGCCGTCTCCGATTTGAACACCGCCGTCGCCTTCCTTTCCTTGTTTACTGCGCCACCTCGGGGTATTTAAAGGCCGGGCATGTTTCCCGAGACTCACCTTGAGCCGCCGCACATCTTCACTGTTGCGCCGCCGCCGGAGATGTACCGAAGCCGCTGCGAGAGCTCGCCGGAGTGACGAAGGACGTTCCGCCGAGTTGCGCCGTCGCCGGGATTCTCTTCTGACGATTCAAGCCCGGATCCGAGTTCCTCGCATTGCACCGCATCGGATTTGCTGCTTCTTGGTCGCCGGAGTCCGCCAAATCGCCGTCGGAGGTGTCGTCGTCCTCAGCGCCGGTGAGACCGCGCCGCCGCTTCCTCATCGCCAGGATCGAGCTTCGTGGACCATCGGATCGCCATCGCACGCCCGGAGTTCACCCACGTCGCCTCGGTGCACAGTGATTAACTCGGTAAGGTTTCTAGCCGTTAGATTAAGATCGTAGGGTCACGGATGGGCCACGTCGATTAAGTGCACAGTGCACCACTCGATATAATGGTGACCGTCCGATTTAGATCAGATGGTGGATATTTAGCCACGTCACCAAATTACCGATAGCCGTTAGATTAGTATTCAATGGTCCAGATTTAGCCACGTATCATCCGTACAGTTGGGCGGGAGAAATTTGTATTTTCCTTTCTAAAAATAATTCGATTAATTCGGATTTTATGATTTTAAGGATTTTTCAGGGATTTAAAACTTCAAAGTGCTATAACTTTTGCATACGAACTCCGATTGAGGTAATTCAAATTCCTAAAAATTTGTAAAATTGAGATCTATCCAATGGTGATTTTTATTTGAATTTTTTAGTTTATTTGTTCCTTGGTTTTGGTGTTTATTTGTTATTTCTTCTCGATGCGCGTAGACGTTGAATTGTGTGAGGCTTCGGAGGAGGAATTTGCAACTCAGTAACAATCTTTAGATCGAGACCAGGAGCTTAAGCAAGGTAAGTTGTGTTTTGATCATGTTGCACCCATGTTTGCAAAATAGCTATTTTGATTTACTCTATTGCATGATATTTTATATGTACAAATGATTTCAACTTAACTTTGGGATTAATTAATGTACCCTTTGAATTACACCCTGCCTTGTTATTTGTACGCCATAGTACACTTGTCACCTTAGGTTGGTTCACTATAGTTGGTTAATACTGAAATCAACATGGATGGTTAGAACGGAATAGAATTGCTTAGCCATGCCACGTCATCACATGTACATGAAATGTTGAGTATTAATTTTGACTAATGGAATATGGAATAATGATGTTAACTTGTGTGTCATGTGTGGTCACACAAAGAGATTGAGTTGTCGTGGCGGGGAGGTCACGCAACGATGTTGATTTGTGAGTAGCACGTGGTGCTTGGTAACCAACCGGGTGGTAATCATTTTAAGATTGAAGCAAGTGGAAGGGGCAAGTGTGCCAGGGTGGGCTCAGTGGAGCTGAGGGTATGTGTATGTCTTGCTTTAATCAATCCTAAGGACTTAACCTTGCGAGCCTTTGACCTGAGTCAATCATGCAACCACATGTCTGTTATGGGGCAGCCTAGCTGACTAATTTGCAAATGCTTAAGACTAGCATATTGCCGGGGCCTTCAGGTGGGGATGTCATAGGGATCACTCTTCTTGCCCCACACTCCTTGCATTGTTCAGTGATTATAAGACAAACAGGGCTAGGTTGCCACAAACATCACCATAATTTGTTTGCATGACCATGGAACTAAAATCTTTCTCTCCATTGATGTGAAACATGATATGACATTTTCCCACATCAATGTTGGCATTGGTGGTTCTGAGAAAAGGTATTCCAAGGATGAACAGGGTCTTCTTCTCTTTGTCCATCTCCAAAACAACAAAGTACAAAGGGATAAGGAAATATTTGATATTTACTAGTACGTCTTTGGCCACTCAAATAGGATAGCTGACAGAGTGATTGGTAACTCTAGACAAATGTAAGTTGGTTAGAGCTTGCGAGGAAAAAGTGTAATACCCCGGGCCGTTAATGTGAAGGCCTATGTGGCCCATGTGAAGCGATGGTGGAATTAGTCCCACATTGCTTGCACAAAGTGAGTTGTAGTAGTATATAATGCTTGTTGGGTCCAAACATAGCACCTCCGGGTTAACCCTTTTACACAAAGCGAGGATGAAAGTGTAAGTGGGGTGCTATACATGCGTAGATCAGCCCTATGGTAGGCTGGACTTTGAGCTAATTTGGACCAGGGTGTTACAAAAAACTTGTCAAAGATGACCTTGGGAATGATGCTAACACCTCCACCTAATTCGCAAAGTGCGCCTCAAAGTGTTAAGAACCCATGGAGATGGAATTGTGGGACATCCAGGGGTCTCTCTTATTAGGGGCTGGGTTGAGGATGGCAGCAATGCACTCTTCCATCATCCGAACAACTTCCATATTGGGAAGACTCTATTTGTTGAGTAGAATACAACAATTGTTTGGAATATGTTGGTAGTGCATGGCATCAAGTAGTTCTATATTGACATAAATCTTGATCACTTCTACAAACTTGATGAACTACTCATCGACATTGTTTATATGGTAATGGGGTTTCGAAGGTAGGACATAACTATTATCCAATTTTGCAATACGTACCTTAGGTTTTGCTAACCTGCTCTGCTCTAGCGTATCAGACATTGCACTTTGCCTCTATTCTAGTATCAGTGGATCTATAGAATGCTTGCAAGGACAAGTCTAAATAGCTTGCATGGCCTCCATAGGGTTTTGCGGTTGCCCTGGTAGTCAACCATTATGCTTGTGAGCTAAACCAGCTAGCTGTGATACCTAGGTCTCCAACATCTTTACTAAGACTTGACATCTGCTGCATAGGTGTGGCTTGATAATTCATCTTACTATTCAAAACCTCCAAGACCTTGTTAGTTGCCAAGAGCTTGTCACTAATGCTTTTGTTGATCACTGTCTTGCCCTCAATGAAATCTTACAACTGTACATAGAGCGGAGGTAGTTGATCACCAGAAGGAAGGCTGGTAGTGACTTTATTGCCACAGCTTAGGTTTGGATGGTTCCTCCATCTTGGATTGTAGGACAGATTTCCCTTATTCTAGATATTGTTGGTGAAGTTTATAAACTCATGGCATTAATTTCCAAAGTGACTAAGATCACTGTAGTCTTCATATGTCGTCCTATCTTTCGCTACTTGAACAATCTTTCTATGATGGGCCAAAAAGTCTAGTCTGCATATGAGGGTGTCAAACTTCCTTCAAAGGAATTCAAGGGCATTGAGTTGCAGTACATACTCGTTTTGCTTTTGCTAAGGCTATCGCTAAATCACTCTCCGAATCCCATCCTTGGCTACATACCAGCTTCTTGACTAGTTCTTCCGCTTTGGAGATGTTCTTGTCGAGGAATGCTCCTCCAGATGACGCATCAAGATGCACATGGGTAGACCTCCTTAGGCCTTCATAGAATTTATGCAAAATTTTCCATTTAGCGATTGCCATGGTGTGGACAGGTGGCAATGTATTCCTAGAATCTATCCCATGCCTCTATGAGTGACTCATCTACGATCTGTTTGTAATTTATTGACCCAGTTATGAAGAATCCATGTTTTCGCTAGTGGGAAGTACTTTTCAAGTAATGCAACTTCGATCGCATCCATGAAGCAATGTTGGTGGCCTTGAAAGAGTGACACCACTGCTTGGCTTTACCCACAAGTGAGAATGGGAAAATCCTTGTGTGGATGTTATTCTCATTGATACCATTCACTTGGAATGTTTCGCATATCTCTAGAAACTACTGCAAATGAAGATTAGCATCTTCCTTCCCAGTGAACTAATTGTGTGGAAGCATGTTGATAATGGTATGCTTGATCTCAAACTCCATTTGTTCTGCTCCTTCTTTGCGTGTAAGGGACATAGTATTAAAATGGTACTTTGCAGCTTTCCTCTTCACAGCCCTCTATTATCTAAAACAAGATTGATAATCAACCATATAATTATCTGGTTTATTAGAAAATGGGCCATCAATATCTGGTTTATTAGAAAATGGGCCATCAATGATTTTTTCCTATTTTCATAGAAATAAAACAAAGCAATACAAGTAAGTACATGACATATGCTAGTTGAATGAAGAACTAGATAATTATAAAAAATTAAAACACCCTAAGGTTTGGTTGACAGCTCAAAGGTTCTGTGATAGTGTGTCGAGACCTGAATATGCATATCTGGACCCTCTGTTTGCACTAGTCCAGGATCATGCTAGTGCACACAGGCACAACATCAGTTAATATCACAGTCATACATAGCGAAAACATAATAAAAGACTTCGCATATTAAGAAAAACATAGTTGAATGATCTTATGGTCAACTTCACACTTATTAGGCCTCAATAGCTCTAATGCAAAGTAAATAAATAATAGCAGAACGAAGAACATCGGTGAATCCCATCAACATGCCACAGGCATCTAACAAGGTTCAACTCTTAGATAATCATCTCCTGGTTGAATTCCATCTCTTTTGAAGGTGTAGACTTCTCCTCAACTAATAATTTGGTTGTAGGCAAGGGTGAGCACATAAAGCACTCAACAAGTTGTGCACATAATGCAAGTCTATCATACTATATGTATGGCTTATTCTAAAGGAACAGCTAATATGGTTAATTTGTAATAAGACTGCATTTACGAAAAAATAGCATAGATACATTGAAAAGACAATAAAACAAATAATAATAGTAATAAATTTCTTCGTTGTTTCCCAATTAAATCATCTCAATCCTTGAAACAAATTCCAAACTTCAGTAGGTGTATGGCCTCCATCCCCAATTTATTTTGATAAAATCTAACCCTTGACTGTAATCACTGAGCAAGAGCAATGCTCAATACCGCGACCATGGCTATTCGAATAGATTTTATACTCTACATAAGTTATGCACTTTACCCACACGACATGATCATCCCTTGTTGCTAAGCTATTGACACACTTCCTTTGGTGTGTTGGTAGAGAGATCATGACAAAGCCTTTACAATGCTTTGTCTAAACCAAGTACTACTTGCTAAGGTTTTAACACTAGTAGGACTAGTTACCACATCCAGGGCCTCCCCTCTTGTGCCATGTGAGCCACCCTGTGTGAGGACTGGTTACCACTACCTAGGTCTTACACCACCAGTAGTAGTACCAAAGCTTAGACATAACAAATTAATCAGCTAGGTTCATCCCATTCCAGACATATGGTTGCATGGACTTAGGTCAAATGCTTGCAAGGTTAAGCTCTTAACTGGCCAAGGCAAAACTAACAAAAAATTCACCATTACCATAACTCATCACATACCATTGAAAACAATGTGACCACCCAAATGCCACATTGGCCCACCACAAATTCTTACCACTTGCCTCAGTCTAAATCATTTTATCACTCTAGTTGATTACCAAGCACCACATGCTATCAACAAATCAACATCATTGTGTGACATCCTTCATCACTGCAACTCAACATTATTGTGTGACGACACCTAACACACCAATTCATAATCATGTTATATATTCCATTAGTCAACATTAATTTTTGGTATTCCAAACACATGAATTCATGTGGCGTGGCTAAGCAAAATAACACGGTCTAACCAACTCATGTTGATTGTTAATTTTAACCAACTAATGACAAACCATTCTAGGTTGATAATTGATCATGTCATATAAGTGACAAGGTAGGGCATAGATCAAGTAGGTAGATTAACTAGATCCCAAACTAGTTCAAAAAAATTATACACATAAAATATCATGCATAAAGTAAAACAACATAGCAATTTTATAAACAGGGTTCAACATGATCAAAGCACAACTTACCTTCAAATAGCTCTGACTCGTGCTCTAGACTTTGCTCGAGTGCTGGATCCTTGATGACAAACTCATTGGGCAACTCGACGTTTATGCATTACAAAAGAGAAAGCAATAAATACCAAAAATAGAGAGTAATATTAAATCCAAAAATTAATTAAAATTCATCATTAAATAGAGCTTAATTTTACAAATTTTTAGAAACTGGAATCACCTCAATTGGAGTTTGAATGCAAAAGATATAGCTACTCAAAGTTTAAAATAAAAGATAAATTAGAAAATTGGAAAATACCGAATTAACCGAATTATTTTTATACGGGAAAATAGCATTTATGATGTCATGCTGATGTCAGCACTGCATATGATTTTTGGCTAATTATTTTTCTAAAGAAAAACTAAATTATGACGTCACGTTGACGTCATGCGACAAGTGGTGCAATCTAGAGGTGACACACGTCACTGGCGCATGGACTTGGTCCACGGTTCAGCCTCGGTCCACCATGGATCAGCGGCACTATGCCAGCACACCGACTACGTAAGCCTTGGCGTCAACAGCTGCACGCGGCCTAGTCATGACGCGACACGCGGTGCTATGCTACTAGTGGAAAGCTCGATGCAATGCCACCCACCCAATTCAAAATGGACGCCCGAGATCAGCTGATCTGACGTGAGCTCTAACACTACGGAGGTGATACAAGGCTGAGTTTTGACAGTTAGATCTAGATCTGATGACCAGTGTCTTGGGCTAACCACGGTGCTAACATGCGGTGCACATGCACCCGCTTGACCTAGATTGGACGACACTACTTGATCGTGAGATGACGACCACACAGCTTGATCTGGACTGCACATGATAGATCAGACGGTTGAGGAAGCTCGTGAAGGTAACGATGGAACGACGGCATGGCATGGTGAGGTTCTCAGTGAAGAGGAGGACGATGACCACTGTAGTGGCGTTCTAGGGCTTCTCTAGCGACGTGCTTTCACTGGTTCGATGTGGTGTGGTGAGGCGAACTCAAATCTGGGCACGGGCACTGTAGAAGACTGCGAACGGTGACGGCGTTAGTGAATAACCATGGCAGCTACCTTCACCAACTCTGGTGTCCTCTTGCGTGCAAACCGATGGTGTCTCAATGTGCACAACTTGACCAAAAGATGCACCACGGGGTGGGGAAAACAAGGGTGGCGGCGACGCTTTAAATAGGTGGCTTGGGAAGGCATGCATGGCACAAAAGTTAAAGTGGTTCTATGGCGGTGATGAAATCCAGCGAAGATACAAAAAGGTGACATGGCCGCATCACGATCATCCAATCGGTGATGATCCGATGGCTCACGTGGGTCAACGAAGCGAAGATGAAATGGCCGTTGGATCACAATCCAACAGTAGTCAATCCTAGGGTTAGGGTTTTGGAGCTGGTAGGCTGACATGGGCTAAGGCTAGGCTGGCGGCATAGGATGGATTGGGCTGGGTCCATTGGGCTTGGCCCAGAACTATTCAATGATTTCAAATCATTTTTGAATTAAAATAAATCAGCAAAATAGAATAAACCAAATAAAATAGCAAAAATACAAGGAAAAATAAAAAAAAATCAAAAAATACTTCAAGACATTTAGAACCCAAATAAAATATTTTGCATAAAATATCATTAATGCTTTTCACTACATAAATAAATGGTAACAAAAGGCTTAATCCAATAAATACAAAATAAGTTAAATAAAATTCCAGAAAATTTAGAATAAAGAAAAGGCATCATAAATCCAGTAAAATTAAAATTTGGGATGTTACATAGTGGCACATGAAAAAGGATGTTAACACGATCTATGCATGTTCGTGCTAACCACAAGTGCATGGGTCGGTTGTAACTTTTTCACCCCTTAGTATTCTAGGGTATTGAATCGATAGATAACCTAACTAACCTAAATTATGATTTTCTAATGACACATCTAATTCTTCAAAGGGTAATCTTAGCACAAAGTTATGATCCTACCAATACCAACCAGAACAAAGTTGACAAATTATTCCAAGGTTCGCAGGAAAGTTGATCATCTACAAAGAAGCTATTTTAAGCACTCTACTGCTATTCACTATTGTGATAAATCTCTCAATAGGGATAGCAGTGCCTTTCGGTAACAGACGCACCCTGATCAGTGGCTACAATCAACTACTAGTACATCATCACACCCAACTTCCCTATCTTACTTCATAAACAAGAAATGAGAGAGATGCTAAACATAAGCTAGCTATTGATGGTTTGTCGATCTCTATGCACTAATGCTGTCACCACTAGCCATGCTTTAATCCACACGGTGTACGAACATTTGCACTAACTACAAGCATGCTCGTAAAATAGTATGGAAGGATCCATTAAATCAATATAATCACCATGATTACAGTGGCTATCTAAAATGACCTAGAGATCAAAATAGATCAAAAGCAAACAATGCATAATTGGAAAATCAAAAAATAGAAGCAACTAAAATATATTGAAACAACTATAATCATGAAAGATTACAAACTACTACTTGAGATTCGATTGTTATCTCTTATAGAAGTTGAAGCAAGAGCTCTGGAATGTACTGTAGGGCTTCACCACTAAAGAACTATTCTAATCTATCCTATCAACTAGATCCACCAAAATTGCATTGGGTGTTGGAAGAAGGATGCCAAAACAGAGAGGAGAGGGTGCCCTTATATCGGGGGGCTAAGAACCCCATAGTGTCAGTTAGCTCTTGCCTTTTGCGTGCCTACTCTGAATTCTAACTCCAGAGTTTGGAGTCGGTTCACTCCTTTAGAGTGTTCCGCATGTGTATGATGTGGAGGCCCTTTTTGAATCTCCTTGATTTTTGATCCAGAGTTGCACCCTATATCCAAAAATTAGTAGTGTCTGTTGCCTTCTGATGTGACTTTGGGTCCCGATCTTTCGATGAGAGTGATAATTTCGATTTGGAGGAATTGACTTTGACGATCCGACTACAACGTACGATGACGATGCGCCTTAGCAATCGCTAAACCAACTCCAGAGGGTTATTGATCTTGCCGTTGGCACGATCAACCTGAACACGAGGTTCAATTCCTGCATGCAACCGAAGAACAAGCAAGAACAAAGGTAAAGGCAATCTGAAATTGCAAATAAAGATGAAGGATTGATAATATGGGGTTCTGAAATAAGGAGCTTCTTAGGCGACTGTTGAGCACGTCTGAAAGACTTAAAATAGTAGCAATGGCTAAACTATCAAATAAACAAAACCCAAGTCTCTACGGTGGCCTATTGCCTTTATTATATAGCGGAGGGAGGGAGGTGGATACTAAACACTAGGCAATATAGGACTAAACTTGCAGCCATGCAACTTGGGCCTTCATGGGCCGGAGGTGGTGCCCTAGGGTTACATGGGCTTTGGGCCCAAAAGAAAAGGTGGCGCAGCACCCGGAGTTTCTGGCCCGTGACACTCTTCTGCGATTTCCTATTGCTTCAAGATGAATTTGGTATTAGGGCTGGATCCATTGGAAAGTAGACTCCGAAATCTTTCAAACGTGTACTCATGGGCCTCTAGAAACCTCCGGAATCAAAAGTTATGGTCGTTTGAAGTTGATGCTGTCGCGGAGTTTGAACCCGCGAATTTGCTAATTCCAAGTCCAACTTGCGCATATAATGATTGTGCTTTATGTTTGGCATTTGGAGGTTCTTCACCTTGGTTCCTAAGGACAGTAAGATCATCATAAGAATTAAATAGCATCCCATTCATATTATCACTAATGGGGAGGCTTAGGAACGCATTCACCTGATGATTAAACTGTCGTATGCGAGCTCGAGTAACCGGTCCTTGTATAATCGCAGCGGGTTCAAATTGATGTGTAGATGTGGCTATATCCATAGAAGTGATGTCCTCATCATCCTCCCCTTCTTGCATTTGAGTCATCCTCAACTCATGCTCACCTTTTAGCACATCTTCAGCACAAAACATTCTTATATAGGTCCTGCATTTATTTAAATAAAATAGTAGCTCCACCTCTTTATATATTTTGAAGACATGAAAAACATTTATAGGATTCACTTGATAATTATCCATATAGCTAAACACTTCTTTCCAGCATATAATGACTTGATGAGCGCTAGTACTCTTCGATGCTTCCTCCCCTCCTCGAAGGAAAACCATCCTCGATTTTGGAAAAGCTGGAAAAGAAACAACTAACAAAAAGAAGAGTGTATACACAACATATATGTATATATCCCATATTTCATTGTTCTTTTAGATTCGCGGCAGGCTATTTTCATAACAACAAAAGAAGAAATCAAATTTAAGCAAATAACCTTTCCTCACAATTCTGCAAGTTGATTTGTGGTTATAAGTGAAGCATATAGCATCAACATTAACATGATTTAGTTTGCAACTTGATTTGCAAATATAAGTAAAGCACATATCCATCCCTGACTTTTGATAAAGAGAACTCATGTTTTGTGAGCCGCATTCAATAACATGTTTTGTGGGCAAAACTACAAATCCTGGTATCAAGCATGGATCATTCATATCATCAAATTGTAAATAAGCAATATCAAACCATTTCAATAACGGTGACACAATTTTAATGGGCTTCCACGCATCAACTACGACATGCTGATTTGTAATACAAGTTAATGTACTAAAATTCGAACAATGGGGCAACAAGCTATGGGTATCACACATTTCAGGAAAATTTGATGGTGCCGCAAATGAAACAAGTTGTTGCATACAACTAGAATTACCCAAAATAGCAAGCTTCAATTCAGCAAGTTTATCACAAGTTATGCATATTCTATAAACAAGAAACTTGCCATCTATGCCATAATCACCAACTAAATTGAATTTAAAACAATAGGCATAGGTGCTAGACAAAGACTTAATAGATGAAATTTCAGAAATCTTGTCCATAGCACAAGTCAAACTAACAGGCTCATTCAACAAGATATAGCACAAAATAGTGGCAGGGGATATTCTAGCTATCACCTCCTTTTGCGTAATTAGCACCACATGATCAAAATTATAAGCATGCAATTCATCATATGGTTCTACAATTGTTGCACAAGGTGGTAGTTCACAAGAATTATGTATAGCAGGAATATACTCACAAATTTGCTCCCTTTCTTGCTGTAAAATCAGATCTGTACCATGGTCATTTGTCTCCTCCTCAGAAGTAGGAACATCAAAACCTCCTAAATTTTCATCCGTTGTTGTAGGTGTCGGGGTATCCATATCTCGTTCCATAGTCGAAGGGATTGTCCCATGCTCGACTTTCTCTTCTTCCACGTTCTCAATCTCTTTTTGCTTATGCTCATTTGTCTGCAAAATGTTAGCCACAAGAGGAGGTGCAGCAACAGGCGCCTCAAGTGAAGCTAATAATGCATTCAAACATTCAATACTACAAGCACTTTCCAATATTTTAGAAAGAGAACGATATGTTTGATCAATAAGAATATCTTGAATACCCTTGTTAAGCCCATGTATGAACCTAAACTGGATAAGTTCATCATATTCTTCTAAACCACAACGTAACAAACAAGTTCGCAATTCACGATAGTATTCTCTAACAGTATTACTCCCTTGTTTTAAGCATTGAAGTTTAGTAAGCAAACACTGAGCATAATATTCGGGAACAAATTCAAGTCTCATAAATTTTTTCATATCATTCCAATTCTCAGGTTTTCTCCCTTTTCTACAAACATGCTTCCATAATGTTAACGCATACCCAGAAAGCACATTAGCGGCAAAACAAATCTTTTCATTTTCAGACAAATTATACATGCCAAATTGTTTGTCTACCGCTATTTCCCAATCAATATATGCTTCAGGGTCAAAGTTTCCAGCATATGGAGGCAATGTTAATTTGAGGTTACCGTGTTCAGGAGAAGAAGACGAAGCCGTCATGTTGTTCATGTTGCAAATTCTTTGGTTGAATCGAAGTGAACTCATTTCATGTGGACCTGTCATGATTAGTAGACAACAAGGAAAAATACAGCCATATGTAATTTCCTAGCAACTACTAGATGTGGCTAAACAAGTCGCTCAACTCTCAAACTTTAACCAAAGCTCTTACAAGTTCTTACTGTGCAGCAGGGGTTGTCGGCCATTGGCGGTGTCAAAAGTTCTCCCAAACTTGGATAAAGCGATTGCCAAGGGACCGAACAAACGTACGAGGTAGAATATGTGGAGCTTGGTAGGCTATGTTAATTTCCTACGCAATCTGATAATTCTAGTTATTGTAATGATAAGTAATGATTCAAACTAGAATTCACAAGCCCTAGTTGCCGATCTCAAAGATATAAGTGAATTTCAAGGCAACACACATGCAAAGATAATGAAACTTAATGCAACCAATGGAATGAGCTAAATAAGAATAATTTCAGCACCAAAACTCGTGTTGCATAAGTTATGGAGAGACGCTAGCTAACTGCTTCAGAAAAGGTAAAAGGGCACAAGATTGCTCACTACTTAATACAATTGCACAATCTGAAAATGACAAACACAAATTAGGATTTTGATCAATGTAGTCTTTGCCGCCACTATTCTCTTTTCTTTTCTCTCTTTTTTGGCCTTTTGGCTATTTCTTTCTCTTTTTTAGTGACTTTCGCCAACACTAGTATGAGCAAAGTTTTGGAATCCCTAACTTGATATCACAAGAGTTATGATAGTGCAACGTATCAAAAGGAGCAGCCCCAAGCAATTTCAAATTGCTAGTCTCAATTGGGATCAAAGTATTCGCAAAGGATGAATTGGTTCCCAAAGGTATGTGCACTGATATTTTGGAACTTTTATGGTTGTAGATGCTGCTGGACTCAACCAACTCAAAGGAACAAAGCTAGAACACAAATTGAAGAAACAAAGCCAAATTCGGCCAGAACTATGCAGTAAGGTTGTTGCTGCAATTAAGGCATGAAAATGACCGAATCAAGCTTGCTCACAATGTAACAAATTTATGGTACTACTCTAGGCTTTAAAACAAGTATTCAAACACATAATTTGGAGCTCGTATGTGGAAGTTATGGCCAAAACACAAAGGTGCACAGATTTAACAAAATTCAGCCGATTTGACCAAATCCGAATCCGAGTCAAATTCGGTTTAAAGGAGTCCGAATCACGAAGGACACCCAAAAACGTTTTTGTAGAGGACTCTTCAAGGATTCAGGAAAGTATAAAAACTTCTCAATCGGAGTTCGGATGTGAGAGTTATGATCAAAATACCGAACCGACCTGGATTACAATTGCAACTTGCTTCCCGAATTTGATGTCAAGATTAAACAACCTTTCAAATAGAATTAGATTTCGTGCCCAACTAGGTTTTTGTGGAGCTTGTCCCAAGGTTTCAGGAAAGTGTAAAAACACTTGAATCGGAGCTCGTATGCAAAAGTTATGAACAAAACAAAGAACTGGACAGATTGGAATAAAAGCTACGTGAAGGAAAAATGATCAGCAACTAAAACAAGGACTCTAATGGATCAAAACATAACAAAACTCACTAAAATACCAGATTGAATCTAAAGGTTGAATTTTTTTGTGGAGGATTTTCAATTTTGGACAGAAAACAAAAACTAATCTAGGGTAATGAATCTCTCACCGAGCAACTTGGCACTCTGATACCACCTGATGTGACTTTGGGTCCCGATCTTTCGATGAGAGTGATAACTTCGATTTGGAGGAATTGACTTTGATGATCCGACTACAACGTACGACGACGATGCGCCTTAGCAATCGCTAAACCAACTCCAGAGGGTTATTGATCTTGTCGTTGGCACGATCAACCTGAACACGAGGTTCAATTCCTGCAGGCAACCGAAGAACAAGCAAGAACAAAGGTAAAGGCAATCTGAAATTGCAAATAAAGATGAAGGATTGATAATGTGGGGTTCTGTAAGTTCAAGAGCCTTTGGTTTTGGTGATTGATGTTAATTAATGTTTAATCTGTGTTTAATGACAAACCTAATGTTTATGAGACTAACATGTTTTATTGAGCATATATTTAGCAGTCTCATATTTGGATGAAAAATGAAAAACCCAAGGTATGTATGCGTATTCCTTCTAGTATTAAAGTGCATATTTTGGATTCAAGTTAAACGTACAAATGTCCCCATTACATTAACCACAAAACGTGCATCATGTTTCCCAATCCATATATTACATGGATGCATATACTTAGGGGGAGTTTGTAATTTAAGTTGAAAGTTTCATTGTATTGATCTATTCTTTATTGACACATATAAGGATCACGACAATGGAAACTAAATCCTTGAGTATATATTTGAAATGCCTAGTTATAGTATACTCATGGTAATATAGGATATACTCTAATATGATCAAATTGAATATGTGCATATTATCTTCAAGTCAATTATATTTATGCACATATATATGTGATGTGTATTCTATAGTTGATGACTTAGAGTCATGATCATTTCCATATAGCCTACACATTATGGATCATTACTTTTCATCAACATGAGTATATGAAAACTTGTGTAGTTAATATATACTCATATCAATTTAAATGATAATTTAAATTGAGTTCATTTGTCCTATCAATCATTAAAGAACATTTTATCATGTGTTGATGGTGTTCCTTGATTAATTAAGAACAAATAAATAGTTCTTAAGTATAATGAAGCATGAGTTGCATTATTGTACTTAAGACAAATTTAAATCATTCAAATTGATTTATGTTGTGCTCAATTGATCTAAAGGCATCCATTATGTGTTAATGGAGTACAAGAGATAATTGAGACAACCATGCATCTTGGACTAACTATTTTATGAGTTGTGTTTGAGTTAGGTTAAGTCCAAGAATGAATGAAAACGGGACAAAGACGGCATCATGAGGTGATGAACGTCAAGAGTGGATCCCGAAGATAAAGAGGAGTCGAGTGATGATCCCGGGGGAGCAAATGAGTGAAGATCATAAAGACTCCAAAGGGGATTGCTTGCGTGCGTCGGTGAAGGTATAACTAGATAGGCTAAGGACTTTGTAGTCTTTAAGTCTAGTTTTTATCGCCGTACTATTAAGAGGGGTTGTCTCCTAGCTTGAGCTTCATCATGTGTTGATGATCTCAATCCCGTGTCACTCAAGCTCAAATCATTTGGATTTGGTTTTTGCTTAAGAGTTAATCATTTGGCATGTGTTGCGAATGAGTTAAGCTTATGCTTGGTTGTTGTTGGTTTATGCTCTGATTTACAAGTGTTGCAAAGAGGAAGAGCATATGCATTTGGTTTTCGCATAAAGCTTTGATTCGCATGTGTTACAAATAGGATAAACTAATGCGTTGGCTTTTGCGTGAAGTTCACTTTTGCATGTGTTGCAATTGTTGAAGCTTCATGTTTGTTTTGTTTTTGTTTACAAAAATAATCTTTCTAAAACATGTGGTTGCTTGGAGCTAAGTTTTGCATGTGTTGCAAAAGGAGAGAGCTCAAGCACGATTTGATGTTTGTGTGTTTGAATGGAGCTAGAGGCTTGCATGTGTTGCAATTAGAGAGCTCAGACGGTTGGTTTTGGTTTTAGTGTGTAAGTTTGATTTGTGGTTGCATGGAACTAGAGAATTGCATGTGTTGCAATTAGAGAGTTCATGCACCTTGATTTGGCGTTGCTTGGAGCTAGACTTTTACGTGTTGCAAAGAGTAGTGCTCAAGCATGAAATATGTTTAATGTGTTATTTGCAAGTTTGTTGTGCGAATAAACTGTGGTTTATGAGTCCGGAATCCTGAGAGCATGTGAGTAGGGCTTGCAACGGGTGTTGGCAAGTTGACTGGGTCTCGTTTTGACCTTCACATGGCTAGGGGGATTAATCTCATAAACTCGAGTTTGATTTGCTTAATACGTTTTGCAAATAGATCTTGAGTTGATTGCAAAATGTGTTTTTGAAATTTAGTTGAAATTCTTTGAGCATGGGTTGAATTGGTGCAAATGTGTTTTGCACGAGTGCATGATCATGTGTTGATCATCATGTGGCTCAAAGAATAAAGTTTGATTTTGGAGAAATGGTTTTTCGTGTTGAAATCAGGTTTTCTCCTGTTGGCCGGCACTACCGCAGTGCATGGGCGGTAGTACCGCAAATGCGGTACTACCGGGAAATTATCGCCGGTAGCTATTTTACAGAGTGCGTGTCTTGCTGGCTCGGTGAGGTTGGCACTACCGCCGTGTGGAGGCGGTAGTACCGCAAAGTCGGTACTACCGGCCCTTAGAGGGCGGTAGTGCCGCAAATCTAGCCGTTGCCGACCGTTGGAGGATTTGGGCGGTACTACCGGCCCTATCAGTACGGTAGTACCGGCCCTGTTGTTTCTACCCGTTTTGTGCCCCCAACGGCTAGTTTTCTTTGGTGGGGTATAAATAGACCCCTTGGGGGGCTTGGGCAGGAGGTTGTTGCTGTGTGGGAGTTGTTTGCATTTGTTGCTCTTCTCCATTTGCCTCTTGAGCTTAAGAGTGAGCCCTAATTGCATGTGTTGCAATTAGGTAGTGGATTGAGTGACCTCTTGTGCATGTGTTGCATTTGAGGGAGGCCCTTGTGCATGTGTTGCACGAGGTGATCACCGAGAGCGCATGTGTTGTGCTCGGTGAAGTTCGAGCGAAGGAGCGGCTTGTTACTCTTGGAGGTTGCCGACTCCTAGACGGCGTAGGCGTCGTGCGCGGGAGCTCTCAAGGTTGTGAGAAGCCCCGGCGAAGTTTGTGAAGGTTCGGGTTGAGCCTACGCGAAAGCGTGAAAAACCACGACTAGTGAATCGAGGCGGGTGCTCGAGTGGGAGCCGGTCCAAGGGTTTGGGCTTGCCTCAACGTAGACTAGGGGAGACCGGCAAGTCTCCGAACACCACGGAAAAATATCGGTTGTCTCTTGTCTCATTTATATTCAAGCATTTTAATTATTGTATATTGATCAATTGCTTGAATGTATTAGAATTAGTATTAATTGATTGTTCAATTTAGCAATTCTAGTGTACAGACATAATTTAGTTAGTGCACTAGTGAGCCTAGTTGATTTAGGCGTTAATTGTCAAAACCTAGATTATGGCTTCTGCATATATTTCTTTAATTAAGTTTTGACATAAGGGGTTGATTAGAGCGAATTGAATTAGTGAGCGATTAATTTTATAAACGCCTATTCACCCCCGCTCTAGGCGCATCCTTGATCCTACAAGTGGTATCAGAGCCACGGTCACTCTCATTTTAGGCTTAACCGCTTAGAGAGTAAAAAGGATGGCAACTAGAAGTTTAGTGCACTCACACGATACTCATGCTAAATGGCTCAAATTATGCTCAATAGAAATTATTTATGATTGATCATTTTAAATCCATGAGCCCCCAAATATGGTGGATCGTAGATGTTGGCTTTTCTTCTCCACTAAATGATATTGTTCCAACTAAAGGAGAGGAGAAATGCCTACATCTCGACGCTCAAGCAACTAACGTTTTATTTAGTGTTGTGAGCGTAGAAATATTTAATCTCATTTGCAACCTCTCAAGCGTTCATGAAATGTGGATTAAGCTTCAAGAATTATTTGAATCATCCACAACAATTGAGGATTGCATTGAGGATGAAATGTCGGTTGATGATCTTTCAACTTCTACATCAAGTGATGAACCGACATCTCCATCAACCTCAACCTCCGCCTCAAGCGACGACGAATATTCACTTCCATCAAGAATTCGTTGCTTCATGGCTAAAGGTAAAAATGAGGTAAGTGACGATGAAGATGAGCCCTCTTATGATGAATTAATGAATATGTTAGAGGAGTTCAATGAATTTCTTGGAAAGGAGAAAAAGAAATATAAAATTTTAAAGTTAGAACATGACTCACATCAAAATGAATATAATGTTCTAAAAGAAAATCAAGAGAAAATTCTTTTCAAGGAATTCATCAAGTCTAGTGTGGATATTGCCCCTCAATGTAATATAGTTGATGAATTGCCTTGCCAAATTTCTATTACAAACAATTCATCAAATAAATGCATATCCACATCTAGCGATGATTTACCTTGTTGCTCTAATGAAATTGCTTCTAGTCCCTCTATGTCTTTAGATGCTAATCTTGTAGAGGAAAACAAAGAGCTCAAGGCCCAAGTCATTAGATTGGAAGATAACTTGAAGAGGTGCGTAAAGGGAAAGGCCATTCTCGACGAAATCTTGAGCAAGCCAAGGGCGCCTCAAGACAAGTGAGGACTCGGCTACAACTCCACTATGGTATGACCATCTGCAGCGGTTGAGGAGTATGGTAGATACTTATAGTTTTTGTTACAACAGATGCTGAAAATGTAAAAAATTAGGCGAAACTAAAAATGTGTAGTTTGGTGAATGCATGCTGTCGGCGTACTATACACCGGGGTACCCTCTTCGCCGCACAAAAGCGTCATGCGGCCCACGTGGCGCCCGACAGCGGTGGGTGTTTACACCCGTCCACGTAACGTCGATCACGTGGCGCGCGAATGGGCGATGGGCGCCACGCTTGCGCCGGCGCCAAATTTCACGTGGCGGCTTTGGCGGCGGTTAGGCGAAACACGCCCAGCCCACCGGTATCGGTCCACGTGGCGCGCGCGCGGTGGCGACCACGCCGCTTTCGCCGGCGCCACCACGTGGCGGCTTTGGCGGCGGTTGGCGAAACGCCACCACCGGTGTCGGTCCACGTGGCGCGCGGCGGCAGTGGCGACCACGCCGCTGCGCCGGCGCCCGGCCCACGTGGCGGCTTTGGCGGCGGTTGGCGAGCACGCGCGACCACCGGTGTCGGTCCACGTGGCGCGGGCGGCAGTGGCGACCACGCCTGCCGCCGGCGCCCGGCCACGTGGCGGCTTCGGCGGCGGTTGGCGAAACACGCCCAGCCCACCGGTGTCGGTCCACGTGGCGCGGCGAAGCAGCGGTGGCGACCACGCCTGCCGCCCGCCCTAGCCCACGTGGCATGCGGGCGAGCACGCCTCGTTTGCTCCGCTGCCATGCAAAAGGGTGGGATGCGGTGGCTTCATCCTGAAGTTTCCTTCGCCGCCGTACCGTGTCAGAGACAGGCCTGCTGTACTAGGCATGTCGGTCCCAAGGAATTCTGCTACAAGCCCGTTCCTCTGACGCCTCTCACCTACCTGTCTCAGAGAGGTCACATTCCGGAAGAACCGAGCGAAGGCATGCGCTGGCATTAATTAGCGCCGAAGGAACGGGACAGCGCATAAAGGTGTAATAAATGCATGTAAGATAAACATGATGACATCCCTCCTCTATCTGACTCGTGTAAGCCCGGGCATATAAGGGCACTTGAGGGCATACGATGGGAGGGGAGGAAAAAGAAAAGAAAGAAGAGAGACTCAACAGAAGAGCTGGTCACCAACAAGCTCTGTAACCAAGCCCAAAATACTGAATCCAAGATCAAGCAGGAAGTAAGGCTGTTACCCTTCTTCATGGGGGCCTGAACCTGGGTAAAATCGTGTGTTCATTTGGATTTTAGACTCTAGAATTCGTTAGTGTGAGAGGTGCTGGGGTTTCCATCTGCTAGGGTTCGCCGGCTACCAAAGGCACCCCCCTACCGAACCAAACCCGGTCTGTAGACTTGGGCCTGTCAGTTGAAATACACCGACAGGGGCGCGCCAGGTAGGGGCCGGTAGTCGGTTTCTCCGATCATCTCTCCGGCGAGTTTTGGTGTTTTTCTTCCAGTTCCGTGCGTTTGGAGATGGAGGGTTCGAAGCATCAGGAAGGAGAAGAGTCAGACCATGTTCAGAGTGTGTCCCGGCAATCTCGTCGACTGCAAGACCGCCTCGCTCCACCCCCGCAGGGTGCTGGCGATGCTCCCGTGCCGGCGGTGGAGCATCCGGTGCGACGCCGGCTGGCCATGGAAGCGGCCACCCCGGCTCAGAATCTGCATGCCGCTCGTCTTCTCCTGGACCACCCTCCGGTGGAGCTTGCAGGAGACTCCCCGGCCACTCCGTGGCTGCGGGATCTTGCCGGCCTTGTTGGTGCGGCCCAACTTCGGGTAGGGCCCCCCGGCCGGCAGAGCATCGGTGGTATTTCACCCCCTGAGCGCTGGCCGGGGGCTCGCAGGCTCCACCGCCTGGTGGCGGCGTCCCGATCCGTAGGCGGGGCGAGGAGGAGGCTGCAGCCTGCCGTCCCGGTTCCGAAAGGAACCGTGAGGACCTAAGGAGTCATCTTGACGAAGCCCGCCGGCGGAGCGGCGACCTTCGCGGCCGTGTGCCACGCCGCCCGACTCAAGAGCAGGGGCGCGGCAAGCGGGCGGCCTCCGAAGACGGAAGTTCCTCTGACTCAGCGGAGAGTCCTATCTCTCGCTCTCCGGGCCGAGTTCCCGGTGGGCGCCCGGGCTTTGTTTATGGCGTTGGATATCAGGCGTTCTCCCGGCGGTTACGCCGTGTGGAGTGGCCCGAGAGGTTTCGCCCGGCGTCTATAGAAAGTTACGACGGCACTACCAATCCTGAGGAGTTCTTGCAAATTTACACCACGGTGGTGCGAGCGGCCGGCGGGTCCGGAAAAGTCATGGCTAATTATTTCCCGACGGCCTTGACGGGCTTCGCCCGTTCTTGGTTGTTGAACCTCCCGCGAGGATCAGTGCACTCGTGGGAGGAACTGTGTGGCCTCTTCGTCGCCAATTTCCAGGGCTCCTTCGCGCAGCCGGGCGTGGAGGATGATCTGCATGCCCTGGAGCAGCATAAGGGGGAGTCGTTGCGTGATTTTATCCGGCGGTTCTGCCATTGCCGCAACACGATTCCCCATATTTCGGAGCAATCGGTCGTCATCGCCTTCCGAAGAGGCGTTCGCGACCGCAAGATGAAGGAGAAGATGGCCACCCGCACTATTGGCACCACTTCTGAGTTGTTTTCCCTCGCGCATAAGTGCGCGCGGGCTGCAGAGGCGAGGGGGCCAGGATCTGGTCCCCAGGGTGGCCGAGGCAAGGATGAAGCCGGGACCTCAAAGGGTTCCGGCCCGTCAAGCAAGAAGGCGCGGAAGTGTGAGGCAGGAGAGGCCCGGCGGGTCTTGGCCGCCGAGCGTGACCGCGATGGCTCCGGGTCGCTGGAGTGCGACCGTCGGGATCAGCGCGGCAATCGCCGTGACCGGCGGGATGATGATCGCCGTGATCGGCGTGGTGATCGCCGCGACCAGCGTGACAACCGCCGCGGTCGTAGGAACGATCGCCGCGGGCGGAAGGAAAGAGGGCCTTGGTGCCCAATTCATCGAACTGACACCCATGACCTGGACAGCTGTCAGGTCGTGGACCGGATGGTAGAGCGGCGGATCAAGGAACGCCGCCCTCGTGATGATGAGCGTCACTCTCGTGATGGTGATCGTGGTGAAGACCCCGCCCCGCTGGCTTTCCAGCAGGCGGATCATACCTTGGCGTATATTTATGGTGGTTCATCCGCCCTTCGCTCTAATACCGCTTGTAAGCGGTTGAAGAGGGAGGTGTGTGCAACGGGGCCGGGCTCAGGGTCGCGTCGGATGCTGAAATGGTCGGAGGAGACGATCATCTTCGGTGAGCCGACCGATTCGACACGACCACTCGACATCTCCGATTGTGGTGTCGCCCACAGTCCGGAATGTCCGGTTGGGTCGTGTGTTGGTGGATGGAGGGAGTTCTCTCAGTATCCTGTCCTCTACGGTATTTCTGGCTCTTCAAATCGCGTGGCAGGATCTCCATCCATCGTTGCCTTTCTTTGGAATAGCCCCGGGGGTTAGTGCAATCCCGTGGGCAGTCGTCTCCTGTCACTTTTGGAGAAAAGGATAATTATCGTACTGAGTTGGTGGACTTTGAAGTCACTGATTTTGATCTCTCGTACAATGCTTTGCTTGGCCGACCGGCGCTGGCCAAGTTCATGGCGGTGACCTATTATGCATATATGGTGGTGAAGATGCCAGGGCCTGCTGGCCCCATAACCGTTCGAGTGGATCAGTCCGAAGCTCTGCGCTGTCATAAGTTTGCGCTTGATATGAGTGCCGCCACTTGTCCCGGGCGTGCTGATGCCGCCGCCGGGAGCCCTCGGTCCGGACCGTTACCGGCTCTGTCGGCGAGGTTAAGGTGGTCGCCCTGAGTGAGGGCGAGTCCCGCAAAACCGTCAACATTGGCGCCAGCCTCAGCGCCAAATAGGAAGACGCGCGTCACCTTCCTCGGTGTAATTCGACGTGTTTGCACGGCAACCATCCGATATGACCGGGTCCCGTGGAGGTGATCGAGCACCGTTTATAACGCCTCCCGAAGCGCCTTGTTGACAAAAGATCCGGCGGCAAGCTCCGGAGCGGCAAAATGTTATTCGGCAGGAGGTGGAGAAGCTGTTGGGCGCAGGGATCATTAGGGAGGTCATTCACCCTGAGTGGCTTGCCAATCCTGTGCTCGTCAAAAAATCCAACGGGAAGTGGCGAATGTGTGTCGATTTCACCGACCTCAACAAAGCTTGCCCGAAGGATCCTTATCCCTTGCCGCGAGTCGACCTTATTGTTGACTCTACGGCAGGTTGTGAATTATTATGCTTTCTGGATGCGTACTCTGGGTACCATCAAATTAGCATGGCGGTGGAGGATGAAGAAAAAACTGCTTTTGTAACCCCTATGGGTGTTTATTGTTATATTAGGATGCCTTTTGGTTTAAAGAATGCTGGATCCACTTACCAGCGTGCTATGCACATTACTTTCCGTCCACAGATAGGACGTAATCTTGAAGTATATGTTGATGATCTAGTCATGAAAGTCAAAAAAGGTGAAGACTTGATTCAAGACTTAGAAGAAACCTTCTCCAATCTTCGGAAGAATTGCTTGAAGTTAAATCCAGAGAAGTGTGTGTTCGGAGTTCCCTCCGGCAAATTGTTGGGGTTCCTGGTATCCAACCGGGGGATTGAAGCCAATCCGGATAAGATAGCAGCGATTGAGCACATGAAGCCGCCAAAGACGACTCAAACAGTTCAATGTTTGGTCTGGTCGCCTGCCTCCTGAGGCGATTCATTGCCTGATTGGGAGAAAGGAGCCTACCCCTATTTAAGCTATTGAAGAAAACTAATCATTTTGAGTGGACTGACGAGGCTCAGAAAGCCTTTGAAGACTTGAAGCGGTACCTTACCTCTCCTCCAAAGGTGGTTTCCCCACGCAAGGTGAACATTTGCCGCTTTGTATATTGTCACTTGCCCCGAGGTGGTCATTGTGTTGGTGGCGGAGAGGAAGGTGTCCGGCCGGTTTATTATGTCAGTAAAGTGTTGCATGAAGCGGAAACTCGATATCCTCAAGCTCAGAAGATGCTGTATGCGGTTCTGGTGGCGTCTTGGAAGTTGCGGCATTATTTCCAAGGGCGGGAAGTTACTGTGGTCACGACCTATCCGTTGCGAGAAATCTTGTTCAACCGTGAAGCAGAAGGTCGCATTGCCAAATGGTCAGTTGAACTGGGCGAGTTCAATCTTATGTTTGTTCCCCGCACTGCTATCAAAAGTCAAAAGCTGGCGGAGTTCGTTGCCGAGTGGACTCCCGCCACTCCTGAAGCGGAAGAAGCCCCCGCGTCGCCTCCCTGGACCTTATTTTTTGATGGTTCATTCAGATTGGAGGGCGCCGGGGCTGGCGTTATCTTAGTCTCCCCGTCTGGTGATGTGCTCCAGTACGTTGTTGCTCTTGATTTTAAAGCTACTAATAACATTGCCGAGTATGAAGGTCTGCTTGGCGGTTGCGTATTAACCGGCGCTAGGTATCCGGCGTCTTCAAGTCAAGGGTGACTCCCTGCTAGTCATCAATCAAGCGAGGAAGGAATATCAATGCCCTGACCCCACCATGGCGGCGTACTTGGCGGAGGTCAGGAAAATGGAGCGGCACTTTGAAGGATTGGGATATACTCATATCCCCCAACGTGATAATCATCTTGCGGATGGGCCTTCGCAGCTTGCATCCTCGAAGGCTCCTGTCCCGGTCGGGATCTTCGAAGAAAGACTATCGCGACCGTCCATTACAGCCCATGATTCAGATGGGAATGATGTTGTCACTGTCGCAGCCCCCGATTCAGGTGGGGACGATGGTATGGCTATCGAGGCCTCCAGCTCAGGCGGGGATTGCGGCGTTGCTGCCACAGCCTCCGGTTCGTGGAGGAAGGCGGTCGTTCGCTTCACCCCTGTGTCCGGAGGGAAGGCGGCGGTCTTTGCCAATCTGCGCCGGGAAAATGCCCGCCCAAATAAAGTACCAGGCGAACACCGAGTGCTCGCCACACTTGGCCGGAAAATCAGTGGATGGATCCGATCCTAGCCTTCCTGCGGGACCAAGTGATCCCCGACGATGATGCGTCAGCTGAGAAAATAGCACGTAAGGCCAAATGCTATACTCTGGTGGATGGGGACTTATACCGCCAGAGTAGAAACGGAATTCTACTGAAGTGCATCACTCGGGAAGAGGGGGCCCTGCTCTCTGATATCCATGGAGGCGTCGGGAGCCATATGTCCGGCCGAACGCTTGGTTGGCAAAGCGTTCGCCGAGGATTTTATTGGCCCATCGCCTCCAGATGCTTGCGAGCCGGTGAGGACATGCGGCTTGTCGATTCTTCACCGAGCAAGTCCACCGACCAGCCCAAGCTCGCAAACCATCCCGCTCTCTTGGCCGTTCATTTGTCGGGGCCGGATATCTGGGTCCGTTCGCTGGGCCACGGGGCTTCACCCACCTCTTCGCCGCCATCGACAAATTCACTAAGTGGGTCGGTTGAAGCGAAGACGATGCCATCACGGCTTCCGCCACAAATTTATGCATGGGATATTCACTCGCTTTGGAGTCGCTAATCGCATTATCACCGACAATGGAACTCGGTTCACCGGTCAAAGGCATTTCGGAATTTGTGATGAGATGGGCACCAAAGTATGCTTTGCTTGGTTGCCCACCCTAAGAGCAATGGTCAAGTGGAGTGCCAATGCATTAGTATTGAAGGGTCTCAAGACAAGAGCGTTTGATCGACTCCTGGCGGGGCGCTGGATTGAAGAACTTCCGTACCGTCTTGTGGTCGCTTGTACCACGCCCGGTCAGACTCTTGGCGAGACGCCCTTCTTCTTGGTGTATGGAGCGGAAGCTGTTCTCCCCTCCGAGCTGTCATTTGGCTCTCCGCGCGTCTCTGTTTTCAGCGAGGAAGGCCATGAAGATATCCGGCAGGAAGATGTCAACCTCCTGGAAGAAGTTCGTGACCGGGCCGCCCTTCGCGCCGCCCGATACCAGCAAAGTCTCAGGCGATACCATGCCACCCGGGTTTCTGAGAGAACACTGGCAGTGGGTGACCTGGTTTTGCGCAGAGTTCAGGCGCATGCTGGGTTGCATAAGCTGTCTCCCCGGTGGGAGGGCCCCTTTAAGGTGGTCTCAGTATCTCGACCCGGGGCGGTCCGGCTAGCCACTGAGGACGGCCGAGAATTGGCAAATTCCTACAATGTGGAGTTGTTGCGAAAGTTTTATCCGTGAAAAACTTTCGCTTTGATCAGCCTTAGGATAGACTTATCCCCAAGCTGATCGGCGGTCATTGGTTGTCGATAATGTTATTGTCTTAAAGATTTTCGACTTTGTCATTGTTCCATCTCTTTGTGCGCCTCTTGAATAGTCAGTGCATGGAGGCTATTGGTTCTTAGGTTTTGGCGGTCCTTGCGGTCCATAATTATGCCCGTATCCGTGTCGGGAGAACGGCAACGAGGCGGATTCGCACGTTGTTTAAATGTGGTTCATACACCTCGGGTTGGCTCTTAGAAGCACCGTAGGTCGTTACCACAAACACTGCTGGCCTAGTATCCTTCCTGGTAGTTCGCTGCTTCGCTGCACAGTGCCATGGGCTGTGTTTGGAAGGAACGGCAGCGTGTGGAGGCCAAAACGGGTGAACCAATATTACCCCATGCGCCGACTTTTGTTGTCATAATCTGTATTGAATGCGTTCCGCCTGGCATTTATTTATCTTTACAATAACCGCGTGTGTGTGTGAGTAAAACTTTAAAGCTTTGGCTCAATTTGAAAAAGAAAGTTAAGGGTCGCCAAGGCTCAAGTGGTCGCCAGCTTGAAATTTGGTCGCCCAAGGCTCAGTGGTCGCCCAGTGCTAGGGGCTGGTCGCCCCAATCGCTGGGTTAGGCGCCACTAATCGTAAGCAGATAAGTATTTTAAGTAATACTCTTGCTTGTTCGCTTATGAAAATACTAAAATTAATCAAATTATGCATGGTTATTATGGATGTCGCAAACCTGACGGCTCCTTGGTGATAAAGGAAAAGTCTTCAATGTGAGTGTTTAGTAAAGTCAGGTGACCAGAGTGTAAGTTGGGCACGGAGCTCAAACACGGCTCGTACACCTCGGGTTGGCTCTTAGAAGCACCGCTGGTTGTCACCGTTGAGCGCCGCTGGCCCAAGACCACTCCTGGGGACTTGCTACTTTCTGCGCCACACTGGGGTACGATTCTAAGAGATCACAAGGATTTAAGTTCCGAAGAGGTTTCAGCCAACGATAACCCTGCATAAAATCTTAACAGCAAAATCATTCTATGCTCAAACACAAACTATTGCGCTTCAAAGCTGGCTTTGCCTAAGCCCTATGTAACTTATGCGTATAATGCTTACACTTGTGGCTAGTTGCATGCAACCTTTGCAGGAATTCTGGGACATTGCTTAGGCTCAAAAGCCTAATTGGTGCCTTAGCCGAGTTGTGGGCTGGCCACCTGGCAATTTCAGCATGCAATATCGGATAAGCATGGCAAACAAACATAAAGGTAAAACTGGGAAGCATCCATTACAACTAAAGTTAATTGAAATGTTCTTACAGACAAAAAGGAAATTGATCAACAAAAGAGGTAAAAGCAAAAAAAGTGGGGTGGTGGCCTAGCCCCTCACTTATCGCCCACGTCGATGTCGCCGGCGTCTTCTTCCTCCGCCACCGGGGTGGCAACATCCATGGCCGGCTGCTGTACTTGCAGCTGCTCAGCCAAGTATTCGGCGGCTGCCTGCACACGTGCCTCCGCCAGGGCGGCGTTCCCCATGATGCCGGTCTCCATCGCCGCCATCGGGTCCAAGGAAGCATCGCGGCTGGCCCAACAAGCCAGCACGAAGGTGGCGGTCATCACCGCAACCTCTTGCCCCTCCTGGTGGCGTGTGGCGTGGCGGCGGCGATCCCGAGCGCCTCCGCGGCCTGGTTCGTCGCGTGGGCGTACTGCAGGGCGGTGTCTTGGAGGGGCGTCTCCAGCACCACGCCTAGAGGTTCCAGGTATCTTTTGATGCGCTGAAAAGCTCTCTTGAGCATGGCGGCGAGATTGCGCCTGAGGCGGTCAGCCTCATATTCAGAGGTCCTCTGCGCCGCCTCGGCCCTTTCTGCCCGTTGCTGCATGGTGACCAGGGCGGTCGCGGTGGTCCTTTCCTGCGCCACCGCTGTATCCGACCTCTCCCGCTCCCGCGCTAGCTCATCGATGGCCCCCGTCAGTTGCCTCGCCGTCCGAGCCCCATGCCCGGCGGCCGTGGCAAGGAGTGCGCCAAGCGAGCTGTGTAAGTTGCTGAGCTCGGTGAAGAGCTCAGCGGAGCGTTCGGCGGGGGTGGTGATGGTCCGGGAGGCGAGTTGGTGAGGTGCACTGGCGTCGGGGCCGCCTGCCCCAGTTCCCGTGGTAGTGGCGGTTGGCGGCGTCTGGGCGGAAGTCTCCGCTGCAGGCGCGGGTGGCGTCTGCTCCCTGGGAGCATCTTGAGGGGCCGCCCTTGGCGTCGCCCTCAAGCTGAAGCTGGCCTTGGGGACCTCCAGCCCGCCTTGTCGGGTGGCGGCCGGGGTCCCCGTAGCAGGAGGTGGTGGCGTCGCGGAGGGCGAGATCGGCGCCGCAGGAGGAGTCGGAGAAGAGGCCGGCGCCGTGGCAACTGGCGCCGTGGTCGTCGGAGCTGGCGCCTGCTGTGGTGGCACCGGTGGCGAGGGTGCCGGTGGCGCCGGAGGTGGAGATGCTGGCGCCGCGGGCGGCGGCGCCGGTGCGGTCGGTGCTGCAATTGGGGCGGTTGGTGCGGCCGCCCCGTGTGAAGTCACCGCCACCTTTGCACTGGTGGCGGCGGAGATTTCGCCCGCGCGGCGGGTCTTCTTCGCGTCCGGGCTTGGAGCATCCGGAACAAGTGGCCGCTTGCCCGCCGCCCGGTCGGTGGGGAGGTGTCGTCCTCGATCGTCGGTAGCGGCGGCACAAAGGCGAGGCCGGTGGAGTCCATTGGCGGCAACAACCTGACGATCCTCAGGCGCTCCGCAGACTCCAAGTCGGCGAGTGGCCGTGCCGATGAAGGGAAGTCCAAATCAGTTGGAACCGGCGGCATGAGCCCGGAGAGCCACGTGGTGATGCGTGGCCCATCCAAATTTCCCGCACCTGGCCAAAGTTAGAAAAAGACTGCCGGTTGATGGGGAGCAATACGGAAGGAGCATAAAAAGAAAAAGATGAAGACTTACGACCGGGAAAGGTGCAGGTGATGTAAATGCTGCGCTGTGTATTGCCATCTTTGGGTGAATCTGGCGCGAAGGGGCTAAGTCTTCGGGATACAAAATCCCTAACAACCATTGCCCCAGTTAAACCGGAGCTCCACAAGTTGATGATGCGGGCCGCCATTGCCCGGAGCTCCGCCGTCTCTTCGACGGGCGACTTCCAGTTCTCGATGACCGCCGCTGGTCCGGCGGGCACCCCCAGGACATCTATGCCGCTGTCGTCATTAACGTCTGACCATTCGATCTTGCCAGCCCTCAATTTGACTGGCTGGAAGAACATTTCGCAGAGGTGTGCGAAGATAGCGAGAAAAAGAATGGAGTTGGGGGTGAGGTGAAGATGATTGATTTCATAGAAGTGGAGAACGGTGAGAAAAAAATCAGAGAAAGGCGGTACCAAGCCCGCCATGATGCCCCACACGGTGATGATGATCTCGTCGGCGGGGCACTGTGGTGTGGGGGTCCCAGCCCGAAAGAAGAGAGGGCCCTCCGGTACGATCGTGTGGAGCCTCCCTACTGTGTAAGAATCTACGCTGGAGGGAGGAATGGAAGGCAAAGCAGGAGGAGCCATGGAGGCAAAAGTGACAAGAGGCAAGAAAAGCTTAGAGGAAGAAGACGAAGTTTACAAAGAGTGCTAAAAGCGTGAACTGCTTGGGGCGGATGGATCTATATGTATCCCCCACTCGCACCGACGGTTCACGAAAGGACAAGGTTGTGCGCCGTTTCGGGTCCCAAGGAAAATCAATGGATGCGGGAAGGAATCGAGGCGGTCGCATCCTGATGAGTGGTGGCCCCATCCAAGAATGCACCGACATTTAATGTAAGGATTTTGAAAGACTCTGATGTGTGTTCTTGGGTGGGCCCGAGGGCTACTGTCGGCGTACTATACACCGGGGTACCCTCTTCGCCGCGACAAAGCGCGTGGGCTCACGTGCGATCGGCAGCGGTGGGTGTTTACACCCGTCCACGTAACGCCGATCCACGTGGCGCGCGGCGAAAGTGGGGCGACCACGCCGCCGCCCGGCGCCCAACCCACGTGGCGGCTTTGGCGGCGGTTACGAAAGCACGCCCACCCACCGGTGTCGGTCCACGTGGCGCGAAGGCGAAGGTGGGGCGACCACGCCTGCCGCCGGCGCCCGGCCGCGTGGCGGCTTTGGCGGCGGTTGGCGCACGCCCAGCCCACCGGGTGTCGGTCACGGGCGTGGCGGGCGCGGCAGTGGCGACCACGCCGCTTTCGCCGGCGCCCAGCCCACGTGGCGGCTCGGGCGGGAGGTTGGCGAAACACGCCCGCACCACCGGTGTCGGTCCACGTGGCGCGCGGGTGAGTAGGTGGGCGACCACGCCCTGCTCGCCCGGCGCCTAGCCCACGTGGCATGCGGGCGAGCACGCCTCGTTTGCTCCGCTGCCATGCAAAAGGGTGGGATGCGGTGGCTTCATCCCGAAGTTTCGCCGCCGATGCGTGTCGAGACAGCTCTTTGTACTAGGCATGTCGGCCCCAAGGAATTCTGCTACAAGCCCGTTCCTCGGACGCCTCACCTACATCTCAGAGAGGTCACATTCGGAAGAACCGAGCGAAGGCATGCGCTGGCATTAATTAGCGCAAGGAACGGGACAACAGATAAAGGTGTAATAAATGCATGTAAGATAAACATGATGACATCCTCCTCTATCGACTCGTAAGCCCGGGCATATAAGGGCACTTGAGGGCATACGATGGGAGGGGGAGGAAAAAGAAAAGAAAGAAGAGAGACTCAACAGAAGAGCTGGTCACCAACAAGCTCTGTAACCAAGCCCAAAATACTGAATCCAAGATCAAGCAGGAAGTAAGGCTGTTACCCTTCTTCATGGGGGCCTGAACCTGGGTAAAATCGTGTGTTCATCTGGATTTAGACTCTAGAATTCGTTAGTGTGAGAGGTGCTGGGGTTTTCATCTGCTAGGGTTCGCCGGCTACCAAAGGCACCCCCTACCGAACCAAACCCGGTCTGTAGAATTGGGCCTGTCAGTTGAAATACACCGACACATACCAAGCCATCAATTTCGATGGTGATGTGAGCGTGACCCCATCCGCGCCAAAAACCTTACCTGAAACCAAAGCTGGCTTCGCCTCCGTGATTAATCGCCCGCATTGTTCCCCAGCAAATTTCATGTGCTAACAAGATTCAACCGAGCAGTGACTTTAGAAAAAAGAATTCGTAAGCATCTTCTTATGTTACTATAATTCTTCTTCAGTTCAGCTAAAAAATACTCTTCTTTAGTTTAACTAGCTGCTATATATACCCAAGAAATATACAGAACGTGTAGTATGTCACAGCTTTGTTATCATCCCTATATGTTACGGAGAGCCGTCGTATCCATTTCTTATCAGTTAGTTTTGAATACAATTTATTTTCTTTTACTTACAACTTTATGTAAATTGGATCGAAGCTGTACTAAAAAAAATATCCGCTTGAAGCAGCCAACGGGTTCCCAGTGACTACAACTACAAGCCTACAACCAACCCCAACCATACCAACAGCAAAAGAAAAGGAATCGGAGTCCAAACAAATAATAGAGAAAAAAAGGGCCACCTGTAAAACACTTTTGAGAAGAAATTCGGTGAGCAGTCCAAATTCCTGCGCGTTCAGTCCCGGATCGTCAAAAGCCGGAAGCAGGCAGCAGGCTACCAGCTACCACGATCTCTCATAAAATCCAAATCATCCCTATATTAAATTTGGGAGGTTTTCCGGTTCCTCAGCGCGCCGCGTCATCGCCTTGGCGATGTGGCCGCTCGTGCTCTCGCCGCGTCGCGCGTGGGAACAGCGCAGCGCTCGGCCGTGCGTACGGCGGCCACCGGGTTGAGCCACGTCGATACGCCTCTTGCATAGCTCAAAAATTTTGTCGCTCACTTTTCGCATGCGAGTGCGCAGCGCAGCGGTGAGGTCGCTCGTATTCTGTCCGGCGGCCACCCATGTTCAAATCTTCCTCGCGCAGCCCCGGGCTTGATTTTTTGTTGGTCGACGCGTGGCAGCATTTGTGACCTGCGCGGCGTGTTCTTCCGTTTTTTTGCCGACGCGTTCGCACATGTCCATCCTCGACCTCTCTGGCTGTGCCTCGCTGCCGCCGATCGACCCGACATGCAGGCTGAGGGCGCCTCCGAGTAGACCCCGGCGCCGGCCCGCGGGACGGCAGTCGACTCGCTGCTCCTCTTGCAGTCGCCGCCGCCTTCCCGCTTCGCTCTAACGACGACCAGCTCAAGCGCGCACGCGGCGGCCCGCGCCTCCGTCGCCGCCGCTCCATCGCCGCCTCGCTCACGCCGAGACCCGCACCCCACCCTCCTCGGCGACCAAGTCATGGACCTCTTCCACAATGCGTCAAGTTCGCCTCGAGAGAACGAGTCGCCTCTAACGAAGTCTTCTCCACCGTCGAAACCCTAGACCACTCTGTGTCTCTTGCTGAGCTTGCTTTTCTTTTTCCCGGGAAATTTGAGCGAAAAATTAACCGAAGAACACCAGGAGCTGGGGCTCATTGACCACCTCAAGAAGATCATCCAGACGGGGAGGAGGAGGATTTGACATGTGCTTCTTCCGGTAGCGGCTCCTGCTCGCGTTATCCATCTAGCTCGCTTTCCTGTTCCGGTTCATCGGATCTGTGAGAGTCACGCTGAATCGCCGTGTTTTTTGCGGGGGCGCCGGCCGACCAGGACACCTGCTTCTCCAACAAGCAGGCCAAGCTGCTCAAGACGCAGAAGTTCGCGCCCGTGCTTGACCACCTGGTTAGTTTGTTTGCTCATGTGCTCCATGCCTCGATCGGGTTGTAGTGAACGTTCCGCGCTGTCTGCTGTTGTTTCAACGCCAACTCAATTTTTTTTTATGTTGGGTTAGCGATAGGTGGACATGAGTACATGACGAAGGTCAAGATGGACGTGATGAAGCCATGGATTGCGACGCTGGTCACTGAGCTTCTTGGGTTTGAGGACGAAGTTCTCATCAATTTCATCTGCGGCCTCCTTGATGAGAAGGTGAAGTTTTTGGAGAGATGGTTTATTTAACTTGAGCGATGGTGTTTGCTTATTATGTCCTTGTTGAATTGTGTGCGCATGGTATGTAGGCAGCTGGCAAATTTGGTGAAAACAGGCTCATTGAACCAAACTCCATACTTGGTTCATGTAGGGCTTGTATGTAAGCAGCTTGAAGAATGTGGCATACAAATTAAAACCCGTACTACTTTGTGGTGTATGCATGTGTATTTCTTTTCAGGAATTATATTCAAAAGGAATGCACGGGCTTGTTTTTATACACAGAATCTAAGTTCAATTTCTGGAACTAAACCGGAGCAGCTTCTAATGATTCACAAAATTCCAACTGCATTTGGTTATTCTTGGAAACTTTTCCAAAATTTGCCAAACAAAGCCGGGTTTGGGTTTGTAACAATCAATTATGGTTAGACAACACACTTTTCTTTTTTTCTTTTTGGAAGTAGTGTTTTTGGCCATGTCGTTCAGCTCTTTGTTGTCGTGCTATAGAATTTCTTTTTTGGTTAGTTAACCCAAACTAAAGTACTGTGTAGCTGCCTTGTGTTTGGCTAACGATTAAGATTGGTTGTGTTCCAGGTAATAGTAGGTGATCATGTGCTTAATACAGTTTTGGTTGCTTTTTTGTTTGTTTTCAGGAGGTGGATGGGAAGAAGATACAGATCCAATTGACAGGATTCATGGAGAAGAACACAGTGAAGCTCATGAAGGAGCTGTGGAGCCTCCCCTCACTACGCAGCAAAATGCCAGTGGGGTGCCCCAACAATTTTTGGATGCAAAGGAGGCTGAGTTTCAGCAGAAAAAGGTTTGTGTGAACATATTACTGTATTGCCACTATATTCGGATGGCACATTTTGGATATGCTGTTTTCAGTTAACTCATAAGCTAGAGCACATACAAAAAGTATATTCAGCTAGCGTAGGCCTTCAGACTGGTCTAAAAGTTTCTCTGTCGACTGAGAGAAAGCAAGCTGTCATCACGATGGAAGTTGTAAATGACCTCCTTTATTTTGTTCTTGGATGTTGTGCTTAGATTTTTATTGTGTCCTGGGTGTATTTTCCCACAGTCAAAATTTTTACAATGGAAAATTTGTGGAAGACTTTATAAAATTATTTTCTAAGGCCAACACAATAGGACCGAATCCTATGATGCTATCCCATGCTAATGTATCCAGAGCGATGGCTTGCTTTGAGCACTCTAATTTCTTCAAAGTGACGGTCTTTGGAGGCCATTCTTTCGTATGTGATTCATTGAATACAATCAGATTTTTTGTGTTCTTTTGGATTTTCTGTTTATATGGCGAAATTGGATTTCTTTAGGTCTCATAGAGTTGTATATGGGACTTAATTTTTAGAAAAAATTATTTTCTCATTAATTCCGTCTCTTTGCATGTAGGCAGAGGAAGCTAAAATTGCCCAGAGATCCGTATGAACGAGAGAAAGATGGAAAGGACACTGAATCGGAGAAACACAAAATTATGGTGAGCTAATTCTTCCACCAGTTTTCTTATATAATTGATTTTAGGGTTATCTTTTGACCTCTTGTGTTTCGATGCCATTCAGATAGCTTCTCCGATTATTTCGGTTCATATCGTTCTTTGCCTCCGGACTCTTCAGAGGATGGGGATACCGTAACTCTCATGGTGATCCACTTGGCCTGCTTTGAATAATCCAGTCTTGATCTTTGAGAAAGAAAAGGAACTGAACTCAAGCATAGTTCAAGAACAAAGAGCCGCTTAGTTGTTAGCTTCTTGAGAAACTCAAGCTACCGCTTTAAATGCACGGCATCCAATCGATAATATTTATAGAACTTTCTTCTTTGAGACCCCTCCCTTTTTTTGAAGGAAAAACATCCATATAATACCTATATTTGAGATTTCCTTCATTTGTTTTCTCAGACTATGCATCATTATTGTTTTATTTTCTTGTCCACGAAATACCCACACTTATGTTTGTTTCTGTTCAGCTCGTTCTCCTTACATTCGCACAACATGTAGCTTTTTTGAGGCATTACCTAGCAGCTTCGGTGTTGTTAACAGGTGCGGCGTTTTCTTTTCCCTCATCTCTTCTTGCTCCAATTACACTCTGCTCTGCCAATCTATTGCTTAGTTGATTAATTGGTTGAAAAGGGCTTGTTGCAGTGATTCTTATTTCTGAAATAATTCGTTTGTGCACACCATCTGTTTGTGCATATGCATGAGGAGGAAGGCTGTACATAGGACGAGATTAAGGACCGCGCCGGAGTGGATTGAAGGGTATGGGAAACAGAGAAACGCTGATGTATTGGACATGTATATTGCATCCATGTGCAGGAAGTCGTATTAGTCTGCAGTTGGCCACTTTGGTCGCATTTTTATTTGAGCAGGCCTGCATTAAAGAGGAAAAAGAACGGCTGAAATCTACAAAATATCAGGTAAGCTCTATATATTTGAAGCTGAAATACTGCTAAACTTATGCCAGGTTTCTAGATATTAATTAAGATGCACCCATTCAGTGTAGTTACCAGCATGGGTCCAGGTGCTCTAACTCAGTATTTCCATTTGCAGAGGTCAATTTTACGTTGAGGTTACTTTGCAGATCCACCAACTTTGTAAAGGATTCATCTACACTTGAAGCCATCTTGAAAAAGCCACATGTACAATATAAACTTCTTGATAAGCATGGATATGGAAATGAGCATTTATCTCGAATTGAGAAAGAATGTGGAGATTGATATCGGTATGAAGGATTCATAGCACTACGGCGATGTCAATTACAGCGGTAATTTGCTTTATGATCATGTGCTTTTGTTTTGAAGTAAATTTATATAAGACAATTTCTTTGAACCGCAAGAAAAATGGTTCATACATGATACATCATTTAAGATGCCCAACATAATGCATATCGCATCCCTTGTGCAATTTAATTGCCATTCTATGGATTTCGGTTCTTTTTCTTTATTGAGCAACTTGTTTATCTCTTTGGTAGTCAGTGATTCTGCTGGGACTCCCAACTTGCGATGAGTTGATTATTTTATCTTTATCCATTGTAATAAAGAATGTTGGTGTAACTTTTTCTTGCTTTGCTTGAGAAAAGACGTGCTCCATTAAATTTGATAAGTTCGGTTGTTAATACCTCTTGTTTTTCTACTTATAAACCGACCCTCATTGTGTTTTTCCTTGTAAGATTGTAAATCAGAACACAGAAACTTCACGAAGACTTGGATTACCACTCAATGACAAATCTATCACCAAGCTCGTGAGAAACTTTCCAAGGTATGTGAACCATCCGCTCTGTGAATATATTTTCTTTTCTAGAATAGCATTGAGAATATGTTTAAGAACCGTACATAAGATAACCTGCCAAGATAATGGCATATATCAATAACATGCATTACACAGTTCTTCATTTATTGACGCAAATGTTGCCTGCACTACTCTCTTTTGTGATAATCAATGATTTAGAATTCTCAAGATGTTAGTTGCTACAGGTTTTGATTTCTTGGCTACATCTTGTCTAAACTTTTATGTCATGTACATACATAAGCGTTTAAAATAAGCAAGCTCAGGTTGTATATTATTTAAGATTTGTAAGAAGCGGTGTCGGTTTTGTGGTTACATTTAATACAATTCACATTATGATTCATTTTTAGGTAAGGCCACAAACAATAGGTCGTGCTAGCGAGAATTGGTGGTGTAAGACGTAAGCCCACCGATAATGGCTGTTCTTCTCATCTAGATGGAGAGCAACCGCATGGCTAACCACAGAGACACCAGACATACTTGAGATCCGCTATGCCAAGGCGCGATTCTTGAGCGAAGTGGTTCATGCCAGCCACCATCGCATAACTAGATATGCTCTGTGGCTATTACAGGCGAGGGCGAGCCAGCCCGGCAGAGCGAAGCTGCTCACTCATTCGCCGTATGCAGGCGAGGGATGTTAGAAGTCTCCCAAAATAGCACTTGATCAATCGCCAAAACGTCTGCTTGAATCTGCGAAAAAGATCTACACACGCTCGAGTTACAAGATATCAAACTATCTTGCGGCGAAGACTCGACGGAAAACCATCACAGAGGCTAATTGCGAATCAAAAGCAGCGATTAGCATTGCCGAAAAAAGCATAACACCTCTGTAATACTTCGCAGATCAACCAAATCAGCAGATTGTTTTTTTTTTTGCTGGCGACATCAGCAGAGTGACCAATTTTTCATTTCTTATATAGTCGATATTCCGCATCAATCGATCTGTTACAAGTAAACCGACTCAACTCAAATCTGTTTTTGTTTTTATATTTGCTACCTACTTAGGACTCCGTAGCATACTAAAACGAGACACTATCGAAAATGCAACTACAACAGATACTAAAAAGAAGATCAGAATAGGAGGCTACTTGCGTCATGGCCCACCTCTTGCTTGGGACGACGGCCCTTACCGGTGAGGAGCATATCACAAACCAGAGCAAAGATCGCTATCATCACGTCTGAAGGATCTTCGACAATCAGAGGTCGGAAGTCGCCCGCGTGGTCATCGAGAAGGGCTCTGACATCGCCCAGAGCTCGCGAGTTCGATCGTCGCCAAGCCAGCCGGAGCCCATGTCGCCCAAATTTTGTCATTGAGGAACCGCTAGTAGTAAATGTTAAAGTATTACAAAAACGCAAATGCATTTGGCGATGTTAGAGGCCCTAGAGTAATGTCGCGGGCAAACGAGTCGATAGAAGGAGTTCATCGACATCCTCTAATTTGCCCAGTTCCCAAATTTTCCTAGCTCGCATCGATTACGGGCAACCGCATTGGGACGCTTAGGCCGAATCATACCGAAATGCAAATGCATGTGATATGCCGCTTCTGACGACCTGAAGAATGGATGGTGAATTGTTTTCCAAAATTTGACGTCATCTTACGCAGTTTTTTTCCGCACTACGTTTTGCCTATGAAATACATAATACATAAAAAAAAACATCTAGATAGGTTATTTTCGAATAGGCCCTTCAGATCTCTTACATTTTTCTTGCAGTTCTTTTCTTCGGTCCTAAAATCCCGTGAAATACCTCAGAAATTATATCTAGCTAAGTTTTTTTCAACAAAATTGACCTAAAAAAACTTAAATTTTTATTGCTATTCTTTTCTTCGATCAGAAAATCATCTATATGCGTCGCCGTCCACCTGCGCGGCGCGGCGTGAAAAAACTTTTCCCATGGAATTCCACTCATTTCTACCAATTAAAATCATCACACGCGCTCACTAGCTTAGAGGTGGGCACTGGGCTGGGCTTTTTTGGCCGGCACGAGGCACGCCCGACCCGACACGAGGCACAACCCGACACGGTACTGTTCTAAACGGGCCGGACCGACACTGCATTTGAAGTCCGGGCGCGTCTGGCCCGCCAACCGGCACGATGGGCGGCCCGCCCGCACGATCCGGACCGTGCTTAGGGCCGACACGCCCAAACAGCATGCACTGTGTTGTAATGTGGATGAGTAAATCAAGGAGTAAATGCATAACTGCATGCATGTGACTAGAAGGAGCAACTAAATCAAGGAAATCGAGAAGAATAAACACAATATAATTTTGTTTCGACCGGAGAAAAAGAAAGTTCTAAATAAATAAAAAAGAAATCAATCCGTGATCATTTTCTCTTATAGTAATAGTATAAATAGGCGGACTGGACCGCACGGCACGGCGAGCATCGGCGCAAATGGGCGTGTTTAGGCTCGCCAATGCGAATCGAGCCAGCTCGACCCGGTACGGCGAGTACGATGGGCCGTCACGGCCCGACACGGTTTAAATCCGAAGCACGATAAGCCCATACCAGACCTGCCCGGCCCGGCACGACGCCCACCTCTGCACCAGCTGCATTTCTCGCTACAAATGCTTCAGCCTTAGCGATTCCACCATCTTCTCCACTGCTCTTGCTCGCCCACTTCTCTCTCCCCTCTTCTTCTTCCACTTCTCTGTGTGCGCCGGTGTGTGCATGCCTGCGATTTGGTGGGTGTGCAGCATTGTGTCGTTCGATCCCTGAGGCGCCGGGGGATTTGAGATATGACGTCCACGGCGTACTCGCGGCCGTCGAAACTGCCGGGCGGCGGAGGCGGCGAGCGGAGGCTGCCGCCGCGGTTGATGAGGAGTCTCACCACCAAGATCGAGCCCAAGAAGCTCGGCGTCGGCCTCCTCGCCGGCTGCTGCCTCGCTCTCCTCACCTACGTCTCCCTCGCCAAGCTCTTCGCCATCTACTCCCCTGTATTCGGTGCGTACTGGTTCCAATCCAATCCAGGGAGCTATACATTCGATTAATCCCCAATCTTCCTCTCTAATCTAATCTAATGGGGGCTGGCTGTTGAATCCGTTCTCAGCCAGCACGGCCAACACGTCCGCCCTGCTGCAGAACTCACCGCCGTCGTCGCCCGTCCCGGAGACGGAGGCTATTCCGCCCCAAGAAACAACATTTACTGGCGGCAACAACGACAGGATCTCATCGATCTTCCGGAGGAGAAGCAGCCGGCGGCGGCGGGAGAGTCTCCAGAACGCGGCTTGCCGGAGGCGCTCTCGAGAAAGGTCGACGCGGAGAAGGCGGCAGCGACCTCGGAGTCAAAGCCATGTAAGGAATCTTTCCTCTTTCTCTGCCCCTTGCGCACCTTGGAAAGCAGAAAACTACCGGGCAAGCAGGCAAGTTCTTTTACTGCCTTCTCACTGAAATTTAAAGCTCTGTACTTTGCAATCTAAGAAGAAATTGTTGCGCCCACCACAATGCCCACTTCTTGACGCGATTAATTTGGGATGGATTAGATAGAAATGCGCGAGATCTGACGTGTTTCAACGGAGATTTGTTGGTAATCTTGTTGGTTAATTCAGCTGAGAAGGTTGGGGAGGAGAAGAGCAATGGCGGCGCGGCGGCGGCTAGGGAGGGTGATGCAAAGATGACATGCGACGAGAACGGCGTAGACGAGGGCTTCCCGTACGCGCGGCCGGCGGTGTGCGAGCTCGATGGCGACATCCGCGTCAGCCCCAAGCAGAAGACTATGTACCTCATGAACCCGTCCGGCGCCGGCGGCTTCGACGAGAGTGGTGAGAAGCGGCTCCGCCCATACGCCCGCAAGGACGACTTCCTCCTCCCGGGCGTGGTGGAGGTGACCGTAAAGTCCGTCCCCTCCGTGCCGGCGGCGCCGCAGTGCACGAAGCACCACCGCGTCCCCGGTGTGGTGTTATCCATCGCCGGGTACACAGACAACTTCTTCCACGACATGACGGACGTGATGGTCCCGCTATTCCTGACGACGGCGCACCTCAAGGGCGAGGTGCAGCTTCTGATCACCAACTACAAGCCGTGGTGGGTGCAGAAGTACAAGCCGCTGCTGCGCAAGCTATCTAACTACGACGTGATCAACTTTGACGAGGACGCCGGCGCCCGGCGTGCACTGCTTCCCGCAGGGGTACCTCGGCATGTACCGCGACCGGGACCTGATCATCTCGCCGCATCCGACCCGCAACCCGCGAAACTACACAATGGTGGACTTCAACCGCTTCCTCTGCGACGCACTGGCGCTGCCCCGCCACCGGCCCGCGGTGCTCGGGGAGGAGTCCGGGATGCGGCCCCGGATGCTGATCATCTCCCGCGCCGGCACGCGCAAGCTGCTGAACCTGGACGAGGTGGCCGCGGCCTCGTCAGAGCTGGGGTTCAACGTGACGGTAGCGGAGGCCGGCGCCGACGTGCCCGCCTTCGCGGCGCAGGTGAACTCCGCGGACGTACTGCTGGCGGTGCACGGAGCCGGACTGACGAACCAGATCTTCCTGCCCACTGAAGCGGTGGTGGTGCAGATCGTGCCGTGGGGGCACATGGACTGGATGGCGACCAACTTCTACGGGCAGCCGGCGCGCGACATGCAGCTCCGGTGCGTGGAGTACTACGTCAGCGAGGAGGAGACGAGCCTCAAGCACAGGTACTCCAGAGAACACATGGTGTTCAAGGACCCCAAGGCGCTCCACGCGCAGGGGTGGCAGGCGCTCGCCGAGACCATCATGAAGCAGGACGTCGAGGTGAACCTGACCAGGTTCCGGCCGTTCCTGCTGCAAGCGCTCGACAAGCTACAGCAGTAACAGCAAGCCACAGCTTGAGATTCACTGTTCACAGGCACAAAATACAAGAAGAACAAGGCATTCTAGTACTACTACTAGAAATACAGGAAAGAGAGGATCTGATCAAAGCAGGAGGAAGAGGAAGAGGCTTCAAATTGGCAATTGGTTGGTATAACAATTTGGATAGTGCATCTCTATTGAGCAGTTTTTTTAGTCATATGGACTATACTACTACCGTATGTTCGTAAGTTAATCCCAGCCAAAGAGATGAATTGTTGGTGATCTAGAGAGAATTCCAGGGTGTTGTTAATAGTAGCAGTATACTTTAAGTAAATTGAAGATTGATGGTTGTTTCTGTACATCATCTTTGTTGAAGTATAAGTAAATTATCTACTTTTTCTCATCAGTTTAAGTTTTTAGATGAACTGGCTGGTGCATGCAACTTAATATGGTATCAGAGCCAAGATATCTTAAGTTCAAGACCCGGTTGACGCAATTAAAAAATAATAATTACAGTCCACTTCTTTTCCATGTCCTAAGCCTGAGAGAGTCTGCACGTGAGGAGGAGTGTTGAAGTATAAGTGAATTGCCCATCTTTCCTCATTAGCTTAAGCTTTTGGGTAAACTGGCTGGTGCATGCAACTCAATATGGTATCAGAGCCAAGAGGTCTCGAGTTCAAGACCCGGTTGACGCAATTAAAAAAAATTGCAGTCCACTTTTATTCTACATTCTAGGCGTGAGGGGGAATATTGAAATATAAGTGAATTGTCCATCTTTTCTCATCAATTTAAGCTTTTAGATAAACTGATTGGTGCATGCAACTCAATAATCTTGTTATGGGTGAGTAGCAAGAAGACTACAAGAGGTACGTGTAGGGACCTGCATTATGTCAATGTACTGCCGCATTTTAGTCAGAAATTTCCGTATGACTCTGTTCAGCTGTGCATTCCATCTGCCTCTGCCTGCGGGACCACCTGCTGGTGAGTTCAATAATCAGAAATGGTACCTTTGACTACAAAGGGCCTCTCTACACGTATCAATTGATGAACTGCATACTGCAAGCCTGGAACTACTACCGATGTCGGAGGATCTCCTGATCTCTGCAGTAACTTGCTCGTGCATTCGTGGCCAGAAGGAGCTTCTGGCAAAATGTAAATGTGTCAGCATCTAGTGCTACCGCTAATCAAAGGGAAGGGAAAAGCATCAATGCTTTGTCGAACACCCCTGAACTAGTGCGTAACCTGTTTGTCCACTCTGCCCTAAAAAGACACTAATATTGGAAAGCGAAGATAGCTAACCGGTTGTGCAAGAAAGCTGTGAGAGTGAAAAACTTAATTGGCACGGAAGCTGCAGGGCACATTTTCCTCTTTCACAGGAGAAAAAGATGATGAAGACGAAAACAAATATACAAAATACAGCCAGTAATTATCGTACGAGTAGGTAAGTGAAGGACGGGGGGTGCGTTATCGAATTTTTTTTAAATAATATATTTTTTAAAAACAATTACAGAAATAATATATCAAAATTTTTTTTACAAAAATACCCGTCTGTCGCAATTCCAAATAGATACAAACAGTCTGTTGCAGTTTGCCCTGTCGCAATTCCAAATTGCGACTAAGGTCTGTCGCAGCCGTTAGTCGTAATTTGGAATTGTGACAGACTGTACGGTTTCTCTATCGCAATTCCAAATTGCGACAGAGAGGCATTACTCAAGACGCCGAGGCCTTGACCTCATTTCTTCGCCAGCAGCGACGATCATTGCCGCCGCCGAAGAAAAGAGAGGAGAGGGGAGAGGGGAGAGGAAAGAGAGGAGAGGAGGAGGATGAGAAGGAGGAGAAGAAGAGAAAGAGGAGGATTTTGTCGCGGGTGGAGGTAAATTTTTTTGTCAAATTTTTTTTTGTAATTTTCATGAGCGATAGTTAGTAATAGTAGTTGTTTCTAAATAGAGAAAGAGGAGTGGTTGTTTCTAAATAGGCGAAGGGACGAATTAGGGTTAGTAATAGTAGTGATCAAATTAGGGTTAGGGTTAATTTCTATACGAAGGGACGAATTAGGGTTAGTAATAGTTAATTTCTATACGAAGGTTAGTTGTAATTTTTTGTAATTTTCATTGTAGTGATCAAATAATGGTTAGGGTTAATTTCTATACGAAGGGACGAATTAGGGTTAGTAATAGTTAATTTCTATACGAAGGTTAGTTGTAAATTTTTTGTAATTTTCATTGTAGTGATCAAATTAATTAGGGTTAGTTGTAATTTTTTTGTAATTTTCATTGTAGTGATCAAATTAGGGTTAGGGTTAATTTCTATACGAATGGACGAATTAGGATTACTAATAGTTAATTTCGGTTGTATCAGTAGTTTTATAGAAAAACGATTTAGTGATTTTGAATTTAACAGGGTTAGCAGTTGTCGGCATATTTCGCCAGCCAACCTACGTAGTAGCAAAAATATTCATCATAGAACATAACGATATAACCTGTTGTAATACCGGGTGTAGAGTATATCGTCGTATGAGTAGATTAAGAGTTGAAATGTGGTAGCGTTTTGTCGTGCCATCATTAAAAATCAATGGAATGTTCGACAGGTATGGACGAACGAGTAGAATTTAAAATACACTACGGAGAAGGGGTTCCGCAGATGGGTGCACAAGGGGTGGAACTTAGTCACTTCCCAAGTGTTATGGCTGGCTTATCACGTGCTGGTGAGCGTTCGTGGGGCACGGTTAACAGATGGTTGTACAACATGTTCTCCTTGGATAGGGAATTGCATGATTTGAAGCTGCACGGAGTGGGGTCTCGGAGACGGGATTACACGTACTGAGAGTTAGTAGAACTGAAGGGGCCGAAGTCTTGGAGCTCGTACATAAGATTAGCAACTGAAAATGGTTGGCCATTAGTGTTTTTGGCGCAAGCATTTCAGAAAACCAATACTGACCATACGATGCAGGAGGAGGCTGGTGGTGATGAAGAAGAGGAAGTTGGGGAGAGTAGCCGAACCGAAGGTGTGCGAGATGAGGAAGCTGATATTCCAAATCCAGATGTTCAGGAACCACTGGGCGTGGCAGACGAGGGAGAAAACATTGAATCGTTGGTTGATGCAATGGAGGCAGAGCGCCAGGAGTATGAGAATTTAAGTAACGACACAGACGACGAAGAGTATTTCCCTACGGAGTGGGATGCATGTCAGTTCGATAGATTGGTGGTCAACGAGGGTGAACACTTCCCGTGGCAGTCAGATAGGAATGAGGTGAGGCAAGGTGTTATTTACAAGAATAAGTCTGAGGTTCAGGAAGTAGTGACAAAGATAGGCGAGTGTAAACCGTAGAACCATTAAGGTTCTTGGTCGGACCAGCGGACGTATGATGTCAAATGCCAAATGGAGGGTTGCCAATAGCATGTGCATGCGTACCAGCCTAAATGGGATACCGTTTGGAACTGTTCTATAGTCGTCCCACACACGTGCGTGCTTACGGAATCTGCCCAATCGCATAGAAACATATCTTCAAGTTTTGTTGCAAATGCAATGTATGGAGAGATTGTGGGCAACTTGGATTTAGAGCCACGTGCCATCATATTTGCAATAGAGCAGAGGTTTCAGTACACCATAAGCTATGCCAAGGCATGTAGAGCGAAGCAGAAGGCTTTGGAAACTAGATTTGGTACATTCAAGACTCAGACGTAACCTACCAGTATGCTTGAGGTGATCAAGGAAAGAATTCCTGGAACTTATGTCAATATTTGTGGCGGCCCTCGCGGCGCCATTTGGGAAGATGGTACTTCAACGGGCATTCTTTGCTTTGATGCATGTGTCAACGCGTTCGAGCATTGCCGTCCGTTGTTATGTGTTGATGGGACATTCTTGGTAGGAAGTACAAGGGTCGATATTGATCGCCATAGAGTTGATGGCAACAATCGTGTTCTTCGATAGTGCTTGCATTCGTGGAGGGTGAGAACACGTAAAGTCGCTCTGGTTTCGAGGAACGTGAAAATTTGGAATTGTGGATCGGTATACAGTTTGTGTTATACACGATCGGCACCCCGCGGGCTGTTGAAGGCGATCGTGCGATTCTGAAAGGTGCAGAAGAAACACATCCATGGCCTGATATGTGAAGTAGGTAGTGCAAACGGCACATGGGTGCTAATTTCTACAAGTAGTTTACGAACAAGGACCTTACGAAGTTTTTTAAGAGGTTGTGCGACCAGACCCAACAGAGAAAGTTTGATGCACTGTGGAAGAAGTTGGACGAGCTGACATCAAGGCATACCGCAGAGGCAACGAAGAGGCCGATTCCTAGCACAGAGGAAGCCCCAGTAGCACTGGAAGTCTTACCCACAGACCCTCCGCACTTGGTCCGGAGGAATGGAAGATCGATAAAATGCTTCTCCGAATGGATAGAGCATGAGCCTAGGCAGAAATGGGCATTGCTTTACAACACCGATGGTTCCCGGTATGGGGTTATGACGACTAACTTGGCTGAAGTTTACAACTGGGTCATGTGAGGACTGAGACCCCTCCCTCTTGTTGCTATAGTAGAAGGTGTTCTTCATGGTGTTGCGAAGTGCTTTGTGGATCGTCATGCTAGGTCGATAGCCCGCATGAGTAATCCTGATGTGAAATACTCGGAGGTGATCTGTACATACATGGAGGAGAAAGGGAAAAAGGGGGAGATGCAAAGAGCATTGAAAATGGGTACGAGGGAGCTTCGTTTCGAGGTACTATGTAAAGAGAAAGCAGGACGTAGGACGAACCGGCGTAAAGTTGCTCACAAATGCATTCTACATTGACAAACATGTGTATGAACCTGCAACAAGCCTGCGCTGCTGCACAAGCCATGCTCGAACGTAATGGCTACGTGCTCGACAATTCGTATGGACCCAGGGATATTCTTGTCGTAGTTTTTCAGTAAAGAAGCGATGACGGCAACTTGGAACGGAGAAATATACGGCTTTCGAGTGGTGGGTTTTCGAGTGGTGGGTTTGTTCACAGAGCATCAGAGATGGGAGGATACACGGTGGGTTGCTGATGTCAGTAGGCTCAAGGGCATAGGGCGACGACAAACAAGACGTACAAGGAATGACATGGACGCTGCAGAAAGCGGGCATCATATGAAGAAATGCTCCATTTGTAAAGAGATGGGACACTCTTTCAAGTATTGCCCAACAGTTCAAAGGCCGTGAAATTGTTGTACGGGCTCCGTTTATGTAATTGTTAGGTCGCATGTCAATGTGATATGTCGAATTCCTATTTGTAATGCATTTATGGTCATATGATGTGTAATGCCTGTATGGATGTTGGGTGTATTATTACCGAATTCTATTTGGTTCGAATTTGTATGTTCGTTTGATGTGTCATTATCGCATTCCAGTTGTTATCGTTTTTGGACTGTAAAGTGTGGTTATGCAAATTCTATTTGTAATCACTACATCAGTTGAATTGTTCAATTAATTTTGTACTAATATTGTTTTATTCAATTGCAGGTATGGCGATGGAGTACGAGTTACTAGACCCAGTGGTCGACGCGACTCATCGGAGTCGGTTGGCCACCTTGCCACCTCCAGAGGGGGAGGCACCGCTCGAGCTGAGTGCCCTTCACTTGCGGACCCCGATGAGGGCATGGCGGGTCAAACCCCGATGGGTTCCCAGGTTCGTGCACTTTTCGCAGACTTCCCTTACTAAATCTTGTTCATTTCAACTAATAGTTGTGAAAATATCTTCCTACAGGCTGAGAGCTACTGGGCTACTGCCCATAGCACGGATGGTGGAGGCGACTACGGCCGATGCTGAGGACCGGCGCGGTGCCTCTAGGGGGTTCCCGTACGACAAGAGCTTGCTTACCGCTTTGGTAGATCGCTGGCACTCGGAGACGCACACCTTTCACCTCCCGTGCGGTGAGATGGCGCCCACACTGGAGGACGTGACCTACTTGCTTGGCCTACCTTGCACCGGGGACGCGGTAGTGCCTGAGGACGTCCACCCGGAGTGGCAGGCGGAGCTCCTAGCCCGTTTCGTGGACGTGCTGCCAGCTGATAGTGACTACACACCTTTCGCAAATAATCACGGTCCGACGCAGAAGTGGCTCGTACAGTTTTACGTAAGTGACATAGACTTTATGTAAATTTTATTTCATTATGTCTTAAAATTGTGAAACTGACCATTACTTTTTTTGTAGCTTGAGAGGATGGCACCTGGACCAGTGGACTACGTTATTAGTCACCACTTCGAGGCGTAGCTATTGTGGATGTTCGGCTGGGTTCTGCTCAGCTCCACCCACGGAGACACCGTCGACAAGCACTTGATCCAGTACGCGAGGTCGATCGCAGACGCCAAGATCGAGGAGATCCCGCAGCTAGCATGGGGACCGGCTGTGCTGGCTGCGACATACCGGGGCCTTTGCGACGGTTGTCGTCGCGTGGGGGAGTGGTCCATTCTCACGGGCTGTCCTCTCCTGCTTCAGCTGTGGTCTTTTGAGAGGTTCCAGATCGGTCGGCCGCACATCGATTTGGGACCCTACAAAGCTAAGTTCTACCACGCCCCTGGGGATGACATCGACCGTCCTACCATGGGGACGTTGTGGTGCCGCCAACAGGTTAGTAAAATGATCTTTACCATGAGTTATGCAATTATTTCAATTATTTTCAAATTATTTTCTCTAACTTTACCATTACATTTTTTGGTAGCCGATGTACGTGCCTGTGACGTCACACGCTTCGTACCCCGAGTACGTAGCGATGTTCGACTAGCGGACAGATGATCGTGTCATCTGGCGTCCTTACCTCCCCGAGCTGGTAGCGGCGCGAGCACCTCATGGCCTCTCCTTGCAGTGCACCCGTGACGCCGCCTTTTGTTTCACACGGCGCCACCTTGTTTTCGACGTGTACGTCGAGACGTACGCCGTGCACCGCGTGATGAGGAAGTTCGGCCTCCGCCAGGTCTTCCCCGTCCCCACCGGTGAGGTGGTCCCACCTCACGTGCAATGTAAGTGCTCTTCCATGTCTATTTCAGTTGCATTTTTTTCATGTTTGTGGTACTAACGTCATTGCTCGTGTTCTCATGCAGGGTCACACGCAAGGGGTACATTGGTGCCGCTAGCTGGGTGGCACGTATGATCCCTCATGCTCAGCAGTGGGCGCAGGCGTTGGCGGACGTTCACGAGGAGGATGCCCCGTACGACCCCGGCACGTACGACGAGTACATCCGGTGGTACGCACCACGCACACGCGTTTGGGTTGTGCGCGTCATTGACTCTCCTCCGAGGCACGAGCCCTCCGTTGCGGACACCTACCCCACCCAGCCGGACTCAGCGTTTCACCGATCGGTCAGTACTTCTTCCACAATCCTTGCAATGTATCGTTACTGTAATTGTACGAAATAAGTGGCATTTCAATTCGTGTGCAGAGCGACCTTGCTAGGGAGAACATAGACGAGGTGGACGCACTGTTCACACGACTAGGCCAGGGGGACAGGGTCGAGGTTGCGATGGAGGTGCTCAGAGGGCCGTTGCAGCATGTACGCCAGAGGGTCGTCCGCATCTTCCAGCTTACGTCATGCAGGAGGCCTAGGGACGACGACGTCGTGCAGGTTCACGGGAATGCCTCCGTTGTACGGGGTCGACACGCGCCGCAGGCCACAGCTCCCACACCACGCACGCACGCGGCCCCCCCTCCTCACATCCCAGGGGGATCTGGTTGGCAGCCCTCCGCACCGTACACCCCTATGACTGCAGGTATACCGCGCTGTCTCTTTTCATCTTTTATGATCTTAATGTTATGTAATGTACTAACAAGAAAACTTTATCAAGCTGCACCTATCCAAGACGAGGCAGAGCGTGAGCACCTCTCTGAGTTCTCTCCACTCGGCGACGTTGACTTGACTTCTTCGTGATCCGCCCAAGCCAAGACAGTGCGGTCCTTGGCCCCTCGCAGCTCGCCGATGCACCCGGTCTGAGCCACCCGTCACCCGACGTCTTCGCTACTCCTCCAAAGACTAGTGCGGCTCGCTAGGAGTACCAGTGGACAGTGCCTGACGGTGATGTACCCTCTGGGCATGTGCAGCGCCGTAGGAAGCCTGGGACCACCCGAGGAGTAGCACCGCGTCATAGTTAGGTGTTTTCTTTCGTACTAGATGTGCTGTACATAATTTCTTTCTAACATTATGTAGCAAATTCATGTATGGTACTTTATTTCCTTAGGTTATGTTCTATTACGATATCAGTTCATCCAATTTGTTCGTTCGAAATCTATGGTTCTTGGTTGCTACTACATGCTTATATGGTGATTCCTGTGTTGCAGGTACTTTCGTTAAAGCTCGTAAACTCAAATATTCACATAATACGACCCCAGCAACATTATCATTTAGGGTGCTTGTGCTATCGATTTTTACATGATAAGCAAGTCGAAATTTGGATACTTTTCTATAACTTGGTTGTACATATACTAAAGTGCGTTTCTGAATCAATTCCCTCAAAATTTGCTTTTACACGAGTTGTTATACGAGTTGCCGAAAAGCTTGAGTGATGTAGATTTAGTACAGCTTGTGATCACTTAGGGTTTTTATTGTGATTGGATTCGTATGCAAAGCAAGTTATAAATAATATATTTTTATAGATTATGGTAGTATACCTTACGGAGGGTGTCACTGGGCCATTATTTATAATTTTTGCATTTGTTTAAGGTATTTTACAGTCTGTCGAAAACGCTTCAGTGGTTTAAGTTGTACGCGTTTTGCGTCCTATTTTGGCTTCTAGTTTACGACCGCACTTTGCGGGATATTTTAACCATTCTTTATGCATTAGTTGGGGATGTCTCTATGAGTTTTTTCAAGCTATTCCCGTGATATTTGGCTTTCGTCCGAGATGTTTTCCATATAATTGATTGTTACTGCCTTGTATTAAAATATCCAGCACTAGACCTTAGAGTGAAGTGACAACACTCCGCGACCGCTTTTTGGCTTTATCGAGTTATGTGACAACCTTTGCTATCGCTTTTTGGCGGTCGCGATGTGAAAGACGCTACTCTCGGCTTTAGCGGTGTGATGTGACAAAGACGCCGCTTAGCTTTGTCGACTAATGTGACAAAGACGCCGGTATCACCTTTTGATTGATGTGACAAAGACGCACATTTCATAATAACTTCGGTTGTTGGTGGGCTGACGATCAACAGCCCAACCCTATATAAGGGTGATACCGCCCTTTATACCACCCTTTGCCTTCCTTGTCATCGGCGAGACCAAAAGTAAACGCATAAACGAGAGAAGAGAGAAAATAAGAGAGAAGGGAAGGAGAAGAGAAAAAAAAGAGAGGGACAAAAAATACCGAGGCGTGCAAGTGCTAAGGGGAAGGGGAAAGCAAAGGAGGAGGGAGGTATTTTGGCCTGGCCGCGCAACATCGCGTACCAGGACCTCTTCGTACCTAACGGGGCCGTCCCACCGATGTGTTTGTGCGGAGATCCTTGCAGGCTTGTCTGCTCTTGGGAAGTCACAACTTGGAAGAGGAGGTATTGGATGTGCCGCAACTACGCCTTCGACCCGCCGGAGAAGAGCCTGAGAATGCGCCAGCTGGTAACAATCATACATGTTTTGTAATATTTCTACATGACACTTTGCTAATATATGTTTCGTGCAGTCGCCTCCACCACTGTGTGAATTTGAGCAGTGGTTTGATGAGGAGATCGATCCCGAAGACCAAAGGCTCCTCGATCAAGCCAACCGGGATGAGGAGTTCAGGCGGCAGCTTCAAGAGCAGCGTGACGCCGCACGAGAGGAGGCACGTAGGAAGGATGCGGAGGAGAAGGAGGCCGAGAGAGAGGGCATGTCGTGCCAAAGAAGCCCCACCAGAGGCATGGGCGAAGGGGAAGTGGCCTCGATGCACTCAGTAGACGTGAAGTTATGCTCTTTCTAGTTTTAAGTTGTAATAAAAAGTGTGTCGTACCTCATTTTCCTCAGTAACTTCTCATTTTAGAATCATCTTCTCTGTAATCTCCATCTCCCACCCTCGTTTTGTGACATCCGAGCGGCAATGAAATATCGTCACTTCACATGGAACATGGAAACTTTGACTGCAATGCTCGTAAGGCCTTATAATCCTATCACTCTCGTACCATACTCTTGGAGCCCTTCACAAAAAATTAGTATGGAGAAAAAAATATCGTATCAAAATAAAAAAATGGGACATTATCGTTACATCTTAAATCTACATTGAAAATTGTATGATGGTAAATCTCAAATATGTCAAATAAATATATAGAGTTAAACATTTCTTATGTACATACATTATATTTCATAGGTTGCCCTCGTCACTGGACACAAGCCTTCAATTTAGGTAAAGTATCATCGGACCATGAAACTGAAATAACAAATGATTTGATTGTATTTACCTCACTGGTTCTAACTGAATGCCAGAAAAAACATTCATCTTCAAATAAGTAGATTGGTGTTTGCACCATCTTCAATCAGTAGCACCTTCATTCTCTAACAACATGCCGCATTTTCTAAAACATTGCTTTCTATATAGGAATGCTGATGCAGTCCAGTGTGACATACGTTAACACTAGGCGTATTGCTTTTCATATTTATCAATAGCAAAACAAAAATAATACACATCTAATTGCCCTCGTCCAATATCTTATAATATTTATTGTTGATTAGATATATTTTTTTTGCAAATTCTAAATCAATGAATTAGTAAAAAATTATCTAACTCAATTATTACAAAATTTTTAAAAATTCAATTGATTTGACTCATAATTCCAATTTATGCATGTAATGCGACTATTGAGACAGAGATGTATGTCAATTTGGAATTGCGACTATTGGGTATTTCTGTAATTTTTTTTCGACATATTATTTCTATAATTTTTTTACAAAAATATATTATTTAAAAAAAACTTCATCTAATTGCCCTCGTCCAATATCTTATAATATTTATCGATGATTAGATATATTTTTTTTGCAAATTCTAAATCAATGAATTAGTAAAAAAACTTATCTAACTGAATTATTACAAAATTTTTCAAAAAAAATTTGATTTGAGTTGCAATTCCAATTTGCGACAGAGGGAACTGCGACTAACTCTCTGTCGCAATTTGAAATTGCGACTGGATCTCTGTCGCAAATTGGAATTGCGACTAAGTCTCTGTCGCAAATTGGAATTGCGACAGAGATGTATGTCAATTCCAAATTGCGACAGACGGGTATTTCTGTAATATTTTTTTTCGACATATTATTTCTGTAATTTTTTTTAAAAAATATATTATTAAAAAAAATTCATTCGTTATCACTAGGTGTTTGCACCAGAATTTGGCAAATATGGGGTAAGTCGAAAAATATTTGAGTTTGGATAAGGCACGGGATGATTTCAGAAAGTTCAGATAAACATGCGGCAAGTTTTTGAAGTAGGAGATCAATTAGGAAAGCGTAACCGACTCGGATCGTGTTACCGTAGCGGAACAAGACTCGGATCGGCTGGTGGGTATATAAAGCATGGCATGGCTGCTTGAAGAGAGGACACACAGCCAATTACATCTTCCAGTTCTTATTTCTAGCTTTTAGTCTTTTAGCTTTGTAATCTTCCCTTTGTAAGTCGACATCGATCAATAAAGTTGCGAATCGCCGATTGTTGATCGTTTTTTTGATTTGTCTTCAGGTTTGGTTTGTTCTGTCTTGTTGCGCATCGCCTTTTCAGAATCAATCAACCTTTTACCATCAGATTAGCCTTAATCGGCTGATCTATTTACCTTTTCGATCGGCTTCAGGCTGATCTTGATGTTTAGCCGATTATTCCCTAAAATCGGCTTGAGTGAATTTCACGATATTTTCCTTATCGATTGCAGGGTCAAATTGATTGGCACGCTCGCGCAGCATTGAACCCGGTGTTTGTCCAGTGTGTTGCAATTAGAAACCCTATTTCACGTTTTTGGTGTCAACACATTTTTGGCACGCCCGGTGGGACCAGATCGGAAAGATGACTGCAGGCAAGTCCACTGCACCAGCCGACGTGAACACTGATGCCATAATCGTCCCTACCTTGGACGATTTAATCCCAGAGCAGTGCAAGGAAATCGAAGATCGGAAAGCTGCCTTGGAGGAGTTGATGTTGGGTTGTTATTAGAAAACCCGACGAGGGGTCACGCAGATGATGGCGCTTCCAACATTGAACCCCTTTGGCGAAACTGACGCCGCGTCAAATTCGGTAAGCCAACACGACCAAGGCGTCGGCACCTGCACCCTCACTGATGCCGACCCAACCCACCGGGTTGGCACCAACAAATCCTCGCTTAAACCCAGTTCCGCATTACCATGCATATACCGACGCTGCAAAGTCAGATCCATCGGCGTCAGGTGTTTCCTACGTTCCATCGGCTCCTCAGCCGACTGAATTAGATAGAAATTGTAAACCCCAAGGGTCATTTCAATCTAGAAATCCGGCTCCATATAAAGTAGTTACAAACACAGAACCGTTCGTTCCATTGCCTGAGGTTACGGCTGCCAGAGCCGATGGGTATGAATCATGGCAACAACAGTACCCGTCTGCTAGGGCAAGCCGACCAGCCGAGTTTGCACTCGAGGGGCAGGATACTGCTCATCACAATTGGCCAAATCCTAGTGTTCCATCGGCCAATAACAACAATTGGGCTGATCAGATTTCCATGGTCTTGAGAGATCATTTTGGCTTACAGCCCAAAGGAAAAACAATCGGCTATAGAAAGCCTTACCCAGATTATATTGATTGCATGCCATATCCCCATAACTTTAGAATTTCCGATTTTGCAAAGTTTTCAGGGGATGATTCAGTCACCACTTTAGTACATGTTGGACGATTTATCGCCCAATGTGGTGAAGCAGCTCAATCCGATGGGCTGAAGATTAGACTTTTTCCCTTGTCTTTATTAGGGACTGCTTTTACTTGGTTTACCAATCTGCCTCCAAATTCGGTCCATTTTTGGAACGATTTAGAGAGCCGATTCCATGAATACTTTTTCTCTGGCAATTTGGAATTAAGGATCTTGGACCTAAGTGCTGTCCGGCAGAAATTCGGTGAATCAGCTTCTGATTATATTAGAAGGTTTAGAGAAGTGCGAAATCGGTGCTTCAGTGTAGTATTACCCGATAATCAGCTAGCCGATTTGGCATTTCAAGGACTGATTCCCCCACTCAAGGAAAAACTTGCTGGGCAAGAGTTTACTGATTTTAAGTCATCTGCTTCATCGCGTATCGGCACAAGAAAGCCGATACTTGAGTAAGGAATTCAAAGATAAAATTAGGATAAATGGCAAGGATAAAGCCAATGTAAACATGGTTGAATATAGTTCAAGCGAAACTTCTAAGGATGAAGCAGATATAAATATAGCCGAGTGGATAAAAGGTTCCAGAAAACCGCTTGTCTGTTCATGGCTTAAGCGGACGAGGAGCAAGTCAGAGGTCAAGTATGCCTTCGACGTATCCAAATGTGACCGCATATTTGATATGTTATTACAAGAAAAATTGATACGATTGCCGGAAGGGCATACCATACCATCGGCCGACGAGATCAAGAAACGATGATACTGTAAGTGGCATCATTCCTTTTCCCATAACACTAATGATTGCAATATCTTTCGGCAGCAGATACAAGCGGCCATTGAAGGCAGTCGGCTCAAGTTTGCAGAGGAGCCGGCCATGGAAGTTGATATCAATCCTTTCCCAATCAACATGGTTCAATGCTCCGGCAAAGGAAAGCAGATTATCGACGAATGACCCAGAACAACGCGGCAAGTCGACATAGAATCTAGCTCAAAAGGAGAGACACTGAAGATAACGATCGGTTCACTTCAAATCGAAGCCGATCAAGATGGGAAAAATTCAAGGACAGTTAAGCCAAAGGGAACCGAAGTCGGGCGATGGTACAAAGCGAAAGGTCTCGCCTCGAAGCCAAAGACTCAAACCCAAACCAACTTTCTCACAGTTGCTTGAGAAATATGAGAGGACAAGCAATCGGCAGAAGCAGCAATCTCGACAACCAAATAACCCGTATCGACTAAACAGCGCATTTCGGCCAGAAGGTTCGTGTCGACCAAACAACGTGTTTCGGCCGGATAATCTGTATCGGCTAAACAATGCAGAAAGAGCTCACCAGAGGTGTCCTTTTTGGCAATTCTGTTGGGAAAGAGGTATAGCATTACCATCTCCAGAGTCATGCCCCATGGAGCATTACCCGCAAAGAAATTGGCCAAGACGATCGGTGAAAGAGCGTCTATTCAAGCCAGTACTGGATCAAAATGAGTCAGGGCATAAAAAACCAACGAAGGAGAGGCTAGGTACACTGAACCAAGACAAGAAAGAAGATCCTACAGAGAACTTGGTTGGTAAAATCCGCAAGCCAGTTGAACCCAAGCCTAGATGGTGTCCGACGGGACTTAGCCGATCGCAACGCAAACGGCTTCAGCGCCCAAGTACGCAGGAGAAAAGGGAGGCTGAAGGAGAAAACCAGAGAGATAAAACGTTCAATGAATTATGGCCGATGAAACCTGTTAAAAAGGAATGGATGAGAAAAGAACAAGCCGATAATGAGTCAGATTCCTCAGATGATTTGCTGTCACTAATCATTCGAAATGACACTCCTCCCATGGATATCAACAAGGTATTCACTCTACCAGCCGAGTTCAGAATTAAAACTGAATTGGCTAAAGACACGTTTGCTCAACTGTGCTTGGGTGCACAAAATGCTATGTTTGAAAAGCCACAAGATCCTCATCGGCATCTGAAGCCGTTGTACTTGAAAGGCTATATCAATGGAAAGCCGATATCTAGGATGTTAGTGGATGGGGGAGCTACTGTAAATTTGATGCCACTCACTACCTGCAAAAAGTTGGGTAAAACCGATGAGGACCTGATCAAAACAAACATGGAGTTAAATGACTTCACAGGTGACCCCACTGAAGCAAAAGGGGTGATGGTCACAGAGCTAACCGTCGGTAGCAAAACTTTGCCGACCGCAATTTTTGTGATTGAAGCTAAAGGAAATTACAGTGTACTTCTCGGGCAAGATTGGATACATGCCAATTGCTGTATCCCCTCAACCATGCACCAACTTCTTGTACAATGGAACGGAGATGAAGTTGAAGTTGTATCAGCTGACACATCGGCTCATATCGTAATAGCTAGTTCAGATGCGAATTGGCGCCGAAGAAGCGAGTGCATATCGAAAAGCGTTAGGCGATTGCGATTTTATATGCATTGGGAAGTCGGGATTTACGCCGATTAGTGTCAAGCCAGGCACGTTTGATCGGGCGAGTGAAGTCTTAAGAAGATGGAGTCGAAATGATCCAAATCTTACAAGACAAAGTGAAGAGCTATTGGCATGTGATAAATTCGTGTGAAGCCATCGAAGACTTCCAGAGTGAAAAATTGTGTCAAGGTTTGACTTCTACCGATATGCTTGAAGAAGTCGATATAGGAGAGGGAGATAGAAAAAGGCCAACTTTTGTAAGTGCAAATTTAGGTCTAGAATACAAAAATAAGTTGGTCAAAATACTTAGGAAATATAGGGATTGTTTCGCCTGGGAATATGACGAGATGCCTGGATTAAGCCGACAGTTAGTAGAGCATCGGCTGCCTATCAAGCCGGTATATCGGCCATATAAACAACCTCCTCGGCGTTTTAATCCAGAATTGTATGATGTGATACAAGAAGAAATCGAAAGGTTGTTGGAGGCCAAATTTATAAAGCTTTGCCGATATGCTGAGTGGGTATCCAACATTGTTCCTATCATGAAAAAGAACGGTAAGCTTCGAGTATGTGTAGATTTCAGGGATTTAAATAAAGCTACGCCAAAGGATGAGTACCCCATGCCCATAGCCGATATGCTTATCGATGCTGCATCAGGTAATAAAATTATTAGTTTTCTTGATGGAAATGCTGGATACAACCAGATATTCATGGCAGAGGCCGATGTTCCTAAAACTGCCTTCAGATGCCCTGGTGCAATAGTTTTGTATGTGTGGGTAGTAATGACATTCGGCTTGAAGAACGCAGGTGCCACGTACCAGCGCGCCATGAACTTGATTTTTCATGATCTAATCGGCCATATTGTTGAGATATACATCGATGATGTGGTAGTGAAATCTAAAGATGATTGGCAGCATTTGGCCGATTTGGAAAGGGTGTTCCAGAACACAAGGGCTCATGGGCTGAAAATGAACCCCTTATATTGTGCATTCGGTGTGTCGGCTGGCCAGTTCCTTGGTTTCATGGTTCATCAGAGGGGTATTGAAGTTAACCAGACAAGGGTCAAGGCTATAGTGAATACAAAACCGCCGACATGCAAGAATGAGTTACAGAAGCTGATCAGTAAAATTAATTACCTAAGACGATTTATTTCGAATCTGTCTGGTAGGATTCAAGTTTTTACGCCATTACTAAAATTGAAGGGTAATGAGAATTTCATATGCGGAGCCGAACAGCGAAAGGCCTTCGACGATATAAAATAGTATTTGGCATCGCCACCAGTCTTGGCCGTGCCACAGAAGGGGATTCCATTCAAGTTATACGTATCGGCTGAAAACGAGACCATCGGGGCTGTATTGGCACAATAAGTCGATGGCAAAGAACGAGTAATATTTTACTTAAGCCGAGGACTCCTGGAAACTGAAACCAGGTACCCGCCGATAGAAAAGTTTTGCCTATCTTTATACTTTGCTTGTACAAAATTAAGGCATTATATATTGGCATCGACTTGCGTAATAGTGTGCAAAAACTGATATCATCAAATACATACTGTCTGCGCCAATTTTGAGAGGACGACTTGGGAAATGGGCTTACGCTCTCACCGAGTTCGACCTACGATATGAATCGGCTAAAGCTGTTAAAGGCCAAGCAGTAGCCGACTTCATTACAGGACATGATACCATGGCAGGAACAGTCGATGTAGCCCCTTAGCAGTTGTATTTCGATGGATCAGTTTGCCAAGAAGGGAGTGGGATAGGCGTTGTGTTGATTTTGCCAAAAGGGCGTAATATTGAATTCGCATATCGGCTTAATAGCCGATGTTCTAATAACCAAGCCGAATAGGAAGCATTGCTCAAAGGCCTCCAGCTATTAGAAAGTATCGTAGTAAGTGATGTGGAGGCCTATGGTGACTCATTGTTGATCATTCAACAAATTAAAGGGGAATTCCGACGCAATGATGAAGTATTATCAAAATACCTGGAGTATTGCCTCGACATTATCAGTACGTTCACATCGTTTTGCATCAGTCATGTCCCTAGGGAAATGAATTGCAAAGCCAATGCGTTGGCTCAAGCAGCATCGGGCTATAAAAGGGACAGCCGATATGAAGCGTGTGACTTAATCAACAAAACAGTGTTGTGTGTTGACAACACCGACTGGAGGGCAAAGATAAAAACTTATCTAACAAATCCATCCAGGCCTACTGAACGCAAGGTGCAGCAGCAAGCATTAAAATACGTTGTGTTGGAAGGAGAGTTGTACTATCGGGCAATGGAAGGGTTGCTTTTAAGATGTTTGGGCGATGAAGAGGCGAAAGTGGCTATGGGAGAAGTTCATGAAGGGATTTGCGGTTCACATCAGTCGGCTTATAAAATGAAGTGGATATTAAGACGAACAGGATATTTTTGGCTGACGATGTTGGAAGATTGTTTCAAGTACTATAAAGGGTGTCAAAGTTGTCAAAAGTTCGGAAATGTACAACTCGCACCAGCATCGGCTTTGCATCCGATTATCAAGCCCTGGCCGTTCAGAGGATGGGAAGTAGATGTAATCGGCCAAATATTCCCAGTGACGAGCAAGGGCCATAAGTTTATCCTTGCAGCCACGGATTATTTCTCAAAATGGGTAGAAGCCGTTCCACTCAAGAAGGTTATCAGCGTAGAAGCTATCGGCTTTGTTAATGAACACATCATCCATCGATTCGGTATTCCTCAGACTATTACAACCGATCAAGGAACGGTGTTCATGTCTAACGAGTTTAAAAATTATGCAGAAAGTCTGGGTATCAGATTGCTTAACTCGTCACCATATTACGCTCAGGCTAATGGGCAAGCCGAGTCATCCAACAAAACTCTGATCAAACTGATTAAAAGGGAAATCGATGAAAGGCCTCGAAATTGGCATACTACGCTGTTGGAATCCCTATGGGCTTATCGGCTAGCGTTTCACGGATCGACTAAACTGTCACCATATCAGTTGGTGTATGGTCAGGAAGCCATGTTACCCATAGAAATAAATATTGAGTCAATGCGAGTAGCAATGCAAAATAATCTATCGACCGATGAATATAGGGAATTGATGCTATGCAACTTAGATGATTTGGCAGAGTTAAGGCTGGTTACACTAAGTCGGCTAGAAAAGAATAAGAAAAGAGTGGCGAAGGCGTATAACAAGAAAGTCGTGCCAAAATTGTTTAATGAAGTCGATCTAGTATGGAAAACAATATTGCCGATCGGTTCTAAAGATAATCGGTTTGGTAAGTGGTCGCCAACGTGGGAAGGGCCTTATAGGATAAATCGGCTTGTTGGCGGGAATGCATATATACTTGAGACCTTAGAAGGAAACGTATTTCCTAAAGCAATTAATGGGAAATATTTAAAGAGATATTATCCTAGCGTATGGATTGGGGCATAAACAATCAAAGGATAGATATAAAATCGGTTAGACAGCCGATTGAAAGTATTGCAAGAAGTACAGCAAAAGCAAAATTGTTTTAAGACAATCACATCAACACATTACAAAAAATTACAGGCCGGATCCGGGAATTCTAGCCCCTAGAGTCGACAAGGGTTTGCAATGCCTTGGCCAAGGTCTCGTGACGCCATAAATTATATTTTCGTCGGCCTTGGTACTGCCAGGCACTGGAACGATTTTAGCCGATTGATGAAAACCTTAGTCACGATCAGGCCTATGTCCTCCTTTTGGCTCTTCAGAGACATCGCAGTGGTGGTAACCAAAGCAAGGCCATCGGCAAGTTGCTCGTTTACTTTAGCCAATTCCTCCTCAAGTTGCTTCTTGGTCAATTCCAGTTTTTGCACGGAGGACTTGGCAGCCCTAAGGGAGGAGGAGTCTTCATCATATTTCCTCTTCTTAGCCTTCGCATCGGCTACCAACTCATCCAGAAGGCGCTGATCAGTTGCTTGGGCTTCTCGCTGAGCTATCCTGGTTTTTGCCGCTTCCACCTCTGCCCTTCTTTTATCTATATGGCAGACGTTCAGAATGGCCTTCATGGCTTCGGGCGGAAGATCGGCTTCAACGACAGCCATCGCATCCCGGACAGGCTATGCATTGGCCAGAATGTCTGCCTCCGGTTGAGAAATTGTAGTAAGAAGCCGATTCAGTTTCTCCTGCATATTTGGTCCCGACTGAACGACCACAGCTGATGCCTTTTGAGAAACATCAATGATGTTGCGAATGTCTGCTACATAGTCATCAGGGATAATCACTTCCAGATCGGCTAGCTCATCCAAAGTAAAGCCGAGCAAGTCAGAGGGGTCTGTTGGCTCTTCTAGCGCAGGTGCAGGGGGGTCGGCTAAGGAGGCGAAGGAGCGCCGTGCTGGAGGAGGCGGTATCGGAAGGCTAGTAGCAGGAGCATCTTGAAGATCGGCCAATATACTAGCGGCTTGCGAAGACGTCGCTGGCTAAAAATCGATAAAGAGTGTGTCAGGAATCGATATAAAAGATTCTCTCGATAAAAAAAGGGTGAAGCGAAAAAGATTTACCTCTATGAAGGCCGATGCGTGAGGAGAGCTCTCGGCACTTTGTTCTGCGCGCTTTTGGCGGCGGGCTGGAGCTTTTGTCGACTTGGGTTTCTCTGCAAGAAATTAAAAAAAATAGGAAATCAGTAGCTGGGTAGCAATAGGGAAGAGAACAATTATCGGTTACAAGTACTTACTGGGGAGTCGGCCTTTTTCGAGCTCCGACAGAGATGGGCTCAAATCTGAAATCTACGGAAGAGTAACCTGTTAAGCCGTAGCTGATTTGGCCTTTTCCTTTAGGCCCCAGTAGGGGATCGATGATGCTTGATTTTCTGCTGCGGCATTCTGAAAAAAGAAAAAGGAGCAACAAGAATCAGTGGTTAAAGCACGTAGGCAGGAACTTAGGTGCAAGGTATAAAGAAATAAGCCGATACCTCTACAGCTACAGATGAGTTAGTATAACCCAATGAGCTGGAAGAATCCAAACTATCTTCGCTTGAACTGCTGCTGCTAGAAGAAGCTACTGTCGGCTCATGAAAGTCCGATAAGAATTTCGCTATAATGGCCGACGGTGCACGATCCAGATAAAGGGCTTCTGATATAAGCGCCCACCAAGCAGAAAATTGGCTAGCGTGGCGGGAGTTCAGAAAAAAGTGCGGAAGATTGATAACTTGGAACTCGTCGGCTATCTCCGAAATTATTTCAGCCACAATCGCATTTGTCACCCTGGCCCTTGGTTGAAGACACTTAAAGAGGGGCAAACAAGGTACCACTTGGCCAAAACCCAGCTGACGGGCATACGCCGAAGGGTGGTAAAACTCGTACGACGGCTGAAATGTCCTATTACAGGAATTCAAGCCGACGTGAAGAATGCAAGGAGATATGAAGACCCGATACAACTCTAAAGTCGATGCTGGCATCAAGGAGCTATCAGCATCTAAATGAAGGAATGAAGGCCACTGAAAATCGGCTTCATTACTATAAGGAAAGAAGTCTTGTTGGCCAAAAGTCGTGTTATCTAAGTGCAGAAAAAATGACAAGTACTTCTTGAAATCAGCTGGGGTAATTCTGACGTCACCGCTGGTACACATTTTTCTCCGTGCGATCGGCTGGCTCTGTATTGAGGAGTAGTGCCTTCAGGATAATCTTCACAAGGAAAGGCCGAACCTTCCAACGGTTCTGGAATCAGTGATCGGCTAAAAATGCTATAAAGCCATAATTGAATAAACCATAATGGGCCTCTGTTGCTCACGACAAATTGAGCAAACCTAGAGAAAAGCCGACTCCTAATGACATGCATCATCTGGTAAACAGCGCCAAGAAGCATTTTCCCGAGTGCAAGCCGACGGCCATCTACCAGCTGCTCTGCCACGAAATGGAATACTTGTGTTGCACCCAAAGATGCTCCACAGAATACAAACCGATCCAGCCACAGGTTCAGAAAAGCTACATGTTCCTCGTCCGATACCAGGCCATTTATCTTATTGTTGTGCTGGATATACTTTGACCATCCTTCGCCTTTTAATCGAATTAATTTAAACCTTGGCTTGCCACTAAAAGCCGATATCTGGTCTCCATCCGGCCGAAGGCAACATAGCTCAGCTACATCCAGAAGGGTTGGGCCGATGGGGCCAGTCCGGAATAGAAAAGCATTAAGGGTATCCGACCAAAAATAGCAGGCCGTGGCCACCAAGGGCTCGTTGGCTTCTGGATTTGCTAAACTAAGCGGAAGGCACTCGGCTATGTCCATCCTCTCCCATTCAGATCTTTTTTGGGCCGACACTCGGATGTACCACCTTCTCCACACTTTAAGAGCCGTCGGCCAAGCTCTGAAATTTTTTCCCCATTCTGTTATGTTATAACCTTGAGCCGATAGAGGGAGTCTAGGGATTTCTTCGTTAATGACCGTATCGGCAGCTAAGTCCCCTACCGGCCCTAAATAGTACTGGTCATTACTTGCCGGGATGGGGATGAATACCTTTGAGGGATCCATTCAGCCGATTGAAGGGCAGGCCTGGTTGCAAGTGCTGAAGCAGAGAAGTCGATCAAAGGAGGAAAGCCGATTGGAAGCCGTTCGAGAGTTGGAAAGCGTGAAAATGACCGTGGGGGTCCGGCATATATATAGCACGGTGAAAAGTGAAAAGTGGCGGGAAACAAATTCGAGGCGACACGTGAAATTAAACCGCACTAAGATTTTACGGCGCAATTAATGTAGCGGTTACCATGATAATTTAAAAAAAACCGATGAAAGAAGAAGCCGATGGATTTTTGAAAGATAACAAATTATCTTCCAAAAATGGGGGGCATATGTTTGCACCAGAATTTGGCAAATATGGGGTAAGTCGGAAAATATTTGAGTTTGGATAAGGCACGGGATGATTTCAGAAAGTTCAGATAAACAAGCGGCAAGTTTTTGAAGTAGGAGATCAATTGAAAGCGTGAGGCTCGGATCGTATTACCGAGGCGAACAGACTCGGATCGGTGGTGGGTATATGAAGCGTGGCATGGCTGCTTGAAGAGAGGACACACAGCCAATTTCATCTTCCAGTTCTTATTTCTAGCTTTTAGTCTTTTAGCTTTGTAATCTTCCCTTTGTAAGTCGACATCGATCAATAAAGTTGCGAATCGCCGATTGTTGATCGTTTTTTCGATTTGTCTCCAGGTTTGGTTTGTTCTGTCTTGTTGCGCATCGCCTTTTCAGAATCAATCTACCTTTTACCTTCGGATTAGCCTTAATCGGCTGATCTATTTACCTTTTCGATCGGCTTCAGGCTAATCTTGATGTTTAGCCGATTATTCCATAATATCGGCTTGAGTGAATTTCACGATATTTTCCTTATCGATTGCAGGGTCAAATCGATTGGCACGCTCGCACAGCATTGAACCTGTGTTTGTCCGGTGTGTTGCAATCAGAAACCATACTTCACGTTTTTGGTGTCAACACATTTTTATACGCTTGGTGGGACGGATCGGAAAGATGATCGCAGCAAGTCCATTGCACCAGCCGACGTGAACACTGATGCCATAATCGTCCCTACCTTGGACGATTTAACTCCAGAGCAGCGCAAGGAAATCGAAGATCGGAAAGCTGCCTTGGAGGAGTTGATGTTGGGTTGTTATCAGAAAACCCGACGAGGTGTCACGCAGAAGATGGCGCTTCCAACATTGAACCCCTTTGGCGAAACTGACGCTGCGTCAAATTCGGTAAGCCGATATCTTCCGGCTCAAGCTGAATTGTCCATTATGATTGAGCAATCTGTGCATCATGCATTAATTAATCAATCATCAGCTTTGGTCACAACCTTGAAGCCGATGATAGAAAATAGCGTAAAGACAATTGCACAGGAGTTGGCAACATCTGGAGGATTGCGGGATCCGTTGCAGCCACTCCCAACATATCCCGTATATTCTGTGGCACCAAATGCCAACACGACCAAGGCGTCGGCACCTGCACCCTCACTGATGCCGACCCAACCCACCGTGTTGGCACCATCAAATCCTCGCTTAAACCCAGTTCCGCATTACCATGCATATACCGACGCTGCAAAGTCAGATCCATTGGCGTCAGGTGTTTCCTACGTTCCATCGGCTCCTCAGCCAATTGAATTAGATAGAAATTGTAAACCCCAAGGGTCATTTCAAGCTAGAAATCCAGCTCCATATAAAGTAGTTACATACACAGAACCGTTCGTTCCATTGCCTGAGGTTACGGCTGCCAGAGCCGATGGGTATGAATCATGGCAACAATAGTACGCGTCTGCTAGGGCAAGCCGACCAGCCGAGTTTGCACTCGGGGGGCACGATACTGCTCATCACAATTGGCCAAATCCTGGTGTTCCATCGGCCAATAACAACAATTGGGCTGATCAGATTTCCATGGTCTTGAGAGATCAATTTGGCTTACAGCTCAAAGGGAAAACAATCGGCTATAGAAAGCCGTACTCAGATTATATTGACCGCATGCCATATCCCCATAACTTTAGAATTCCCGATTTTGCAAAGTTTTCAGGGGATGATTTAGTCACCACTTTAGAACATGTTGGACGATTTATCGCCCAATGTGGTGAAGCAGCTCAGTCCGATGGGCTGAAGATTAGACTTTTTCCCTTGTCTTTATCAGGGACTGCTTTTACTTGGTTTACCAATCTGCCACCAAATTCGGTCCATTTTTGGAACGATTTAGAGAGCCGATTCCATGAATACTTTTTCTCTGGCAGTTTGGAATTAAGGATCTCGGATCTAAGTGCTGTCCGGTAGAAATTCGGTGAATTAGCTTCTGATTATATTAGAAGGTTTAGAGAAGTGCGAAATCGGTGCTTCAGTGTAGTATTACCCGATAATCAGCTAGCCGATTTGGCATTTCAAGGATTGATTCCCCCACTCAAGGAGAAACTTGCTGGGCAAGAGTTTACTAGATTTAAGTCATCTGCTTCATCGCGTATCGGCACAAGAAAGCCGATACTTGAGTAAGGAATTCAAAGATAAAATTAGGATAAATGGCAAGGATAAAGCCAAGGTAAACATGGTGGAATATAGTTCAAGCGAAACTTCTGAGGATGAAGCAGATATAAATATAGCTGAGTGGATAAAAGGTTCCAGAAAACCGCTTGTCTGTTCATGGCTTAAGCCGATGAGGAGCAAGTCAGAGGTCAAGTATGCCTTCGACGTATCCAAATGTGACAGCATATTTAATATGTTATTACAAGAAAAATTGATACGATTGCTGGAAGGGCACACCATACCATCGGCCGACGAGATCAACAAACGACGATACTGTAAGTGGCATCATTCCTTTTCCCATAACACTAATGATTGCAATATCTTTCGGCAGCAGATACAAGCGGCCATTGAAGATGGTCGGCTCAAGTTTGCAGAGGAGCCGGCCATGGAAGTTGATGTCAATCCCTTCCCAATCAACATGGTTCATTGCTCCGACAAAGGAAAGCAGATTGTCGACGAAAGACCTAGAACAACGCGGCAAGTCTACATAGAATCTAGCTCAAAAGGAGAGACACTGAAGATAACGATCGGTTCACTTCAAATAGAAGCCGATCAAGATGGGAAAAATTCAAGGACAGTTAAGCCAAAAGGGGAACTGAAAGTCGGGCAGTGGTACAAAGCCGAAAGGTCTCCACCTCGAAAGCCAGCACTCAAACCCAAACCAACTTTCTCGCAGTTGCTTGATAAATATTAGAGGATAAGCCATCGGCAGAAGCAGCAATCTCGACAATCAAATAACCCGTATCGACTAAACAGCGTGTTTCGGCCAGAAGGTTCGTGTCGACTAAACAGCGTGTTTCGGCCAGAAGGTTCGTGTCGACCAAGCAACGTGTTTCGGTCGGATAATCTGTATCGGCTAAACAGCGCAGAAAGAGCTCACCAGAGGTGTCCTTTTTGGCAATTCTGTTGGGAAAGAGGTATAGCATTACCATCTCCAGAGTCATGCCCCATGGAGCATTACCCGCAAAGAAATTGGCCAAGACGATCGGTGAAAGAGCCTCTATTCAGGCCAGTACCGGATCAAAATGAGTTAGGGCATAAAAAACCAATGAAGGAGAGGCTAGGTACACTGAACCAAGACAAGAAAGAAGAGCCTACAGAGAACTTGGTTGGTAAAATCCGCAAGCCAGTTGAACCCAAGCCTAGATGGTGTCCGACGGGACTCAGCCGATCGCAACGCAGACGGCTTCAGCGCCTAAGGACGCAGGAGATAAGGGAGGCCGAAGGAGAAAAACAGAGAGATGAAACGTTCAATGAATTACGGCCGATGAAACCTGTTAAAAAGGAATGGATGAGAAAAGAACAAGCCGATGATGAGTCAGATTCCTCAAATGATTTGCTGTCACCAATGATTCGAAATGACACTCCTCCCATGGATATCAACATGGTATTCACTCTACCAGCCGAGTTCAGAATTAAAACTGAATCGGCTAAAGACACGTTTGCTCAACTGTGCTTGGGTGCACAAAATGCTGTGTTTGAAAAGCCAAAAGATCCTCATCGGCATCTGAAGCCGTTGTACTTGAAAGGCTATATCAATGGAAAGCCGATATCTAGGATGTTAGTGGATGGGGGAGCTACTGTAAATTTGATGCCACTCACTACCTGCAAAAAGTTGGGTAAAACCGATGAGGACCTGATCAAAACGAACATGGTGTTAAATGACTTCACAGGTGACCCCACTGAAGCAAAAGGGGTGATGGTCATAGAGCTAACCGTCGGTAACAAAACTTTGCCGATCGCATTTTTTGTGATTGAAGCTAAAGGAAATTACAGTGTACTTCTCGGGTGAGATTGGATACATGCCAATTGCTGTATCCCCTCAACCATGCACCAACTTCTTGTACAATGGAACGGAGATGAAGTTGAAGTTGTATTAGCCGACACATCGGCTCATATCGCAATGGCTAGTTCGAGATCTTGAATTGGCGCCTGAAGAAGCAGAGTGCATATCGTGCAAAGCGTTAGGCGATTGCGATTTTATATGCATTGGGAAGTCGGGATTTACGCCGATTAGTGTCAAGCCGAACACGCTTTGATCGAGGCGAGTGAAGTCTTAAGAAGATGGAGTCAGAAATGATCCAAATCTTACAAGACAAAGTGAAGAGCTATCGGCATGTGATAAATTCGTGTGAAGCCATCGAAGACTTCCAGAGTGAAAAATTGGGTCAAGGTTTCACTTCTGCCGATATGCTTGAAGAAGTCGATATAGGAGAGGGAGATAGAAAAATGCCAACTTTTGTAAGTGCAAATTTTGGTCTAGAATACAAAAATAAGTTGGTCGAAATACTTCGGAAATACAGGGATTGTTTCACCTGTGAATATTACGAGATTCCTAGATTAAGCCGACAGTTAGTAGAGCATCGGCTGCCTATCAAGCCGGGATATCGGCCATATAAACAACCTCCTCGGCGTTTTAATCCAGAATTGTACGATGTGATAAAAGAAGAAATCGAAAGGTTGTTGGAGGCCAAATTTAAAAGGCTTTGCCGATATGCTGAGTGGGTATCCAACATTGTTCCTGTCATGAAAAAGAACGGTAAGCTTCGAGTATGTGTAGATTTCAGGGATTTAAATAAAGCTACGCCAAAGGATGAGTACCCCATGCCCATAGCCGATATGCTTATCGATGCTACATCAGGTAATAAAATTATTAGTTTTCTTGATGGGAATGCTGGATACAACCAGATATTCATGGCAAAGGCCGATGTTCCTAAAACTGCCTTCAGATGCCCTGGGGCAATAGGTTTGTATGAGTGGGCAGTAATGGCATTCGGCTTGAAGAACGAAGGTGCCACGTACCAGCGCGCCATGAACTTGATTTTTCATGATCTAATCGGCCATATTGTTGAGATATACATCGATGATGTGGTAGTGAAATCTAAAGATGATTGGCAGCATTTGGCCGATTTGGAAAGGGTGTTCCAGAACACAAGGGCTCATGGGTTGAAAATGAACCCCTTGAAGTGTGCATTCGGTGTGTTGGCTGGCCAGTTCCTTGGTTTCATAGTTCATCAGAGGGCTATTGAAGTTAACCAGACAAGGGTCAAGGCCATAGTGAATACAAAACCGCCGACATGCAAGAATGAGTTACAGAAGCTGATCGGTAAAATTAATTACCTAAGACGATTTATTCCGAATCTGTCTGGTAGGATTCAAGCTTTTACGCCATTACTAAAATTGAAGGGTAATGAGAATTTCATTTGGGAGCGAGCAATGAAAGGCCTTGACGATATAAAAGCGATGTTTGGCATCGCCACCAGTCTTGGCCGTGCCACAGAAGGGGATTCCATTCAAGTTATACATATCGGCTGAAAATGAGACCATCGGAGCTGTATTGGCACAAGAAGTCGATGGCAAAGAACGAGTAATTTTTTACTTAAGCCGACGACTCCTGGAAACTGAAACCAGGTACCCGTCGATAGAAAAGTTATGCCAATCTTTATACTTTGCTTGTACAAAATTAAGGCATTATATATTGGCATCGACTTGCGTAATAGTGTGCAAAAATTGATATCATCAAATACATATTGTCTGCGTCAATTTTGAGAGGACGACTTGGGAAATGGGCTTACGCTCTCACCGAGTTCGACCTACGATATGAATCGGCTAAAGCTGTTAAAGGCCAAGCAGTAGCCAACTTCATTACAGGACATGATACCATGGCAGGAACAGTCGATGTAGCCCCTTAGCAGTTGTATTTCGATGGATCAGTTTGCCAAGAAGGGAGTGGGATAGGCGTTGTGTTGATTTCGCCAAAAGGGCGTAATATTGAATTCGCATATCGGCTTAATAGCCGATGTTCTAATAACCAAGCCGAATACAAAGCATTGCTCAAAGGCCTCCAGCTATTAGAAAGTATCGAAGTAAGTGATGTGGAGGCCTATGGTGACTCATTGTTGATCATTCAACAAATTAATGGGGAATTTCGACGCAATGATGAAGTATTATCAAAATACCTGGAGTATTGCCTCGACATTATCAGTACGTTCACATTGTTTTGCATCAGTCATGTCCCTAGGGAAATGAATTGCAAAGCCAATGCGTTGGCTCAAGCAGCATCGGGCTATAAAAGGGACAGCCGATATGAAGCGTGTGACTTAATCAACAAAACAGTGCTGTGTGTTGTCAACACCGACTGGAGGGCAAAGATAAAAACTTATCTAACAAATCCATCCAGGACTACTGAACGCAAGGTGCAGCAGCAAGCATTAAAATACGTTGTGTTGGAAGGAGAGTTGTACTATCGGGCATTGGAAGGGTTGCTTTTAAGATGTTTGGGCGATGAAGAGGCGAAAGTGGCTATGGGAGAAGTTCATGAAGGGATTTGCGGTTCACATCAGTCGGCTTATAAAATGAAGTGGATATTAAGACGAACAGGATATTTTTGGCTGACGATGTTGGAAGATTGTTTCAAGTACTATAAAGGGTGTCAAAGTTGTCAAAAGTTTAGAAATGTACAACTCGCACCAGCATCGGCTTTGCATCCGATTATCAAGCCCTGGCCGTTCAGAGGTCTCGGAGGTGAGGTCCTCGTCGTCCATGGCGCGTCCGCCGTTGAGGCCACGCTTGGACGTGGTCACCGGCCACCTCTGCAATTGAAAACCTAGTTTGGATGTGATCGCCTGGACTAGGGATTTGAGGATTTGGGAGATTGGGGATCTGTTGGGACATGGGAGGGAGTCTGTGTTTGGGTTGGGAGGCTAGGAGCCGAGCGGCAGCTAAGGGAAATGGGGGATGGGGGGAGCCAAAGCCCAAGGTCGGACTCGGACATGCAGAGGGATTAGGGAAGCCAATGGTTTATTTTGGCCCACCTATTGCCGGTTAACAGGTAAATGGGTATTACTGGTATAGGTGAAGTTCACTCATACCCGTACCCATTTACCCAATGGGTAAGAAATTGCTCCCATTTTTATAACCATGGGCATTGAAAGAGTCCTATACCCCCTCCATTAGGGTATTTTCTCGTAGGCACGCTGGTAATCGAGCACAATTGCCATCCCTAGTTTTGGCCAATTTTCTTTTCTTTTTTTTTTAAAAATATAAAGCCTCGCTCGACTAATTTTACATGTTATTGAAACTTCTTCCGAAGATGTGGGATTGTTTGCATGTGTATCCTAGGCTATTAACACTCAAGTTTTTTCAAAAAATATCCGTTATATTTTATATCAAGTACTAGCCTTTTACATGATAGGTGGTCGCCCGTCACTTTTTGAAACACCAAAAAAAATCTTTTCTTAAACAAATGTGCACATGCATCTAATTACACGGTAGTGGATACAAACCTTGAACCATTTCAGAGTCAATTTGTTAGTGAACGATGCCAAGCTGCCAACTGAGTCACTACCACACAATAAAGGGTTCCGGACCTCTTATCTCAGAGGATTTTGTCGTGTGTGTGAAAATCCGTTCACGAAGGCTCAAGAAAAATTACGTTGAAACATCATAGACGGTTAGTTTTAGGGTCTATTTAGGGGAGCAATAGCTTTTCTCGAAAATTGCTCTTTGATTTTCTAAACTGAAAAGCAGCTGTCACTACAAGCTGAAAACCTCCTATAATAATTTAAACAGTTGCATATTAGAAATCACACCTGTCACTACGAGAATTTTTCATGATCTTCTTCTCCCCATTGCTTCTTCATCTTCTTCTCAAACGTCGTGTAGACCCACTCTCATTTGGGAATTGCATCCATTGTCGTCTTCATCTTCTTCCCAAGTTTCTTTATCCTTTCCTTGTCTCGTTGGTCCTGTTCATTCTCTCTCCTTCTTCGCTTAGTATTTTGGACATTCATAGTTTTTTATGATTTGTTGATATGTCTCACCCTTTGTGTAATGGCGGAGTTCGTAGTTCTTTTGCATCTATTGTATCTTAGTGGATGCTTTGGTTATTTGGTCATAAGATTTATATATATTTGGTCATAATATCTATAGACATTGTAAATTCTATTATTTTTTATTTTTTTGTACTTAGGTTTTTATATTTCAATAGTTTTTTGTAACCGAAATGACTTTTTTACAACTTTCTTAATAATTTATGTAATAGGTTCAATTATATAGTTTTTTTAAGTTCATTTGTGTAACCACAGATCAAACATTGTTAGTACTAACTATTTTTGAAATATATTTAGTAGATGGTAAGATTGCCATCACTAAATTTGTAGTTACAATGTCGAGGTGCACCAACAAAATGATGGATATCTAGTATGGTCCTATGTATAATATGCTTTTAGTGACTATGGATTGTAGGAATTTTGATAGGGTGTTCTCGGCCTCACATGTTATGCATGCAAAGTTCTATGAAGGCATATTCAACCTCTTTGTGCATTATGTTCACCAAATTTTCATCTATTGCTATATTTCAGAAGTGGAGACGGTGTGTGTGAGTACTTTTGTTAATGTAAGATGTGTTGTACTTAACTAAGATCAATTGTTAATATTCACATGTGTTTTGTTAACCGTCTCTTGTTAATTCACATGTGTTTTGTTAACTGTTTGTTATTATACATATTTTTTAACTTTGAAATGTTGTTGTCTTATGTTATACCTATATAGAGGGAATTGCTAGCATAATTTTTGAGACTAGCCTAAAATAGAAAAAAATATATTAAAAATATTGCATATCAAAGACGGTTCAGTTATCACTAACGGTTGATGTATCCTGACTGTCTGTAATGACAAGTAGATGACTATGTCTATTTAACTTCCCGCCTTATTGATTAAGATATTCACACTTAGCATCTCTCTATCTAAATCAAGGGTAGTCTGGTGGGACAAGCATCTTGCAACCAGCAGAAATTTGATGGTCATGAGACCAATGTCTAGGAGTATTTCGGTGCGCAAAGCATCTTGAAAGCATTTAGTATCAACCAAGTAGAGAAATTATCTACTTCCTTTTTTCCCTTTAAGATGTTGCGAAGGTTCGAGGAGAGATCACGCCGCTTTCTTCCTAGCGAATGTAATTCGAGTCAAGGGTGAGTTCACTACCTCTGGTAGATCGTAAGTTGTATATCGGATTGTGTGTATTATTCAACTATGAATCGTACAAAGTGAGTGTAGATGTATTTAAATTAGGAATTTTAAGTCATTTCTTTTGTTTAAATGTGTATTATGTGTATATATCTCAATTGTGAATTGTGTATGTGTCTTATGTCTGGTTGAATCTGTGTTTGAGAGATCATGTGGTGGTCTACCCATACTTATGTTGAGTAATTGATTGTGCTTGAGACTATGGTACTTAGGGTTGAGTTTGGTTCGAGTTTGTTTTGGATTTAAAGCAATTTGAGATGCTATCAGTTAAGGGCAGTACTACTGGCCCCTAGGAGCCGATAGTACTGGGGTGCGATGCTACCAGCTTCTAGTTGGCAGTAGTTATTATCTAGTGAGGTGAATCTCTATGTTGAACAAGGACGGTACTACCAGCCCTGGGGGTGGTATTACTGACCTCTATATGGTGGTAGTTATTTTTCAAAGTGTGCATTTTGGGTTCATGTTGAGCGGTACTACCGGTTGTAACATCCCAAAATTCGAGTTTTGGAATGTTTAAGTTTGAAAATGAACCATTTGGTTTTTTCTAGAATTAATTGAAGCTTAATTTGAATTTTCTAGTAGTGAAAAGATTTAATTTAATTAATCTATTCATCAAACTAAATTTTTCTATATTTTTTAAGATTTTTCTGAATTTATTTGCTATTTATTTGAATTTATTTGCTTTTATTTGAATTTCTGAAACTTTATTAATTCAGAAAAAGTTTTTGTTTTGAAAATTCTCCACAGGCCGAATTCCCTCTGGCCCATCCCAATTCCTCCACCCAGTCCATCCCTATTTGCCTCGTAGTCCGTGATCGACCTGCCTCCGCAACCCGTTCCTCCGTGCGTCCCTAGCCCAACCAGCCCACGTGTCGCCACCGCCGCCCGAAACCCTAACCGTATCACCACCGAAGCTATTTAAGCGATCGCCGCACCTGTCCGAGGTTCGCCTTGTTGCGCCGCACCTGCCGCCTCTTCTCCCGTCGCTTGAGACCCCTCTGTTGCGTTGCGCGAGCTCGCTGGAGTCCTTCGCTACAACGGCAAGCTTTTGACGAGTGGATCTTCACCGTCGGTCCTCCTCCGCCGCTGCTGCTTGCACAAACGTGTTGCCCACGTTGTGCTCTCCCAGACCCGTGCCGAACCGAGGTAGATCAGGTGTTGTTTCGTTGCATCATGCGTCATCTTCCCTGTGTCTAGTGGAATAGCACCGCCACTCACCGTCGATCTTCTCCGCTCAACCCTAGCCATTCAATCGCCCACCAACGCCCCTGATCGGGCTGCGTCGCAACCGCCCACGTCTTCACTTCTCTGCCATCCAATCCACACCGAGCCGCCCGATGTGCGATACGTGCACTACCATGTTAGCGCCCACGTGTGTGCTTGGTCAGTGGTGACATCAACCCTAACCACTATGCCGTGAGCCCGGTCCACCGTGGACTACTCTGCAGTCGTGGACTCAGTCCATAGACCGTGGGTCCCGCCTGTTAGTCAAATAATGATTTTTGGATATATTTTTATTATGGGAAATTGATTTGCTGACATTAGCGTTGCACAATAAATCGATTTTCCAATACAAAAATAAATCAGAAAATTCGGATTTAATCTTTTTCAGCCTTTTTCTCCGAATTCAATCTTTTGGATGCTCGTTCTTTCTCATACGAACTCTGATTGAAGCGATTCAAGTTTCTACATTTTTCTAAAATCGAGATCTACCTTCTAGAGTATTTATTTTCAATTTTAAACTTGTTTAAGTCTATATTTGTTATTTATTTGATTTCATTGCTTTCTTTTCTAGTAGACACGAGTTTCGAAGGAGTGAATGGAGACTTCAAAGACCAATACTCAGTATTAGATCAGCAAGGCAAGTCATAACCTTTGATCATATTGAACACATGTTTGCTAAAGTACTTTGTTTATACAATTACTTGCTATTTGTGTATCAATCCTTAGTTTTTGGGGATAGATATTCACCTGGTAGACCTTATGCCACCTTCATCTTTGGAATGCCATGTACCGATTGTTGGTGTGGGTTCCGGGATGTATGGGTAGATTCACATGGTTCAAGAGGGGGCCCCGAGGGACGAATCCTTAGAGGGTAGTACCGAATTTAGACAGTGTATTGTAAAGACTTTGTCATGATATCTCTGTGACACAGCAAAGGAAGTGTGTTATTATCGGTTGCACTAAGAGATGTTCATGTCTTGTGGGTAAAGCCGTACAACTTCTGTAGAGTGTAAAACTATTCGAATAGCCGTGTCTGCGGTCATGGACGTGCCCGGATTCACATGAGGTATAGAGTGTTTCATGAAATGTGGGAATGTGGAATTGTTGGGATGTGAACGGGGAGTTCAATGTTGTTTTGTTGTCTAAAATTATCCTGTTGAATTTAGTGATTTGATACTTGTTTTAGGTGGTGTACGGTGATGCCTCGCCATTTTGTTCATGTTGTCTACCATTGAATTACCAGATATTTATTACCTTTTTCATAAATATGCTTTCAATCTATTTATTGTATTTCAATGCAAGTTATTGCTTTCTGCAAATGAACCATATGACTATCCTTTGTCAAGCCGTGCATGAATACTGCATTATTTCCCTGCGGTTTGCTGAGTTCTTTTTGTACTCACGGCTTTATGCCTTTGTTGATCAGTTGCTAAGGAAGGACCAGAAAATAATGAGTATCAAAAGGAGGAATTCTATGAAGACTACGTAGACTAGGAAGGTGTTTCCCCCAGATGATTGCCTATGCCATGTCGAATGTCTCAAGATATTTATTTTTTCGTTGCAATGTTTTATTTGTTCCTTAAGCCCATAAGGCATAGTTGTATGAACCTTGACCATAAGGTCATTGGCTTTGAATAATAACACTTTGTTTCTTCTTGGTTAATTCGTTGTATGTAATGATATTTCATCTGTGTTGCCACTGTGTGCACTAGTGTGATCCTGGACTAGTGCAGAATACACTGAGGGTTTCGAATTTGCAAATCTGAGTCCCGACACCAGCACTAGGTGGGTGGTAGTACCAATTTTTCTAGGGAAGTTTTTGTTACTATTTTGATTATGTAATGGTTATTACATATCTTGTTGAATAGTGTTACATAACAGTTTACTTGTCTGTGTTGGTTGCAAGACTTTGGAGCTAGGTCATGATGACGTAGAGGAGACAGGGACTAGGTTAGGAGAGCTAGGTCCAAACGGTCAAAGTGATATCAGAAGATGGCTAAGGTAGGGGAATTACTGTGAGTCAAGAAGACAATGAGCTGAAGCATGAGCTACTGGTGATGGACATGGTAGGCAACGGTTAAGGAAGATGGAGCCATCACAGTCAAGTAGACAAGAACATATAGTGCATTAAATGACTCGGGTCCGTTTGCAAGCGAGGACAGTTCAAGAGAGTCCATACATGTGAAAGGCTTGGCGGAAAGTCATTGGGGCCATATGGAAGGTGACGGAGCATGGATGATGCTTCGAGACGAAGGAAAAGACCTACATTGGGGCAAATTTGTAATTTGACCATTATAGGAGATCAAGGTAGTTTAGAAAACTACGGCGCCTGACCTAAGTGGTTTAGGTCAAGCCAAAGAAGACATAGATGTGAATTCAAGCTCATGGAGCTTTTTGGAGTATCATGGAGAAGGCCGCTTTAAGAAGCATGGACGTAAGTGTGTATAACCCATTATATGTTGAGTAGACAAGTTGCACATGTTGTTGTGGATGATATCCACTTGTGTTTCCATGTTTTGGGTATCTAGGGTTGCCCCTCTATATAAGGGCTCGAGTGGTCTAGAGATATATGCTAATGGGAAGAAACTAGAGAACAAATAGGGCACAAGGTGGTAGACCAAGATATTTGTGTGTAGGTGCTTATTGAGAGTTTTGCCCTCTTTGGAGAGGCTTTGTAATCAACCCTCTGGGTCTGAAATGGAAATTAAATTCGTGTTCAAGATCTTGCTCTTGCTGTGATCTTCTTCCTTCTTGATTTTTGATCTTTTTACTTGGTTTCTTTCTTTGTTGATCTTATGTTGTCAAGAATGAATAATTGATAGATGAATCCTCTACTGATCATATCCCAATTATTTAGGCAAGCTTCAACTTGATCACTAAAAACTTTTCAAGAAACTGATTTTTGGCTTGAGAAGGAAGAATTAGTGGTAGATCTTGTTCTTGAACATTTGAGAGGTGTTTCTTTGTTGTTCTTGCTTGCTGTGACTTGTGGGAGGTTATTTAAGATCATCTTGATTATCAAATCTCTATGAGCAAGCTCAGGGTTCAGTTTGTGATTTTGACCAAACTTTGGTGCAATCTTCAATTGAAATGGTCAGAATTTTGATGTCAATCTTTGCAATTGATGGTTGAAATAGATTCCTAACATCAATAGGAAGGTTTTGTATCATCCATTCAAAAGATATGTCAATTCTTGGATTTAAACTCATGCTGATTTTCTTGTTCCCCTTGTTTTTACTATCCATCCGGTACTACCGCTCCCCATAGTGCAGTAGTGCCGCCCTAGGTTGAGTTTCTCTAAAATTTATATTTCCACTCATATTTGGCCAAGTGGGATTTTGAGTTGGTTCTTTTGGAGAAAAATTGTTGTTGATTATTCGCCCCATCTGATTGCCGTTTTTGGTCCTTCAGTGATGTGTGTATTTATCTCAACTATGAATTATATATCTTATATCTATTTCAATGTGTGATGTGTATCTGTGCAGAGGGTATGGTGGCGTGATTCCTAAGGCTAATTGTAAAACTGAAATTATGTATAAAAAATTATACATATCATAGATGATTACGAACTGTTTGTTATGCTTATCGAAAATGGTTTGTAATTGGAATTGTCTGTTATTTATCATTATCACATATGTTTTCTTATGTACTAACCGTATGTAATATGTAACTACCATAGATAATTTTTTTGTAGACAATCATTCACGATGTGTACCTTTTACATATAGCTTCTAAACTGTCTATGATGACCACTGATCATCACTAATTCTTCTTTCGTAGATGGATCCAAAACCGAATTGTCTGTTATTTATCATTACAGATAGCTATATGATTTTATTTAGGGATAATTTATACTATACCACTCTATTCATTGGCGCTTCAGAAAATACCACTTGCTGTCTCAATCACATGTGGCCTTTGGACCCATATATCATTGAGACAACAAGAGCCATTTTTTGAAGTGGTATAGTATGAATTATCCCTTTTATTTTTATGTGAATGGTGGAGTCTTAGAATTTGGTGTTCTTAGGTCACTTTCTGTTAGTTTGGCAAACACAAGTGATGAAGTAGCCAATCGGTAACACCTTTTTCTTCGCTAGTAACCGTTTGTGTTGATGAGGTAAATGAAATTTACTAGCTACTGTTTATGTAATGGTCAATGGTTTCCTATAACATAACAGTGTTCATGTACATGGGTAAGCAAGTTATGGCACTTGTATGCAGGGATTACATTACCAAATATAGACTACATTACCAAATATAGACTACTGAACAGACATTCAACCATATGAACCAAAAAATCAAAGCATACTGAGCGATTTTTGAACTCTGGAGGTGAAAAGATGGTCCGCAGTAGGTGGATATGGTCGGAGGCGGCGGCAAGGTGTTCAGGGGATGAGAGGATTGTCGGGCTAGGGTGTCTAGCTGTCAGAACGGTCGGGTAGGTTGTTAAATAAGTGAGACAACTTCATGGGCCAGATGGGCTATAGGCCTACTACCTATCCTGTGTTTGTTTTTCCCCTTTTCAATTTTTATATCGGATTTGCTCAAAAACGTATCTCAAATTCATTTTTTAAAAAAAATTATTCTAGATGTCAAAAACTAATTAATACTAAATTTAGTGAACTTTTGGATAAATTTTTCAAATTTGTGATTTTTTTGAATTTGAATTTGAATTGAACTGGTTTACCAACTGGTTTCAAATCCTGAGCTAGTCTAATACGGTCAAAAATCATGATTTTGAGTGATTTTTTGCCGATTTTTCAAACCCTGCTTATATGTATCAGATTGTGATGTTCCTGGATGTATTATAAATCATTGCATGTCTATGTATATTCTTGCTCTGTTTGCTCCATTGTGATAAATAAATGATGTGTGCGTTCATGCCCATTCCCTGGAAAGAGATTGTGCGGACCACCCATGGTTGTCAAATGTGTTGGATTTATACCCAAGAGATAATCATGGGCCACGTGCGACGTGGGCTTTGTACCATTTCGGACTCTAATGTAGAGGCCCACCGAGAGGCTATATAAAGGAATGGGGTGGAGGCCTGAAGTGTGTGAAGTTCTCTCCACCAAAACCCTAGCTGTCATCTCCCATCTGTGCATCACAGTGCTAGCACACCGACGCACGAAATTCCTCCCTGTACGTGTGGACTACGTAGAGACGTTGCTGCAACTGCGATGTTGATTAGGATGACCGCGACAAGGAGGAGACATTGCTCGTGGACGATCGACTTCAGTAAGAAGACGATTGGCTTGCGAGGAGGAGACGGTCGCTCTGTGGATGATCATCTACTTCTACTACATCGACGCGCGCTACGTCGAACTGGTTGTTCGACATTTCCTTCCGCTGCACTGCGCGTCTAGTGGTAATGATCTATGATCCCCTTCTTGCGAGAAGGTTCCTGGTTTATGCGGTAGATTTTTATTTGGTGCTAGCGTAGCATACCATGTAACCCATCAGTGGTATCAGAGCCATCTCGTGTAGATTCGTGATCTAGATGTTGCATATGTGTTATGCGAGTATAATAGATTGGATCTATTACTTGTTCTGCCGATTCATGTGATGAATTGGTGGAGGCGGCTGTTGATGAGATCGATCGGTTTAGGGTTTGAGGAAAGTGCAAATCGATTTAATCTTGATTTGGGTGAGTCCATTCATGATACGACGTTTCCCTTACCGGTCAGGTTACTGCCACCAGGGTTTACGAAGCGCGACCATATGGGACCAAGCCAATCAGACTAAGTCGGATTGGGTTAATTTGATTGATCCAAGGCTTTCATGGCATTTTCGCATGGCAGAAGACATGCCTAAAAAAAATTTGGCCAGGGCGCTGGCCTTGAAACCCGCCGGGGCATCAAATCAAGATGGCTCGGTGAACAGGGAAGCATGATGATGGAGATTTTTATGCTAAGGGCCATACTATTTCACATCTTAATTTGATTACATGTGAATGTATTTTAATCCCTACTATTATACTCATTACATGTGATGCCATGTTCATAGTAGATAGTTAACAACCCTCTAGTTAAAATTTTAAATCTTTTGTCCATCCATATGTAGCACCTATCAAGAATTTAGATCGTTATTCATATGACTGCCTAAGCAGTGTATCAATGGCTATCTTAATAGATGATAGGGTTGTGTCGGACACATCACGCATTACAATGGTTGATTTAATCGAGCTATCAAAACGGTTTTGGGCTTGAGGACATAAGTGGTTGGGTTTTTGATTTCAGTTTTGAAGGAACGGATACAAGACAATTGGTGTCTAAGGAAAACACATATGAGGCTAGGTTTCTTAATTGGCATCCGGAATCGGGAAGTATTCCCTCCCTCATGTGAGCCCTCAGGGTGGGTTGACCTAGCCAAGAGTCAAGTTGACGGAGGCATTCATTACATGATTTCATACCTAACTAACAAGAGTTACATAAGATGTAATTAGCAAAGGTGTTGCTTACCGATGTCATTAAATTTCTAGCAGTGATACCAAAGCTCACTAGGATTTAATGAATGAGGATCTTGAATACGCTCTTTATGTCGAAAGAAGGGACATACAATACGAGTGTCTTTTGTTAAAATAGTTAATGAAAGTTTTACATAAACATAGTGCTTAGAAACTTTATGTGTTTTTGTTGTAGTTCAATGGCACCTGCTACTCCTTCTGCTGCACCTGGTTTTGCTTTGAGATCGGTTTTGGAAAAGGAAAAACTTAATGGAACAAATTTTGTGGATTGGTATCGCAACCTGAGAATTGTTCTCAAGCATGAAAAGAAAGACTATGTTCTACAGAATCCAATTCCTGATGAACCAGCCGAAAATGCTTGTCACAATGATAAGGCTAAGTATGAAAAACATGTTAATGCTTTGTAGAGGTCAGCTGTCTCATGCTTGTCACCATAGACTCTGAGCTTCAAAAGCAATATGAGGACCAATATGCTTACAATATGATTGTGGGCTTAAAGGACGTGTTTGGGAATCAAGCAAGAGCTGAGAGGTATGGTATCTCGAAGCTTTTGTTTGCTTGCAAGCTGGCTGAAGGATGTCTGGTCAGCCCTCATGTAATTAAAATGATTGTTTACATTAGGGATTGGAAAAGCTTGATTTTCCCCTTAGCCTTGGTTTGGCTATGGATGTAATTCTTCAATCTCTGCCTCAGAGCTTTGAGCCGTTCATAATGAATTTTCATATGAATAGCATGGAGAAGAGCCTGACCGAACTACATGGAATGCTCAAGTCTGCTGAGGAAAGCATAAAGAAAAAACTTAATCATGTAATGATGGTTCAGGAAGTAGAAGGCTAAGGCTAGGAACAAAGGAAAGGGTAAGGGCAAGATTCAAGTTGAGATCGCAAGTCTCAAATCTAAGCTTGAGAATCTTAATACTGGCCCTAAACATGATACCCAATGCTTCTATTGCAAGAAGCTATGACATTGGAAACGGAACTGCGAAGTATCCGGCAAATAAGAAGAATGGAAGTGTGACTTCCACTTCAAGTATTCATGTTGTAGAAATTAACCTGGCTACTTCTAATCTTACCTCTTGGGTATATGATACCGGATCGGTTGCTCACATTTGCAATTCGATGCAGGGGCTGATAAAGAGTAGAGACTTGGCAAAAGGAGAAGTGGATCTTCGCATGGGGAATAAAGCAAGAGTTGCTGGTATTTCCGTTGGCACCTACCCATTGCATTTGCCTTCAGGATTAGTTTTAGAACTTAATAATTGTTATTTTGTTCCATCTTTGAGTAGAAACATTATTTCATCTTCTTGTTTGGAACATGAAGGTTTTGATTTCAGAATAAAGGACTTTGTTTGTTCGATATTTTTTAATGATATGTATTATGGCTGATGCCCCATGGTAGATGGGTTGTATGTCCTTGAACTAGAAGAAAAACCTGTCTATAACATTAATGTGAAAAGGTTTCGGCCTAATGATGTGAATCCTAATTTTTTATGGTATTGTCGCTTAGGCCACATAAATGAGAAGCCCATAAAGAAGCTCCATGGTGATGGACTTCTAATCTCATTTGATTTTGAATCATTTGAAATATATGAGTCTTGTTTACTTGGCAAGATGACAAAAGCCCCATCACAGGTCTTGATAAAAGGGCAAATGAGTTGTTGGCCCTAGTACATACGGATTTATGTGGACCAATGAGCTCGAGTGCCAGAGGTGGGTTTCAGTACTTTGTAACTTTTACCGATGACTTTAATAGATATGGATATATCTACTTAATGAGGCATAAATCTGAAACCTTTGAAAAGTTCAAAGAATTTCAAAACGAAGTATAAAATCAACTTGGCAAAACAATAAAACACTTACGATCGGATCGTGGTGGCGAATACTTAAGCTAAGAGTTTGATAATCATCTAAAGCATTGTGGAATCGTTCCGCAACTTACTCCGCCAAGAACGCCTCAATGGAATGGCGTATCCGAACGACGGAACCGAACTTTGTTAGATATGGTTCGGTCTATGATGAGTCAAACTGATCTGCCATTGTCCTTCTGGGGGTATGATCTAGAAACAGTTGCGTTCACTTTAAACAGGGCTCCATGAAAAGCCGTTGAGAAAACATCATATGAGATGTGGACTAGGAAACGTCCCTCATTGTCTTTTCTCAAAATATGGGGTTGTGATGCATATGTAAAACATTTGACGTCTGATAAACTCACACCCATATAAGATAAATGCTTCTTTGTGGGGTATCCTAAAGAAACAAAAGGATATTACTTTTATAAAAGGGATGAAAACAAAGTGTTTGTTGCTTGAAACGGTATCTTTCTAGAGAAAGAGTTTCTTTCAAAAGGAGTTAGTGGGAGCAAGGTACAACTTGAAGAAATTCGAGAACCATCAGAAAATGTTTCAACTCCTATTGAACCTTCACTTGATGTACAAGATGTTGTACAACCTGTGGAAGAGGCACTAGCCCCACGTAGGTTTGAAAGGCCACGTCAATTGCCCATAAGGTATCGGTATGATGTTTTATTGTTAGACAATGATGAGCCTAAGACTTATGAAGAAGCAATGATGGACCCAAACTCCGAAAAATGGCTTGGAGCCATGAGATCCGAAATTCAATCCATGCATGACAATCATATTTGGAACTTAGTTAATCCTCCTCATGGTGTAAAATCCATAGAATGCAAATGGATTTTCAAGAAGAAGATAGACGTGGATGGAAATGTCTAAATCTATGAGGCACGGTTGGTGGCAAAAGGTTTCAAACAAATTCAAGGAGTTGATTATGATGAAACTTTCTCATCGGTAGCCATGCTTAAGTCTATCCGGATCATTTTAGCTATTGCTGCATATTTCGATTATGAGATATGGCAAATGGACGTCAAAACAGCTTTCCTTAATGGGAATCTATCTGAGAATGTATACATGATACAACCCAAAGGTTTTGTTGATTCTAAATATGCTGAAAGGGTATGCAAGCTTCAGAGATCCATTTATGGGTTGAAGCAAGCATCTCGGAGTTGGAACATTCGTTTTGATGAAGTAATTAAAGGGTTTCATCAAAGACGAAGAAGAGCCTTGTGTTTACAAAAATGCTAGTGGGAGCGCACTTGTGTTTCTGATCTTGTATGTGGATGATATATTATTGATCGAGAATGATATTTCTATGCTTGAAGATGTTAAGACTTCATTGAAAAGGAGTTTCTCAATAAAGGACTTAGGAGAAGCATGCTATATCTTAGGTATAAAGATCTATAGAGATAGATCAAAAAGATTAATTGGATTATGCCAAGATACGTACATAGACAAGGTATTGAAGAGGTTCAATATGCATGAATCCAAGAGAGGTTTCATGCCAATGTCACATGGCATCAGTCTTAGCAAGAATCAATATCCTTTGACAAATGATGTGTAATACTGCAAATCTTCTTTGCCTGGGTTTTCGCCAGATTTGTTTTCCACCTTTTTGATTCAAGGTTCAGCCGTCGCGCGGTTATTACTTCTGTTAAAGGTTTTGGTTATTTGCCATAGTTTCCGGTTTGAGGATTTACCGAGCCGTATAGTTTACGGCAAGTTTGTTTATCCTGGCAATTGTCAATTTGCGCCAAGAAATTTAATTACTTGGTTCGTTCTAAGGGTTCAAAGTTGGATTTTTGATTCTTTGGAGGGTCTTCATTTATTTTCTCCTAATTTCTCTCTCTCTTTCTTGTTTGTGGCTGAGAATCTTTTGGGGGGGGCTGCTTTTCCCAGCCTTGCCGATTTTTCCCACATCCCTGCCGACTCTCTCCCCCTCTCCTTTTCTGGATGGAGCACCCAGGCGGCTGCCTCTTTTTCCTCCAGTTCCTGTCGACTCCCAGTCGCCTCTGCAGACTCCCTTGGCGATGTCTTCCCCTGGCGATTGCTCTCCTCTGGCGCCTGCTCTCCCCTGGCGCCTTGCACTCCTTGGCCGCCTGCTCCTCCTTGCGCCTCCTCTCCAGGCCGGCTGGCGTCGCCCAGCTCCTCCCTTCGAGCGGCGAGAGCAAAGAACAAGCCAGCAAAGAAGCAGCCCGGCGGCCAGCAAGACCCTTCCCTTGCCTTCTTGTGGTGAGCACTCAAACAAATTGAAGTGTGGTGTTTAGTTTCTTTGTGCATGCCATGTGCTTGATGAAATGCCTAGCTAGGTTTTCATGAGAATAAAATGATTTTGCATGCCTGTATTGAGCCTCGAGCATAAGGCACTAAACTTTGGGGTATCTTTCTGACGATTGGTCACCGGAAATGCTCATTATCGAGAACTTGATGAAGTATGGCCTATTAATAAGAGCTGGATTTTGGTTTAGTGCATCATCGCTGGGAGATTGGCCACTCTTGATGTGCTGCCTCACTTTACCCATTTTCCCACTTGCCGCACTTTGGGCTGAGAAGTTGGCTCAAGGAAAGCTCAATAGTGAACATGTGGTTATTCTTCTCCCTGTCATTATTACAACATCTGTCATTGTCTATCCAGGTTGTTGTGATTCTTAAGTGTGACTTCGGCGGTGTTATGCGGATTTGTGTTAATGTTTCTTGCAAGCATTATTTTGTTTGAAGCTTGTCTCTTTTGCCCATACAAATTATGATATAAGGGTATTGTCCAAAAGTATTGAAAAGGGTGTTACACTTGGTAGTTATATTGATCCCGAGAACATTAAAGGTCCAACCTTTAACATCCGTGTATTTCATGTTGGCCCCAATACTTTGTTACCAGCCAAGTTATCCCCGAGCATCTTTTATTAGAAAAGGTTGGGTGATCGACAACTTGTTAAGTGCCCGGTTTTACAGAGCTTGTTGGGTTTCATAATTGAGCAATACATAAATCCAATTGTGAAGAATTTCAAGCATCGGTTGAAAGGGAATTTCTTGAATGCTATTGAGTCTTGAAACAAGATTACGCTTCATATGTACTTTGACGTTGTTGGAATGCATAAAAGAATCTTCATTGATTGGAATTGTATTAGTTGCATCAAGAGGAGAAGGGTAATTGGAATGCGAAATGAAACACTGAAGTGCTAATATATTAGCTAATTTGCTGATCTGCTAATTGAAGTGATAAAATGATGAAGTAAAGACAGCTTCATATGTCATTGAGTTATTGTCTCAAGTATGCAAGATTAAGCTCATGTACAAGTATACTAAACACCTAATGCTTTGTTACAACAAAAGAATCATAGATCCTAGCTGTCACAATACAAAGTCTAATAAGAGTGTGCCAGGCACTTAACCACAAAAGGAGAGTAACAAATCTAACAAGTATATCAACAAGGTAAGAAAATTACTAAAATACACATATACCTGATATGTAGCAAAAGGATCTCCAAATATGTTGAATTCCGCATTGGGGTTGGTACTGTAACTAGTGATCAAGTTACCATGGTCACCTCATTCTTTGTGCACGAAGATGCATTTTCGGACAGACAACTTTGTCGGGTTCTTTGATCTCACACCACCACCCATGATGTATATGTGCTCCACATTTCTTTTCGTAGAGTGTCTTGAGGTGGTCTCGACCTGAGTTGCCTCACAGCGTCGGTAAAGACAAGTGCATCTCCTAGAGCGTTAGTAGGGTGTTAAATGCTTTGCTTGCGATAAAAGTATGAAAATTCTAATGATTTGGTTATGTTTAATAGCATACCGGAAGTTGTTCTTAGAATGGTAATGGGGATGGATGAATATTAGCAATGGGAAGGTAAGTTATTAAATCTCTATTATTGCAACGCCTTATGAATTGTATAAATAGTATGGTTATGTTGATGCAAAGGATAAAGTGATTGAATGATAATGTGTGTGTTATATTCATGTTTGTGTTGTGCTTATAAACATGTCCCTTGCATTTATGCATTCATTACGTAAGAAGCGACCCATGTTGATGTGGGCCTCTGTACTCCACGTAGTGAGTACAAAAGTCCTACCTCGTAGTCCCATCCACGGATGGGAGCGAGTCGATAGAGTAGGCCCGCCACGGATGGTTGGGATTGAGGGGCGACCGACGGTGGGCACTCACTATACCCCAGATAGGCTAAAAGGTTGCATTTTGAGCATGCACGCATAAAAGCATTGCATTGCACTATGTGTTGCACTTGATAAATGTTAATTGATGAGGATGGAAATGATGATTGAGGATTGAGTCATGCACTCATCCCGGAATGTTATTGAGGCATGAGTAATGTTTGAATTACGTTTAGAGTTGGTGGTGGTAAGTGGGACTAGCTCTTGCTTCTTTTCTTGGATGATTTCAATTAAGTATTGATTATGTCAAATGATGAAGTAGTTGTGCTCTTATGTTTGGTTTTATATGAATTCAAACTGTTTCTTTTATTTACGGATATCAATTAAAGAAACTTTTACTTTAAGTCTTAAAGCGCTTATATTCGCATTTAATTCGCTACTTTTCGTACTTGGTCGCACTTTCTTCGAGTCTTGGACTCACGCTTCTTTTTCTTGTTTTAGGTACTTTGAAGTCGACTCACGGGATGGGAGTAGAGCACGTGCGACTTCGGTCACCATCAAAACATTTAATCGATTTGTAAAAACCGGTTGTATTAATTGTGGTTGTAATCGTTGTTAAATCGTGGTGTAGTTAGTAATTTCTATTGGTTATGCGATTGGTTAACTAAGGACCTGCTAGAATGATATTATATAATTGCAACTGTTTTCTGTCTGCTGAGTGGATGTCCTACTTTCTAGAGAGGTCATGCCGAAATTTTGTAAATTTCGGTGGCTTAGTTTTAAGCCGGTTTTAAGAGTTTAGAGGTTGTTTTCAGTCTTTTCGTAGAGGAGTCATTAGTTATTTATAAGGTTGGTAGCATCCGTGGCGCATATGGGCTCAGGGGTGTTACATGATGAGCGAGATAGGATGAGCAAAATTCCATATGCTTCGGCTATTGGTTCTATTATGTATGCTATGATCTGTACGCACCCAAATGTCTCATGTGCTCTAAGTGTTACGAGCAGATACCAAGCGAATCCCGGTGATAGTCAATGGATAGCCGTGAAAAACATCCTGAAATACTTAAGAAGAACTAAGGATATATTCCTAGTTTTTAGAGGTGAGGAAGCACTAGTTGTAAGGGGTTACACCGACGCAAGCTTCCAAACTGATAAAGATGATTTCCGATCGCAGTCCGGGTTTGTGTTTACACTAAATGGAGTAGTAAGCTGGAAGAGTTCCAAGCAAAATACAGTGGCCTACTTTATTACAGAAGCGGAGTACATTGCGGCTTCAAAGGCCACAAAGCAAGCTGTGTGGATAAAGAAGTTTATTTCGGAGCTCAGTGTGGTCTCTAGTGCCTCTAGTCCAATTGACCTCTATTGTGATAATAGTGGTGCCATTGCACAAGAAAAAGAGCCTAGATCACATCAGAACTCCAAACACATACTCCGATGCTTTCACCTTATTCGCGAGATTGTGGATAGAGGTGATGTGAAAATATACAAAGTACATACGGAAGCTAATGTAGCCGATCCGCTGACAAAGCCACTGCCACAACCTAAGCATGAGGAGCACACGAGGTCTATTGGTATTAGACGCCTCCTTAATTAACTCTATTGCTAGTGGGAGATTGTTAGTAATATGCCTTAGAGGCGATCATAGAGATGGTTGTATTACTTCTATGTTTATGATTTTGTGAATAAAATGTTATTCTTGGTTTCTTGAATTAACATTATTTATATTGATCAACAAGTATGTGACTTGTTCGTGAAACTCTTTATTATTGTTATGATGTTATTCTAAACTATCTCTGATCTTCTATTATAATATGAAACAAATATGATTTATGGATCAGCACATGTATTGATTGATGATCACGATTCACGGATCATAGATATGGAGATATCAAATCAATAATGCATACACATGTTGGAGAATATGGTGTTGGATTGACCCATCATGAGACACTGCGGGAACTGTTATATTCTTAAGTGTCATCAGTTGGTCTCATACATAGTGTATGTGGAATCCTTAAACCTGAGGTTGTCATAGTTTCCTACATGTGTAACAGTTTACTTAGGGGTTGCCAAACATCACTTCGTAACTGGGTGGTCATAAAGGTAGCTTTCGAGTTTGCTATGTAACATGTTGAGGAATGTGAGTGACCAAGATGGAATTTTCCCCTCCTATATAACAGGAGAGATATGTCTAGGCCCCTCGATGTGATTGGATTAAGAAAGTGCATGGCCATGCGAATGTAGTTGAGGAGTCAATTGCAGTTGAGTAATCCATTACATGAACGAGTGAAGATTAAGCTATCATAGGGTGACACGTTTCTCACCTTGAGTTCGATCTGGTATCGTGAGGCAAAGGGATTGGTACATGAGCACTATAAAGGTTCGACTATTTTGTGTGTATTTAGGAGTTGCTATGTCCTGCTAGAGGCCGCTATCGACTTGTGAATCAGAAAAGGAGTATTCTGGGTCACGGCTAAATATACATGAACCTACAGGGTCACACACTTAACGGGATGGAATAAGGTACTTGCATAATTAACTCTTGTGCAAGTGAGAGATTGTTGGATTTATACCCAAGAGATAATCATGGGCCACGTGCGACGTGGGTTTTGTACCATGTTCGGACTCTAATGTAGAGGCCCACCGAGAGGCTATATAAAGGGATGGGGTGGAGGCCAGAAGTGTGCAAAGTTCTCCTCTCCACCAAAACCCTAGCCGTCATCTCCCATCTGTGCGTCACGGTGCTAGCACACCGATGCATGGAATTCCTCCCTATACGTGTGGACTATGTAGAGACGTTGCTGTGACTGCGACGTTGATTGGGATGACCGCGACAAGGAGGAGACGTTGCTCGCAGACGATCGACTTCAGCAAGAAGACGATCGGCTTGCGAGGAGGAGACGGTCGCTCTGTGGATGATCATCTACTTCCACTATATCGACACGCGCAATGTCGAACCAGCTGTTCGACATTTCCTTCCGCTGCACTGCGCATCTAGTGGTAATGATCTATGATCCCCTTCTTGCGAGAAGGTTCCTAGTTTGTGCGGTAGATTTTTATTTGGTGCTAGCGTAGCATACCGTGTAACCCATCAAAATGATCTTCGATATATATCTACATTTCCACACTTAGGGGGTAAAAACAACTGATAGAAAAGGAGGACAATGCAAGTGTTGTAAGCTTTATGTTCTTTCATTTTTACATTACATATTGTAAATGAGGAAAGTAGAAGAGAAATGGAGTAAGGCATGTCCAACCTTAGGCACAAAGAATGATGTGCCATTCTTGCAGTGCAACTACCGTTGGTCCTATTCCTGAAAAGCCTGACAATAACTTCTTTGCTTAGAACATACGTGCTGTCTTGCTCAAGGCATCATGTGGCTTATGCAATCGACTTCTTAAGCCAAGTCAGGATTCGATAATAATACTAATAATAATTTGTGTGACTAAAAAAAAAGACATTGTCTTAATTTCTGAAAATAAAGGTTTTCCATCATTTTCAACGGTGCTAACAACTCCGACCGATGATTATCGATCTGTTTCCATGGCGCTATAATAACACCATTTACAAAATTAGGTGAGCACTGTTGAGTAAATTTTGATTAATCGATACTCATCATTTCATACATACTTTGCATTTCGGGACCAACAGCAACGTGCTTGTTACTCCCTCGCACAAAAAGAAAAGGACAAGCTTGTTCCTGTTTCGTTTTCAAAGAGGTCTAAACAGCTCTCAGCTTCAGTCCCCGAAAATCAAACGCCGGCTGGTGTTTAAATTAGGTACAACAAAAAAGCTGTTGTTTCCATGTCACACTCACATACGTAGACTAAAGAATTAATGCACACATTTGACACTGGTGCTGCAACTTGTTCGACTAGATAGCTAGTCATTCAAAACAAAGTTCCATCGTCCTGTTACAAATTCCCTCCATTTACAAATAGTTGTTTGTTTTGGATATTGATGTGCCCTTTAAAACATATTTTTAGCCACTATTTTTTATTATAATAGATTTATAAAATCCAATAAAGTTGTAGTATTGTAAAAGTACTTTTTGAGATAAATCTACACATATAATTTTAATGTACCATTTTAATTATTTAAAGAGATATTGACAATCAAAGTTTCAAAAATTTGACTGCACTTATATCCAAATCTATAACTATTTGTGACTAGAGGGAATATTAACCGTTCAAACAAAAAATTCATCGAACTACTCGAGCCTTTGCTCTGAATCGGCCTTGATGATTGTTAAAATGGCCTTTAGTACCGGTTTTCAATCGATAAAGTTATCCAGATCGATGCTCAAGGGCATCAGTACCAAGTGAGAGAACTTTGGGGTAGCCTGACGGTATCTGTTGGCCATGGATGAGCTATCGCGGCTCCACTGGGTGAGCCATGCTGTGGGCCGCCTTGAAGGACAAGTTCCGCGCTTGGACGTGCAGCTCACAAGGTGTCCGCTGCGTGATGTTTCATAGGCTAGAAGAAGGTACTGAAAATTAACAAAAATAGATCAACAAAAAGTTACTATAAATTAGTTACATCTGTAAAGATCACGCAATCAAATTTCTTATGTAAAGCTGATGGTATTACTCTAAAATGGCAAGGAGGATGGTGGGGAAGAAAAGGCAGAGAGGACAGGCGGCGACGCCGAAGATGTTCCTAACTTAAGTCGGTCAAATACTATCGACAAGTATACTTATACATTTTGCATGATATATATACATTTGACATTTCGCATATACTTATACATTTCACATATACTTGTACATTTGACACTTCACATATACTTATACATTTCACATATACTTATAAATTTCACATTTCACATATACTTATACATTTCACATGATACATATACATTTGATATTTCACATATACTTATACATTTCACATATACTTACACATTTCACATGATACATACATTTGACATTTCACATATACTTATACATTTCACATATACTTACACATAGAAATTGCTTCAAAATTCACATATACATAGAAATTTCAAAATTCACCAAGAATTAGAAAAATTCACATGATACATATACATTTCAAAATTCAAATACATTACATTTCCCAATCTAATACATGATGCTACATTGGATTCTGTCTTCTATTTATCTTCAAAAGCTCCTTATGCTAAGTAGTTTAAGTGCAGTTGAACAATATACACTGCTTTCAATGAAGCAATCAAAATCAAGCAAAGTCAGTATGTGAGAAACACAACAATTTTGTATGTCTGTTATATTACTAAGTGTTCCTGTTCTTTTTCTTTTTTTAACAAAGATATTAATAATATCCCACTAACCAAATGAAGGAAGCTATTTCATATTTATGCTAACCAAGTGTATATAAACCCAGAATTCTAGAAATGATGTTGTATATATCTAGAGTATATCCAATTCTCTGCAAATTTTGTATTTGTTATTTCAGAGTATTGTCCAAGAATTTCAGGCTATACCTTTTCTTCTATTATGTTCTGCAGTAAGCTGTGCTATGGTTTCATAGAGTATGATTATTACAATTAACTTACATACATAGTCAAATTTCAACCTCCAATAAAAATCTTCACGCGATATCAACTCAATTAAAATAAATACACTAATACAACTCATCCACACAAACTCAATTATAACAGAACACATTCAAGTTTAAATGTCCATCTTCAAGAGAATATTACACCTAGCCATCCAACGTATCAGCATCATCACACAAATTCAACACAAACAGATTTCACATTCACATAATTAATAGCTAAATTGAATATTACTATCATCAATCAAACAAGAATCATATTCAGAAGTGAGAAACATACCATCAGTATTAGGGCCAGCGTGAAATTTGTTTAGTGTTTGTTCTGAACTTCTCAACTTTGTTTAGTGTTTGTTCAACGTGAAATTTCAGTAGATATGCATTTAACTGGCAAACAAGGATGCTCTCTATTAAAATTATTTTAGTAAATACCAAACTAGAAAGCTATTAACGAAGTGGGCAAGATCAGTAATGTGGTGGTTTTGTATATCACATTCACATTTGGAATTCTATCATGTAGGTGATAGGCCTCCTCAAAACTAGGAGTGCCTGGATGATCACATGTATTATACGCAAAATTTCTACCATGTGACAATAGTTGCGGTCAGAACAAGAATGAATTGTGCATTTTTAGCTTTCCCAAGGTTCCTCACGTTTAGAGGTCTTTCAAGCACATATATTCTTGTAGATATGCATAAATTTAACGGAAGCTTAACGTGAATACCCTGTTGTGTAGGCGACAATTTCCTTGTTATGATACCATCAGAAAATAGTAGAAAGTAGAAACAATCTTCGATTTTTGTGTGAACTACTGTGGTTATGATAATCCGGTTTATAGACGGTAACAGCAAAGCATATAGGATATCAGTGGATGGCATGATCTTCTACTGGCTCCATTTTCGTCTGGAAGTTAATCGTACGCAATGGCTAGAACTCATTTCTTCACTAATGGTCATTGTCATTAGGTATTTCAGAAGAGAACAACATACAAGTGCAGGTGCTAAAATTCTACATGCTAAGAGAAGCAAAGCAGTCGCCATAAGTATGTAAACACAACAATTTGACAAGCAATGTGAGAAAAAAGTTCTTTTTTTGTTGCTATATGGAAATGACGGGTTATTATTTGATTTGCTACTACATCAATTGGAAATAATTAACCACATTTGGCACCTAGTGAATTAACACTAAAAATATTTTTGCTATCCGAAACAACCTGCACCCCATTGAACTTACACTGTACTCAGTCGGAGGTGAGGAGGATGGCGTTAGGGTCATTGGAGACGAGGAGGACGGCGGTGCACGCACGGTCGTTAGAGGCGTGGAGGACAGCGGCGCGTGCGGGGTCGTCGGAGGCAAGGACGGGAAGGCAACGGCGGCGCATGGGCAAAAAATAGAAGTTGGAGGCTTGGCCTCGGCTGCTCTCCAAATATAGGTGGCAGAATCAGTACCGGTTGGTGTAATACTGCAGGCTTTGGCTAGGGTTTTGGCCGGTGTTGTTTTCATTTTCTTAATTTTCGGATTTATTCCGGTGGGAGATAAGTTGTGTTGTCACGAAATTCCCAGATGTTATTTAAAGTTTTGGACTTCTTCCGTAAGTTTTTTTGGAAAAGGGTGTTTCTTCCGAGCCGTATAGTTTGGCGGCAAGTTTGTTTTTCTTGTTATTTGTCATTTCGCGCTAAAAATTGAAATTTATTGGTTCGCGCTATTGGTTAAAAGTTGGACTTTGGTTTTTGGAGGGGTTTTTAGGAATTTTCCCTCCCCCACCTAACCTTATCCCCCCTTCTTTTTGTGTGGCTGCCATTCTTCTTTCCCTTGGCCGAAATTTTTTCCCCAAACTAGCCGGCCGACTCCCACATTCTGTGCTCTGGCCGATTGCTCCCTTGGTCTGAACTTGCCATCTCTGGCCAAGGCTCCCGGCAGTGCTTCCTCCCGATTCCCTACTGGCCACCCCCCCCCTAACTCCTTGCCAGTAGCCCTCCACCGCCTTCACCTGACCGAAGGCCTCCTGGCGGAGTTCCTCCGTCGCCTCCCCGGCCGCCGCCCTACGCTCCTCCCCTGATGTCCTCCTGGTGCCGCCCCTGGCCTCTTCCCTACGCCTTCTCCTTGGCGTGACGTAGCATCACCAGCAGCCTTTTCAAGCGGATCAAGAGTAGCATCAGTAGCATCACCGGCCGGCTTGGCGTGGTCGGCGGAAGATCGGCAGCCTCTCCCTCGCCTCCCCTTGGCCTTCTTCCTCATTCAAGAGGGAGGCAAAGTATTGTTTTGGGGGGATTTGCTTGCATGTTTGGTATTTGGTTTCTTGGTGCATGTCATGTGTTTGATGAAATGCCTAGGAGGTTTATGTTATGTATTTCAGTGATTTAAGTATGCAAGGTTGAGAAATGGGCTTGGAAAATGCAAGAATCGATGCATTGCTAAATTTTTATACACATCTATATATCCATGTCTGTTGTTCTATATGTTTGCCTGCTATTGAATTAAAAGGAATTGAGCGACCCAAAACATGCAGCCAGTTGTATATGTTTATTAGTATTAGGTTCTTGAGGACTTTATATGGTGTTGTTTATGGAATGAGATATGTATATGTGTGTTAGTTGTGTATGAGCTTCTGTAATATCATTCTTACCCTGGTAATGATTGTGAATATTATGTGTGACTTGATCCTTATTACTTTTGTTTGGCTCAACTCAAAGGAGTGAGTTAAGAATTATTTACTGCCATTTGATTGTGAACCTATTGTTGTATATTAGCTTAATTTGTTAATGGTGTTGCATAAAATCCCAATTTAGAGAGAGTTGTTGGTGTGTTCTCTTAAAATCAATTTAGAATCTGAACTCACTTAAATTGGGTAAGAGGGTCAAAAGTTAGGATCGTTGTTGCAACTGCTGCTCGGAGTTGTCGTAGTTGAAAAGTAGAGCTAATTCCAGGAAGGATTGTCAATGTTTTACCCAATGTTGTGATTGATTGATTGGTCGGTAATTTGTATTTGTGTTTGATTTCTGGTTTCAAGAGGAGTGGCCTCTTCTTCGCATGCCACTCCACTCCCCGCGGTTTAAGGCAAGTACAACAGCGTTGTTGAAAATGGGTTGAGTGCTTAGATGCGAGGTTTAAATGATTAAGTCATTTCTAGAGTTAGTATATTTGAGGAATTTCTTCGTGCTATTAATTTATGTGATACGTTGCCCTGATTTATTCATGATTTTGATTAAGCTAGTGTGAATGATCATATATGGATATGAGGATTAGTTGAGGATTTCACTTTTGGGTTATAGCTAATTAAATGTGTTGCTATGTCTCATTCTTGAGTTGATTAGACTACCGTGAATGTTTATTCATAAATATGAGAATGTGACTGTTATCCATACTTCCGGGCATGTCTGTATGGAATGGTAGAAATGATTGTAGTGGCCATTTAATTGTGTCTATTGCATTTGTGCATGCATAATGGACGAGGCGTCCCATATTGATGTGGGCCTCGGTGCTCACCGTAGTGAGCACGGAAGTCCTACTGTAGTCCCATACACACGAGTGCATGGGAGCGAGTCAAGAAGAGTAGGCACCTCCACGGGATAGAGGGAATGAGAGGGTGCACACCGACGGGTGTGCACTCAGCCATACCGGTATAGGCCTTGAAAGGTGCATATGAGCATGTAAGCATACTCGCAATGCAGTTCATGTGTTAACTGGCGGTGTTTTATTTGTTTGATGCATTTGTTAATTTGGTATAAGAGGTATGCACATGTGACTGATTTAAATGCTTTAATTGTTATCGATATTGCTAATTGTTGTACTCTGCTGAGTCTTGAACTCATGCGTGTTTGTTTCTTGTTTTAGGTACCTTGAAGCTGGCTCATCGGGTTGGGAGTAGTAACACGTGCACAACTTCGGTCTCCAACAATTTAATTAACAAATTCGTTAAGTCGGGATGTAATTAATGTGGTTGTAATGTATTGTTCATCGTGGTGAAATTTATTAATTTCTGTTGGGTGTGATTGATTAGCTAAGGACCTGCTAGAATAATATCATAACTGCAAATGTTTTCTGTCTGCTGAGTGGATGTCCTACTTTCTAGAGAGGTCATGCCGAAATTTTGTAAATTTCGGTAATTTAGTTTTAAACTGGTTTAGAGAGTTTCAAGGTCGGTTTCAATCTTTTAGTAGAGGTAAAAGGTTTAGTGACTCGCTCGTTGAGTTATTAGTTCAATTGGACTTCTTTGTCAAGTTTTTATTTCTTGGGTCTTGTTGGGGACACTCTGGACCAGTATGGTTCCGGAGTGTTGTAAACGTCATTTAGGACCTTTTGGTAGCATTCGCGGTGCATTTGGCGCCGGGGTGTTACAGTTGGTTTCAGAGCGAGCTTCAGGTCCGTGGTACCGGAATTTAAAAGGGTTATCCTAGAATGAATTAAAATTTTGCTGTGTGAAAGTAGAAACATGGTTTAGGTTGAACTTGTAAAATTGGCCCTAGGGCAATAATCGTAAAACTTGATGTAGAATGACGAATTAATTTAAAATCTGACACACTCTGATGCACAGTAGGAAGGGATGGGATATCGTTATATTGTGTTACAATGCTTATTTTGTTATTGATGCTATGTTGATACTTGTGGTTATGTTATTTGTTAGTTTTGATCAGGCTATGGTAGTATGTTGGCTATGCTTTTGAAGTGGTAGATTGCTTAGTAGGGCCCGGTGGGACTCCTTGTGCCGAAGGGATTTCGGCCCTATTGTGTAGCCGTGTTGGTCGGTGTGGCAGTTGAGAGCCAGCACCGGAGGATTCATAACCCTAGGTGCGGATAGTCCTAGTTCTTTGCCGTAAATCAGAGAGTAATCGATTTCTCATTTTTCGTGGTTGAGAAACTCGTTTTGGTGACTCTCTTCTGCCGTGGGAGCTATTGTTCTTTTGTCGTAAATTAGAGAGTTGATGGAATTCGTTTTGGGTTTTATCTTCTTTGGATTTCTCGGATTTAAGACCAAGAAAAGGGTATTGTTTTGCCCCTCTTTTGGTTGCTTTGAGGAGAAAATTATGGATTCCTTCTTGTGTTGGACATTCTCCCAGTTTAAAAGGAGTCGTTGTTATTCTGTTGTAGATTGGAGAATGGATGGAGTAAGTTTTTCGGGCTTTAACTTATTTGGTCTTTTTTGGGTTTAAGTCAAAGAAAAAGGGTTTGGTGTTGCGCCCCATTGGTTGATGGCAGGGAAAGGCATGGAATTTTCGTGTTGTCGTTGTCCAAGTTGAAGTTTTGGATTTGGGGCTTTAAAGGAAAAAGTGTTATTCGATCGATTTGCTTTTCCTTTCTATGAATTGATTTGTGTAACTCCTTTCCTTTGTGGAATTTTGGAGTTTGATGATTAGTTTGGGGATCTGTTGAATGACCAGGCTTGAGTCCTGTCATTTTCTAAGTCTTTTGAGAGTCGATAAAAAATATGACAGCCAGAATAAGTTGTAGGTTGATTGAAGATCTTCCTGTAGAGGGTTAGTAGAATGGTTATGTTGTTGGGATAAGGTGGTCGACCCTAATGGGATAGATGGCGAGAATTATTTTGTGGGACATGGTGATCCACGGTTATAAGCGGAGGTTGCGTAAGGTTAGAAAAGATTTTGTCGAAGAAGTAATAACAAGTTTGGTTGAGGAACTTGTTAAATAAGTTGGTGGGGTTCAAATTGTCAAAATCATGGGAGACTTAGATAGTTGATCTTACGTTCGTCATATGGTTGGTGACGGATACCCGACACACAGGTATCCCCAGCGGCCCAGGAGAGGTGCATGGGCCGCCACTGTGCCTAAAACCCGGGAGCCCAAGGCCTCCGGCCAAGCCGACCCCAAGAGGTGGCCCGACCAGGCGTTACAGAGCGGGCGCCTCACAAGCTACGGCGAAACCAACTCGGAGATGTCCCGACCGACGAGTCGGACGGGCCGAGAGCCTCGAACAAGCTCGAACCATCTTCGTCAACGAGCCTACATCAAATCATCAGAAGCCGGCGCCTGACCCGGCCACCTACCCCACTGATACGGCACTTCAGCATGACCAAACAGAGATGGGAGGCGCGCGCTTTCCCGTACAATTCCGTGGTGACACCCGACGTCAGCGCCTGACAAGCCACAGAGAGCAGGTGCGCCGTTTCCCGGAGGAACGGACCGCGCCCTCGCTCAGCAGCTTCACCGATTCGACGCAGGGCCAACAACTATCCGTCAGAAGTCAAGTCCGAGACCAGACGCCGAGGCGGAAGACCAGACTTCCAGGCGTAGGGAGCCCCATCCATTTTTTCCTTTACACGCTTTATGTAACCGGCTTCCCCGGCTATATAAGGGGAGGCTTGCCTCCGGAGCGGGGAGAACACGACAAACGCTCACATACACATAGCTGTGGCGCGCTCCCAAGCTCAACCTTTCAGCTCATAGCTCCTCATCCGACCATCAAGACACGAGGTGCTTGCGCAGCCCTCACTTGTAACTCGACGAGCTCATCAAGATCAATACAAACACGCACCGCCACACTAACTGGAGTAGGGACGTTCACCCGAACCAAGATAAATTTCGACCCTCTTTTCTCTCTTGTGGGTCTAACCATTCAAGGAACGGAACGCGGCCCCTCAAGACTTACAAAATTTACTTGCGGTTCTCAAACACCGGTTAGCGCGCCCGGTAGGGGCTTTCTTGCGTCGGCCTTGCCTCCGGACTCCCATTTTTGCTTCCTTGATGGATTCCTTCGTCAACAACAACGCGCTTGCGCCCGGGAGCCGAATCCGTTTCGGTTCCCTCGATTTCATCGCCAACCTGACGGGAGAGCTCAGCCTCGCTCACGCCCGTCGAGCGAGCTCCGCGCGGTGCACCGCGTCGTCCACACCCTCGACAGCCTTCAGCTCGAGGCCCTCGCGCCGGCTCAAAGCGACGCCCGCTATCTTGCGCGCCGCCACCACGAGGCGGCGCTCGCGCCTTTGCGGGCGACGCCTACGTCTCCCGAAGGCCTGCGTTTTGTAGCAATGGCTGGCTACGCGCCAGCTTCCATCGACGAGATTTTGGAGAGCTCCACCGATGGCGACTCCGGTTCCGACGCGGAGCAAGCCTCGAAGGAGCCATACACCCGCGAATGCAATGTGGCCGGTGTGAGCGATCAACCGGCCGCTACTTCGCCGAGTCAAGAGGACCGCCACGCGCCGCTGCGACGAGCGGATCATCCCAAATCGCCCGACGGCTTCACCGACAGCGGGAGCTGGAACTGCGGGCGGCCAGACTCGGCAAGGCACGGTTCGACCAACCGGGGCCGAGCCAACCGCGCGCCCCATATCTGAAAGTCGGCGACGCATGCGCGCTGCCGAGTACAACAATTGGCGAAGAGCCGTGAACGCCCGTGCTTCCCTCTTCAAGCCAAAACCGCCATGGCTGCGATGTTGTTCGCGGCATCCCCGAGCCTAACGAGCCCGAGGTTGGGCCACCTACCAAGACCTCCGGAGCTGGTAGAGCACGCCGCCGACAACATGTACTGCCCCCGGCACCCCTCGCGTGGGGTCTCATTCGGGCCGTCAAAGCCAAACTCGCCGCGAGCCGGAGAAAGCCGCCCCGCAGCCGGAGCGGCCCCAGGCCACCTACACCCCGGCGCGTCATCGTCTTGGACAACACTACGACTGCCGCGACACTCTCGACGCTCGAAGAAGGGCGGTCGACGCCGTGGCTCGTTCGCAGGTCACCGATAGCGGCCGCCGCTGTGACCGCAGTCCGACCCCAGAGGGCCCGAGGCCCCAGGCATTCTCACGGGAGATCCGCCGGGCGGATTTCCCCGCCCGCTTCCGGGCACCAGCCAACATCACCAAGTACACGGGGGCAACGAACCCCGGTGTTTGGTTAGAAGATTATCGACTCACTGTCGGTAGGGGCTACTAATGACCTCTTCATCATTCAAGACTCCCCTCTATTTGGCGGACTCGGCTCGAGCCTGGCTCGAGTACCGGCCCGCCGGGACTATCAGGCTGGGCCGACTTGAAGAGCATCTTTGTCGGCAACTTCCAGGGCACGTACAAGCGCCCTGGGAACTCTTGGGACTCAAGAGTGCAAGCAAAGGCAATGGAGAAACGCCCGGACTATATCCGGCGCTTCTCCCAACAGTGCAATGAACTCCCCGACATTAGCGACGCCGACGTCGTTGGGGCATTCATTTACGGCACCACATGCAGAGCCTTGGTCCACAAACTGGGTTGCCTCAAACCCAGGACCACCAAGGACCTGCTCGACATCGCCACCAACCACGCCTCCGGCGAGGAGGCGGTGGGGGCCATCTTCGATAAAGCGAAGGCCAAGCGAGAGTCCGGCCCCGAGCCGGCCGTGCCCTCCGACCGCGCCGACAAGCGGAGGCGGAAGGGAAAGCAGGTCCGCGAGGACCACACGGTCGCAGCCGCCGAACGCCCAGACAAGCAGCAGGCGCGGCAGCCATCCGACCACTTCGAAAAACTGATGGATAGCCCGTGCCCGAACCACGGGTACCCCGTCAGGCACAAATACCGGGACTGCGAAGTCCTGAGACGCTTTCTCTCCGGAAACCCCACGCAGCCGCGGGGCAAAGGAAAGAAGCGCGACCCGACGCCAGAGGCCGGACAGGACAAGGCCGACGGCGGGTTCCCAGAACCCGACGGATGCCTTATGATCTTCGGCGGACCAGATAGCTACGCCGACAAACGCCGGCAGAAGCTCGCCTACCGCGAGGTGCACACGGTGACCCCGGGTCCCAAACTACCTCCGCTGGTCGGAGACCCCGATCACCTTTGATCGGACGGACCACCCCGACCGCGTCCCGCACCCCGGAAGGTACCCACTCGTCGTCGACCCCATCGTAGGGTCGAAGCGCCTCACCAAAGTCCTCATGGACGGCGGCAGCGGTCTCAACATCCTGTATGTTGAGACGCTCGACGCCCTGGGCATCCCCTCCGACCCTCGACCGAGCAAGGCGCCCTTCCACGGCGTCATCCCGGGCCATCAAGCCTACCCTCTGGGGCAGGTCGACCTGCCCGTCACCTTTGGAGGACCCGAAAACTTCCGCACCGAAATCCTCGCCTTCGAGGTGGTGGGGTTTGCGGGTTCCTACCACGCTATTTTGGGGAGGCCATGCTACGCCAAGTTCATGGCGGTCCCCAACTACACGTACCTGAAGCTGAAGATCCCGGGGCCACGGGGCATCATTACCGTGTCCTCATCCTTCCAGCTTGCTTTCAACTGCGAGCGAAGCAGTTGCGAGCTAGCCTCGGCGGTCATCGCATCCGCCGAGCTCAGCAACTACCGGAGGCAGGCCTCCGAGTCCATCCCCGGCTCCAGCAAGTCGGGACCTGGGTCCTTCGAGTCCGCGGAGGACACGAAGGGGATCACAATCGATCCCGAAGACCCAGCCAAGACCGTGCGGGTAGGGTCCGCCCTCCCCGCCAAATAGGAAGGCGCGCTCGTCGACTTCCTCCGCCAAATAGTAAGCTGACACCACGACGTCAGCGCCTGACAAGCCACAGAGAGCAGGTGCGCCGTTTCCCGGAGGAACGGACCGCGCCCTCGCTCAGCAGCTTCACCGATTCGACGCAGGGCCAACAACTATCCGTCAGAAGTCAAGTCCGAGACCAGACGCCGAGGCGGAAGACCAGACTTCCAGGCGTAGGGAGCCCCATCCATTTTTTCCTTTACACGCTCTATGTAACCGGCTTCCCCGGCTATATAAGGAGGCTTGCCCTCCGGAGCGGGGAGAACAGACAAACGCTCACATACACATAGCCAGGGCGCGCTCCCAAGCTCCGAACCTTTCGCGCTCATAGCTCCCTCATCCGACCACCGCACATGAGGTGCTTGCGCAGCCCTCACTTGTAACTCGACGAGCTCATCAGCATCAATACAAACACGCACCGCCACATGAATCGGAGTAGGGACGTTCAGCCCAACCAAGATAAATTTCGACCCTCTTTTCTCTCTTGTGGGTCTAACCATTCAAGGAACGGGAACACGCGGCCCCTCAAGACTTACAAAATTTACTTGCCGGTTCTCGAAACACCGACAGTTGGCGACTAGGAATTTTGGGTGGCAAGTTAATCTTTTGAAGGCTGCTTTGAAAAGCGATGTTTTTGAAATAGATTAAGAAGTGGTATTGATGGACAGGTTGAATATAGATACAATCTTAACCTGTTGCCCCTTAATAAGTGTCCTGAGGAAGAAAGAGTGCTTCATTATAATTCGATGTGATGATAATTTTTGGGACTACTCCAATTCATTGAATCACGCCACTCCGTGGCCGTGGTTAATTATTGGCTCAAGATATGCTTACGGATTATACACTCAAGCATGTATGAATGGATTATGCCTTGTAGCACCTGGACTTTGTTGTCTTTGAACTTGTTATCTACAAGAAACGAATAAATGTAACGGAAAATGTTGGAAGCTCTTGAGTGAGAGATAATTGTATCAATAACTCGATTGGAGTTGGGTTTAAATAAAATAGGAGTGATCTTGGTGAATGCTCTAAAAGGTGAAGCTTATGATTAAGTCGTAAGTGAATATTACTAATAAAGTGGGTTTTGTTGAGTCATAAATTCCCCTTTCTTTTGAAAGAAAATTTGGTGGTGTGTGGAGATGTTGGATTCTAGGACCGGTTTGCTATTCCCGAAATGTTAGTTTTGGGATTAGTGTGAGAGGTTTTGCTTGGGTAAAAGCGAGATGATCTTCTTTGGATTATTGTGTTGTGTTGCTATTTAATCAAGTGATTCTCCGATGTGAAGTTTTCCACCTTATGGCTCAAGGTGAGAAAAATGGTTTATGCTGTTAAGAGAATGGAGTTCTCTTCGATTTTGTGGTTGTTTTTGAAGAAAGATTGTGTGAAGTTTTTCTTCTCAGATGAGTCTTCCCTTGTTGTGCATTTTATTGTTTTGATTTCAAGTTGAGGAAAGTGGTTAGTCTTATTAAATGAATCGAGATTTACTTTGCTCTCGAGTGTGAGACAAGAAAATGATGGGTCGTGAGTTGTGGTGGAGTGTTATTTAAAGATTATGCTCGTTGCTTTAATTCTTTGGGCAAGACCGTCGTAGAATGAGAACCAAGTATGAATTGGTTTTAATGGAGGGTCTAATTTGGATTAGGTGTTGACCGTACTTGGGTTCAGAGTGGAGAGTATTGAAGGGTGTGGCATGTTTTGATCCAAATCCTTGTGGGAGGATCAATTGATTTCGTTGTTTCTTGGTCATGTGCGATTATTTTGTTGGTGGACTGTTTGGAATCGGTCGGCGAATGCCTTGGTCTAAATGTGTTGGAAACCTTGGTTTCCTGGGTTGGAATCAATGTTTCAGTTATGAATCTTTCCTTCGAGTGGTTGTCTCCTGCGCGAGGCATGCATGAAAGAAGATCAAGTATGATTTTATATTGTGAGAGAATAGGATTTGTACCCTATTGGGCTAATCGTTTCGATAGTAAGGAATGTCTTTGATCCTGTGCTTCGAGGGTAGTCGTGGCAAGATAAGATTTGTGTTTTGGTGCCTAAAGGATTCCAGTGTTAAATGGTTAGAAATAGTGATATGTTCGGTATTGGTTAGGAGCTTGTTGGAACAAAGACTTCTGTGTGTGGCTTTTTGGTTAGAAAGGTTAATCAATGAGGAGAGATGGGAATCAGTGTTTTTCTTGGTTCGTAGGGGATCCAAGTTTAGGACCCAGCTGTTTAATTGGATAGCTTGGATGTTTTCATGATAATTGGTTGGATGCTTAATAGAGTGATGTGACTCGTGTTATGCCTGTCATCACGAGTTGGTTGATCTGCGGTATGGAGTTTTAGAGAGGAGATTTAAGTTGGGTGAGTGAAATTGAATAGAAAAATGAGAATTGAGTTTGGGAGTTAGTATTATGATCTTCCGGGAAGAATCGTTGGTTGATTGGAGGTTGTGTATTTAAGCGTTAAAAAAGAGTTGTCAGACTGTTTATGAGTGGTATGATGTAGGAATTGGCCGATCGCCTGGATCCATTAGAGTTTTCGCGTGGGAGATGTGAATTTCTCAGGTTGAGAAAATGCTTGTGAGATTCCTGGTTTAGGAAAACCTTTTGGGTGAGTTTTGTGGTGTTCCGAATTCGAGGGCGAATTCTTTTAAGGGGGGAGACTGTAATACTGCAGGCTTTGGCTAGGGTTTTGGCCGGTGTTGTTTTCGTTTTATTAATTTTCGGATATATTCCGGTAGGAGATAAGTTGTGTTGTCGTGAAATTCCCAAATGTTATTTAAAGTTTTGGACTTCTTCCGTAAGTTTTTTTTGGAAAAGGGTGTTTCTTCCGAGCCGTATAGTTTGGCGGCAAGTTTGTTTTTCTTGTTATTTGTCATTTCGCTCCAAGAATTGAAATTTATTGGTTCGCGCTATTGGTTAAAAGTTGGACTTTGGTTTTTGGAGGGGTTTTTAGGAATTTTCCCTCCCCCACCTAACCTTATCCCTCCTTTTTGTGTGGCTACCATTCTTCTTTCCCTTGGCTGCAATTTTTTCCCCAAACCAGCCGGCCGACTCCCCCTTTCTGTGCTCTGCCGACTGCTCCCTTAGTCTGAGCTTGCCATCTCTTGGCCGAAGGCTCCTCTGGCCGGCGCTTCCTCCCATTTCCCCTACCGACCACCTTGCCTCAGCTCCATGCCGGCGCGCCTCCCTGCCCTTCAGCCCCTAGCCGAGCGCTCCCTGGCCGGAGTTCCTCCCTGCGCCCCTCCCTAGGCCGGGGCCGCCTTGCGCTCCTCCCCTGGTCTCCTCTTGGCGCCGCCCCTGGCCTCTTCCTTGCGCCTCCTCCTTGGTAGTAGGCAGCAGTCAGCAGCAGCATCGGCAGCAGCCTCTCCCTCGCCTCCCCTTGGCCTTCTTCCTCACTCAAGAGGGAGGCAAGGTATTGTTTTGGGGGGATTTGCTTGCATGTTTGGTATTTGGTTTCTTGGTGCGTGTCATGTGTTTGATGAAATGCCTAGGAGGTTTATGTTATGTATTTCAGTGATTTAAGTATGCAAGGTTGAGAAATGGGCTTGGAAAATTTAAGAATCGATGCATTGCTAAATTTTTTTACACATCTATATATTCATGTCTGTTGTTCTATATGTTTGCCTGCTATTGAATTAAAAGGAATTGAGCGACCCAAAACATGCAGCCTGTTGTATATGTTTATTAGTATTAGGAATTGAGCAACCGGTTTGCTATTCCCGAAATGTTAGTTTTGGGATTAGTGTGAGAGGTTTTGCTTGGGTAAAAGCGAGATGATCTTCTTTGGATTATTGTGTTGTGTTGCTATTTAATCAAGTGATTCTCCGATGTGAAGCTTTCCACCTTAGGGCTCAAGGTGAGAAAAATGGTTTATGCTGTTAAGAGAATGGAGTTCTCTTTGATTTTTTGGTTGTTTTTGAAGAAAGATTGTGTGAAGTTTTTCTTCTCAGATGAGTCTTCCCTTGTTGCGCATGTGGCTGATTTAAATGCTTTAATTGTTATCGATATTGCTAATTGTTGTACTCTGTTGAGTCTTGAACTCATGCGTGTTTGTTTCTTATTTTAGGTACCTTGAAGCTGGCTCGTCGGGTTAGGAGTCTCTACTACTTCTAATTTACAGTTGGTGGTGATGCGTCCGTTCTTCCCCCTCCCCCGCTGCACTGTGGGCCCGCTAGCCCTAGCAGCGTTGATCCCGCGATCCCCCGCATCAATCGCTCCCGTCTCCCCCTTCCGCCCCCAGGCCTCGATTCGAAGATCTCCCACCCACCGGAGAGCCCAATCCCCACCACGCCCCTCCCGATCTGAGTGGCAGCGGTCCATTGTTCACCCCCCACCCCAGATGCCTGCACTATCCCTCCGCCTCCTTTCTCCTTGGACTCTCTCGCGCAGCAACGGGGGGATCGAGCGATGGAGCAAGAAAGAGAAGGAGGCGATGCGGAAGGAGCGAGATGGAGAGGATGGCGGCATCGGCTCCCACTATCCACCACCACCGTCAGGCAGCCTTGGTGGACAACGGCGACTTACCGGAGCCGTGGTGGAGGGCAGCCAGATCTAGCGGACCGAGCCACGCTGCCATCAGATCTTCCTGATTTGAGCTGCGCCACATCAATTTTTGGCTACTAATTCATTACTTTGTTTGTTTGTTAGTTGCTCTTCAGAGAGCGTTGGTTAGGGCCGGCGCTCCATGTCCAAGGTTGCTGCGCGGCAATGTTGTCTTGGGAGGCGTGGGAGGGGGCGAGGGGGCCGAGGAGGACGTGTAGGCGCCGCTGCTGTGGCGCGGGGCAAGCGCGCCATGGACGTCGAGGTGATCGATCTCTGTGGTGGTGAGTGAGCTGGATTCGGGCTTTCGACGTGTGTACGTGTGTGTTGATTTATGCCATTCTGGACTGTTCGGTGCGGTTTCAGCGTTTAGGCAATTTTTGGTGGTCATTTGGTTGGAAGCGTGAGATATTTGAGTCACGCAGTTGTAGAATGGAAGTTTCAGCCATTTTTTATGGATTTTTTGGTTGTGGTTGGAAGTAATCGGCATTTTTCTTATGTGCGCACCGATCGGTTTCGAACTAGATCGGAAACAAATTATCCGTCATTTTTGAGTGCTCGGGCTCTTTGCTTGTTTGGAGGGCGAACGCTTGCAATTTGGTGAAATGTTGTGTTGATTGAGGCGTTAGATGCGAAATGCCATCTGCATTCCTACATTTTTCGCTACGGATTAGAAAAATGATGTACAATTTTTTTTGCAGATGATATGAAGTTAGCTCCACAAACGAAGCCACCGACAGAGGAAACGGCAAGTGCGGAGGGCAGCGCGGCGTAGGTCTCGGAGGCGCGCCCGCTGATGCTTCTGAGGAAGGTGAGATTGAAAGTTCAAACTCCTCGTGGACCGAGCATGGTTGTTATAAGTTGTAGACTTCCGGCTAATTCCGGTTTCGGTTTATGCAGATGACGGATGGTAGTTCCCACAAGGAACCTGAGCCGTCTCAGGAAGCAGACGACGATCAGCGATGCTGCAACAGAGGAGGTGCACGTGGTAGAGGTTGCTGAGGCCAGGTTGAGTGACGATGAAGGTGGGTGATGGGAGGAAAACTCAAATCTCCGAATTTCGAGCATTGCTTACATTGTTGATGCGGCCTGCTGTTTCATGTCATCATGTATCCATGTTCATTGTTTGGCTCTCTTTTGTAGAAGTTATGAACTTAGCTCCTTGCGGAGAATTCAAGTGCCGCAATATAGCAGCGGATACTTTTAATGGCTTGGTGGGGAGTAAGGCCGAGGTTGCGGAGGAGACCATACGGACTTCCTCTGATGTTGGTAAGTACCGTATTTGTGTAATTGATGTCTAAAATTTGGAATGGTTACACACAGTTATGTTTTTTTAGATTTTTGATTCACAGTGTTAATTTGATCTTATCTTTACATCAGGTGGTCCAAAGTTGCCTCCGTACAGAAGGTCCAAGCGCCTACAGAGCGAACAAACTCGAAAGCGAGATTTGGATGGTAGGGAGAGTGAAGAAGATGTATTTGCGGATAGCCGGAGTAGCTTCGAGGATAGTAAGAGATGTTTACAATTTCGAAACTTGAAGATGCATGAATCGTTATGGATGACTTGTTTTGTTGATTCGCATGGTGCGCCACAGAGGCTACGAAGTTGGTTCCACAAAGAAGGTCAAAGCGCCTCAGAAAGAGATTTACGTCTGGATATTTAAGTCGTGAGGCGAGTGAAGGTGAAGATGAAGACACATGGCGTAGTATCTCTGATAATGGTAATATTGCAGTCTTCAAGTTTTTGTGTGATTACTTATATACAGTCAGTCTTTTAATGTGACTTCTACCGGTATCTTGCGCATATAATTTTAAGTTTGCATCATATAGATGTTGAGACATTACACGATTATTATTCTGTTGAATGCTACATTTCTTGCAACACTTGCCTTTCTTCGACAGGTAAGCAATTTTAATATGCGGGCTGTATTTTCTGATTTGGATGTTTGAATGCCCGGGGTTCCAATACTGAATTATTCTATGTGACTGTTTTGTTCATTTGGCATAGATAACGCATTCATATTACACTTCTTAAGCTAAATGAATACATTAATAACCTTCTTCAGGTGGCAAACCTTATGTATCAGAGACTTGTAAAGGATACCTCCACTCCGGCCTTGGACCTAAAGGAACATCTTTGTAAAGTGCTGCACTCCTCTTGAAATGTTTGAGAATTTTGGAGAATGCCACATTTCTAAGCGATCATAACAAGGTAATTTTCTATATATGGTCAGTTCACTTTATGGCCTTTTTTCTTCTTCTGCACGATATCTTTTCCTGTTTATTCTGTCCAGTAACAGTTCCTTTGTATTTCTGCTTACCTTAACATTTTCTGTACAAAGAAGTGTAACCTCATAACTCCTTTTGCTCCTTCCAGACCCATTAGCTCAGCATGAATAGAAGATTGAGTCCTAAATGCTCCCCACTGTATTTTGCTGGTGTCATTATCAGTACTATTGAATTATTATCAGGTAATTCTATGACTCAAGACACTCAACACCTTTTATAGCTCAACTGCTCAGGCCTGACTCCTGATGTCCTCCCTAGAATACGGTGCTTACATATTAGTTGAGATTGTAGTTTCGGTATTGTTAGATTCCATCTTTGACTTTTAAATGCTAAATTTGGCGTCTGTATTTTCTCTAAATTATGCACTTACTATTATAATTTAACACCGATGCGTGGAAATTTGATTAGACCGAGATGGGTAATCGGGTTATGACAAAGACTGTAATCTATCGGTTTATCTCTTCTCTCGTCCGAGGGACCGAGGCAGAGATTCTACATTCACCATGCTGGAGCCTTGTCAATATCTTTGTTGTTTCTTTAGTACAAGTCCAAGAGCAAGGCATATGGGTTAGTTTGTATACAGGAAATGTTGTGCCATGTTTTCTTGGTTCAGGCGGTTCTGCCGATGCAGGAGGAGCTAAACATGTTTGCTGAGTACAAAGAGAAGCTCGTCGGGAACCAAAAAAGAGATCTGAGGGAGGGAGAGGAGAAAGAAGAGGAGGGGGTGGTGTGGAAGGCCTCGTGGCGGCGGGCTTGAAGAAGGATGCTTGTGGCGGCGGCGAGCGCAAGGCGCTACTGCCGCGGCATTCCGGCGGACGGCATGGCGTGGAAGCTCACCACCGACCGTGGCCGATACAATCTCCGTAATTATCGCGGTTTGTTTCAACTCACTTATCAGATAATCAGTTTGTTACTACTGACTTATCACATTTTTTTTATTCTGTTGGAAGCCACATTAGATCCAGGCGCTCAAGGTTGTCGTCCGGGCTTCTTCTTTGAGGAGCGCCAGATCTCAGAGCTCCCTTGCGATCGATATCGATGCCGAGGAAGAGTGCTTCACTTAGGCGGCCAAGGGGTGTGTTCTGCAGCTGCTTAACTTGGTGATGCCATTGCAATTGGGAAGGGATCGTCAGAGAAGCTGTTCTGCATTCTTGGTATGTATGAGGCGCTAGCTGAGGTTCTTCCAGAGCTCGAGGGCTTGTTGTCAAGTGAGGCAAGGGATTTCATCAAGGAAGAGGCAGAGGGGATACTCGTGATAGTTTTAGACAAACGTGATAGTTTAAGGGTCAAATGGGTCTACTTTTTTTTATCCATGGTCATAATGCTGTTAAAGGCACTCTCTCTATTGTTTATGTTCTATTTTCCATGTGACCTCCAGCTTTTAGTCCAATGGGATCTTGATTTACATGAATTTTATCTTACCTTAAAAAATTATTGGTCATTTTGCAATAATTTTGTTCTCTTGTTCTCCTTTGCCTATACTTAAATACTTATTCTAAGATACGCTAATTCGGCTTCATGTCCGCAGATATTTATGTTTGATCTTGTAGTCAAATTCTCTTTTCTTGCTTGACCTTTATATTTTGTTACAAATTTTATTTTACACACCCCCCACGCCACGATAGCAGCCCCATCTCCCCGCCGACCCGCCTTCCTCGGTGTGGCCCCGTTACTCCCCACCAACCCGCTTTCCCGATGTGGCCTAGCTCCTCCCCGCCGACCCCTACGAGCCTCACCACATCGTCGAATGGTGTGCCAAGATTTCCTTTTCCTTTATGTTTCGTTACCAATTTTATTTTTCGTAGCAACGCACGAGCATTGAACTAGTAGTAACTCGTGCACGACTTCGGTCTCCAATAATTTAATTAACAAATTCGTTAAGTCGGGATGTAATTAATGTTTTTGTAATGTATTGTTCAACGTGGTGAAATTTATTAATTTCTGTTGGGTGTGATTGATTAGCTAAGGACCTGCTATAATAACATCATAACTGCAAATATTTTCTATCTGTTGGGTGGATGTCCTACTTTCTAGAGAGGTCATGCCGAAATTTTGTAAATTTCGGTAACTTAGTTTTAAACTGGTTTAAAGAGTTTTAAGGTCGGTTTCAATCTTTTAGTAGAGGTAAAAGGTTTAGTGACTCGCTCGTTGAGTTATTAGTTCAATTGGACTTCTTTGTCAAGTTTTTATTTCTTGGGTCTTGTTGGGGACACTCTGGACTAGTATGGTTCCGGAGTGTTGTAAGCGTCATTTAGGACCTTTTGGTAGCATTCGCGGTGCGTTTGGCGCCGGGGTGTTACAGTTGGTGTATTCAACGGGACTGATGCCTCACATTATTACCAGTTAGATACACCAACCGGTGTTAAATCCCCAGCTTGGGCAGAAGCACTAGGCACCATCAATACCAGTTAGTGTATTCAATCGGTACTGATGTGAAGCATCAGTCCCGGTTAACTGCTAAGGATTAAAATTATTTTCCATCTATCTAATATAAATTAGAATTATAAAAAATTATAAGAAACAAAGTAATTTTTGCACTCTTATAATTCCATTGAAAATTTTCACCTTGTTATATAAATTCAATTATTGCTTCTTTGCTTGATAAAAATAATAAATCATACTTATTCCACACTAAAATGATTTTCAAAAAATAAAATAATATTACTAGTCATTTATAAATTCCTTTTATAGTTTCTACAATTCAGAATAATATTAAAAATTCATATATTCTTTAGAATATTATTTTCCAACCATCTAATATAAATTAAAATTATAAAAAAATTATAAGAAATAAAGTAATTTTTGCACTCTTATAATTCCATTGCAAATTTTCGCCTTGTTATATAAATTCAATTATTGCTTCTTTGCTTAATAAAAAATAATAAATTATACTTATTCCATACTAAAATGATTTTCAAAAAATAAAATATGGTTATTAATCCTAATCTAGCATATAGGGGCTCAAATGGCTACTTTACAAATTTGGAACCATATAACGGCAAATTTGGAAGGTGAATCCAAATCTGACATATAGGGGCTCAAATGGCTACTTTACAAATTTAGAACTATATTCATAATTCATAGATGGGTTTATAAAACACGATTGGACTTATTTGCTAATGTACTTTCTTTTTACAAGTGATCCTTCATTATGATCACGGCGTACGTAGGGAGATTCCTCTATATTATTCAAGACACTAATGTCTACATCCACCGTGAAAGGAAGCAGCTCATCGAACTGATTATACTCTTCTTTGTCTATGACATCCTCAACTCTGACAATCCTTCTTTTACCTAGAAGAACCATATGGCGCCTTGGCTGATCGCTACTGTTAGTCTTCTCCTTTTGCTTTTTGTTTTCGGTAGACTTATCATTCTGCTTCTTGCTTTTAGTAGGCTTGTCCTTCTACTTTTTTGGTTTGTTGTCCAAGTCCATCACATAGAATACCTCTGTCACATCACAGTTCGTCCCTATAGGCCACTTGCTTGAAGTCCACAGTTGTCATACCGTACTCGTCGATCTCCACGGCTGTCAGTTTGACCTATTGGCACCGAAACAGAGGGACTTTCAAAGGTCCATACTTGAGCTCCTAGATCTCCTCTATGAAACCATAGTAGGTATCCATCTTTCCATTTTTGTCCAAGGCATCTATACGGACGCCGCTGTTTTGGTTAGTGCTCTTGCTATCCTGGGCTGTCATGTAAAATGTGTACCCATTTATCTCATACCCATAGAATTATACGATTGTCGTGGATGGTCCCTGAGCCAAGAGTTTCAACTGTTCATCATCTGTCTGGTTGCCCAACAATTGCTTTTGTAACCAATCTCCGAAATGATCCATTTGCTTGACTGCGATCCACTTATCTGACTTCTCTGGGTAGCAGTCGCGTAGACTCATCTCGTGATCAAAGATATACGGAGCCATTATAGTTGCTTGTTTCAATACTGTGAAATGTGCTTGTTTAAATGAAAGTAGATCATCGCAATAGGATTCTTTTCTCCTTAGAGTCCTTTTTTCCTGTAGCCTCCCCTCATGGCGTGATACAGGGACACCAATTGAATTCAGATCATCAATGTAATTAACACAAAACTCAATCACCTCGTCTGTGCCAACACCCTGTGCAATGCAGCCTTCTGGGTGAGACCGGTTACGAACATACTTTTTTAGGACACCCATGTACCTCTTGAAAGGGAACATATTGTGCAGGAACACGTGTTCAAGAATTTCTATCTTTTTAACAAAGTGGACCATGAGATGGACCATAATATCAAAGAAGGACGGAGGGAAGATCACCTCAAGGCTAACCAGACTATCGACCATGTCATCTTGCAGATTAGATATATTATTTGGCTCGATGACCTTTTGCGACACCGCATTGAAGAACGAACACAACTTTATGATTGCCCCTCGTATCTAGTCCAGCAGAATACCTCACACCACCACTGGGAGCAACTATGTTATCAACACATGACAATCATGGGATTTTAGGTGTGCGATTTTATTCTCTATCGTGTTTGTGAGTCTCCTTATGTTTGAGGAGTATCTAGAAGGGACCTTCACATTGTTCAAGAACTTAATCATGTTTTTTCTCTTCCTTGCTCAGAGTGTAGCTCGCGAGGTGGAGGTAATGCTATCCTTTCGCTCTCTTTTCCGGATGTAGGTTGTTCCTGAGTCCCAATAGTTGCAGGTCCTTTCGTGCTTGAAGTGTATCTTTTGATTTGCCATACATATCTAGGAAGCCTAGTAGGTTCACATAGACATTCTTCATGATATGCATGAAGTCCAGTGAGTGGCGGACCTCTAAGTCTTTCTAGTAAGGTAAGTCCCAAAATATTGACTTCTTCCAAATGGGTTTCGTGTGACCTTGTTCAGTCGGGACAGGTTTACTACCAGAACTTTTTCCAAATACTACTTTCAGATCCTTTACCAAAAAAAATACAAGCGTCCCACTGCAATGCAGGGGCTTCTTACATTTCTCTTCTTTCCATCAAAATTCTCACCCTTCCTCCGTAACGGGTTCTTCGTTTGGAGGAACCTATGGTGGCCCATGTACACAGCCTTTCGAGTATTTTTTAGGTAATTGCTATCTGTATCCTCTAAACAGTGGATGCATGCTTTATATCCTTTGATAGATAGACCTGACAGATTACCAAGTACAGGCCAGTCAATGATGGTTACGAATGGCAATGCACGTAAAGTGCTCTCTTTTGTACTTATATCATACACGTACACCATTGTTCTATAGTGTTAGTAGATCTTCAACCAACTATTTGAGGTACAAGTCGATGTCGTTTCCAAGTTGCTTCGGGCCTTAGATAAGCAACGGCATCATAATATACTTCCGCTTCATACACAGCCAAGGAGGAAGGTTGTAGATACATAGAGTCACGGGCCAAGTGCTGTGATTGCTGCTCATCTCGCCGAACAGGTTCATCGCATCCATACTCAATCCAAACATTATTTTCTTTACATCCTCAGCAAGGTCCGAGTATGTTCTATCGACTTTCCTCCACTAGGAGCCATCAGCAGGGTGCCTTAGCCTTCTGTCATCCTTACATTCTTCTTTGTGCCAACGCATCATCTGGGCATGCACTTTGTTCGCAAATAAACGCTTCAAGTGGGGGATTATAGGGAAATACCACACCACCTTAGCAGGAGGTCTCTTCTTCGTACGCTGCCCCTCTACCTCACCTGGGTCATCACGCCTGGTCTTATACTGTGAAGTTTTACACACCAGACAAGCTTCCAAATCCTCGTACTCATTGCGATAAAGGATACAACCATTACAACATGCATGTATCTTCTGTGCCTCTAACCCCAAAGGGCAGACAACTTGTTTGGCGTCATACGTAGTTTGAGGTAGTGTGTTCCCCTTTAAAAGTAACTTCTTCATGAGGCATAACAACTCGTCGAATCCCTTATCAGATAATCCATTGGTCACCTTCTATTGCATCAGTTCTAGTGTGGTACACAACTTTTTATGGCCGTGTCGTCAGTTTGGATACAACAGTGTTCTGTGGTTGTCCCATAGGCGCTAGAACTTTTCGTAATGTCTTTCATCGATGTACTCTCCCTCTCCATCAAACAACATCTGGTCTAGGTCATTATCGCCAAACTCCCCCAATGTATCTTTGAAAGAACCGTGTTGGCCAATGTCTCGGATATTGTTGTCCGCCTCTTCTTCTTCACCGTCTTCCTGTATAATCTCTTCTTCACCGTGCTTGGTCCAATTGGTATACTTTGATATGAAACCTCTTGCGAGCAAATGGAAGTGAAGGTGGCTGGATTTTCGCCACTCCTTCTCATTCTTGCAGTCTATACATGGACAACATATGTAGCCTTACGTCATGTATGCATCGGCCGCACGAAAAAAATCTTGCAAACCTTACAAGAACTCCAGGGAGCGTCGACCCATATACATCCATCGCCGGTCCATCTACATTATGTTACATCAAGGTAATTATTAGCTCATTTTTCGATAATGAATTATTGAATATTTCCCAAAATCCAAATTAAACTAATATTTTTTATTTAAAAATTATTTAAAATTTTAGGTGGATAAATTTAATTTTAGGTGAAATTTCTTTAAAAAGATAATATTTTTAAAATGACAATATTTCATCACATATTTTTTATATAAAAATTGTTATTTTTAAGACAACTATATTTTTTAAAATGACTTTATTTCATTACATGTTTTTAAAAGGACTATATTTTAGGACATATTTTTCTATAAAATGATTATTTGCTCCGGTATTCATACTCGACAAGTTTTTGCAACCTACTAAAAGAATTGGTTGATCAAAATCTAGATTCAAAATTCTTCATTGATCGATTGAACCAAAACCTAAATATTAGCTAGATCCATACCTTCAATTCAAGCTACATCATAATCCAGGTAAAATCCAAGCTTACACAATATGTTTTTGCAACCTACTAAAAGAATTGGTCAATCAAAGTCTAGATTCAAAATTCTTCATCGATCGAGAACCAAAACCTAAATTTGAGCTAGATCCACACCTTAAATGTGAGCTATATTATAATCCAAGCAAATTCCAAGCTTACACAATAAGTTTTTGCAAGCTACTTGAAAAGATCGAGCTAGATCTCTACATTCATAATCTTTCATTGATCATGGGAAAAGATCAAATTTTCTTCATATTTGAAGCAAAGAAGAGGCTCTATTTAACTCCAAATGTAGTGAGGAATGATGTTACTAACCTTAGTTAACTTGGCTTCAAGTAAAATGACCAAAATTTTAAAATTTGGGCAATACCTCCCCTATCTTGAAGCTATTGGCCGAAGCTCCACTGTTCTTGTCCCACGCTGCACTGTTCTTAGTTGAGCACAGTGTGGGGGGAGGAAGAAATTTAAATTAGGAATTAGTACCGGTTGGAGGCACCAACCAGTTCCGACACTCTAACATCAGAACCGGTTGGTATCTCCAACCAGTACTATATGCCCCCGTGCCAGCTGGCCTACAGTGGCTCTTTAGTACCGGTTCATTACACGAATCGGTACTGATATTACATCATCAGTACCGGTTAGTTCCTTGAACTGGTACTACGTAGCCCCCGCAACCCAATAGCCATTAAACTGGGACTGTTGTAACTGTCAATCCTGGTTCGTGCCCAACCGGCACTGATGGGCCGGTATCAAAGGCCAATTCTATAGTAGTGAGATCAATTGATTTGCATGTACCTCACTCCAAAATGATTACTTTGTAGTAATTTATGAAAGAACTGTGCCACAAATTCTGAAACTTATATAACTATCTCAATTATGCCCTAGACTTAAAAGACATTATTACTTTCTAGGTATAGACTTGTTAAACAATATTTTAAAAAAAACCAACAAGACAATACTCTCTGCATTCTTTTTTAAGTGACGATTTTTTACTTTTTGTGGTCTCCGGGATGTGACTTTTGTTGGAAAATGAGCAGAATTAGCAATTTTAACACTACTTTAATTACAAACATAATTATTAAATAGAGAACATTATTGCCATAAATGTAAATAGTAATAGACGCATTTCTTTGGCAAATATCATACCATCAGCACTACTCATGTTTATTGAACATTAAATCATGCCAATAGTCAGTAAACAGTGATATGTAACTAGGAACATAGCTCAAGTTACTTATTGAAAATTTTCTCTGCTATGTCAAACCAGCTGAATAAACAGACCTCCTCACCACTAGGGACACAATCGCTGACAAATTTGTGACAATCCTCCTAACAGTCTTACCAATTTTAGACTTCAAAGCCACAAAAACTAATTCATCGATCAATACATCAATGGAATATTGTAATTAACAAAAGAACGAATATTGATCAGGTAAATAAACAGAAGACAGTAACATAATTGAACTGTACTCAGAACAAGCTAATTAAAATGTACGGATCAAGTAGATCAACTACACAAGTATCAATTCTAATATCTAAAATAATAAACTGACTGATTATTATAAATTATCTCACTATGCCCAATCCTCATAGAGCATTAGTCACCACAACTTGCAAAGGTCCCCAAGAAAGAATTGTCTAGCGCCTTTGAGGAACAAGAACACTCAAAAGAGCACCGACAAAAGTCAGTGAAATAGGCAAGGCTCATCAAAGATGATGTCCTAGAAAACAATATTGCTGTTATATTGTCACATGCCACTGGTGAAGCTTTCGAACATACAATACTGTTGGCCACCAAGTGAGGCAATTCACTAGGTAGTCCTGAGATGCAACCAAAGCTGCACAGAGCAACTAACTTCACTTCCTACATGGAGAAGAGACCACAGTTGACGAAGAAAAGCAAGTCACAAAGGGCTCATTCCACATAAAAGAGGCAACAAGTCACCAAGTACCACAACCACCACATGGCCGAAACAATCGCACAATCAAGCATGGTCAACACAAAGGTCTAGCAATTGAGAGCACTGGAGAACCTCACCATCCACGACATTCCTTGAGACATCGGCTATTTTCACTATCGTCGGTTCACCATGGTTTACACACGAAACAAAGTAGCCAGAAGTAAATGAAGACAGATCAGAGTTGGGAACCACACAGGGAGTTGGGTAGCGGAGAAGCTAGCTAGAGTATTGTTGGAGAAGAAGAAAATTGAATGTGGATTAGAGATCACAAAAATGGAGAAAACTCATATTGTTATTTTCTCTATATGTTTTGAGAAAGAATGCAAACCTGGTATTTATAAAGCATGGGAGGAGGTAGAGAGGGAGCAATGGCCGCCAAAGGGCCCGGTCACCACCGCCATGTGTGTAGGATTTGTGCTCGCGACATGGTTGCCACCATCTCTCTCTCTCTATGTGTGTGTGCGCGCGCGCGCACAAGACTGGAGGGCTAGGGCACAATTTGGCCTAGTTGGTGGGTAAACCCCTTTTTTTCTTTATTTTAGAAATTTGTGTACAACCCAATTTCATCAACAAATTTAACCGGTAATTTTTATAATTTTATCTTAGTATATATTAATCAAATTATTATATTATAAAAGTATTTTTAATGATAAATCTAATGATATAGTTTTTATATAGCCAATCTAAATTGTTTTAAATATATTAATGGTCAAACTTTTAAACAAATTCTAGGCTATTACTTAAAAAAGAGCCAATGAAGTATTCATTATTGCGTGAACTTTGTTCATTGATTTTTTAAATGTTATTATGAGTTTAAACCTTCATGAACAACTCAATGTTTATCTTTGTGGATGCTACAATTTGTAGTCCACCAAATCAATATCCATCAATTGCATCCTGAGGATTGTATAGTATGCCTCCATTTCATCTATTATGTTTACCGGGCACATGGAGTGAGAAGGTTATAATACCAAAGATAACTATACAGATAAATTGATGAAGACATCCAACCACTAATGCATCCATAGCCAATGCTTACCAAGGACCAATAACTAGAGCTCGACTTCGACAGATAAATCACTTGGTGAGTTTGTTTCTAACAATTCCATTTGATATTGGCCAAAATGGGATGCTACCTAATAATTTCCATGACTTGCTTCTACTTAGGTATGAAGGATGGGCTAAACCGGAATTACAAGAAGCAGACCAAGGGATGCTCGGGCATGAACCATTCCAAGCAAGAACCATGGACAGACCAAGGTTGCTCAGACATGATCCACTAACCATCGAACAAGAACTCCATCTCGAGTATGACTCGGTATCGACCAAAGGACTCTGACTCGAACACAACTTCAAGTTCGACTTGAAATTGGCCAAGGCTACACGAATCCAACCAGTCACAACACCAAAGGAGATCGACCCCGGATGACTTAGAAGACTTCAAGTTTGACTCCAACTCAAACTTGCTTAGATTAGTTTCATCAAATTTACAAAAGGACTTGTAACCGACTCGGATCGGGTAAGGGTTAGTCCTCCCTATAAATAAAGGAACTAGGCCTCAGGATTTTCTTAGGTTTTGATTAGATTACATCTATAGCTATCAACTTAGATTTCCTCTTGCGCCTGAATGGGTTCCAGCGACCGTATAGAGTTTTAGAACTCCACTGTGTAAACTTCATTAGAAATTTGCAATAAAGAGAGATTGCAACTATTTGGTTCTTGCATGTGTTCACGATTTTGCAAATAAGGTCTACCGGAGTTGAAGCAGGCGATTGCAAGGTTTCTTAGTTCAGTAGTCTGTTCAGAAACCCTTAAAGTTGTCTCGTCGAGACTTCACCAAATCGGCTTGTCTATTCATCGGCTAAACTGTCGCAGTCGCTCTTTGGCTGACATATTGACAAGTAGTTATCATACCTGAAGGAAGATCGGGAAACACCTCAGACACCTCCATCGGCTAATTGTTGTGTTCACTCTAAGCCAACAGGACGTGGTCGCGTCATCTGGTATCAGAGCTCAAGGTTGACCTCCAGGTATATTCCTTTGTTTCCATCCATTGTTTTATTCCGCACCTAGAGTCCAGAAAATTGCCACACAAAAATATTTGTTTCCAAAGACCAAACCACTTTGTGCCATCACAATTTTTGTTTTCATTTTTGCATTGTTAAGTTTGAGTCCTTCGTCACGTTGTGTTGCTGGTCTAGTTGTGTCTTGATCTAGCCGATGCACCATGCAAGCTATCTTTCGCCGCACACCTATCTCCACCGATATCCATATCACAAGTCAAGCCACCACATTAATCGACTTGCCAACACTAGCCACCATGTGTCAATTCTCGCTACGCAAGCCATAGTTCCGCACAAATGCCTTGTATCAATCGCCTTGCACCACAACCATCTGTTTTTCATCTACAAGCTATCATACCATCTAGTTGATTTGCAGCTACCCTAGATTTTGCATAAAAGTTTATCTATCGATTCAAGATCTAAAGTAGCAACAAGTTGACTCGATTAAAAAAGAGAGAGATCAAAAGGATCAAAGAAAGAGCCAAAGGTTCAAAATTGGCTCAGGAAAAGAAAAAGAAGTGCCAAAGAAGCAAAGAAAAGATGAAGTCGACTTATCAAAATTCAAAGCATATCAAAGACAGATCGACTAAAATCATAAAAGTTTTGTATCATATGATATTGTAGATCACATCATTTGGTTTCATTAGCAAAGTTCTATATCGGTTATTTGCAATTCTTGTACTTGTCCTTTGCTAGGTCTAGATACGTTTAGATCTAGCAACATCGACCAAGTACTTTGGATTCTTATTTAACTTTGCTACTGTTTATAAATTATTGCTATTCCTTGCTACCAAAGAGACTTGTCCAAACTCTACAAATATCTCTGATCGGTATTGAACCAACCTAGCAATCGACTTGTACTCCCATTGCAGTTGCGAACACTTGTAAGAACTATTGGTAAATTGTTTGTGAGGTTGAGATTATACAATTCCACATATTTTTTAGTTAATAGGAAATTTTTTTGCATCTAACCATGACAGGAGAACTATCGTACTTCAAGGAGTGTGTCACCAAGGAAGAACTCACGAATTTCAAACGTGAGCAGAACAACATCAGCCAACAGATATTGGCAAGACTCGATGATCTGGCTGCCAAGATCAACAACATGGAGACAAGACTACTGTCGGCGTATTCCACCAGACAGGCCCGTGATCTACAGACCGGGTTTTGTTAGGAGGAGGCGTCTTCGTGGTGGCTAATCGAGGGGCGAAAACCTAGAGGACTCCAACGGAGGGTTTGGCGCCTATGAACTAGGAAGAACAAGTGATTTTTACCTGTGTTCGTGCCCCTTGTGAGAAGGGTAACAACCTTACGCCCTGCTAGATTTAGATATGATATTTTGAGCGATCTGAGTTAAGTGAGTTACAAGTTCTCCGCTAGCTCTTTCTAGTATTGCTTGGCCGATTGATCCAAGCTCCGATCCCTCTTCCCCATGCACCCGAGGGCCCTTATATAGGCCAAAGCTAGCAGGGTAGGTACAAGGAGGGTCATCATCTGATCTAAATACATTTAATGCTTCCTCTCGTGTTGTCCTGTTCCTCGGCCTCATTAAATGCCTCGCGTGCCTCTGCCGGTCCGCGGGATGGGACCCCTTGTGACAGTAGGTGAGGCGTCGAGGAATGGGCTTGTTGCGAAACCCTTGCAATCGATAAGCTCGCTATGGCGCTCGCTGCTTCGACACGATGCGTCGGCGGAAGGAGCCTTCGGTGAAGCCACCGTCGCCCACCTTTTGTCTTCTGCGGGGGTGGCGAGGCGTCCTCGCCAATCGCCGCCACCCGCCACGTGGGTCGGGCGCCGGGCGGCGGCGTGCTTCGCCCACTCGCCGCCGGGCGCCACGTGGACCGGCGCTGGCCGCGGGCCGTGATCGCCCGAGCCGCCACGCGATCGGGCGCCGGGCGGCAGGCGTGCTTTCGCCACTGCTCGCCGGCGCCACGTGGACCGATGCTGGCGGCGGGCGTGATCGCC